>JAOPSE010000003.1:89054309-90254309 GCA_029449295.1 Zea luxurians
CTCAATCAAAGTGTTGACAGATTCTTACCTTTCGTTGTAAAGAAGACGGCAGATTCCTGTTGCCTTCCATGGCGGACTCCGGGAAACGGGATTAGAGACGTGTGGATGGATACTACTAGAGACAATTTCCTTTAAGCTTGTTCGGTTATTTTCAATTTATATGGATTGGAGGGGATTGACATAAATTGGAGGAGATTTTGACTTACCAGGGATTGAAACCCTCTCAATCTCTCTCAATTTATATAGATTGGGGTAGAACCGAACAAGCCCTTATGACAGAGGAAATTATATATCAAAGACGATGCACGACAAGGATGGCGAGGAAACGCACGGCAAAGGTCCATCACTGGTAAATGAACAAATAAGCAGCTAGCAAATAAGCAGCTAGCAAATTAAGGGATGTTTGGTTTATAGGAACTAATTCATTTTATTTTATTTGGTCTCTAAATTAGTAAAAATAAAAATTAAAATAAAGTTTTAGTTTCTATATTTAACAATTTAAGCAGCTAGCAAATTAACTTGGCCACCACCCATACGAAGAAACGATGAAAGTTTTTTTCTTCTCTTTTGGAACGAAGCAGCAAGGCCGAGGCTTGAGAGCGACGTAAACCAGATCACTCCAGCCCAACGGGCTTTCGGTCTTTCGCTGTCAATACGGCCGGCCACACGGGTTCTAGTGGAGAAGAGCAGACAAGAGCAGGACGCCTGGCCTGGGGGCGGCGAGATCAGGGAGCGAGCCTTCTGAGGAAGACCGGAGACCAATTGCGATTTGCGACCCAGGTCAAATCCCGCGGAAGTTAGAGAGCATCTCTAATAATTATGTAAATTTAGCACTCTAAATTATAAATATAAAAAGTTGTTAAATCACTTTAAGCAGTAGAAAAATACTCGTGTTTCAGCAGTTCTCTATTCATTGGTTGCAATTTTTAAAATTGCTCATGTCAATAAAAAAATAAACATGCTTTCTATTTTTAATTAAGCTAGCACATCAACAACCTTCCATAATATCTTAGAAGGTTGAAGTTGTCGATTGAAGACTAGAAAGTCGCGGCGACAGTATGAAGACAACACATGACACTAGAGATAGATTTGTGGTCAATGGGACGGTGGCACGACATAAAAACGGTGGCCTAAATATGGTTTTTGCGATGGATTTAGAACCAACATTGATTTAGGGAGTCCCAACGAGGTTCGTAAATATAGGGATGAAATTGGGTTTTGTAGAAAGTTTGTAAAATTAAGGATCTGCTTTACATAACGGTTAGAGAAGAGTATTCCCTTAAAAACTTCTTAAATTCATATTTAGGGAGTTGTTTACATAACTATAATCCAAGGAATGATCAGTTGATTCCGCAGCCTTTTATTTTTAGCAAAAAATATTTCCTTACTTTCCTTTTCTAAAAAAATACAAGCTATAAAGTGAATGAGTTATCCGTGGTCGATCTTAGAGCATCTCCAAGAGCTCCCTAGAAAACGACTCCTCAAAATTAGTTTTAAGGGACATCTAAATAATTAGTGGGGGTAGATTTTAATCCTTTCTCCAACAGATCCCTTAAAGCGACAGATTGTTTCTGGGGAGTCAAAAATCCTCATTTGTACCTACAAATGAGGAAGTTTTAAGGGCTATGAAAAAGTTGAGAGCGTTTTAGGGGAACTGTTGAAGACACGTTTTTGTGTTTTCCCAAAAAACTGGATTTATAAGAGACTTCTGGGGAGCTCTTGGAGAGCATCTCCAAGAATGACTTAATTTGGTGCCTCAAATTGAAATATAGGGCTCTATGCAGCAAAAACCACTACAACAATAGTTTTTTAAAAAAAATGGTCAAAAATTATAGGGCACACTTTCAAGTGCTTTAAATATACTACACTATAGTGACCTGCCATATAATCTATACTTGGAGTTTTACTGTTAGAGCAGAATATTTTGTTAGTGTTCTAAATCCAATAAAATTTACCCATTTTAAAATTACTAGATATGTGCCCGTGCGTTGCCACGGAAGTTAAGAATTGATATAAAACATAGATACGGAATAACAAACATCGCTATGATATGCAAAATTCGTATGACAAAATATCATCATAATACTAATATTATATTGATGATATAAATATGCAATATTATTATAAATACATAGTTTATTAGAAACAGAAAAAATGACATCATCAACCAATACTAATCGCAAAGAGAAAAAACTAACACAATTCATTAGAAATAGAAAAAATGAATTATACCATTGAGCGGACCAATCGCAAAGTGCTACAATAACCTGTATTTGACAAAGATCACACTATTAGCCAAGGAAGTTTGTAGGAAAAAAAGAGAAGGCTCCCAGGCATATGGTAGAGAAAGTAACATATGCATATATATAGATTCTGAGTAATATGGCTTTAGAGCATGAGCATCTGTAACATAGATGGCAGATTGACTGTAAAGCTCATCTAGGGAGACATCTGGCTTCCCAGATCTCGTGGTATCCTTAGCTAAACCGTACTGAATCATTATAAAAGAAAATATGAGTTTCATTGTCATGGAACTTAAACTGTAGAAGGCATACATTCTATTAGAAGTTTATACATAGCATACTAAAATAAAGTAATTATTTTAGTCTAATCTAATAAATGTATATATCATTCGACAGGTGAGTTATGAGGCACACCAAGACAGTTCTGAGGTTGTATATTGCCCGATGGAAATCAAATTGCAGTTGAATTGTAGCACGAAACTACAGTAGAAGTGAGTGTCAGTGGTTCATCAAAGAGAATAATTTTTACTAAGCAACACCATAAAAATAATTCCTAGGCACAATGAGATAGTGTATCTACCTTACTGACAGCTGGTTTTATGATGGTCGGTTTATCACGGGCAGGAACACACTCACCTCTTGCATTGCAAATTCATACTCAATGAGCAGCTAGCATAGCTAGGTGGAACTCAAGCAAATAATTAACCAAACTTCAGGGAAAAGGGCTAAGAAAATACAATTGATGAGAGGTACCTGTAGCCCAAGACCCCAGTTATTGAGAGCCTATAATCAAAAAGGAAGGCAATTAAGAAAGCAGCAACACTGGCTATCAAAAATTCAAGATTAGAAGTTTCAAGTTGAAGTGATATCGGAACATCTCATTTCATGGATTTGGTCAAATATTTCTTTAGATTAGTTTATAAAGAATTCAGAACAAAAGACCATATTCGGTAACAAAAGACCACATGAATTTCTTGAGATTAGTTTCTTTTCTCCTCTTGTGTCTTTGTTTTGCTTTGAATGTCTGTGCTTTGAGGCGAGCAAAGGGATGGGTAGTAGCAGTGGCTACGATGAGGTGTAGGCATGTCGAAAGCCGCTAGGGGACATGCTGAAAGTCGCCTAGAGGGGGGTGAATAGGCGGAAGATGAAATTTATAAACTTTAAGCACAACTACAAGCCGGGGTTAGCGTTAGAAATATAAACGAGTCCGAAAGAGAGGGCGAAAACAAATCACAAGCAAATAAGGTGGATGACACGGTGATTTGTTTTACCGAGGTTCGGTCCTTGCAAACCTACTCCCCGTTGAGGTGGTCACAAAGACCGGGTCTCTTTCAACCCTTTCCCTCTCTCAAACGGTCACCTAGACCGAGTGAGCTTTCTCCTTATCTCACGGGTCACTTAGACCCCGCAAGGACCACCACACACTTGGTGTCTCTTGCCTTGGTTATAAAACACTTGAGAACAAGAAATGAGGAAGGAAGAAAGCGATCCAAGCGCAAGAACTCAAAAGAACACAAATATCGCTCTCTCACTAGTCACTATTTGATTGCAATGATCTTTAGACTTAGGAGAGGATTTGATCTCTTTGTTTGTGTCTTGGAGTGAAGTCTAGAGCTCTTGTATTGAATGTAATGGCTGAAAACTTGGATGCCTTGAAGTGTTGGTGGTTGGGGGTATTTATAGCCCCAACCACCAAAGTGGCCGCTGGGGATGGCTGCTGTCGTATGGCGCACCAGACAGTCCGGTGCGCCACCGGACACTGTACGGTACGCCAGCCACGTCACCCAACCGTTAGGGTTCGACCGTTGGAGCTCTGACAAGTGGGGCCACCGGACAGTCCGGTGGTGCACCGGACAGTCACTGTTCACTGTCCGGTGCGCCTTTTGGCGCCTGCTCTGACTTCTGCGCGCGCAGGCGCGCACTGTTCGCTTTCACTGTTCCTTTGCATACGACCGTTGGCGCGAAGTAGCCGTTGCTCCGCTGGCACACCGGACAGTCCGGTGAATTATAGCGGAGCGGCTTCCCCAAATTCTTGAAGCTGAGCAGTTCGAGTTGATCCACCCTGGTGCATCGTACACTGTCCGGTGGTGCACCGGACAGTTCGGTGCGCCAGACCAGGGCTGCCTTCGGTTTAATTTTGCTCCTTTGTTTTGAACCCTTTCTTTTATCTTTGTATTGGTTTGTTGTGAACCTTTGACACCTGTAGAACATATATTATAGTGCAAACTAGTTAGTCCAATAATTTGTGTTGGGCAATTCAACCACCAAAATTCATATATGAAAAGGTTTGATCCTATTTCCCTTTCAATCTCCTCATTTTTGGTGACTGATGCCAACATAAACCAAAGCAAATATAAAAGTGCAGAATTGAACTAGTTTGCATAAGGTAAGTGCAAAGGTTGCTTGGAATTAAACCAATAGTTATTTCTATTAGATACGCATGGATGGTTTTCTTCTTGTTTAAAATTTTGGACCACTCTTGCACCATGAGTTTTGTTTTTGCAAATTCTTTGTAAAATTATTTTCAAAAACCTTTTGCAAATAGTCAAAGGTACATGAATAAGATTGAAAGAAGCATTTTCAAGATTTTGAAATTTTCTCCCCCTGTTTCAAATGCTTTTCCTTTGACTTAAACAAAACTCCCCCGAATAAAATTCTCCTCTTAGTGTTCAAGAGGGTTTTACAAATTTTTGAAGATGCTAGATCTTTTCCCCCTTTTGAACACAATAAGATATCAATTTGAAAAACTTCGTTTTTAAAATTCGGTGGTGGTGCGGTCCTTTTGCTTTGGGCTCATACTTTCTCCCCCTTTGGCATGAATCGCCAAAAACGGATACTTGTGAGTGAATTATAAGCCCTTTTATTTTCTCCCCAATGGCAAACAAATAAATATGAGTGAAGATTATACCAGAGTGGAGAACAATGCGGAATACCGGCAAATACCAATGGAGTTGAGTGGAAGCGTCTTCTTTGCCGAATACTCCATTTTCCTTTCAATTCTATGACTAAGCATAATAATACACTTGAAAACACATTAGTCATAGATATAAAAGAGATATGATCAAAGGTATATAAATGAGCTATGTGTGCAAAGTATCAATCAAAATTCCTAGAATCAAGAATATTTAGCTCATTCCTAAGTTTGGTAAAGGTTTTCTCATCTAAAGGCTTGGTAAAGATATCGGTCAATTGATCTTTGGTGTTAATATAGGCTATCTCGATATCTCCCTTTTGTTGGTGGTCTCTCAAAAAGTGATACCGAATGGCTATGTGCTTAGTGCGGCTGTGTTCAACGGGATTATCCGCCATGTGGATTGCACTCTCATTATCACATATGAGAGAGACTTTGCTAAATTTGTAGCCATAGTCCCTAAGGGTTTGCCTCATCCAAAGCAATTGCGCGCAACAATGACCTGCGGCAATGTACTCGGCTTCGGCGGTAGAAAGAGCTACTGAGTTTTGTTTCTTTGAAGCCCAAGACACCAGGGATCTCCCCAGAAACTGACAAGTCCCTGATGTGCTCTTTCTATCAATTTTACACCCTGCCCAATCAGCATCGGAATATCCTAATAAATCAAAAGAGGATCCCTTGGGGTACCAAAGACCAAACTTAGGTGTATGAACTAAATATCTCAAGATTCGCTTCACGGCCCTAAGGTGAACTTCCTTAGGATCGGCTTGGAACCTTGCACACATGCATACAGAAAGCATAATGTCCGGTCGAGATGCACATAAATAGAGTAAAGATCCTATCATCGACCAGTATACCTTTTGATCTACGGATTTACCTCCCGTGTCGAGGTCGAGATGCCCATTGGTTCCCATGGGTGTCTTGATGGGCTTGGCATCCTTCATTCCAAACTTGGTGAGTATATCTTAAATGTACTTCGTTTGGCTGATGAAGGTGCCCTCTTGGAGTTGCTTGATTTGAAATCCTAGAAAATACTTCAACTCCCCCATCATAGACATCTCGAATTTTTGAATCATGATCCTACTAAACTCTTCACAAATAGATTTGTTAGTAGACCCAAATATGATATCATCAACATAAATTTGGCATACAAACAAATCATTTTCAATTATTTTAGTAAAGAGAGTAGGATCGGCCTTGCCGACTTTGAAGCCATTAGTGATAAGAAAATCTCGTAGGCATTCATACCATGCTCTTGGAGCTTGCTTGAGCCCATAAAGCGCCTTAGAGAGTTTGTAGACATGGTTAGGATACTCACTATTTTCAAAGCCGTGAGGTTGCTCAACATAGACCTCTTCCTTGATTGGTCCATTGAGGAAGGCACTCTTCACGTCCATTTGGTAAAGCTTAAAGCCATGGTAAGTAGCATAGGCAAGTAATATACGAATTGACTCAAGCCTAGCTACGGGTGCATAGGTTTCACCAAAATCCAAACCTTCGACTTGTGAATACCCCTTGGCCACAAGTCGGGCTTTGTTCCTTGTCACCACACCATGCTTATCTTGTTTGTTGTGGAAGACCCACTTGGTTCCTACAACATTTTAGTTAGGACGTGGAACTAAATGTCATACCTCATACCTCGTGAAGTTGTTGAGCTCCTCTTGCATCGCCAGCACCCAATCCGAATCTTTAAGGGCGTCCTCTACCCTGTGTGGCTCAATAGAGGAAACAAAAGATTAATGTTCACAAAAATGAGCAACACAAGATTGAGTGGTTACCCCCTTATGAATGTCTCCTAGGATGGTGTTCACGGGGTGATCTCGTTGGATTGCTTGGTGGACTCTTGGGTGTGGCGGCCTTTGATCTTGTTCATCTTCCTTGTCTTGATCATTGGCATCTCCCCCTTGATCATTGTCCTCCTCTTGAGGTGGTGAGAGCACCTAGAGGGGGGGTGAATAGGTGATCCTGTGAAACTTGAAAACATAAGCCACAAAAACTTGGTTAATCGTTAGCACAATAATTGCCAAGTGGCTAGAGAGGAGTCAAAACACAATAACCACAAGAAATCAATCACAGAGATGGCACGGTGGTTATCCCGTGGTTCGACCAAGCCAACGCTTGCCTACTCCACGTTGTGGCGTCCCAACGGACGAGGGTTGCAATCAACCCCTCTCAAGCGGTCCAAAGACCCACTTGAATACCACGGTGTTTTGCTTGCTTTTTCTCAATCCCGTTTGCGAGGAATCTCCACAACTTGGAGCCTCTCGCCCTTACACTTTAAGATCACAAAGAAACACAGAGCAAGGGAGGGATTAGAAACGCACTCAAGACAAGAAATCACAGCAACACCACGCACACAAGTCGCAACGAGAGCTCACAACACAACTCAATGAGTTCACCACTCAACTAGAGCTCTAATTGCTATCGCAAAGAATCAAAGGCGCGGAATCGATGTCTTGGTGCTTATGAATGTTGTAGGAATGCTTGGTGTGCTCCTCCATGCGCCTAGGGGTCCCTTTTATAGCCCCAAGGCAGCTAGGAGCCGTTGAGAGCAATCTAGGAAGGCTGATCTTGCCTTCTGTCGACTGGCGCACCGGACAGTCCGGTGCACACCGGACATGTCCGGTGCCCGATTTCTTTCCATAAACGAAGCAGTCGACCGTTGGCAGCCTGAGAGCCGTTGGTGCACTTGACATGTCCAGTGCACACCGGACAGTCCGGTGCCTTCTTCTAGCCGTTGGCTCGGCCACGTGTCCCGCGCAGATTGCGCGGCCGACCGTTGGCCCGGCCGACCGTTGGCTCACCGGACAGTCCGGTGCACACCGGACAGTCCGGTGAATTATAGCCGTATGTCGCCGATGAATTCCCGAGAGCGACGAGTTCGCCTGTGAACGGCCCACCGGACAGTCCGGTGAATTATAGCCGTACACCGCCGTCGAAGTCCCGAGAGCAGCCATTTTGCCTGAGTCAGCCTGGCGCACCGGACACTGTCCGGTGCACCACCGGACAGTCTGGTGCTCCAGACTAAGCAGACTCTTGGCTGCTCGAGCCAAGGCATTTTCAATTGGATTTTTCCTGTTTCCAGCACTTAGACACAATACATTAGTCACTAAAACAATGTACTAAGTCTGAGAAACATACCTTTAACCTTGATTTGTACTTTGTCCACCTTTTTACACTTAGGCACTTGTGTTGGACACTAAATCACCAAAATACTTAGAAATGGCCCAAGGGCACATTTCCCTTTCAATCTCCCCCTTTTTGGTGATTTATGCCAACACAACATAAAGCAAGTAGAACAAGTACAAAATCAATTCAACTAAGAACTCAAAATTGTTTTGATTCAATTTGACATATATGGATCACTCTATGCCACCACTTGGTTTGTTTTTGCAAATCAAACTCAAATTCCTATCTCTAAGTCAAATCCACTTGTAGAGACATAAAGAGAGGTTTTCCAAAGAAATTTGATCAAGGATTTCAAAAACTCCCCCTTTTTCCCATAATCAACACTTCTCCCCACAAGAGGCCAACTTTTGACATAAGAGACAATAAAAGAGTTTTGACAAACCAAAAGCTCTAATCTACTATTTTCAAAATTTCTCAAGTGGTAGCTGATCCATCTATTGCTTTGGCCTTTATTTTCTCCCCCTTTGGCATCAAGCACCAAAACGGGATCAATCTTGGCCCTTTAACCCCATTGCCTCACCAAAGTCTTCAAATAAGAGTACAAAGGCAATAAGAGTATAAAGATGAACTTGGAAAAGTTACTCTTTTCATCGGAGTGCAGTGGAAGTCTTGCATGGTCCAAGTCCACCTTTTCCCTTTCAATCCTCCTTTGAGACTAAAACAACCAAACTCAAGAATATGGTTAGTCTCAAAGGGTCAAGTTGTAGCACAGCTCCCCCTAAATATGTGCATCACTTGCAAAAAGGACTTGTGAGGTCCAGGGAGTGTTTGTACAACTTGAGCACCACAATAAGCAACAAAATGCAGAATGAACATGATCAAAGGCATAAATACATGTATGCTACAATTCAATCCAAGTTCCGCGAATCTAGGACATTTAGCTCACTACGCAGCCTGCAAAAGGTCTTTTCATCTAAAGGCTTAGTGAAGATATCGGCTAGCTGGTTCTCGGTGCTAACATGAAACACTTCGATATCTCCCTTTTGCTGGTGGTCTCTCAAAAAGTGATGCCGGATGTCAATGTGCTTTGTGCGGCTGTGCTCAACAGGATTTTCCGCTATTCGGATAGCACTCTCATTATCACATAGGAGTGGGACTTTGCTCAGATTGTAGCCAAAGTCCCGGAGGGTTTGCCTCATCCAAAGTAGTTGCGCGCAACACTGTCCTGCGGCAACGTACTCGGCCTCAGCGGTGGATAGGGCAACGGAAGTTTGTTTCTTAGAGTTCCATGACACCAAGGACCTTCCTAAGAATTGGCACGTCCCTGATGTACTCTTCCTATCGACCTTACATCCAGCATAGTCGGAATCTGAATATCCAATCAAGTCAAAGTTAGACCCCTTTGGATACCAGATCCCGAAGCAAGGCGTAGCGACTAAATATCTAAGAATTCGCTTCACAGCCACTAAGTGACACTCCTTAGGATCGGATTGAAATCTAGCACACATGCATACGCTAAGCATAATATCCGGTCTACTAGCACATAAATAAAGCAATGAACCTATCATGGACTGGTATGCTTTTTGATCAATGGACTTACCACCTTTGTTGAGGTCGGTGTGTCCGTCGGTTCCCATCGGCGTCTTTGCGGGCTTGGCGTCCTTCATCCCAAACCGCTTTAGCAAATCTTGCGTGTACTTCGTTTGGGAGATGAAGGTGCCGTCCTTGAGTTGCTTCACTTGGAACCCAAGGAAGTAGTTCAACTCGCCCATCATCGACATCTCGAATTTCTGCGTCATTACCCTGCTAAACTCTTCACAAGACTTTTGGTTAGTAGAACCAAATATTATGTCATCGACATAAATTTGGCACACAAAAAGATCACCATCGCAAGTCTTAGTGAAAAGAGTTGGATCGGCTTTCCCAACCTTGAAAGCATTAGCAATTAAAAAGTCTCTAAGGCATTCATACCATGCTCTTGGGGCTTGCTTAAGTCCATAGAGCGCCTTAGAGAGCTTACACACGTGGTCGGGGTACCGTTCATCCTCGAAGCCAGGGGGTTGCTCCACGTACACCTCCTCCTTGATCGGCCCGTTGAGGAAAGTGCTCTTCACATCCATTTGGTACAACCTGAAAGAATGGTGAGCGACATATGCTAGCAAAATACGAGTTGAATCTAGCCTAGCCACAGGAGCAAACGTCTCCTCAAAGTCCAAACCTGCGACTTGGGCATAACCTTTTGCCACAAGTCGAGCCTTGTTCCTTGTCACCACCCCGTGCTCGTCCTGTTTGTTGCGGAACACCCACTTGGTTCCCACAACATTTTGCTTGGGACGAGGCACCAGTGTCCAAACTTCATTGCGCTTGAAGTTGTTGAGTTCCTCCTGCATGGCCAACACCCAGTCCGGATCTAGCAAGGCCTCTTCTACCCTGAAAGGCTCAATAGAAGAGACAAAGGAGTAATGCTCACAAAAATTAACTAATCTTGAGCGAGTAGTTACTCCCTTGCTAATATCACCCAATATTTGGTCGACGGGATGATCCCTTTGGATCGTCGCTCGAACTTGGGTTGGAGGTGCCTGAGGTGCATCTTCCTCCTCAACTTGAACATCCTGTGCTCCCCCTTGATCATGTGCCTCCACTTGAGGTACCTGTTCGTCATCTTGGGTTGGGGGATGCACCATAGTTGAGGAAGACGGTTGATCTTGCTCCAATTGTTCCTGAGGCCGTACATCTCCAATCGCCATGGTGCGTATCGCGGCCGTTGGAACGTCTTCTTCATCTACATCATCAAGATCAACAACTTGCTCTCTTGGAGAGCCATTAGTCTCATCAAATACAACGTCGCTAGAGACTTCAACCAAACCCGATGATTTGTTGAAGACCCTATACGCCTTTGTATTTGGATCATAACCTAATAAAAACCCTTCTACAGCTTTGGGAGCAAATTTGGAATTCCTACCCTTCTTCACTAGAATGTAGCATTTACTCCCAAATACACGAAAGTACGATACATTGGGTTTGTTACCAGTTAGCAGCTCGTATGAAGTCTTCTTGAGGAGGCGGTGAAGGTAGACCCTGTTGATGGCGTGGCAAGCCGTGTTCACGGCTTCTGACCAAAAACACTCGGGGGTCTTGAACTCTCCAAGCATAGTCCTCGCCATATCAATTAGCGTCCTGTTCTTCCTCTCTACCACACCATTTTGCTGAGGTGTGTAGGGAGCGGAGAACTCGTGCTTGATCCCCTCCTCCTCAAGGAACTCCTCCACTTGAAGATTCTTGAATTCGGACCCGCTGTCGCTCCTTATCTTCTTCACCTTGAGCTCAAACTCATTTTGAGCTCTCCTGAGGAAGCGCTTGAGGGTCCCTTGGGTTTCAGACTTATCCTGCAAAAAGAATACCCAAGTGAAGCGGGAAAAGTCATCAACAATAACTAGACCATACTTACTTCCTCCTATGCTCAGATAGGCGACGGGTCCGAAGAGGTCCATATGCAGCAGCTCCAGAGGTCTTGAAGTGGTCATCACATTCTTGCTGTGATGTGCTCCTCCCACTTGTTTACCTGCTTGACAAGCTGTACAAGGTCTATCTTTTTCGAATTGCACGTTAGTCAAACCTATCACGTGTTCTCCCTTTAGAAGCTTGTGAAGGTTCTTCATCCCCACATGTGCTAAGCGGCGATGCCACAGCCAGCCCATGCTAGTCTTAGCGATTAAGCATGCATCTAGACCGGCCTCCTCTTTTGCAAAATCAACTAAATAAAGTTTGTCGTCTAGTACACCCTTAAAAGCTAGTGAACCATCACATCTTCTAAAGACAGACACATCTACATTTGTAAATAGACAATTATATCCCATATTACATAATTGACTGACAGATAGAAAATTATATCCAAGAGACTCAACTAAAAACACATTAGAGATAGAGTGCTCATTGGATATTGCAATCTTGCCTAAACCATTCACCTTGCCTTGGTTCCCATCACCGAATATGATTGAATCTTGGGAATCCTTATTCTTGACGTAGGAGGTGAACATCTTCTTCTCCCCCGTCATATGGTTTGTGCATCCGCTGTCGATAATCCAGTTTGAGCCCCCGGATGCATAAACCTGTAAGGCAAATTTAGGCTTGGGTCTTAGGTACCCAACTCTTGTTGGGTCCTACAAGGTTAGTCACAATTTCCTTAGGGACCCAAATGCAAGTTTTATCACCCTTGCATTTTGCCCCTAATTTCCTAGCAACTATCTTCCTATCCTTTCTACAAATAGCAAAGGAAGCATTTAAAGCATGATAAATTGTAGAGGGACCATTCATAACTTTTCTAGGAACATGAACAATATTCTTCCTAGGCACATGATGAATATTTTTTCTAGGCATATCTCTACCATGCATATAGGAAGAACTGGAAGCATACATAGCATAAGAGTCATAGGAATGTGAATCAAAAGCATTACAACTCCTATGATACTGTCTTCTATCATTGTACATAAAAGCATGGTTCTTTTTAGTACTACTTGCCATAGGGGCCTTCCCTTTCTCCTTGGCGGAGATGGGAGCCTTATGGCTTGTTAAGTTCTTGGCTTCCCTCTTGAAGCCAAGCCCATCCTTAATTGAGGGGTGTCTACCAATCGTGTAGGCATCCCTAGCAAACTTTAGTTTATCAAAATCACTTTTGCTAGCCTTAAGTTGGGCATTAAGACTAGCCATTTCATCATTTAACTTTGCAATAGAAGCTATGTGTTCACTACAAGCATCAATATCAAAATCTTTACATCTATTGCAAATAACAACATTTTCTACACAAGTTGTTGATTTACTAGCTATTTCTAACTTAGCATTCAAATCATCATTAATGCTTCTTAAGCTAGAAATTGTCTCATGGCAAGAAGATAATTCACAAGAAAGCATTTCATTTCTTTTAACTTCTAAAGCATGAGATTTTTGTGCTTCTATAAATTTGTCATGTTCTTCATACAACAAATCTTCTTGTTTTTCTAAAAGCCTATTTTTATCATTCAAGGCATCAATCAATTCGTTAATTTTATCTACCTTGGTTCTATCTAGGCCCTTAAATAAACATGAATAATCTATTTCATCCTCATCACTAGATTCGTCCTCACTTGAAGAAGCATAAGTAGAGTTTCGACTACATACCTTCTTCTCCCTTGCCATAAGGCATGTGTGACGCTCGTCGGGGAAGAGGGATGACTTGTTGAAGGCGGTGGCGGCGAGTCCTTCATTGTCGGAGTCGGAGGAGGAGCAATCCGAGTCCCACTCCTTTCCTAGATGTGCCTCGCCCTTGGCCTTCTTGTAATTTTTCTTCTTTTCCCTCTTGCTCCCGTGTTCCTGGTCACTTTCATTATCGGGACAGTTAGCAATAAAATGACCAATCTTACCGCATTTGAAGAATGAGCGCTTCCCCTTGGCTTTGGTCTTGCTTGGCTGTCCCTTGCGACCCTTAAGCGTCGTCTTGAATCTCTTGATGATGAGGGCCATCTCTTCATCATTAAGTCCGGCGGCCTCAATTTGTGCTACCTTGCTGGGTAACGCCTCCTTGCTCCTTGTTGCCTTGAGAGCAACGGGTTGAGGCTCATTGATTGGACCGTTTAGAGCGTCGTCCACGTACCTCGCTTCCTTGATCATCATTCGCCCGCTTACGAATTTTCCAAGGACTTCTTCGGGCGACATTTTGGTGTACCTGGGATTCTCACGAATGTTGTTCACCAAATGAGGATCAAGAACGGTAAAGGACCTTAGCATCAATCGGACGACGTCGTGGTCCGTCCATCGCGTGCTTCCGTAGCTCCTTATTTTGTTGATAAGGGTCTTGAGCCGGTTGTATGTTTGTGTCGGCTCCTCGCCCCTTATCATCGCGAATCGTCCAAGCTCGCCCTCCACCAACTCCATCTTGGTGAGCAAGGTGACGTCGTTCCCCTCATGTGAAATCTTGAGGGTATCCCAGATCTGCTTTTGAAAGGGAATTAGGCTTAGACCTAGCTCCTAAATAATTTTGGTGGTTGATTTGCCCAACACAAACATTGGACTAACTAGTTTACTCTAGTGCATAAGTTATACAGGTGCAAAAGGTTCACAATCAGCCAATAAAAAGACCAAGTGTTGGATTCAGCAACGGAGCAGCAAGGCAACCGAGGGCTCCTCTGGCCGGAGGCACCGGACTGTCCGGTGTGCACCGGACTGTCCGGTGCGGCTAGAGGACTTCGACTTCAAACTCTTCGCCCTCGGGATTTCTAGGAGGTCGACGCGCTATAATTCACCGGACTGTCCGGTGTGCACCGGACATGTCCGGTGCTCCAAGGAAACGCGGCCTCCGGAACTCGCCAGCCTCGGGTTTGCTCGACAGCCGCTCCGCTAAAATTCACCGGACTGTCCGGTGTGCACCGGACTGTCCGGTGTACCAGCGGAGCAACGGCACTCTGCGGCGCCAACGGCTCCCTGCGGTGCATTAAATGCGCGCGCAGCGCGCGCAGTCGTCAGGTACGCCCATGCCGGTGCACCGGACATCAAACAGTACATGTCCGGTGTGCACCGGACACCCAGGAGGGCCCACAAGTCAGAAGCTCCAACGGTCAGAATCCAACGGCACTGGTGACGTGGCAGGGGCACCGGACTGTCCGGTGTGCACCGGACTGTCCGGTGCGCCATCGAACAGAGGGTTTCCAGCAACGGTCACTTTTGGTGGTTGGGGCTATAAATACCCCAACCACCCCACATTCATTGCCATCCAAGTTTTCCAACTCTCAACCACTTACAAGAGCTAGGCATTCAATTCTAGACACATACAAAGAGATCAAATCCTCTCAAATTCCACTCAAACCCTTAGTGACTAGCGAGAGAGATTTGCCATGTTCTTTTGAGCTCTTGCGCTTGGATTGCTTTCTTTCTTTCTCATTTGTTCTTGAGATCATCACTCAATTGTGACCAAGGCAAGAGGCACCAATTGTGTGGTGGCCCTTGCGGGGAAGCTTTGTTCCCGTTTGATTGAGAAGAAGAGAAAGCTCACTCGATCCGTGGGATCGTTTGAGAGAGGGAAGGGTTGAAAGAGACCCGGCCTTTGTGGCCTCCTCAACGGGGAGTAGGTTTGCGAGAACCGAACCTCGGTAAAACAAATCCTTGTGTCACACTCTTATTTGCTTGCGATTTGTTTTGCGCCCTCTCTCGCGGACTCGTCTCGTTATTACTAACGCTAACCCGGCTTGTAGTTGTGATTATTTTTTGTAAATTTCAGTTTCGCCCTATTCACCCCCCCTCTAGGCGACTATCAATTGGTATCAGAACCCGGTGCTTCATTAGAGCCTAACCGCTCGAAGTGATGTCGGGAGATCACACCAAGAGGGAGATGGAGACCGGCGACGACAAGCCCACTACAAGTCAAGGGAGCACTTCATCTTCATCGGAAGAGTCCCGCACCAAGAGAAGAGAGAAGAAGAAGAAATCCTCCAAGCGGAAGGAGAAAAGATCTTCCTCTTCTCACCACAAAGAGAAGAAGGAAAAATCTTCTTCTCACAAGCCGCATCGGAGTGGGGACAAGCACAAGAGGATGAGGAAGGTGGTCTACTACGAGACCGATACTTCATCGACATCTACCTCCGGCTTCGACGCGGCGTCCGTCACTTCTAAACGCCAAGAGCGTAAGAAGTATAGTAAGATCCCCCTACGCTACCCTCGCATTCCTAAACATACACCTTTACTTTCCGTCCCTTTAGGCAAACCACCAACTTTTAATGGTGAAGATTATGCTATGTGGAGTAATTTGATGCGATTTCATCTAACCTCTCTCCACAAAAGATTATGGGATGTTGTTGAGTATGGTGTACAGGTACCATCCGTAGGGGATGAAGACTACGATACGGACGAAGTGGCCCAAATCGAGCACTTCAACTCCCAAGCCACAACCATTCTCCTTGCCTCACTAAGCAAGGAGGAATACAACAAAGTACAAGGGTTGAAGAACGCCAAGGAGATTTGGGACCTACTCAAGACGGCGCACGAGGGTGATGAACTCACCAAGATCACCAAGCGGGAAACGATCGAGGGGGAGCTCGGTCGCTTCCGTCTTCGCCAAGGGGAGGAGCCACAAGACATGTACAACCGGCTCAAGACCTTGGTGAACCAAGTGCGCAACCTCGGGAGCGCAAAATGGGATGACCACGAAGTGGTTAAGGTTATTCTAAGAGCCCTTATTTTCCTTAACCCCACACAAGTTCAATTAATTCGTGGCAATCCTAGATATACACAAATGACCCCCGAGGAAGTTATCGGGAATTTTGTTAGTTTTGAATGCATGATTAAGGGCTCCAAGAAGATCAACGAGCTTGACGAGCCTTCCACATCCGAGGCGCAACCCGTGGCCTTCAAGGCAACGGAGGAGAAGAAGGAGGAGTCTACACCAAGTAGACAACCAATTGACGCCTCCAAGCTCGACAACGAGGAGATGGCCCTAATCATCAAGAGTTTTCGGCAAATCCTCAAGCAACGGAAGGGGAAGGATTACAAATCCCGTTCCAAGAAGGTTTGCTACAAATGTGGTAAGCCCGGTCACTTTATTGCTAAATGTCCATTATCAAGTGATAGTGACAGGGACAACGACAAGAAGGGCAAGAGGAAGGAGAAGAAGAAGTACTACAAGAAGAAGGGCGGCGATGCCCATGTTTGTCGGGAGTGGGACTCCGACGAAAGCTCAAGCGACTCCTCCGACGACGAGGACGCCGCCAACATCGCCGTCACCAAGGGCCTCCTCTTCCCCAACGTCGGCCACAAGTGCCTCATGGCCAAGGACGGCAAAAAGAAGGTAAAATCAAAGTCCTCCACTAAATATGAAACATCTAGTGATGAGGATAATGATAAAAATGAAGAGGATAATTTGCGTATTCTTTTTGCCAACCTTAACATGGAACAAAAAGAAAAATTAAATGAATTGATTAGTGCCATCCATGAAAAGGATGATCTCTTGGACTCCCAAGAGGACTTCCTAATCAAGGAAAACAAAAAACATGTTAAGGTTAAAAATGCTTATGCTCTAGAAAGAGAAAAATGTGAAAAATTGTCTAGTGAGCTAAGTATTTGCCATGAGATTTTAGACAACCTTAGAAAAGAAAATGCAAATTTGTTAGCTAAGGTTGATTCTCATGTTTGCATTGATCCTAGAAATGATGATGTTGATTTGCTTGCTAGGATTGATAAATTGAATGCTTCCATCGCTAGCCTTAGAAATGAGAATGAGAAATTAATTGCTAAGGCTAAGGATTTTGATGTTTGCAATGCTACTATTTCCGACCTTAGAGCTAAAAATGATTTGTTGCATGCTAAGGTTGTTGAACTAAAATCTTGCAAACCCTCTACATCTAATGTTGAGCATATTTCCATTTGTACTAGATGTAGAGATATTAATGTTGATGCTATCCATGATCACCTAGCTTTAATTAAGAAACAAAATGATCATATAGCACAACTTAATGCTAAGATTAGAGAGCATGACTTAGAAAATGAAAAATTTAAACTTGCTAGAAGCATGCTCTATAATGGGAGACGCCCGGGCATTAAGGACGGCATTGGCTTTCAAAGGGGAGACAATGTCAAAATTAATGCCCCTCCTAAGAACTTGTCTAACTTTGTTAAGGGCAAGGCTCCCATGCCTCAGGATAACGAGGGTTACATTCTGTACCCTGCCGGGTATCCTGAGAGTAAGATTAAGAAAATTCATTCTAGGAAGTCTCACTCTGGCCCTAATTATGCTTTTATGTATAAGGGTGAGACATCTAGATCTAGGCAACCAACCCATGCCAAGTTGCCTAGAAAGAAAACTATTAATGCATCAAATGATCATGCCATTTCATTTAAAACTTTTGATGCATCTTATGTGTTGACTAGCAAATCTGGCAAGGTAGTTGCCAAAATTGTTGGGGGCAAACACAAGGGCTCCAAGACTTGTGTTTGGGTACCCAAAGTTCTTGTATCTAATGCCAAAGGACCCAAAACCGTTTGGGTACCTAAAACAAAGAACTAAACTTGTTTTGTAGGTTTATGCATCCGGGGGCACAAGTTGGATACTCGACAGCGGGTGCACAAACCACATGACCGGGGAGAAAAGGATGTTCTCCTCATATGAGAAAAACCAAGATCCCCAACGAGCTATCACATTCGGGGATGGAAATCAAGGTTTGGTCAAAGGTTTGGGTAAAATTGCTATATCTCCTGACCATACTATTTCCAATGTTTTTCTTGTAGATTCCTTAGATTACAATTTGCTTTCCGTATCCCAATTATGTCAAATGGGCTACAACTGTCTTTTTACTGATACAGGTGTTACTGTCTTTAGAAGGAGTGATGATTCAATAGCATTTAAGGGTGTGTTAGAGGGTCAGCTATACTTAGTAGATTTTGAAAGAGCTGAACTCGACACATGCTTAATTGCTAAGACTAACTTGGGTTGGCTATGGCACCGTCGACTAGCCCATGTTGGAATGAAGAATCTTCACAAACTTCTAAAGGGAGAACACATTTTGGGACTAACCGATGTTCATTTTGAGAAAGACAGGATTTGTAGCGCTTGCCAAGCCGGGAAGCAAGTTGGTGTCCATCATCCACACAAAAACATCATGACTACCGACAGGCCACTGGAGCTCCTTCACATGGATTTGTTCGGCCCGATCGCTTACATAAGCATCGGCGGTAGTAAGTATTGCCTTGTAATTGTGGATGACTATTCTCGCTTCACTTGGGTATTCTTTTTGCAGGAAAAATCACAAACCCAAGAGACCTTAAAGGGATTCTTGAGACGAGCTCAAAATGAGTTCGGCTTAAGGATCAAGAAAATTAGAAGCGACAATGGAACGGAGTTCAAAAACGCTCAAATTGAAGGTTTTCTTGAGGAGGAGGGCATCAAGCATGAGTTCTCTTCTCCCTACACTCCACAACAAAATGGTGTAGTGGAGAGGAAGAATCGAACTCTATTGGACATGGCAAGAACCATGCTTGATGAGTACAAGACACCGGATCGGTTTTGGGCCGAGGCGGTCAACACCGCCTGCTACGCCATCAACCGGTTATATCTTCACCGAATCCTCAAGAAGACATCTTATGAACTCCTAACCGGTAAAAAGCCCAATATTTCATATTTTAGAGTTTTTGGTAGCAAATGTTTTATACTTGTTAAAAGAGGTAGAAAATCTAAATTTGCTCCTAAAACTGTAGAAGGCTTTTTACTAGGATATGACTCAAACACAAGGGCATATAGAGTCTTTAACAAGTCCTCAGGACTTGTTGAAGTTTCTTGTGACGTTGTGTTTGATGAGTCTAACGGCTCTCAAGTAGAGCAAGTTGATCTTGATGATGTAGGTGAAGAACAGGCTCCATGCATAGCGCTAAGGAACATGTCCATCGGGGATGTGTGTCCTAAGGAATCCGAAGAGCCTCCAAATGCACAAGATCAACCATCCTCCTCCATGCAAGCATCTCCACCAACTCAAGTTGAGGATGAGGCTCAAGATGTTGAACAAGAAAATCAAGAAGATGAGCCACCTCAAAATGACGGCAACGATCAAGGGGGAGATTCAAATGATGAAGACAAGGAGGATGAACAACCAAGGCCGCCACATCCAAGAGTCCACCAAGCAATACAACGTGATCACCCCGTCGACACTATCCTTGGCGATATTCATAAGGGGGTAACTACTCGATCTCGTGTTGCTCATTTTTGTGAACATTACTCGTTTGTTTCCTCTATTGAGCCAACCAGGGTAGAGGAAGCACTACAAGATTCGGATTGGGTGATGGCGATGCAAGAGGAGCTCAACAATTTCACAAGGAACGAGGTATGGCACTTAGTTCCACGTCCTAATCAAAATGTTGTAGGAACCAAGTGGGTCTTCCGCAACAAGCAAGACGAGCATGGTGTGGTGACTAGGAACAAAGCTCGACTCGTGGCCAAGGGGTATTCACAAGTCGAAGGTTTGGATTTTGGTGAAACCTATGCACCCGTAGCTAGGCTTGAGTCAATTCGTATATTATTAGCCTATGCTACTTACCATGGCTTCAAGCTCTACCAAATGGACGTGAAGAGTGCCTTCCTAAATGGACCAATCAAGGAGGAGGTCTATGTTGAGCAACCTCCCGGCTTTGAAGACAGTGAGTACCCTAACCATGTTTATAGGCTCTCTAAGGCGCTTTACGGGCTTAAGCAAGCCCCAAGAGCATGGTATGAATGCCTTAGAGATTTCCTTATTGCAAATGGCTTCAAAGTCGGCAAAGCCGATCCTACTTTATTCACTAAGACTCTTGATAATGATTTGTTTGTATGCCAAATTTATGTTGATGATATCATATTTGGGTCTACTAACAAATCTACATGTGAAGAATTTAGTAGGATCATGACGCAAAAATTCGAGATGTCAATGATGGGGGAGTTGAAGTACTTTCTAGGATTCCAAGTGAAGCAACTCCAAGAAGGCACCTTCATTAGCCAAACGAAGTATACTCAAGATATCCTAAGCAAGTTTGGAATGAAGGATGCCAAGCCCATCAAGACACCCATGGGAACTAATGGGCATCTCGACCTCGACACGGGAGGTAAGTCCGTGGATCAAAAGGTATACCGGTCGATGATTGGATCATTGCTTTATTTATGTGCATCTCGACCGGACATTATGCTTTCCGTTTGCATGTGTGCAAGATTCCAAGCCGACCCTAAGGAATCACACCTTACGGCCGTAAAACGAATCTTGAGATATTTGGCTTTTACTCCTAAGTTTGGGCTTTGGTACCCTCGGGGATCCACTTTTGATTTGATTGGTTATTCGGATGCCGATTGGGCGGGGTGTAGGATTAACAGGAAGAGCACATCGGGGACTTGTCAGTTCTTGGGAAGATCCCTGGTGTCTTGGGCTTCAAAGAAGCAAAATTCGGTCGCTCTTTCTACCGCCGAAGCCGAGTATATTGCCGCAGGCCATTGTTGCGCGCAATTGCTTTGGATGAGGCAAACCCTGCGGGACTACGGTTACAAATTAACCAAAGTCCCTTTGCTATGTGACAATGAGAGTGCAATCAAAATGGCCGACAATCCCGTCGAGCACAGCCGCACTAAGCACATAGCCATTCGGTATCATTTTCTTCGGGATCACCAACAAAAGGGGGATATCGAGATTTCTTATATTAATACTAAAGATCAATTAGCCGATATCTTTACCAAACCACTTGATGAACAATCTTTTACCCGACTTAGGCATGAGCTTAATATTCTTGATTCTAGGAATTTCTTTTGCTAGTCTTGCACGCATAGCACATGAATATACCTTTGATCATGTCTCTTTTATATATGCTATGACTAATGTGTTTTCAAGTGTATTTCAACCAAGTCATAGGTGTATTGAAAGGGAATTGGAGTCTTCGGCGAAGACAAAGGCTTCCACTCCGTTCTACTACTCATCCTTCGCCGTCGCTCCGCATCATCTCTCCAACATTGGTATAACCTTCACTCATTTATTTCATGACCAAAGGGGGAGAATGTACTTCATTGGGCTCTAATGATTCCGTTTTTGGTGATTCATGCCAAAGGGGGAGAAAATATGAGCCCAAAGCAAAAGGACCGCACCACCACCTAATTTATAAATTTGATATGATAAATTTCAAAATTGGTATCTCTTTGTGTTCTAAAGGGGGAGCAAGTAGTATTTTCGAAATTGATGAAAAACCCTCTTGAACACTAAGAGGAGACCTTATTTGAGGGGGAGTTTTGTTTAGTCGAAGGAAAAGCATTTAAAACAGGGGGAGAAAATTCCATATCTTGAAAATGCTTTGCAAAATCTTTTTCATTTACCTTTGACTATCTTGCAAAAGTACTTTGAAAAGAATTTACAAAAGTATTTGCAAAAACAAAACTCGTGGTGCAAATATGGTCCAATATGTCAAAAACAAAGAAACCATCCATACGCATCATATAAGTTTATATTGGCTCAATTCCAAGCAACCTTTGCACTTACATTATGTAAACTAGTTCAATTATGCACTTCTATATTTGCTTTGGTTTGTGTTGGCATCAATCACCAAAAAGGGGGAGATTGAAAGGGAATTAGGCTTAGACCTAGCTCCTAAATAATTTTGGTGGTTGATTTGCCCAACACAAACATTGGACTAACTAGTTTACTCTAGTGCATAAGTTATACAGGTGCAAAAGGTTCACAATCAGCCAATAAAAAGACCAAGTGTTGGATTCAGCAACGGAGCAGCAAGGCAACCGAGGGCTCCTCTGGCCGGAGGCACCGGACTGTCCGGTGTGCACCGGACTGTCCGGTGCGGCTAGAGGACTTCGACTTCAAACTCTTCGCCCTCGGGATTTCTAGGAGGTCGACGCGCTATAATTCACCGGACTGTCCGGTGTGCACCGGACATGTCCGGTGCTCCAAGGAAACGCGGCCTCCGGAACTCGCCAGCCTCGGGTTTGCTCGACAGCCGCTCCGCTAAAATTCACCGGACTGTCCGGTGTGCACCGGACTGTCCGGTGTACCAGCGGAGCAACGGCTCTCTGCGGCGCCAACGGCTCCCTGCGGTGCATTAAATGTGCGCGCAGCGCGCGCAGTCGTCAGGTACGCCCATGCCGGTGCACCGGACATCAAACAGTACATGTCCGGTGTGCACCGGACACCCAGGAGGGCCCACAAGTCAGAAGCTCCAACGGTCAGAATCCAACGGCACTGGTGACGTGGCAGGGGCACCGGACTGTCCGGTGTGCACCGGACTGTCCGGTGCGCCATCGAACAGAGGGTTTCCAGCAACGGTCACTTTTGGTGGTTGGGGCTATAAATACCCCAACCACCCCACATTCATTGCCATCCAAGTTTTCCAACTCTCAACCACTTACAAGAGCTAGGCATTCAATTCTAGACACATACAAAGAGATCAAATCCTCTCAAATTCCACTCAAACCCTTAGTGACTAGCGAGAGAGATTTGCCGTGTTCTTTTGAGCTCTTGCGCTTGGATTGCTTTCTTTCTTTCTCATTTGTTCTTGAGATCATCACTCAATTGTGACCAAGGCAAGAGGCACCAATTGTGTGGTGGCCCTTGCGGGGAAGCTTTGTTCCCGTTTGATTGAGAAGAAGAGAAAGCTCACTCGATCCGTGGGATCGTTTGAGAGAGGGAAGGGTTGAAAGAGACCCGGCCTTTGTGGCCTCCTCAACGGGGAGTAGGTTTGCGAGAACCGAACCTCGGTAAAACAAATCCTTGTGTCACACTCTTATTTGCTTGCGATTTGTTTTGCGCCCTCTCTCGCGGACTCGTCTCGTTATTACTAACGCTAACCCGGCTTGTAGTTGTGATTATTTTTTGTAAATTTCAGTTTCGCCCTATTCACCCCCCCTCTAGGCGACTATCAGCTTTGCGTTATCCAAGCCGCTCACTTTGTGATATTCATCCCTGCACAATGAAGCTAGAAGAACAGTAGTAGCTTGTGCATTCTTATGAATTTGCTCATTAATGAACATGGGACTATCCGAACTATCAAAGTGCATTCCACTCTCTACAATCTCCCATATACTAGGATGGAGAGAGAACAAGTGACTACGCATTTTGTGACTCAAAAATCCGTAGTCCTCTCCATCAAAATGAGGAGGTTTACCAAGTGGAATAGATAATAAATGAGCATTTGCACTTTGAGGAATACGAGAGTAGTCAAAAGAAAAGTTCGAATTGACCGGTTTCCTTCTCTCGTAGTCGTTGTGGTCGTCGTCCTTTTGGGAGGAAGTAGACTCATCGCTGTCATCGTAGTAGACGATCTCCTTGATGCGCCTCGTCTTCTTCTTCTTCCCTTCCTTCCGTCTATGGCCCGAGCCGGAGTCGGTAGGCTTGTCGTCCTTCGGCTCGTTGACGAAGGATTCCTTCTCTTTATCGTTGATCACGATACCCTTCCCCTTAGGATCCATCTCTTCGGGCGGTTAGTCCCTTTGTGAAGAGAACTGCTCCGATACCAATTGAGAGCACCTAGAGGGGGTGAATAGGTGATCCTGTGAAACTTGAAAACTTAAGCCACAAAAACTTGGTTAATCGTTAGCACAATAATTGCCAAGTGGCTAGAGAGGAGTCAAAACACAATAACCACAAGAAATCAATCACAGAGATGGCACGGTGGTTATCCCGTGGTTCGACCAAGACCAACGCTTGCCTACTCCACGTTGTGGCGTCCCAACGGACGAGGGTTGCAATCAACCCCTCTCAAGCGGTCCAAAGACCCACTTGAATACCACGGTGTTTTGCTTGCTTTTTCTCAATCCCGTTTGCGAGGAATCTCCACAACTTGGAGCCTCTCGCCCTTACACTTTAAGATCACAAAGAAACACAGAGCAAGGGAGGGATTAGCAACGCACTCAAGACAAGAAATCACAGCAACACCACGCACACAAGTCGCAACGAGAGCTCACAACACAACTCAATGAGTTCACCACTCAACTAGAGCTCTAATTGCTATCGCAAAGAATCAAAGGCGCGGAATCGATGTCTTGGTGCTTATGAATGTTGTAGGAATGCTTGGTGTGCTCCTCCATGCGCCTAGGGGTCCCTTTTATAGCCCCAAGGCAGCTAGGAGCCGTTGAGAGCAATCTAGGAAGGCTGATCTTGCCTTCTGTCGACTGGCGCACCGGACAGTCCGGTGCACACCGGACATGTCCGGTGCCCGATTTCTTTCCATAAACGAAGCAGTCGACCGTTGGCAGCCTGAGAGCCGTTGGTGCACTTGACATGTCCGGTGCACACCGGACAGTCCGGTGCCTTCTTCTAGCCGTTGGCTCGGCCACGTGTCCTGCGCAGATTGCGCGGCCGACCGTTGGCCCGGCCGACCGTTGGCTCACCGGACAGTCCGGTGCACACCGGACAGTCCGGTGAATTATAGCCGTACGTCGCCGATGAATTCCCGAGAGCGACGAGTTCGCCTGTGAATGGCCCACCGGACAGTCCGGTGCACCACCGGACAGTCCGGTGAATTATAGCCGTACACCGTCGTCGAAGTCCCGAGAGCAGCCATTTTGCCCGAGTCAGCCTGGCACACCGGACACTGTCCGGTGCACCACCGGACAGTCTGGTGCTCCAGACTAAGCAGACTCTTGGCTGCTCGAGCCAAGGCATTTTCAATTGGATTTTTCCTGTTTCCAGCACTTAGACACAATACATTAGTCACTAAAACAATGTACTAAGTCTGAGAAACATACCTTTAACCTTGATTTGTACTTTGTCCACCTTTTTACACTTAGGCACTTGTGTTGGACACTAAATCACCAAAATACTTAGAAATGGCCCAAGGGCACATTTCCCTTTCAGGTGGCTCATCTTCTTGATCTTCATTTTCATCATATTGAGCTTGATCCTCATCTTGGGTTGGTGGAGACGCTTGTGTGGAAGATGAAGGTTGATCTTGTGCATGTGGAGGCTCTTCGAATTCCTTAGGACACACATCCCCAATGGACATGTTCCTTAGCGCTACACACAGGGCCTCTTCATCATCTAGCTCATCAAGATCAACTTGCTCTACTTGAGACTTCAACTAGTCTAGTGGACTTGTTAAAGACTCTATATGCCCTTGTGTTTGAGTCATAACCAAGTAAAAAGCCTTCTACAGCCTTAGGAGCAAATTTAGATTTTCTACCTCTTTTAACAAGAATAAAGCATTTGCTACCAAAGACTCTAAAATATGAAACATTGGGCTTTTTACTGGTGAGGAGTTCATATGATGTCTTCTTGAGGATTCGGTGAAGATATAACCGGTTGATGGCGTAGCAAGCGGTGTTGACCGCCTTGGCCCAAAACCGATCCGAAGTCTTGTACTCATCAAGCATGGTCCTTGTCATGTCCAATAGAGTTATATTCTTTCTCTCCACTACACCATTTTGTTGTGGCATGTAGGGAGAAGAGCACTCATGCTTGATGCCCTCCTCCTCAAGAAAGCCTACAATTTGAGAGTTCTTGAACTCCGTCCCGTTGTCGCTTCTTATTTTCTTGATCCTCAAGCCGAACTCATTTTGAGCCCGTCTCAAGAATCCTTTCAAAGTCTCTTGGTTTGAGATTTTTCCTGTAAAAAAATACCCAAGTGAAGCGAGAATAATCATCCACAATAACTAGACAGTACTTACTCCCGCCGATGCTTATGTAAGTAAACGGGCCGAATAGGTCCATGTGGAGTAGCTCTAGTGGCCTGTCAGTCGTCATGATGTTCTTGTGTGGATGATGAACACCAACTTGCTTCCTTGCTTGGCATGCGCTATAAATCCTGTCTTTCTCAAAATGAACATTTGTTAGTCCCAAAATATGCTCTCCCTTTAGAAGCTTGTGAAGATTCTTTATTCCAACGTGGGCTAGTCGGCGATGCCAGAGCCAACCCATGTTAGTCTTAGCAATTAAGCAGGTGTCGAGTTCAGCTCTATTGAAATCAACTAAGTATAGCTGACCCTCTAACACTCCCTTAAAAGCTATTGAATCATCACTTCTTCTAAAGACAGTAACACCTACATCCGTAAAAAGACAATTGTAGCCCATTTTGTATAATTGAGAAACAGAAAGCAAGTTGTAATCTAAAGAATCTACAAGGAAAACATTGGAAATAGAATTGTTAGGTGATATAGCAATTTTACCCAATCCTTTGACCAAACCTTGATTTCCATCCCCGAATGTGATAGCTCTTTGGGGATCTTGGTTTTTCTCGTAGGAGGAGAACATTCCTTTCTCCCCAGTCATGTGGTTTGTGCACCCGCTGTCGATGATCCAATTTGAGCCCCCGGATGCATAAACCTACAAAACAAATTTAGGCCTTGTTCTTAGGTACCCAAACGGTCTTGGGTCCTTTTACATTAGAAACAAGCACCTTGGGTACTCAAACACAAGTCTTTGACCCCTTGTGGTTGCCCCCAACATATTTGGCAACTACTTTGCCTGATTTGTTAGTAAGCACATATGAAGCATCAAAAGTCTTAAATGAGATGTTGGGTTCATTCGATGCAATAGGAGATTTCTTCTTAGACATTTTAACATGGGTAGAATGCCTAGAGCTAGAAGCCTCATTCTTATAAATAAAAGCATGGTGAGAAACAGAATGAGTCTTCTTAGCATGAATTCTCCTGATCTTGTCCTCAGGATAACCAGCAGGATATAAAATATAGCCCTCGTTATCCTGAGGCATGGGAGCCTTGCCCTTAACAAAATTGGACAATCTTTTAGGAGGGGCATTAAGCTTGACATTGTCTCCCTGTTGGAAGCCAATGCCATCCTTAATGCCAGGGCGTCTCCCACTATAAAGCATACTACGAGCAAATTTAAATTTTTCATTCTCTAGTTCATGCTCGGCAATTTTAGCATCTAGTTTAGCTATATGATCATTTTGTTGTTTAATCATAGCAAGGTGATCATGAATAGCATCTACATTAACATCTCTACATCTAGTGCAAATAGAAACATGATCAACCTTAAATGTAGAGGGTTTGCAATCATTTAATTCAACAATCTTAGCATGTAAAATAACATTCTCATCTCTAAGATTGAAAATAGAAACATTGCAAATATCTAATTCTTTAGCCTTAGCAATTAATTTATCATTCTCGAACGTAAGGCTAGCAAGAGATTCATTCAACATGTCAATCTTAGCAATTAAGCTAGCATTATTATTTCTAAGATTAACAATTGAATCATCACAAACATTTGATCCCTCAACCTTAGCAATTAATTTGGCATTTTCATTTCTAAGGCTAGAAATAATGTCATGGCAAGTGCTAAGCTCACTAGTTAATTTTTCATTTTTCTCTACCTCCTGAGCATAAGCATTTTTAGTCTTAACATGCTTTTTATTTTCCTTAATAAGGAAGTCTTCTTGGCTATCCAAGAGTTCATCCTTCTCATGAATAGCACTAATCAATTCATTTAATTTCTCTTTTTGTTGCATGTTAAGATTGGCAAAAAGAGTAAGCAAGTTATCCTCATCATCACTAGAATTATTCTCATCACTAGAGGTTGCATACTTAGTGGAGGATCTTGATTTTACCTTCTTCTTGTCGTCCTTTGCCATGAGGCACTT
Organism: Zea luxurians; assembly: GCA_029449295.1. Classification (NCBI taxonomy): domain Eukaryota; kingdom Viridiplantae; phylum Streptophyta; class Magnoliopsida; order Poales; family Poaceae; genus Zea; species Zea luxurians. Next base: position 89,082,651 of record JAOPSE010000003.1, read on the forward strand.
GTGGCCGACGTTGGGGAAGAGAAGACCCTTGTTGACGGTGATGTTTGTGGCATCCTCGTCGGAGGAGGAGTCGGTAGAGCTCTCGTCGGAGTCCCACTCCCGGTAAACATGGGCATCACCGCCCTTCTTCGTGTAATATCTTTTCTTCTCCTTCTTCTTCCCCCTCTTATCGTTATCCCTGTCACTATCACTAGACAAAGGACATTTAGCGATAAAATGACCGGGCTTACCACACTTGTAGCAAACCTTCTTGGAGCGGGGCTTGTAGTCTTTCCCCTCCTTTGTTTGACGATTTGGTGGAAGCTCTTGATGATGAGCGCCATTTCCTCATTGTCGAGCTTGGAGGCGTCGATGGGGACCCTACTTGGTGTAGAGTCTTCTTTCTTCTCCTCCGTTGCCTTGAATGCAATGGGTTGTGCCTCGGATACGGAGGAAGAGGCACCTTGCTCGATGATCTTCTTGGAGCCTTTGATCATCAATTCAAAGCTCAGAAATTTTCCTATTACTTCCTCGGGAGACATTAGTTTATATCTTGGATCACCACGAATTAATTGAACTTGAGTAGGGTTAAGAAATACGAGTGATCTAAGAATAACCTTGACCATTTCATGGTCATCCCACTTGGTGCTCCCGAGGTTGCGCACTTGGTTCACCAAGGTTTTTAGCCGGTTGTACATGGCTTGCGGGTCTTCTTCTTGGTTGAGCATATACCGACCGAGCTCCCCCTCAATCGTCTCCCGCTTGGTGATCTTTGTCACCTTATCTCCCTCGTGCGCGGTCTTAAGCACGTCCCAAATTTCCTTGGCGCTCTTCAACCCTTGCACCTTGTTATACTCCTCTCGACTTAGAGAGGCGAGGAGTATAGTGGTAGCTTGAGAGTTGAAGTGCCGGATTTGGGCAACTTCGTCCGAGTCATAGTCCTCATCCCCCGATGATGGTACCTGTACTCCAATCTCAACAACATCCCAAATGCTAGTCTAGAGTGAGGTTAGATGGTGCCTCATTTTGTCACTCCACATATTATAATCTTCACCATCAAACATGGGTGGTTTGCCTAATGGGACGGAAAGTAAAGGAGTACGTTTGGAAATGCGAGGATAGCGTAGGGGGATCTTACTAAACTTCTTGCGCTCATGGCGCTTAGAAGTTACGGATGGTGCGTCGGAGCCGGAGGTGGAGGGCGACGAAGAATCGGTCTCGTAGTAGACCACCTTCTTCATTTTCTTCTTCTTGTCGCCACTCCGGTGCGACTTGTGAGGAGGTGATTCCTCCTTCTTCTTGTTGCGGGACTCTCCCGATGGAGCCTTCCCGTGGCTTGTAGCGGGCTTCTCGCTGGTCACCATCTCCTTTTTGGTGTGCTCTCCCGACATCACTTCGAGCGATTAGGCTCTAATGAAGTACCGGGCTCTGATACCAATTGAAAGTCGCCTAGAGGGGGGTGAATAGGTGGAATCTGAAATTTATAAACTTTAAGCACAACTACAAGCCGGGGTTAGAGTTAGAAATATAAACGAGTCCGAAAGAGAGGGCAAAAACAAATCACAAGCAAATAAGGCGGATGACATGGTGATTTATTTTTACCGAGGTTCGGTTCTTGCAAACCTACTCCCCGTTGAGGTGGTCACAAAGACCGGGTCTCTTTCAACACTTTTCCTCTCTCAAACGGTTACCTAGACCGAGTGAGCTTTCTCCTTATCTCACGGGTCACTTAGACCCCGCAAGGACCACCACACACTTGGTGTCTCTTGCCTTGGTTACAAAACACTTGAGAACAAGAAATGAGGAAGGAAGGAAGCGATCCAAGCGCGAGAACTCAAAAGAACACAAATATCACTCTCTTACTAGTCACTATTTGATTGCAATGATCTTTGGACTTAGGAGAGGATTTGATCTCTTTGTTTGTGTCTTGGAGTGAAGTCTAGAGCTCTTGTATTGAATGCAATGCCTGAAAACTTGGATGCCTTGAAGTGTTGGTGGTTGGGGGTATTTATAGCCCCAACCACCAAAGTGGTCGTTGGGGATGGCTGCTGTCGTATGGCGCACCGGACAGTCCAGTGCGCCATCGGACACTGTACAATGCGCCAGCCACGTCGCCCAACCGTTAGGGTTCGACCGTTGGAGCTCTGACAAGTGGGGCCACCGGACAGTCCGGTGGTGCATCGGACAGTCACTGTTCACTGTCCGGTGCGCCTTCTGGCGCCTGCTCTGACTTCTGCGCGCGCAAGCGCGCACTATTCACTTTCACTGTTCCTTTGCAGACGACCGTTGGCACGAAGTAGTCGTTGATCCGCTGGCACACCGGACAGTCCGGTGAATTATAGCGGAGCAGCTTCCCCAAATTCCTGAAGCTGAGCAGTTCGAGTTGATCCACCCTGGTGCACCGAACACTGTCCGCTGGCACACCGGACAGTCCGGTGCACCAGACCAGGGCTGTCTTCGGTTTATCTTTGCTCCTTTGTTTTGAACCCTTTCTTTTATCTTTGTATTGGTTTGTTGTGAACCTTTGGCACCTATAGAACATATATTCTAGTGCAAACTAGTTAGTCCAATAATTTGTGTTGGGCAATTCAACCACCAAAATTCATATAGGAAATGGTTTGATCCTATTTCCCTTTCACATGCTCGCACAGATCATCATTGCAGTATCCAGTGGCACTTAGCAGTAAAGATACATAGGGAAGCTGCAACAGTTTATTCGTGCATGTCAATTGTTTGCTGATTTGCTTCTCTAACAAGTGCAACATTTCAAAGACTATACTAAGTGAATGTTATTGCTTTTGTTCAATGCCCAACAATAATCAAATAGATGTGCTTCTAGGCTCTTCAGTCCTCACCATCTCATTCCCATTATGCATATTAGTAAAATCCAATCTAACACTCATATATGGGACGATTGGCACAAATCAACATGTTGTGGATATTGTTTTTCTGTCATCATACATACACAAACCTAGATTACTTATTTACATAATAAATCCTATGAAGTTTGGTATGTTAGTCTTGAATTGACAAAAAAATGGTGGGAACAGTTATACGACCAATGAATTTGTAAAGACCTTACTCATCTGAAAGTAGTTGAGAGTTACATTCGCTTAAGTAGAGCTTATATAACCCTGCATAATCCATTAGGATTTTGTTAAAAGATGGAACGAGAACTTGTTGTTTCAAAACTTTGAAGTCAGTAGGTGCCTCAAATGTTTGCACCACAAAGGTTTGTAGCATAAGAACATTGCTTTTGATGAGTTATATGCCAAACTATGAAGCCACTGTCAACAAATAACAGCTATTTTTCTTAGTGGAGCACAAATAGCTTCCTGTTAAGCTATCTGATATGGGTCTGAAAGTAACTGATGATCACTTACCAACTGCTACTTTAGTAAGCCCAGGAAGATCAATAAGAGTAAGATCCACAACTACTGAACTGCAAGAATGTAAAATTATCAAACACAATAAAAAATAAGGGACATGGAACTATATCAAATAAACCACATAGCCTGATTCAAACATGGTATAGCTGCCCAACCTACAACTACAATAGAGTCGACAAGCTAAAGGAAACCCATAAATCCTCTGCAACAAACAACAATCTCATTGAAGCGAACAATTGAGATGTGATAATGCGACAGTAACAATGAACTCTGCAAGAGTTTGCATCTTACCACAGGGAGAAAATATGCTTAAATGGATAGGGACATACGATATTTGCTTTGAATGGTCGGTTTATCTATCAGTTTCATCAGTTATATCCTGCGACAGTAACAATGAACCCTGCAAGAGTTTGCATCTTACCATGGGGAGAAAATATGCTTAAATGATAGGGACATGTGATATTTGCTTTGAATGGTTGGTTTGTGTCAGTTTCATCAACTATATCCTTCCCCACGGCAGCTACAAAAATACAACTACCATTATGTACCAAGTATCATTTGGTTAAGTTGAGTTTACACAATTTAAAAATTGGACAAGTCTGGTTTAGCATTGATGACCATTTGCCACAAAACAATTGTGTATGTATTAGTTCATGTTGAAGGAAAATACAACAAGCAGAAGCTACTACGATAGCATAATTAATATAATAATATCAAAAAAAGGATGTTTCAATGAGCATCACAGACTTCAACTATGGAGCAGTCCTCAACCATAAGTGACAATATAGTTTGATATAATCCTATCTCATCAGTCATGAATCATGCAGTTCCAAAAGGAAAAAGGCAGATAGATTACCAAAATATGTAAATCTCATTCTCGAAAGGAAATTATTGAATGACACACTAATAGAACCTGTTCATAATAAAAAGAACCCCATGGTGTATGCAGCCTGCTAGATGTTCTCCTGGTGGACGCAACAGGTGATCTCCCGGATGAGCACTCGAAGGCGACGAGCAGCAGGTTGGGATCGACGCGCATCGCAGAGAGTAGCATGGGTGGCTCGTTGGGGCCGTCCGGTAGCGATGTGTCGGTGGCATCGCAGAACTGGCTGACGAGCTGCATCTCCAAGAACTTGTGGCAGCGGGGTTGGGGCTGATGGTCATGTGCTCCTGTATGTGTCGTGCCAACGTCTCAATCGAGATGTCCTCCTCTCCAACCGGACCAGTGCCACTAGCGCTGGCGGCGACGTTACTGTTGGGGCGACCATGGCGATCTGGGCCCGCATCGGTGGTAAGTTTGGTGGGTTTTTTTGGGGAGAGAAGAGACGATGATGCGTGCAGGCCAGCGGCACGTCGAAGACGACGAGCGGGAGGTGCTTCTTGATGACGCTGACGTTGAAGTAGATGACACCAGAGGACAGGATGTCGGCCTTGATGTTGTGGATGGGGAACCACATGAGCGTGGACGAGATGTCGTAGATGACATGCTCGCTGTTATGCATAAGCCGAGGCGATGGCCGACACAAGCACCAACCGCATGGCCTAGGTAAGGCTAACATGAGTAGCAGCCGCACGACGCCCCAGCGAGACACCATCCGCATCGCCGCCGCGTCCGCCTTCAACGCCACGTCTGTGACGCCACCGCTACCTGAGACCAAACTGAACCTCAGATGTTAGATCGGAATAGGGAGAGCGACACATGAGGAGGTCGGCGCTGTACTTGAGGTGGCTCGTGCTATCGATGAAGGCGCTATGCGCAGCGTCGCTTGTGGTTGTGCCGGCGGCGGTGAGGGAGCTGGCCACGTCACGAGGAAGATGAGCGCAAGATAGAGATCGGCTGCGACACCAGTAGGCCATCTCCACGCTGCCACGATGGCGAGAAGGGAGGGGCGGTGTTGGGGGCGCGAGCGTAGCGGTGACGTAGGGAGGAAGAGGGCAGGGGCGAGGATGCGAAGCGGGCATCGCGCAGGAGTTTCCCACCGGGATCACGGACGGGGGCTGGGGACGCTACGACATTTTCGGGAAGGAGGGGTGGCGGGCGCGCCGGAGACGGACAGGAGCGAAGGTCACGGAGGCGAGGGCTGTTCGCGGAGAGGTCGTGGCATGGGCGGCGGCGCGTGCGCGTAGGGAGCAGCATGGCTGCGGGATGTGCGGGGGGTACCCGCGCGCATAGGGTGCGGCATGGCGGTGGGTGTGATGTAGTGGCGTCGTGAGGCGGGATTCGCGGTGGGAATCGCGGTGGGGGTGGGCGGGCGAGCGTGCACGTCATCCGCGTGAGGTAGGGGAAGGGCGCGCGCGGGATCCGCGGGAGGTAGGAGATAAGCGACGGGGGCAGTTTGCCGGGCGCGCACGGGATCCGCGGGAGGTAGGAGATCGGGAGGTAGGGGATAAGCGACAGGGACAATCTACACTGTACCCTTAATAGTTAGTAGAGATAGGGTATTTTTATAGATCAAGGGTTGGAGATGCTCTTACACCTTCCCAACTTTCTATCCCTTGCAAAAAAGAAGATATAAAAATATTCATAAAATATAGAATAAAACTAAACAGACCAATGAAAAAAGAAAAGAAAGAATGGAGTGAGAAAATAAAATGTGAAAGAGAAAAAGAAAAAAAATGAATGGACGTAAGTCCGTGATCATGACCACGGATGAATCACTCGAGTCCCAAGCGCAGCGTAAGAGAAATAGGCAAAAGAAACAAAATGTCAAGTCTATATTTGTGGTACATGTGAAAGCAAAAGCTAGTGAAGAAGACACGTCCGTGCACGTCGCGCAAAAATTAAAGTATCGTTCGACCGGAGCTAATCACCGCAACCGTCTTCAAGGCTTCGAGCATAGCCGCACAAACGTGTCCGTTAAGATGCGGTTTGTCGTTCACCGCGGCGCGACGAAAAAAAAAAGGAAAAGGAAAAAACGGGACAGAGAAAAGAAAGGAACGAGTCCACGCATGTGCGGTCTATCGTTCTCCCCGTCCGAATCGCGCAAACGACCGCGCAGGCGCAGATGGAATTGGCGACCGGTTTGGCGCGTCGTCGGGGGCCAATGCAATACGCTCGCCACATCCCTAAACTTTCGAAAAACACGCCTCGTTACTTTGTTTGGCGGAAGTTCGTTAACTCCGGCAACGTCATGCGTGCCTAACAATGTACAGGTGCCTAGTTAAGGAAACATGCAGATGAAAAAAAAGGAGAGGTGAGCTCGATGCAAACCTTCCTCGAATCAACGAAGCCCACGCAATGGTATGCTCACTTCACTCTCCTTGGAGTTTCTTGCTCCCAAAGTCCCACTCCCACCTCGCTTGCCGAGTGCCGAGCAGTGGCAGATTGGCAGCTGGTGAAGACCCACATGTCACATCGTGCGGGCACGGTGGCCGCCGCCGCCACCACCCACGCAAACTGATGATCACTCCGCCCGATGCACGAACCGGAGCAGGGCACATTGGATCCCCCGTCTGCCCGAACCCAAAGTCCAACCAACCATGAATAGCACAGCACACTCCTATAAAGAAAGCCCGTTAGCACGGCGACCGATAAAGAAAGAACTCGCTGCGCCCACGCTCACTCCGCCACTCGAACAGTGCTCACCGCGGCTCGGTCGCACAGACACGAACGTCCTCCTCCTCTGCCTGCTGCGCGTGCACCGTGCACCCATGCGGATGCGGCGGCAACGACCCAGCTAGCCCCAGGCCGGGGCTGCGCCCGAGGCGGCGATGAAGCGGCCGCTGCGGCGCTCCTTCGCGGTGCTCATCTTCGTCGTGCTCGTCGGCGCGGCCTCCTTCTCCACCGCGCTCCGTCGCGCCGTGGCGCCGGCGCCCGCGTGGGAGCCGCCGCCGCCGCGCCTCAACGCCACGCTGCTCCGCCTGGCCGCAGCCGATCCCTCGGAGGCGTCGCTGCGGCGGGACGTGGACGAGCTCCTCGAGGGCCGCCTCCCGGCCTCCGCCGCGCGGGCCCGCGCGTGGCGTCACGACCGGCTCCTCCACCCGCTCCACCTCCACCACCACCACGGCTTCTCGCTCCCGCGCCGCGGCCGCCGCCCAGACGACGACCACGACACCCTGCTCCACCCGCTCCCGCGCCACGAGCAGCTCCACATCGACCCGGCCCTCCGCCGCGACCTCCGCTCCTGGCACCGCCTCCGCCGCTACGACCCCTCCGTCCTCGGCAGCCTCGCGTCCCTCCTCTCCATCCCCGGGCGCATCCCCTCCTGCGCCGTCGTCGGCAACAGCGGCATCCTCCTGCGCGCCAGCCACGGCGCCCTCATCGACTCCCACGCCGCCGTCTTCCGCCTCAACAACGCCCGCGTCTCAGGCTACGCCGCGCACGTCGGCAGCAAGACCAACTTCTCCTTCATCAACAGCAACATCCTCCACCTCTGCGCGCGCCGGCCCGGCTGCTTCTGCCACCCCTACGGCCACGGCGTCCCCATCCTGCTCTACATCTGCCAGGCCGCCCATTTCCTCGACGTCGCCGCCTGCAACGCCACCTCGTCTACCCGCCACGGCTCCCCCATCTCCGTCACCGACGCCCGCCTCGACGTCCTCTGCGCGCGCATCGTCAAGTACTACTCCCTCCGCCGATTCGTCGCCGAGACCGGCCGCGCGCCCGAGGAGTGGGACCGCGCGCACGACGCCGCAATGTTCCATTACTCGTCCGGGATGCAGGCCATCATGGTCGCGGTGGGAGTGTGTGACAGAGTCAGCGTGTTCGGCTTCGGCAAGTCTTCCGACGCCAAGCACCATTACCACAGCAACCAAAAGGCGGAGCTGGACCTCCACGACTACGAAGCGGAGTACGCTTTCTACCACGACCTCTCCGACCATCCGCAGGTTGTCCCGTTCCTCAACGATTCCGGGTTCGCCGTCCCGCCCGTCGTCTTCTACCGTTAGGCCAGGCCAGCTTTGTAGAGCGCGCGCTATGTGCTCGACGTTGTGTGGGAACGGGTGTTTTCTACACTTATATTTTTCCGGTTTTGGTTAGTGAGTACGATGTAAAAGTTAGAATTTCCATTTCCAATTGTGATTATACGAAATAGGCATATCGAAATAGTAAAATTTTCGTGTGCTGTTGGAGGTGGAAGATGTATGTATATTGGGGTTTAGGCTACTCCATTGGTATAGAAGAAGGGATTGTTTGGATTTTTTTTTCTTCAGCGCGACAGACAGTAGCCAGTGTCTGGAATTGTAACTTTAGACTGATATTTAAATTTATTAAGAAACAAAATGTATATCTTATATACAGCTTTACCATCACTTTGGAGCTATGTCGAAGAATACTGGATGGCATTTTATTTTCTTGTACTTGTTGCACACTCATTTGTATTCAAATACTGTGTTGTATTCCTTTATCATCACTCTGGTACCTACGAAGTATATGGTTCCTCTTTATTACCGAGTCTTTTTCTTCTACTTATTCAGCTTGCAGCGTGATGCCAGTGGCAGTTTGGAATGCAGATTAAACTTACAAATTTTACAGGAATCTTACAGTAACTTTACAGAAAAAAGAGAGAGTACTCCTCATTCCAAAGACCTGAACGGTTGCCACTTTCTGCCTTCTTTCCCCTATTTGCCACGAAATACAGGTGACCCATCATGGCCTCAACGCAGCATATTCAGTGGTTCTGCAAGTTATCGAATGCTTGGTTTGTATACATTGTTGACTCGATTAAGTTAACTGGAGCAACTTCTTAGCTTTTATTTAATCCGGCGTGCAATGTGCTCAAGAAGCATTTGGTCCACCTATGTTACACTAGTTCATTTATTAACTTGCTTAATTTTTCTTGCTAGGTATATAGTTTAAAAAGACAGACAAACATGCTAGTGAATAATGAGTTGTTTTGGGTAAGATGGTGTCCTGCTATCTAGTGGACATGATTGTACAGCAGTTTTTCAGCCTTTCCTTGTCTACTGTCATGATTAAGTTTCTTTTGCAACTTTATATACGTGATGCCTGGTCTTGGTTTACATCCCAGCGAATCAGGTCTGTGGAGGAATGTGCTCCTCTCTCATTTGCTAAGCCGTCCGGAGTGAGTAGTAAATTAGTGTTTATCTGCAAGGTTTTGCGCAGTCTCTGTGGTTATCATCATCGGCCGCTAAGGGCCAGCGGTGAGGACCGATACATTTCTCATATAAAGTACTCGATCATTAGCCATTACCTAAAAGCTTCTGACCACTTACCTGATACGGCACTTTTACAACCCGATTGAAGGTACTCTTCGCCTAATAAAGCGATTTGACAGCCTGGTAGTGTTTATACTTCACTGACGCCTCCACCAGTTCTTGCCTGTTTTCGTTGAGCTGATGGGTTTGGTTTTTAAGTTTTAACCTTCAGTATTTCTTTCTTTCCATTTGATTCTTGTGCTCCACCCATTTCAAGATAGCGAGTGTATTATGTTCGCACTAACAGGTACTGCTATCATTAATTAGACCTTCAGTTCGTCTGAATTCTTCTGGTGCAGTCATCTTCCTTGGGTAGTTTCTTTTTGTAAAGAAGAGGCAAAGAACCATCCTCGATAGGTGCTGCTAGATGCATGTATTAGTGGAAAATGGACAGTTCGTTCCTCTTTCTTCTTTTTTTTCCCCCCTTTGACGTTGCGCTCGTCCTCTCACCGTCGTGCTCCCCCATCGCTTGTTGCGCTTTGCCTGCCATTCCATGGTCACATGGGAGCTCTCTTGTCTGATTAGGAAGAGGAAGAAGACTCTAATATGCAAGCCTTTAGGGCTAGTTTGGAAACTGCAATCCTCTTCAGAATTGGAAAGGATTAAAGGGGAAATTAGTTCATTTCCCTTTAAATCTCCTTCAATCACAAAGGGAATTTGAGTATAAGTGAGACAAATCAGGAGGAGCTCCCACTGCTGGGCTGGTGTTGGGCTCCAATTGATTGGCTCTTGGGCCAGCCCAGATCCACCATGGAGAGCTCTCCTAGACATTTTTCTCAGCCATAATATGATCATTGATCCCAGATCTAAGCTGTAGCTGCTCCAAGGTGCGTGGATCTGACGTTCGTGATCTAGTTTCATGGGCCAATGAGAGGAAGGAGCTTGATGTGACAATTTTATGCACGCTGCAACGATTACGAGAGGCCCAGCCCAACAGCATAATAAGCCCAGGTTTGCATTTAACTTGCATGTATCATGGTAGCCAGGTTTATTTCACACTACAGAGCTAAGATCCCAAAACCAAAAAGGAGATGTTCAAAAAGAACCTCTAGAGAATATCTTACTGTATATCTGTTAAAGAGAGTAAGCAAGCCCTATTTTCAAAGTGGTTGGTGGTTGATCTTTGTTTTATGGCAGTTGGTCATTCATTTGACCTGAGACCTGTGACATTTACCATTGACCAGTACAGAGCCTGCGATAGAGTTCAGTCTCGGCCACAAGCCCTTTTACCAGCTGTTTGGTGAAGCTTCGTGCACGGCTCTGCCAGCTCCTCGGTTTTATCCTGTCGAAGCCGAAGCTGTGCTGGTGCCCGTTACAGTGTCGGAGCCGGAGCTGGCCAGAGCGGAACCAAACGAGCTGAGGCCAAATTTGTTTCTACCATGCAACAAATACAATTTTGTTAATTAGCAACATACTCAGACTGTTACGGGATGGAAAACTCAATTGGCAGAACTCGATCAGGCTATCTTTGAGAAGAAGAAAAAAAAAGAGAAATCAGTTGGCAAAGGTCTGATGCAACTTCTCCAGAAAGTCTACCGGTTTCTGCAGTCTGCAGGATACGACGTGTATGGCCATGGAATTCGAACCAACGCCTTCGTCCTGTCATTTTAATCGCAGACTTTGACTGATCCCAAAAAGATAGGCCGCGCGCTGAAGTCTGAAGGACACACAGGTACTACCGCCGAAACCGACTTCCCTAGCTCAGCTCCTGCGCTCGCGTCAACGTAGTATTTCATAGCAAGTACGTGTAGCGTAAGGTCCACCTAGACATTGAGTGTTTGTGATGTTACAGTTGGTCCAAATTGATTTTCTTTAACATTTGCTACGGATACGCCGCGGTAATTAATAAATAATCGAGCAGGAAATAACATCTACTACAACACAGAAACAGGCGCCGCCGGATCTTCTAGAACACATATTCTGCATGGCTGCACCATAGCTGCCAAAACAGAGGTCAAAGCGGAAAACTTAACTTATCATTTGCCGATATCTTGCTTGCTATAACAATGTTAGTCTTTATGCCTTTGGTCACAGACAGACTATTAATAAAGGACCGTCCAATTCAGCAATCTTTGATGACGTGACTGTTGCTCATAATGAAGTACTGTTAATTACTTAGGTCTTGTTCGTTTATGTCGGATTGGTGGATCGGAACGATTCCGAGCCGGATTACTTCTCTAATTTATATAAACTTTGATTAGCCGGAACGATTCCGGGTGCAATCCGATGTAAACGAACAAGGCCTTACTCCGCTCAGAGTTTCCTTTGCAGCTGTTGCCGAAGCCCGAAGGCATGCTCTCTATGTATATGGAATAATCACAGAGCATCTATATCCATCCCTTGATTAACTAATGCTTGATTGCTATATATAGCACTTGTTTTGTACAACTGTATTTTAGCTCTTTGGTCATGCTTTATTTAGGATCATAGATCTAAACTGTGTGTTGTATTTGTTAAACTGTGTATGAGTGTGTGTGGACCAGCACTATTGTTGGGTTGCCGACCCATTAGGGTTAGAGTTGGGTCTCTATATATATGTACTCCACTCCTGTATGCAATACATCAATCACTACACAATTCTATATGGTATCAGAGGAGTAGGTTAGGGTTAGGGTTTCACCCAGCCACCCCCACAACCGCCAGCCAGCTGCCCAGGTCCAGCCGTCGCCACGGGAGGCTCATCCCTCCCTACCGGGACGGCTCCCTTCTCAGCCACCGGCCACCCCTCTGCCCTCTCCCCTCCCCCATCCATGGCGGCTCAGCTCCAGTATCCCTGGCGCCCCCTGAGCTCATGCCCCTGGTGGTTGTGGCTCCTTCTCACGACCGAGCTCCCCATCAGATTAGGGTTTCCACTACACCAAAATAGTAAACTTCCTAGAGCCTAAACCCTAGGAATTTAAGCCTAAACTCTAGGAAGTTAGCTAAACTCTTAAAAGTTAAGCCATCTCGTCGGAAGTTTGGCTCTCAGAATTTTTTTGTCGGAAGTTAGCTTAACTTCCTAGAGCCCTCTAGGAAGTTAGCTAACTTACTACAGCCAAAGAAGCATCTCGGAAGTTAGTAGATTCTCGGAAGTTAGTAGCTTCACGCCGTCAGCTGACTAACTTCCTACGACTAACTTCCTACGGCTTACTGTAGCCCCTATGAAGTTAGCTGGCTAACTTCCTATGGCCCAATAAGCTTCTATGAAGTTAATTTGACCAGCATTACAAATGTTGTTTATTTTTATTTTACACTACATTCCACAACATAACAAATATATCAACAGTTATATAGCACAACATATTTTCACATAAAACATCTCACACACAATCACATAACAATATTTAAATCCATAGTCTCATCAATTACGTCACAAAAGTCTCATCCATAGTCATAATAAGACACATCTCATCATCCAGTATTAATAAGAGACAATATCTCATACATAGTCATAATAAAAGTCTCAAGTATCAGAACAATAACATGGAAGCTCACGATTGCTGTTGTTGAATCTGTGGTAGCATAATATTCATGTTGTGCAGCTTGTTGCTTCAAGTAATCCTGATGTCGCCTAAGTTCTTCTCGCAGTTGCTCCACTTCTGCTGGATCTTGAGTGGAGCGACGGGAGCTATGAGCAGCAGACCTCGATGAACCTCCACGCTGAACCCTCACCTGGCTCGAGTCGATGACGTTAGCAAACATTGTGTACCTACAAAACAAGTAACATCATGACAGATTAAGAATACATGTATTGCACTCAACCAATGAAACAATATAAGATATGTAGAGTCTACACCTTCCATGAGCTTTTCCACCACTTGCATACACAGCCTGAGGATCAATAGGTGAGGTTCTCCAGTCATAGTCTGGTCCGTGCTGATTAGACATCGCCTCGCCATATGCAGCCTCATACAAAAGAACAACGCAATTACATACAAAAATCCATATAAACAGAACCTACCAAACATTTCAAAACACTCACCACACGACCTGTTGCCTTTTAGCTGCACAACACATCTAGATTTGCAGGATCTGGTCCTCTGTGCCCCCTAAGGTATATTTGAACATCACTGGGCACTGCACCAGTGCTAGCTTCCTGTATGTGCTATATATAGGTGCCTACTATAACCATAACCATCTTATAGTTTACTATCTCTTGATGCAACCATTAGTCTAATGCTAGGTATTCATCAAATTACAACTGTCAGCCTACATCAGGATTCAACAAACAGAAAACAAAACTATAATGCTTATTTCATTAGAAAATAGCACGAATGAAATGCAGATGCAATGTTGACATTATGCACCGTTTCTTAAATTGATACTTGAGCAAATCCATGTGAATCAATTATAGAGAATTTATGTTGATTAAGGACACCAAGCTGCTCATAATGAAAATGAATTTCATGTAACATAGTTTTAATAAATCGACGTGTCATTTTGCTTGCATTAAAAAACTTAAAAGGTATCTCCAAGTTAACACCAAAAATAACAAGCCAAACAAACCGCACAGATCAATTCTCTAGGCACACCAATTTTTGACCTATCGCATCAGGTATTGTGTAGTTACTTCTTAGTGAGAAGTGACAAGGCACCTCAAGTTTCATGTTAGTGTTAGCATAACAAAAAAACTATGGCCACTTTAAAACAAACAAGACCCAAAAGTTAAAAGCACCTTGCATAATGTGTCTTACTTCACTAATTTTCTTTTTCATTGAATGATAACTGTCAGCCTGCGTCAGGATGCTTTGCAACTTGCAAACACACAGATCAGCGTTCAAAAAACAGAAAACAAAATAGTAGTGCTTATTTCATCAAAAAGAGAACACAAATAGTTGAATGCAAGTGCAACATGTACACATGTATTGTAGACAATGATTATAGCAAATGCATGCACATACTTGTAAACAAGTATAAGTGCCTAATGAAAATAAGATGCTCATAATAAATTTCATGTTATGACTTCTAATAAATCAATAGGTCTCATATTTGCTGGAAAAAAACTTAAAAGCTATCTCCAAGTGAACAGGAAAATAACAATTCAAGCAAACTGCACAGATAGTTGCATGCTATTTAGGATACACTCAATAGACTCAAACAATATTTAACAGAAAATAACAAGGTACTTGTCTAGGCACACCACTTTTTGACATATTGCATCAACTGATGTTCTGCACGGTCACTTCCTATCCCAGTGAGTAGTGACAAAGCACCTCAGTATAACGAAGATTATGGCATTCCAAAACAAACAATATCGTCCACAAGTTAAAAGCATCTTGTAGGTCGTACACCTTGCTTTATATGTTGCGTACGACTAAAGCAACATATAATCTAGCCGAGTCCCAAACCATGACCAATTTTATATAGCAGAAGCAACTTATAGCATCAACAGAGTAAACCGTTCCAAGTTCCAACCAAACTAATGTTATGCTCTAAACAATCACCTTTGTAGTGGAAAAGCACCTCACCATTCCACGCAAGTTAAAAGAAGATTATAAGCTATGATTGGTTTAGCAGTTTAGCGTCCAATCTTATTTTCAACAACAAATAATATATCCAAGGCTATTTCAGGTTATTGAGTAAGAGAAACTGAAAGTTCCCTAAGCCCGGGAACAGGATCTAGATGTCGCCTAGAGGGGGTGAATAGGCGAATAATAATTATCACTTTAAAACTTAAATTCTTACTCTACTCGAAGGCTAGATCGCAGTGGAATAAAAGACCCTTCGAGTAGGTTGCAGCAGAATAGAAGATCCTGTCTTAAAATGCCCTGCACTTAAAATATAACTTGTACCACAAATAAGTATTGAAGTGCAGATATAAAGAGTAGGTAAGATAGAGAATTAGCACACAACATAGAGCAGAGCACACAGACGCAGGGATTTATCCCGAGGTTCGGCCAAGCCTGAAATGCTTGTCTAGTCCTCGTTGGAGTTGGCCACACCTGAGCTTGGAGTCTATTTCAACTCCTTCCTCCGTTTGCTCAGATCTATCAGTATGACAGATAGAGCCTTCCACTATGTTGATATTGGTTACAACAACTCCGTGGCTGCTTACAGTCTTCTTGACAGCACTTCGGCAGAGTAATAATGCGCTCAAGACTTTGCTCTAGCTCTCAGCAGCACTTCTCCACTCTCTAAAGGCTTATAGCTTTGCCTCCACACAAACTAGAGAGATATACATGAGAGGGAGAGAGAGAGAGAGAATTGATCCAAATGATGTATACAATTGTTGGCTGCACTTGTGTCTCTGTTGGAGGCTCCTAGGGGTCCCTTTTATAGACCCAATGGGCATAGGAGCCGTTGGAATTCCTTTTGGAAGGCAATACTTGCTTTCTGTTGGGTGGCGCACCGGACAGTCCAGTGCACCACCGGACATGAACAGTGCCTGTCCGGTGTTCGATCTCCTTCCTTTTCTGGCGAAGCCGACCGTTGTGCCTTTGGACCGCTTGGTGCACTGGACACTGTCCGGTGCGCCAACTGACCGTTGGCTCAGGCCACGCGTCGCCCGCTGATTATGCTGCCGACCGTTGGCTCGGGCGACGCAGACTCACCGGACAGTCCGGTGCACTACCGGACAGTCCGGTGAATTTTAGCCACAACTCCCCGCAGATTCCCGAGAGCTGGCAGTTCACCGCCGAGTTAGCCTAGGGCACCGAACACTGTCCGGTGTACCACCGGACACTGTCCGGTGCACCACCGGACAGTCCGGTGTGCCAAGCTGGTGCTGGTTTTGGCTATACAAAGCCATATCTTCTCCAACTCTTTTCTTCTTTTCTTGGCACTATTTCTAGCACTCAGATAACCATGTTAGTGAACAAAACAATTCACTGAGTCCAGAAACATACCTTGTTCACTTCTAGAGCTTGATCTTGAGCTTTATGACTTACACCACATAATTGTAGATGTTACCTTATTGGTTGTAAGTCATGTCCTTATGTAGTGATCATTGATGCACCATAACTCTTCTTAACTCGATCAACCTTGACTTTGCAAGTCTTCTTCTTCACCCTTGGCTTTTGGGTTCCTGGTCTCCTTGACCTTCTCCCGTGCACTCGGTGCCTCGAAGCTCTTCTTGCCTCCATCCTTGGCTTGATTGGTTGTCTCCGAGTTACGCACATCGAGTCTCACTTAAGCAATGTCCATCTTGCTTGTGATGTCCATTATCTATAGATAATCTAGTCTTTGGACCATCACACTTGTTCACTTGTTTTGAACTCTGTTAGCTTTGCATTAAGCACCTGTTCAACACTTAGCATACTTGTTAGTCCTTTAATTGGGTTGTCATCTAAACACCAAAACCCACAAGAGAGCTTTTAATCTCCCCCTTTTTGGTGATTGATGGCAACGCAATTAAAACTTACACAAGAATAAGATTTAAAGCACAAATTTTGAATTCTAAGTTTATAGGATGCTCCCCCTAAATATGTGCTTACATTAAAATCTCAACTTTGGCCTTATATGCCAAATTGCACATATTTAGGCTAATTCGAAGCATAACTACACCTTAGCACCTGTGGGATGCATTGTCTCAAGAATTAAACTGTGATGCATATAACACACACATGCACAGAATCAGAATTAAACACTAGTTAAATGAAGATACCATAGGAATATCAACCTACCACTATTCACAATTAAGATACCAATTAAAGCACCAGAAGCATATGAATATCTATTACATGACAAACACAATAGATACTAATTGATTCATATCATCGGAAGCCCTAATTATGTATTATCACTGTATAATACAACAAGAAGCATATGATCAGTATTATCAACAACATTAACACATTCTTCCTTAAGATCATAGGACCTCGAGGAAACCCCTTCGAGTCCTTTAGCACACACAAAAAATTAATCTTCACCCTCTTCACACTTAAGATAACCTTTCCTCTCAGGTCGAGGTAAGCTTTAATGCACAAATTCTCCCCCTTTGACATCAAACACTAAAACCATATTCAAGCAAGAACATAGGATGATGTCAAGGGACAGCAGGGTATTAAGCAGGTAAAATGCAACACACTAACATTACTCCCCCTTACACATTAAACATATGCAACACAAGCATTGGAGAAAAATTAAGGTACAAATACGCAAAAAGGTCAATACCTCCTTTTGTACCTTTACCATGATATGGTGTACTTTCCATCTAAGTAGGCGGAGTTCCTTTAGCCATCAATTTAAGATTTCCATCTTGAAAGTCTTATCTCTAGGGAGTTCATTCACACTTGTGCCTGATCCTTTTTCCTGACTTTTTCTTGTTGCTAAGACACCAAACTTAGAACAAGTTATAGTATTGTGGCACAAGATGAAGCTTCTATTCTCATGATTACCAAAAGATATCAATTGAAGCACACTACCAAGGCTACTAATTGAAAGATCATCACTGTCATAGCTCCATGATATTCAAGGATAAGCATCTAGGATCATCAACTATTATAGAGCATGAGTAATCTTTAAATACGCAATTACTCACAACTTTAGATACCAATTACTCACAACTTTAGATACCAATTACTCGACTTGTGGAGGTACCCAAGTCCTGATTGCTCCATTTCTTGCTCATCTTCCCTTTTCCACCTTGAGACTATATAGGATCACTCAAGAACCAGTTAGTCCCAAAAGACACACGTTATGTGTGCTCCCCCTAAAGTTGTGCATCAAGTATTTGAATGACTTGCACCTTGCACATTCTAGCGTCCTCAGAACTAGAGGGGATCACACCATACCTTGGTCTAGGCATAATATATCAATTGCATAGATGACATAATACAACTTATGACTAGTGGAAACAATGCATGCCTCAAGAAATATAACATTTTTAAAAGCAACGTCGGCACACTTCACACATGATGATCATTGCAACACATATACTAATTGAAAAACAACAAGATAGAGCACAATGTCTAAGCACACCATGATTAAGAAGTATTTTCTTAGGTACACCAAAGGAAACAACATTTTAAGGCATAAGGCGCCTAAGCCAAGATACTACCACTTCAAGATACTACCACTTGAAAGGCAAGAACACAGCTATGATCACAATCAACGAAACTTCAAGATATTCAATGAAATTGCATAGTTTCATTCTCCATACCTTTGCCTTTTCCTGAATTGCCATGAGTGCACCTGTTGTCACCAATTTAGGGCTCCTTTTGCTCATGAACCTCATTGCTCAAGAGGGTGTATTAGAAACACAATATGGATTTCTTGTTTTGGTATACACACAGTACCAAGACAAACTAATCATGTGAACATGGACTAAACAAAATTATCATGCTTGCACATAGGTTAATCATTAAAAACCACATAGCATGACTTACAAAAAGATACATGTTTATCCACATACACAAAGGGAGTTAATCATGGTGGATATATCAAATGAAAAGCTACCCATTGAATGATTCAAGAGATATAACCTATAAAGCACACAGTCATGATTGAGCAAGCATGGTTATGATCTTGGAAATCATGGATCATTAATTGAAAGATATTCAACACAAGCAATCTCAAACTCATAACTACTCCAAGGATAGGCATAGCACGACCATCCAACTTAAAAGCAATACTGATTATAAATAATGCACTTATGATACACGGGTATCGTCCTTTGGAGAGCAAGTTGTAGATTCTCATCAAAGTCTTTTGCTTGATTCACCAATAATGATTAAGGACCTCTACAACTTATTTAACTCGAGATGAACATGGGATTAGTATTGCACAATAATTCAACCTTGGGTCAATAAATGGACAATAAATTTGACAGCTTAAGCATAGAGTTTGAATTAACCATCTTAAGCTCTCCTAAGATCTCCAGTCCATCTCGAGGCACCTGTATGGTCTAGTTGGCATAGTTTGGTACCCATCTCGAAATGGGTCCATAACGCTCATCTAAAAGATCCTTTGGTACCCAAATAGCAGTTGTGCTAGTTCTAGGTGATCTCATTGCTGATCTAGCACAAGCGTATGATTTGGGTCTCCTACGCGAATAGAATTGAGATAAATTTGCTTGCTTAGGAACCTTACCCTTCTTACATACCTTAGGTAGATGATCATGCTCACCACACATGTAGCCGAAGCGTCGCTTAACCTGACATGACGCTTGTTGTTTGCCTTCTTTCTTAGTGAGGGTCATCCTGGAGAGTGCACGAGTTTGATTTTTCATGAGCGGACATGAAGTGATCATATGGTCCTTGTCATTGCATCCAAAACATCTCCTCATCCCTTCATCCTTGTCGTCGTATGGACACAACGCAATGAGGTGGCCTAGCTCATTACACTTAAAGCACCTCCTTTTTCCTTTTCTCTTTTTGTTCTTGGATAACATAGAGAGATGGTCAGTGCAAACAACATGACTGATTGAATCTTTACCTTTTTCTTTGTTCATGTTGATTGCTTCACTTATTGCCTTAGAAGCTTCTTTCTCGCGGAGTTTGTCCCTTGCTGCGGTTCCTCCTTCCTCAAGCTTATTCATCACATGTTTGTAAATATCTTGAGGAGGTCGAGCATGGCGTCTTCTCCTCAATTGTCTTTGTTTCTTGTTCTCAAGCAATTTTCTTTTTGACCCTATAACTTGTTTCTCAATCAAGGATTGGCCTTTCTTGGGGCAGTGGAGGTCAGCACATGATAAAACTTTAACTAATTGATCACTGTTACACCCGGTTTTAGAAGGCAAACCGAATGCGAACCATGTATGTGCCAGGATCAGCAATTCACGTACACAGCAGTTACATAACTGGACATCATCAC
Source organism: Zea luxurians (assembly GCA_029449295.1). Classification (NCBI taxonomy): domain Eukaryota; kingdom Viridiplantae; phylum Streptophyta; class Magnoliopsida; order Poales; family Poaceae; genus Zea; species Zea luxurians. The sequence goes on from JAOPSE010000003.1 coordinate 89,102,906, forward strand.
ACAGTGCTCAAATCATAATATAAAAGGGGAATAGTAGTCTATTACATCATATGTCTGAGACATCCATATAGTCTTTACAATAATCACAGTGCGGAAAAGAAACGTAGATACACGCGGCCTTCACAGGCAGCCGACTGGGGGGTTGCCGCTAACCCACGCCTAGAACTCGTCGTAATCTTGGAACTCCTAGAAGTCTCCTTCCACGGCTTCATCTTCTCCTGAGCAGTGGTTGCAATGCGGACAACCTGGGGGAAGGGGGGTTTGTTGTGTAGAGCAAGGGTGAGTACACATCAACATACTCAGCAAGTGTCTTGTTTGGCTGTAGTGGACTAGCTTTATGTGGAGGTAAGTCAAGCAGTTGCTTTTAGTTGGTCATATTATTATTACTAGTAGAGAAAGCCAAGTTTTAGAATTAACCCACATTATTAACCCAAACGTACTCTTTCCAAACAGAAAGAATACCACTTACCATTACCATAATCAATACCAAAAACCATCAATCTCATTGCCACCTGTAATCCAAACATCTCTGATCAAGTACCACTAATCACTGGAGCTCCCTTGGCCGCTCATAACCGCGAGCACGACTGATATATCAGTTTTCATACACTCTGTAGAGGTTGCGCACTTTACCCACAAGTTGTGATTTCCCTTTCTGCCCGGAGGTCATGACTCTCCATTGATCACTACCAAGGTGACCCAACACGGTATCACTACGTAGCCTTTACAAAGATTCCTTGGAGCTGTAGCCGCCCGTTAGGTTTCCTAAATATACCGCACTCCTCCCCAAGGGACAAATCAACCTTAGCAGAGCGAGCCGCATACACCGAGCCCCATTGACGGCACGACGGCTAAGCGAACTACACCCCGGTTCCTCTAATTACTCAGCTAAGGGCGTCCCACTCCACCCTCATGGTTGCACTGTTTTCCCGGGCGGTCATCCAACGAACAGGTCCTTACGGAGAGGCACTCGAGAAACCGCTCGAGTCCCCTTAAATGACACAAGTAAGATATCATAAATAAGAGGGAAAACAGCGTATCATTGATAAATCTCATCATGTTCATTGATTAGTGTTAAGCAATAGCAGTAAGCTAAGCAATAATAATCCGACCCAAATAGGTAAACAAGGACATGGATAACAAAAGCTAGTCAATCCTTAGGTATAACTATGTAAATGCGGGAGATGAATTAAAGAATGTATAGGACAAAGATAGGTCAAGGGACACTTGCCTTCACCAATCGACTGCTGCTCAGGGTCTTCACCTGCAACTCCTTCGGACTCCACCAACTAACCGTTATCTATACGAGTTCAGACATACATTCCACACATTTAATACAAAAAAACAGTACACCATACAATGGAATGCAATAATTAAACACACGTTCAACGCAGGGCTCGCAATTACGACTAAGCGAGAAAGAGAAAATAGTGGTCGATTCTACAGTCGAGAAGCGATCACGTTACACAATTATAAATTAAACTACTCGTTTAAACAGAAGGATATTAATTTGGCCATTGCGTTTAGCATAAAGTAAGGTCATGTTCCACATTTAATTATTATAAGCAGATAAAGGTGAATCAAAGGAAATGGTCGCACGGCGAGACACGCGACGCAACATTCAAATTGAATTAAGAAATAAACGACTTGTCGCGCAACGGGGCGCGCAACGAGACTCCTGCATTACTTTTATAAACAAACATTAAGCGTCGCGCGACGAAACGCACGACGGCTTACGTCAACTGAACTGAATTTAAAACGAATCGTCGCGCGACGAAGCGCGCGACACCGCACCTTAATAAATACAAATTTAAAATGAATCGTCACACGACGAAGCGCGCGACTCAACACGCTCATTAAACTAAATTTGAAACTAACTAATCCGAGGGTCGGACGCCGCGCAACGGGGCCAGGACGGCCGCACGCAGGGGGCCGAGGCCACGCGCAGGGGCCAGAGCCGCGCGTAGGGGGCCGAGGCCACGCGCCGGGGCCGGGGCCGCGCCACCGGGGGAGCCACGCCCGCGCAGGGGGCCGAGGCCGCGTGCCGGGGGGCCGAAGCCACGCGCCGGGGGGTTGGGGCCGCGCGCCCGCATGGAGAGCACACGCAGGGAGGGAAAAACGGGGGGGGGGGGGGGGGGCACAGGGGAGGAGAAAGGGGAGGGGAAGAGAAGAGAGAGAGGAGGGGAGGGGAGCTCACCTTGGGGTCCAAATTCCGGTGATTGCCGTCTCCAAACCCTAGGGCACCACGGGGAGAGAGAGGTGGGAGAGGGAGAGGGAGGTTGTTGCGCGGGAAATCCAAATGAGAGAGGGAGAGGAGGAGGAGGGGGCGCACATGGGGAGGGGGTGTGGGGCGCCGGGGGCGCGTGGGCCGGACTTGGCCGGACCGGGCTGGGCTAGGTCACACCGCGGGTCGAAACCTCGCAGCACGCACAACCACAGATCGGAAGGTCGATTCGCGAACCAAAATCCGAAACGGGGCAAGATGAACACACGACTAAACACGACATCAGACAAAGAAATGTGCTTCGGCATGATGCAACACTCATGTCAACTTAGGTTTTGTTTATGCACGACACAGACACCCGTCACTATATTGCCTTGAAATTGGGGAGAAGGAGCGAAACGGGAAAGGAAAGAGAGTAACGCCTGAATTTGGTGAGTAAAAAGAAGAAAAAAAATCCTACCTCCAAATTCAGGGCGTTACAAACCTATCCCCCTTAAAAGAATCTCGCCCTCGAGATTCAAGGTTGGCCAGCAAAGAGTTCGGGGTACTTGGCCATCAAATCATCTTCACGCTCCCAGGTTGCTTCCTCCTCAGAGTGGTGACTCCATCTGACTTTACACATTCTGATTGTCTTCCTTCGAGTGACTCTGTCTGCCATCTCAAGAATCTGCGTTGGCTTCTCTATATAGGTCAAGTCTTCCTGGACCTCAAGACCTTCCACTAGCAACTGCTCTTCTGGCACACGTAAACATTTCTTCAACTGAGACACATGAAAGACATCATGCACTGCAGACAAACCTTCTGGTAAACTGAGCTGATAGGCCACTTCTCCACGCCTTGCGAGAATCTGATACGGACCGACATAGCGGGGCGCTAGCTTGCCTTTGACTCCAAATCTTCTGACTCCTCTGATTGGTGACACTTTCAGGTAGACAAAATCTCCAACTTCGAAACTCAGCTCTCTTCTTCTAGTGTCTACATAGCTTCGCTGCCTTGACTGTGCTATCTTCAGATTCTCCCAAACCATCTTGATGTTCTCTTCAGCTTCAAGCAGAATGTCTGGCCTGAACACTTGCTTTTCTCCAGGCTGATCCCATTGCAACGGAGTTCTACAACTCCTCCCATAAAGCGCCTGAAATGGTGACATCTTCAAGCTGGCCTGGTAACTGTTGTTATAAGAGAATTCTGCATAAGGTAGCTTTTTGTCCCATCCGGACTGATCTTGCAAAGCACAAGCTCTCAACATGTCCTCAAGGATTTGATTGGTTCTTTCGGTCTGACCATCTATCTGCGGATGATAAGCTGAGCTGAAATTCAAATGTGTACCCAAGGCTTCATGCAACTGCTGCCAGAAATGAGAGGTGAACTGTGTTCCTCTGTCTAACACTATCTTCTTTGGCACACCATGAAGACAAACGATACGGGACATGTACAACTGTGCCAATACTGCACTGCTGTAGTTGGTCTTGACAGGTATGAAGTGGGCTGACTTGGTCAAGCGGTTCACTATTACCCATATGGAATCGTAGCCGGCTCGAGTGCGAGGCAATCCGACTATGAAGTCCATACCGATTTCATCCCATTTCCATTGAGGAATTTGCAACGGTTGCAACAATCCAACTGGCCTCTGATGCTCTGCCTTGATCCTTTAACAACTGTCACAAATAGCCACATGCTCTGTGATCTCCCTTTTCATTATGTACCACCAGAATTTCTTCTTCAGATCCTGATACATTTTCTCACTTCCAGGGTGTATCGAATAAGCTGACTCATGAGCTTCCTTGAGGATCAACTCCCGAATAGATTGGACACTGGGAACACACATGCAGTCTTTGAACCATATCACACCTTCTGCATCTTCCCGAAAATCTCTACCTCTGCCGTCTAGAATCAGTCGCCGGATTTCACTGATCTTCTCATCATTCCTCTATGCTTCTTTGATTTCCCGCTCTAGGGTAGGCTCTAGCTCAACAGTCACTCCTCGCATATTGTTCAGAAATCCAAGGCTCAACCTGTCAAACTCTTTGGCCAACTCATAAGGCATCGGATGAGCGACCATCAGATTGACTTGACTCTTCCTGCTCAAGGCAACTGCCACTACATTCGCTTTGCCTAGATGGTAATGAATCTCCAATTCATAATCCTTGATCAACTCTAACCATCTTTGTTGCCTCATATTCAGCTCTGACTGAGTGAATATGTACTTCAGACTCTTGTGGTCTGTGTAAACATCACATTTCTGTCCATACAGATAGGCCTCCATGTCTTCAGTGCGTGAACCACTGCTACCAACTCTAGGTCATGGATTGGGTAATTCTGCTCATGAACCTTCAGCTGTTGGGATGAGTAGGCCACAACTCTTCCCTCCTGCATCAACACACATCTCAAACCAGTGTAACAAGCATCGCAATACACCGAGAAGGGCTTGTGCACATCGGGTAAGACTAAAACAGGCGCTATAGTCAACTTCTCTTTTAGTGATTTGAAGGCCTCTTGACACTTCTAGGTCCACTTGAACTCAACTTTGTTGCCTAGCAACACTGTGATCGGTTTCGCAATCTTCGAAAACCCTTCGATGAATCGCCGATAATATCCAGCCATTCCAATGAAACTCTTGATTCCTCGAGCATCTGTTGGCACTTTCCAGTTTAGAACGTCTGCCACTTTCTTCGGATCCACAGCCAATCCTTCTTTGTTTATTATGTGACCCAAGAACAGGACTTCACTGATCCAGAACTCACACTTGCTCAACTTTGCATACAGCTGGTGCTCTCGCAATCTCTGCAATACCATCCTCAAGTGATCTACATGCTCTTTCTCGCTTTGAGAATATATAAGAATATCATCGATGAATACCACCACAAACTTGTCAAGATAATCCATGAATACACTGTTCATCAGATTCATGAAGAAGGCTGGCACATTCGTTAGGCCAAAAGACATCATGGTGAACTCGTACAACCCATACTTGGTAATGAATGCCGTCTTCGGAATGTCTGAAGGTCGGATCGTGAGCTGATGGTAACCTAACCTCAGATCTATCTTTGAGAACACGCTGTCTCCTCTCAACTGGTCAAACAGATCTTCTATTCTGGGCAAGGGGTACTTGTTCTTGATGGTGACCTCATTCAGAGCTCGCTAATCGATACACATCCTTTTGGTGTCGTCTTTCTTCTCCACGAATAGAACAGGGGTGGCCCAAGGCGAGGTGCTTGGCTGGATGTAACCTTTCTCTGACAGCTCATCGATTTGCTTCTTGAGTTCAACCAACTCAGGTCTAGATATTCTGTAAGCTCTCTTAAAGATGGGGGCGGTTCTAGGAAGAAGCTCTATAGCAAACTCAACTTTCTGCTCTGGTGGCATACCTGGTAAGTCCTTTGGAAACACATCTGGGAACTCGGACACAACCTTGATAATCTCAATTGGGCCTGCTTCGCTGCTATCAACAGCCATCTGATAACAACTTCCCTTCTTCGGCTCAGGCGGGACTAACTCGGTCACCACTTCCTCTCCTAGTGGGGACATCAACTTAATTGTCCTCTTATCACAACTGATAACTACCTGATATTTATCTAGCCAATTCATCCCTAGGATGACATCTATTCCCTGACTACTCATTACTATGAGATTAGCAGGAAACGCTATCCCCCTTATTTCCACACTTACATACAAGCAAATGCTATCGGCTCGAATTCTACCACCGGCTGAATCAATTTGAAAGGGGGTTGACATGGTAGTTACTGGAAGATTATGTGCTTCTACCCATGATGCAGTAATGAAAGAATGCGTTGCTCCAGTATCAAATAACACTTCTGCAATATAGGAGTCGACTGGAAACATACCAACTGTCATGCCGGGGTTTTCTTGGACTGCTTCAGCCTCCAAGTGGTTCAGTCTCCCATGGTTGTAGCGCGGCTGATAGCGGGTGCCTGCTCCAGGCTGGGACACATTCTGCTTTGCTGAGGCATTGGGGCCTGACTGCTGCTGGGCTGCCTTCTTCGGACATTGCATCACCCAATGGCCTTGCTCTCCACAATGGAAACATGCTCTGCTTCTACCCTGAACTGGTGCTGCCTGACTGTTCTGCTGGGTTGCTGGGGCAGGAAGGCGAGGTGCCTACTGATTCTGCCTCTGAAACTGACCTCCTCCTGACTGATTGTTCTGGCGGTTCTGCTGCTGGTGCTGACTGCTGAGGGTACTGCTTCTAAAACTGCTGCTGCTGAGATGGACGCTGGTTCTGCCTGAACTGCTGAGGTTGATTTCCTGAGAAATGAGGGCGATTGTTGCTTCCAGGCTGGGGTCCACTAATATTGCGCTTGCGATCTTCCATCTCTTTGCGCTTCCTCTTTGTCATGATTGCTATATCCATCAGGTGCTGGAACGTGGGGAAGGTATGATTCATCAGCTGATAATGCAGGGGATCAACTAAGCCTCTTAAGAAGCTATACTGCCTCTTAGCATCTGTGTTGACATCCTCAGGAGCATAGCGGGACAGCTGCAGGAACTTGTCTCGGTACTCACTGACAGACATTGGCCCTTGTTTGAGCGCCAAGAACTCATCCTTCTTCAATGTCATCAGTCGTGCAGGAACATGGTACTAACGGAAATTGTTTCTGAATTCCTCCCAGGTAATAGTGTCGGGGTTGGCATGGGTGGCGAGGTAAGACTCCCACCAGGACTGGGCTGCTCCTCTCAACAGACGGGGATCGTATAGAACTTTCTCCCTGTCATCACACTGAGCGGTATGCAACTCCCGTTCCACTGTGCGCAGCCAGTCTTCAGCATCCATGGGATCAGATGAGTGGGCAAACGTTAGGGGATGACCTCTCATGAATTCAGCACGCTTGTCCCTAGGCATCTGAGGCATCTAAGGCTGAGGTGGTGGCTACTACTGTTGCTGCTGAATGGTGGCCAGAGTCTGACCGATGGCTTGAACTGCATGAGTTTGCATCATGAACATCTGCTCGATCGACATCGGGGGCGGAGGTGGCAGCTGCTGTTGCTGGGGTGCCTCATCCTGCTGAGCTGCCTGCTCCTGCTGAGCACGCCTTCCTCCTCTACGCCTGTTTCCTGACATCTGCAGAATGCAACCACACATTAGAACTGATCTGGCAAATCTTGCAGCATAAGAAAAGGGTATAGAATTCTCCACAACACTGAACAGACGAACATCTTCACTGATCTCCAACACAGACCAACACAGCTTCTCAGATAAAGAGGAAAGTGGAATAAAAGGTTTCCCAACTAGACAGCTAACTTTACTAACATATAACAGATAAACCAAAATGCAGGGGATACCCACACTCTGGTGACAGTCATTACAAAGATCCAAATCCAGCATAGTTCACCATGACAAACATAAATGCACAGGATAAGCAAACTACTCTGTCTAACTAAGACTAACTAAAAGCAAGACTAACACTAAGACTCTAGCTTCTATGTATATATCTTCATATTAATTACAAGATCTGACGCTGACGATCTATGGTTCTAAATTTATCTTGGTCTTGCAGTCGGGGTTGTCATAAGACTGGTGTCCACGCCGAGGTGAGCGATACGGGTGCTGAGTCCCGACGGGAGCGGGGGAGCCATCATCCAGGTGACGACGCTCCGCGCGCTCAGCCCATAGCTGGGCGATCTCAGCACGAGCCCTACTCAGCTCGTCTAGTGCATGGTCCAGCTCCGTGTTTAGCACGGCGGCTAGGTTGACTGTGCTGCTCAACCTAGGATTGTCCTCACCAACAGGTGAGACAATCACGCCTCCTGTGCTGCCAGATGGACGACGGGGGTAATACTTCAGGTTGAGACTGTCGGCTACCCCGCCGAGAACCGAGCAGGAGTGCGAAAGCGCACGCCGTGCGGCATCTTGCATGGCCGCCTCAGCTCAGTCCCGCTCAGAGATGGAATAGTGCTCTGAGCAGATCTTCGCACCCCTGAGACTGCTCTCTGGATGGCGCACCAAGCAGGTCGCCTCCCAGCGGTCCGGGTAGACCCCACGACTGTGCTGGAAGACCACACAGCGATACTCGATAGACCAAGTATGCCGGTCAAGTGCCCGACGTAGCAGGGTGTCGAGCGCATCGTGGAAGTGACACCCGCGAGCAGCGTCGCGAGTGATGGGTCGAGCAACCCATCCTTCCAACTCCTGGTTGGCGAAAAGGTCAGCGTCGTGGCTCGAGCTACTGTCGCCACCTCCATCGTCTGGGTCTCCTCCAGCAGCTACTCCAAGGGCTGGGGTGCTCAGTGGTGGTGCAGGGGGCACCTCCAGCGGAAGCACGGGGGACTAGCTCCTCATAGACTCTATCTCCTGCTGGAGCGAGAAAGAAGAGCCCTGCTGCTCCTGCTCCTGTCGACGACGCTCCTGCTCCTCATGCAGGCGGTGGTGCAGCCTCTCCAAATGGCTGGACTGACCGGACACTGGACGGCGAAGCAGACGCTCAGCGAGACGAGAGGGTAAGAAGGGGATGACGGACTTCCGTGCAGTGTGTCTAAGACGAGCCATCTACAAAAGACACCGTAAGCATAAGAGTGAGAACAGAACTAATACGACCAGCAAGTGATTAACCATAAATAAATGAAGGATTAGAATAAAACACAATTTTCAGCAAGGTATAATATATAGTAGAACATAGGTTTGGTCGATATGACCAACTTTTGAAGGGATACCAAAGTCAAGGCAAGAATAGGGGTCTATAATCCTTAGAACGACCATTCTACTCTAGGTTAGCGGTCCTACAGTCAGCACGGCTTTGATACCACCTATGTCACACCTGGTTTTAGAAGGCAAACCGAATGCGAACTATGTACGTGCCAGGATCAGCAATTCACGTACACAGCAGTTACATAACTGGACATCATCACACAGTGCTTAAATCATAATATAAAAGGGGAATAGTAGTCGATTACATCATATGTCTGAGACATCCACATAGTCTTTACAATAATCAAAGTGCAGAAAAGAAACGTAGATACACGCGGCCTTCACAGGCTGCCGACTGGGGGGTTGCCGCTAACCCACGCCTAGAACTCGTCGTAATCTTGGAACTCCTAGAAGTCTCCTTCCACGACTTCATCTTCTCCTGAGTAGTGGTTGCAATGCGGACAACCTGGGGGAAGGGGGGTTTGGTGTGTAGAGCAAGGGTGAGTACACATCAACATACTCACCAAGTGTCCTGTTTGGCTATAGTGGACTAGCTTTATGTGGGGGTAAGTCAAGCAGTTGCTTTTAGTTGGTCAGATTATTATTACTAGTAGAGAAAGCCAAGTTTTAGAATTAACCCACATTATTAACCCAAACGTACTCTTTCCAAACGGAAAGAATACCACTTACCATTACCATAATCAATACCAAAAACCATCAATCTCATTGCCACCTGTAATCCAAACATGTCTGATCAAGTACCACTAATCATTGGAGCTCCCTTGGCCGCTCATAACCGTGAGCACGGCTGATATATCAGTTTTCATACACTCTGCAGAGGTTGCGCACTTTACCCACAAGCCGTGATTTCTCTTTCTGCCCGGAGGTCATGACTCTCCATTGATCACTACCAAGGTGACCCAGCAGGGTATCACTATGTAGCCTTTATAAAGATTCCCCGGAGGTGTACCCGCCCGTTAGGTTTCCTAAATGTACCGCACTCCTCCCCAAGGGACAAATCAACCTTGGCAGAGCGAGCCGCATACACCGAGCCCCATTGACGGCACGACGGCTAAGCGAACTACACCCCGGTTCCTCTAATTACTCAGCTAAGGGCGTCCCACTCCACCCTCATGGTTGCACTGTTTTCCCGGGCGGTCATCCAACGAACAGGTCCTTACGGAGAGGCACTCGAGAAACCGCTCGAGTCCCCTTAAATGCCACAAGTATGATATCATAAATAAGAGGGAAAACAATGTATCATTGATAAATCTTATCATGTTCATTGATTAGTGTTAAGCAATAGCAGTAAGCTAAACAATAATAATCCGACCCAAATAGGTAAACAAGGACATGGATAACAAAGGCTAGTCAATCCTTAGGTATAACTATGTAAATGCGGGAGATGAATTAAAGAATGTATAGGACAAAGATAGGTCAAGGGACACTTGCCTTCACCAATCGACTGCTGCTCAGGGTCTTCACCTGCAACTCCTTCGGACTCCACCAACTGACCGTTATCTATACGAGTTCAGACATACATTCCACACATTTAATACAAAAGAACAGTACACCATACAATGGAATGCAATAATTAAACACACGTTCAACGTAGGGCTCGCAATTACGACTAAGCGAGAAAGAGAAAATAGCGGTCGAGTCTACAGTCGAGAAGCGATCACGTTACATAATTATAAATTAAACTACTCGTTTAAACAGAAGGGTATTAATTTGGCCATTGTGTTTAGCATAAAGTAAGGTCATGTTCCACATTTAATTATTATAAGCAGATAAAAGTGAATCAAAGGAAATGGTTGCACGGCGAGACGCGCGACGCAACATTCAAATTGAATTAAGAAATAAATGACTTGTCGCACGACGGGGCGCGCAACGAGACTCCTGCATTACTTTTATAAACAAACATTAAGCGTCGCGCGATGAAACGCACGACGGCTTACGTCAACTGAACTGAATTTAAAACGAATCGTCGCGCGACGAAGCGTGCGAGACCGCACCTTAATAAATACGAATTTAAAATCAATCATCGCGCGACGAAGCGCACGACTCAACACGCTCATTAAACTAAATTTGAAACTAACTATTTCGAGGGTCGGATGCCGCACAACTGGGCTAGGATGGCCGCGCGTAGGGGGCCGAGGCCGCGCGCAGGGGCCGGAGCCGCGTGCAGGGGGCCGAGGCCGCGCGCAGGGGGCCGAGGCCGCGCGCCGAGGCCGGGGCCACGCCGCCGGGGGAGCCGCGCCCGCGCAGGGGGCCGGGGCCACGCGCCGGGGGAGCCGCGCCCGCGCAGGGGGCCGAGGCCGCGCACCGGAAGGTCGGGGCCGCGCCCGCGGGGAGCGCGTGCGCAGGGAGGAAAAAACGGGGGGCGTAGGGGAGGAGAAAGGGGGAGGGGAAGAGAAGAGAGAGAGAGAGGAGGGGAGCTTTCTCTAAGACTCGACCTTGCGCTGGTGGAGCTCTTCGGATCTGGCGTACTTCTCGAACAACTGATAGAGCTCTTGGAGATTCTTGGGTGGGTCCTTGATGCAGTGACTGTATAGGACGCCAACCCGAAGGCCACTGATGGCGTAGTGTATGGCAATTTGGTCGTCGACCGAAAGCAATTATGACTTGAGAGTTAGGAACTTGCGGTAGTATTCCCGCAGGGTTTCCTTTTCTTGTTGTTTGCAGAGCGACAATTCGGCCAAGGCGTCTGTGTCTGGGCAGTACCCTTGGAAATTGAGCAGAAACTTGTCTCGGAGACTTCTCCAGGAGTCAATGGACAGTGGGGGAAACCTGGTGTACCAAGTCAAAGTCGGACCCTCGAGGGCGATGATGAAGGACTTGGCCATTGTGGCGTCATCCCCTCCAGATGATGCGACAGTGACTTGATAGCTCATGATGTATTGTGTTGGGTCGGTGCTGCCGTTGTACTTGGGGTAGGTCCCTGCCCTGAAGTTGGCGGGCCATGGTGACACTTGGAGTTGCGGCACCAGGGGGCTTCGCTCATCAAGGTAGTTGATCCTTTGGAAAGCTATGGCGTGTGGGATGAAGGGCCCGCGCTAGGGAATGAATAAATCTCCGGCTGGCGCGCGATGTTGGAGGGGTGGGCCGTGCTGTAGATCATGCTGGCCTTCGCTCTGCATGAGCGCAATCTCTTGCTCTAGTTCCCGGGCCCTCTGCTCCTCGTCTCGTATCATCTAAGGCACCTTGGCTTGCGCAGAGACGCGTTGGCGCTTGGCTTTGAGGATTTCTTTCTGCTTTTGGAGGTTGCGGTTCTTGAGGCGCAGGGCCCATAGCTATAGCTGTTCTTCTGCTGAGACGCTAATGACTTCGTCGTCCTCTGTTGCGTCCTCGCCCTTTAGTGGAACAAAGCCTGGGGGTGGTACTTGTGGTTGCCCTCCAGAGCTGCAGGTGTGGAGGGTGCCTTCGGGAGTGTGTTGATCGTTGCGCTGTCTCTTGCTGAGTGCTTCATCTTCGCCAGCTTCTTGGTGGGTGTTGTCTGCGAGGGCCTTGCCCTTTTTCTTAGCTAGCAGTGCTGCCTTCGCTGCTTCGTCGACGGATGGGGCTGCCTTCGAGCTAGCTCTCTTGGGTGCCATCGCGGGTGGTTTGCTCGTAGCACGAACGGTGGGCGCCAAATGTTGGAACTTGCTCTCCTGGGCAAGTTGATCCAACGGGGGAGTGGAAAGGATACAAGTAAGGTTTAACTCGAGATGGCAATTGCTCTGTTAATCCAGCCTCTCAAGGGCACTGTACGAGGGTATTTATAGGTGCCCGAGTGCCCAACGTCCCGACGTATGGACGCTTATGCCCTCAGTCACCTGGATTATCCCCAGAATATTCCCATAAGGGAGGGTTACAGACTATCATTACAGAAAAGCTATTACAAATCAGGCCCGTAACACGCCTGTCCGTGCGGGGCCTGTTACAATGGGCCGAATCCCACGTGGGCCGCCAGGCCGGGTGAGGACGTGGGATGAAGAGACTCCGTCATAGGCCTTCGTCTTGCAGTGAAGAGGACGAAGGGTGGGCCGCGCCGGTCATCTTGCCTCCGTTGGTGCAGCGAGTTGACGAAGGCCTAGAGCGAAGGGTAGCGTCTTCGCCTTCGCCCCAACACTAACTTCCTAGAGGAGGCCATAGGAAGTTAGGTTGGCAGCTAACTTTCTAGAGCCGGCCATAGGAAGTTAGCTTTTCATTTGACTGATCAAAAGCTAAAATCTAACTTCCTAGAGGAGGCCGTAGGAAGTTAGGTGGGCAGCTAACTTCCTAGAGTCGGTCGTAGTAAGTTAGCTTTTCGTTTGACTAGTCAACAGCTGAAATCTAACTTCCTAGAGGATGTCCCGGTCGTAGGAAGTTAGCTTTTCCTTTGACTGGCCAACAGCTGAAATCTAACTTCCTATAGGAGGCCTTAGGAAGTTAGCTGCTCATGCTAACTTCCTAGAGCCGGCTGTAGGAAGTTAGCTTTAAGTTTGACCACAACCGTGGATTAGCAACTAAAAGCTAACTTCCTAGAGGAGGCCGTAGGAAGTTAGCTGCTCATGCTAACTTCCTACGACTTTGATAAAATAACGTATGAAGTTACGTTTATTTCCTAGAGCTACCAGTTGCCTCTCGTAAGTTATTTATTTCCTCCGGATTGTTATAAAAGTTGTAGGAAGTTAAAAAACCATAGGAAGTGTACGATTTTGGTGTAGTGTTCCTTCCTCCCAACCCCCACAACTGCCATCTGAAAGTCGCCTAGAGGGGGGGGGTGAATAGGGCGAAACTGAAATTTACAAAATTAATCACAACTACAAGCCGGGTTAGCGTTAGAAATAATAATGAGTCCGAGAGAGAGGGCGCAAAACAAATCGCAAGCAAATGAAGAGTGTGACACGCGGATTTGTTTTACCGAGGTTCGGTTCTCGCAAACCTACTCCCCGTTGAGGAGGCCACAAAGGCCGGGTCTCTTTCAACCCTTACCCTCTCTCAAACGGACCGAGTGAGCTTCTCTTCTCAAATCAAAACCGGGAACAAAACTTCCCCGCAAGGACCACCACACAATTGGTGTCTCTTGCCTCGGTTACAAATGAGTTTTGATCACAAGAACAAGTGAGAAAGAAAGAAGCAATCCAAGCGCAAGAGCTTAAAAGAACACGACAAATCTCTCTCGCTAATCACTAAAGCCTTGTGTGGAATTGGAGAGGATTTGATCACTTGAGTGTGTCTAGAATTGAATGCCTAGCTCTTGTAAGTGGTTGAGAAGTGGAAAACTTGGATGACTTGAATGTGGGGTGGTTGGGGGTATTTATAGCCCCAACCACCAAATTAGCCGTTTGGTGGAGGCTGTCTGTCGTATGGTGCACCGGACAGTCCGGTGCACACCGGACATGTCCGGTGCGACAGCCACGTCACCAGGTCGTTAGGGTTCTGACCGTTGGAGCTCTGACTTCTGGGCCCGCCTTGATGTCCGGTGGCGCACCGGACATGTACTGTGGAGTGTCCGGTGCGCCAGCATGGGCGTGCCTGACTTCTGCGCGCCAGCGAAGTAGCCGTTGCTCCGCAGTTACACCGGACAGTCCGGTGTGCACCGGACATGTCCGGTGAATTATAGCGGAGCAGCCGATGCGAATTCCCGAGACTGGCGAGTTCAGAGCCGCGTCCTCTTGGAGCACCGGACACTGTCCGGTGAACACCGGACAGTCCGGTGAATTATAGCGCGCCGGCTCTGAGAATTCCCGAAGGTGAAGAGTTTGAAGTCGATCTACCCTGGTGCACCGGACACTGTCCGGTGCGCCCGACCAGGGTACCTTCGGTTGTCCCTTTGCTCCTTTGTTTGAACCCTTTCTCTTGATCTTTTTATTGGCTTATTGTGAACCTTTGGTACCTATAGATCTTATAGACTTGGGCAAACTAGTTAGTCCAATTATTTGTGTTGGGCAATTCAACCACCAAAATTAGTTTAGGAAATAGGTGTAAGCCTAATTCCCTTTCAATCTCCCCCTTTTTGGTGATTGATGCCAACACAAACCAAAGCAAATATAGAAGTGCAGAATTGAACTAGTTTGCAAAATGTAAGTGCAAAGGTTACTTAGAATTGAGCCAATAAATATTACTTACTAGGTATGCATGGATTGTTTCTTTATTTTTAACATTTTGGACCACACTTGCACCACATGTTTTGTTTTTGCAAATTCTTTTGAAAATTCTTTTCAAAGTCCTTTTGCAAGATAGTCAAAGGTAAATGAATAAGATTTTGAGAAGCATTTTCAAGATTTGTAATTTTCTCCCTTTGTCTTAAAATGCTTTTCCTTGACTAAAACAAAACTCCCCCTCAATAAATTCTCCTCTTAGTGTTCAAGAGGGTTTTAAGATATCAATTTTGAAAATACTACTTTCTCCCCCTTTAGAACACAAAGAGATACCAATTTGAAATTTACCAATTGAAAATCATTAATTTTAAAATTAGGGTGGTGGTGCGGTCCTTTTGCTTTGGGCCAATACTTTCTCCCCCTTTGGCATGAATCGCCAAAAACGGATACTTGGAATGAAATATAGGCCCTTCCCTAACTATTTTCTCCCCTTTGGCAAATAAAACATATGAGTGAAGATTATACCAAAGACGAAGAAATGCTTGGAGCGACGGCGAAGGATGAGTAGTAGAGTGGAGTGGAAGCCTTTGTCTTCGCCGAAGACTCCAATTCCCTTTCAATATACCTATGACTTGGTTTGAAATACACTTGAAAACACATTAGTCATAGCATATATAAAAGAGACATGATCAAAGGTATACTTAAGAGCTATGTGTGCAAATTAGCAAAAGAAATTCCTAGAATCAAGAATATTGAGCTCATGCCTAAGTTTGGTAAAGGTTTGTTCATCAAGAGGCTTGGTAAAGATATCGGCTAATTGATCTTTAGTATTAATGTATGCAATCTCGATATCCCCCTTTTGTTGGTGATCCCTAAGAAAATGATACCGAATGGCTATGTGTTTAGTGTGGCTATGCTCAACGGGATTATCCGCCATGCGGATAGCACTCTCATTATCACATAGAAGAGGAACTTTGGTTAATTTGTAACCATAGTCCCGCAGGGTTTGCCTCATCCAAAGCAATTGTGCGCAACAATGGCCTGCAGCAATGTACTCGGCTTCGGCGGTAGAAAGAGCGACCAAATTTTGCTTCTTTGAAGCCCAAGACACCAAGGATCTTCCCAAGAACTGGCAAGTCCCCGATGTGCTCTTCCTATTGATCTTACACCCCGCCCAATCGGCATCCGAATAACTAATCAAATCAAATGTGGATCCCCGAGGGTACCAAAGCCCAAACTTAGGAGTATAAGCCAAATATCTCAAGATTCATTTTACGGCCGTAAGGTGTGATTCCTTAGGGTCGGCTTGGAATCTTGCACACATGCAAATGGAAAGCATAATGTCCGGTCGAGATGCACATAAATAGAGTAATGAACCAATCATCGACCGGTATACCTTTTGATCCACGGACTTACCTCCCGTGTCGAGGTCGAGATGCCCATTGGTTCCCATGGGTGTCTTGATGGGCTTGGCATCCTTCATTCCAAACTTGGTTAGAATGTCTTGAGTGTACTTCGTTTGGCTAATGAAGGTGCCCTCTTGGAGTTGCTTGACTTGGAATCCTAGAAAATACTTCAACTCCCCCATCATAGACATCTCGAATTTTTGTGTCATGATCCTACTAAATTCTTCACATGTAGATTCATTAGTAGACCCAAATATAATATCATCAACATAAATTTGGCATACAAACAAATCATTGTCAAGAGTTTTAGTGAATAAAGTAGGATCAGCTTTGCCGACTTTGAAACCATTAGCTATAAGGAAATCTCTTAGGCATTCATACCATGCTCTTGGGGCTTGCTTGAGCCCATAAAGCGCCTTAGAGAGCCTATAGACATGGTTAGGGTACTCACTGTCTTCAAAGCCGGGAGGTTGCTCAACATAGACCTCTTCCTTGATTGGTCCATTGAGGAAGGCACTCTTCACATCCATTTGATAAAGCTTGAAGCCATGGTAAGTAGCATAGGCTAATAATATGCGAATTGATTCAAGCCTAGCTACGGGTGCATAGGTTTCACCCAAATCCAAACCTTCGACTTGGGAGTATCCCTTGGCCACAAGTCGAGCTTTGTTCCTTGTCACCACACCATGCTCGTATTGCTTGTTGCGGAAGACCCACTTGGTTCCTACAACATTTTGATTAGGACGTGGAACTAAATGCCATACCTCATTCCTAGTGAAGTTGTTGAGCTCCTCTTGCATCGCCATCACCCAATCCAAATCTTGAAGTGCTTCCTCTACCCTGTGTGGCTCAATAGAGGAAACAAAAGAGTAATGCTCACAAAAATGTGCAACACGAGATCGAGTGGTTACCCCCTTATGAATGTCGCCGAGGATGGTGTCGACGGGGTGATCTCGTTGGATTGCTTGGTGGACTCTTGGGTGTGGCGGCCTTGGTTCTTCTTCCTCCTTGTCTTCATCATTTGCATCTCCCCCTTGATCATTGCCGTCATCTTGAGGTGGCTCATCATTTTGTTCTTCCTCTTTATCAACTTGAGCCTCGTCCTCATTTTGGGTTGGTGGAGATGCTTGCGTGGAGGAGGATGGTTGATCTTGTGCATTGGGAGGCTCTTCGGATTCCTTAGGACACACATCCCCAATGGACATGTTCCTTAGCGCGATGCATGGAGCCTCTTCTTCACCTATCTCATCAAGATCAACTTGCTCTACTTGAGAGCCGTTAGTCTCATCAAACACAACGTCACAAGAAACTTCAACAAGTCCTGAGGACTTGTTAAAGACTCTATATGCCCTTGTGTTTGAGTCATATCCTAGTAAAAAGCCTTCTACAGTCTTAGGAGCAAATTTAGATTTTCTACCTCTTTTAATAAGAATAAAGCATTTGCTACCAAAGACTCTAAAATATGAAATGTTGGGCTTTTTACCGGTTAGGAGTTCATAGGATGTCTTCTTGAGGATTCGGTGTAGATATAACCGGTTGATGGTGTAGCAGGCGGTGTTGACCGCCTCGGCCCAAAACCGATCCGGTGTCTTGTATTCATCAAGCATGGTTCTTGCCGTGTCCAAGAGAGTTCGATTCTTCCTCTCCACTACACCATTTTGTTGTGGTGTGTAGGGAAAGGAGAACTCATGCTTGATGCCTTCCTCCTCAAGGAAGCCTTCTATTTGTGAGTTCTTGAACTCCGTCCCGTTGTCGCTTCTAATTTTCTTGATCCTTAAGCCGAACTCGTTTTGAGCCCGTCTCAAGAATCCCTTTAAGGTCTCTTGGGTATGGGATTTTTCCTGCAAGAAGAACACCCAAGTGAAGCGAGAATAATCATCCACCATAACTAGACAGTACTTACTCCCGCCGATGCTTATGTAAGCGATCGGGCCGAATAAATCCATGTGTAGGAGCTCCAGTGGCCTGTCACTTGTCATGATGTTTTTGTGTGGATGATGAGTGCCAACTTGCTTCCCGGCTTGGTATGCGCTACAAATCCAGTCTTTCTCAAAATGAACATTTGTTAGTCTTAAAATGTGCTCTCCCTTTAGAAGCTTATGAAGATTCTTCATTCCAACATGAGCTAGTCGGCGGTGCCAGAGCCAACCCATGTTAGTCTTAGCAATTAAGCAAGTGTCGAGTTCAGCTCTATCAAAATCTACCAAGTATAGCTGACCCTCTAACACTCCCTTAAAGGCTATTGAATCATCACTTCTTCTAAAGACAGTGACACCTACATCAGTGAATAGATAGTTGTAGCCCATTTGACATAATTGAGATACGGAAAGCAAATTATAATCTAGTGAATCAACAAGAAAAACGTTGGAAATGGAATGGTCAGGAGATATAGCTATTTTACCCAAACCTTTGACCAAACGTTGGTTTCCATCCCCGAATGTGATAGCTCGTTGGGGATCTTGGTTTTTCTCGTAGGAGGAGAACATCTTCTTCTCCCCCGTCATGTGGTTTGTGCACCCGCTATCGATGATCCAACTTGAGCCCCCGGATGCATAAACCTACAAAACAAGTTTAGTTCTTGACTTTAGGTACCCAAACGGTTTTGGGTCCTTTGGCATTAGTGAGAGCACCTAGAGGGGGGTGAATAGGTGATCCTGTAAACTTGAAAACTTAAGCCACAAAACTTGGTTAAGCGTTAGCACAATGAATGCCAAGTGGCTAGATAGGAGTCAAAACACAATAACCACAAGAAATCAATCACAGAGATGGCACGGTGGTTGTCCCGTGGTTCGGCCAAGACCAACGCTTGCCTACTCCACGTTGTGGCGTCCCAACGGACGAGGGTTGCAATCAACCCCTCTCAAGCGATCCAAAGACCCACTTGAATACCATGGTGTTTTGCTTGCTTTACTCAATCCCGTTTGCGAGGAATCTCCACAACTTGGAGCCTCTCGCCCTTACACTTTAAGATCACAAAGAAGCACGAAGCAAGGGAGGGATTAGAAACGCACTCAAGACAAGAAATCACAGCAACACCACGCACACAAGTCGCAACGAGAGCTCACAACACAACTCAATGAGTTCACCACATACCTAGAGCTCTAATTGCTATCGCAAAGAATCAAAGGCGCGGAATCGATGTCTTGGTGCTTAGAAATGTTGTAGGAATGCTTCTTGTGCTCCTCCATGCGCCTAGGGGTCCCTTTTATAGCCCCAAGGCAGCTAGGAGCCGTTGAGAGCAATCTAGGAAGGCTGATCTTGCCTTCTGTCGACTGGCGCACCGGACAGTCCGGTGCACACCGGACACTGTCCGGTGCCCGATTTCCTTCCATAAATGGCGCAGTCGACCGTTGGCAGCCAGAGTGCCGTTGGCGCACCGGACATGTCCGGTGCACACCGGACAGTCCGGTGCCTCCTACTAGCCGTTGGCTTGGCCACGTGTCCCGCGCAGATCGCGCGGCCGACCGTTGGCCCGGCCGACCGTTGGCTCACCGGACAGTCCGGTGCACACCGGACAGTCCAGTGAATTATAGCCGTACGTCGCCGATGAATTCCCGAGAGCGACGAATTCGCCTGTGAATGGCCCACCGGACAGTCCGGTGCACACCGGACAGTCCGGTGAATTATAGTCGTACACCGCCGTCGAAGTCCCGAGAGCAGCCTGTTCGCCAGAGCCAGCCTGGCGCACCGGACACTGTCTGGTGCACCACCGGACAGTCCGGTGCTCCAGACTGAGCAAAGTCTTGGCTGCTCGAGCCAAGGCATTTCCAGTTGGTCTTTTCCTGTTTCCAGCACTTAGACACAATACATTAGTCTCTAAAACAATGTACTAAGTCTGAGAAACATACCTTTATCCTTGATTTGTACTTTGTCCACCATTTTACACTTAGGCACTTGTGTTGGACACTAAATCACCAAAATACTTAGAAATGGCCTAAGGGCACATTTCCCTTTCAATCTCCCCCTTTTTGGTGATTTATGCCAACACAATATAAAGCAAGTAGAACAAGTACAAAAGCAATTCAAATAAGAACTCAAATTGTTTTGATTCAATTTGACATATATGGATCACTCTATGCCACCACTTGGTTTGTTTTTGCAAATCAAACTTAAATTCCTATCTCTAAGTCAAATCCACTTGTAGAGACATAAAGAGAGGTTTTCCAAAGAAATTTGATCAAGGATTTCAAAAACTCCCCCTTTTTCCCATAATCAACACTTCTCCCCACAAGAGGCCAACTTTTGACATAAGAGACAATAAAAGAGTTTTGACATACCAAAAGCTCTAATCTACTATTTTCAAAATTTCTGACAAACCAAAAGCTCTAATCTACTATTTTCAAAATTTCTCAAGTGGTAGTTGATCCATCTATTGCTTTGGCCTTTATTTTCTCCCCTTTGGCATCAAGCACCAAAACGGGATCAATCTTGGCCCTTTAACCCCATTGCCTCACCAAAATCTTCAATAAGAATACAAAGGCAATAAGAGGACGTGAGATGAACTTGGAATTAGTTACCCTCTCATCGGAGTGCAGTGGAAGTCTTTCATGGTCCAAGTCCACCTTTTCCCTTTCAAAACTCCTTTGAGACTAAAACAAGCAAACTCAAGCATATGGTTAGTCTCAAAGGGTCAAGTTGTAGCACAGCTCCCCCTAAATATGTGCATCCCTTGCACAAGGACTTGTGAGGTCCAGGGAGTGTTTGTACAACTTGAGCACCACAATAAGCAACAAAATGCAGAATGAACATGATCAAAGGCATAAACACATGTATGCTACAATTCAATCCAAGTTCCACGAATCTAAGATATTTAGCTCACTACGCAGCCTGCAAAAGGTCTTTTCATCTAAAGGCTTAGTGAAGATATCGGCTAGCTGGTTCTCGGTGCTAACATGAAACACTTCGATATCTCCCTTTTGCTGGTGGTCTCTCAAAAAGTGATGCTGGATGTCAATGTACTTTGTGCGGCTGTGCTCAATAGGATTTTCCGCTATTCGGATAGCACTCTCATTATCACATAGGAGTGGGACTTTGCTCAGATTGTAGCCAAAGTCCCGGAGGGTTTGCCTCATCCAAAGTAGTTGCGCACAACACTGTCCTGCAGCAACGTACTCGGCCTCAGCGGTGGATAGGGCAACGGAAGTTTGTTTCTTAGAGTTCCACGACGCCAGGGACCTTCCTAAGAATTGGCACGTCCCCGATGTACTCTTCCTATCGACCTTACATCCAGCATAGTCGGAATCTGAGTACCCAATCAAGTCAAAGTTAGACCCCTTTGGATACCAGATCCCGAAGCAAGGCGTAGCGACTAAATATCGAAGAATTCGCTTCACAGCCACTAAGTGACACTCCTTAGGATCGGATTGAAATCTAGCACACATGCATACGCTAAGCATAATATCCGGTCTACTAGCACATAAATAAAGCAAAGAACCTATCATGGACCGGTATGCTTTTTGATCAACGGACTTACCACCTTTGTTGAGGTCGGTGTGTCCGTCGGTTCCCATCGGCGTCTTTGCGGGCTTAGCGTCCTTCATCCCAAACCGCTTTAGCAAATCTTGCGTGTACTTCGTTTGGGAGATGAAGGTGCTGTCCTTGAGTTGCTTCACTTGGAACCCAAGGAAGTAGTTCAACTCGCCCATCATTGACATCTCGAATTTCTGCGTCATCACCCTGCTAAACTCTTCACAAGACTTTTGATTAGTAGAACCAAATATTATGTCATCGACATAAATTTGGCACACAAAAAGATCACCATCGCAAGTCTTAGTAAAAAGAGTTGGATCGGCTTTCCCAACCTTGAAAGCATTAGCAATTAAAAAGTCTCTAAGGCATTCATACCATGCTCTTGGGGCTTGCTTAAGTCCATAGAGCACCTTAGAGAGCTTACACACGTGGTCGGGGTACCGTTCATCCTCGAAGCCAGGGGTTGCTCCACGTACACCTCCTCCTTGATCGGCCCATTGAGGAAAGCGCTCTTCACATCCATTTGGTACAACCTGAAAGAATGGTGAGCGGCATATGCTAGCAAGATACGAATTGATTCTAGCCTAGCCATAGGAGCAAAAGTCTCCTCAAAGTCCAAACCTGCGACTTGGGCATAACCTTTTGCCACAAGTCGAGCCTTGTTCCTCGTCACCACCCCGTGCTCGTCCTGTTTGTTGCGGAACACCCACTTGGTTCCCACAACATTTTGCTTGGGACGAGGCACCAGTGTCCAAACTTCATTACGCTTGAAGTTGTTGAGTTCCTCCTGCATGGCCAACACCCAGTCCGGATCTAGCAAGGCCTCTTCTACCCTGAAAGGCTCAATAGAAGAGACAAAGGAGTAATGCTCACAAAAATTAACTAATCTCGAGCGAGTAGTTACTCCCTTGCTAATATCACCCAAAATTTGGTTGACGGGATGATCCCTTTGGATCGTCGCTCGAACTTGGGTTGGAGGTGTCTGAGGTGCTTCTTCCTCTTCAACTTGAACATCCTGTGCTCCCCCTTGATCATGCGCCTCCACTTGAGGTACCTGTTCGTCATCTTGGGTTGGGGGATGCACCATAGTTGAGGAAGATGGTTGATCTTGCTCCAATTGTTCCTGAGGCCGTACATCTCCAATCGCCATGGTGCGTATCGCGGCCGTTGGAACGTCTTCTTCATCTACATCATCAAGATCAACAACTTGCTCTCTTGGAGAGCCATTAGTCTCATCAAATACAACGTCGCTAGAGACTTCAACCAAACCCGATGATTTGTTGAAGACCCTATACGCCTTTGTATTTGAATCATAACCTAATAAAAAACCTTCTACAGCTTTGGGAGCAAATTTGGAATTCCTACCCTTCTTCACTAGAATGTAGCATTTACTCCCAAATACACGAAAGTACGATACATTGGGTTTGTTACCAGTTAGCAGCTCGTATGAGGTCTTCTTGAGGAGGCGGTGAAGATAGACCCTGTTGATGGCGTGGCAAGCCGTGTTCACGGCTTCCGACCAAAAACACTTGGGGGTCTTGAACTCTCCAAGCATAGTCCTCGCCATATCAATGAGCGTCCTGTTCTTCCTCTCTACCACACCATTTTGCTGAGGTGTGTAGGGAGCGGAGAACTCGTGCTTGATCCCCTCCTCCTCAAGGAACTCCTCCACTTGAAGATTCTTGAATTCGGACCCGTTGTCGCTCCTTATCTTCTTTACCTTGAGCTCAAACTCATTTTGAGCTCTCCTGAAGAAGCGCTTGAGGGTCCCTTGGGTTTCAGACTTATCCTGCAAAAAGAACACCCAAGTGAAGCGGGAAAAGTCATCAACAATAACTAGACCATACTTACTTCCTCCTATGCTCAGATAGGCGACAGGTCCGAAGAGGTCCATATGCAGCAGCTCCAGAGGTCTTGAAGTAGTCATCACATTCTTGCTGTGATGTGCTCCTCCCACTTGTTTACCTGCTTGACAAGCTGCACAAGGTCTATCTTTTTCGAATTGCACGTTAGTCAAACCTATCACGTGTTCTCCCTTTAGAAGCTTGTGAAGGTTCTTCATCCCCACATGTGCTAAGCGGCGATGCCACAGCCAGCCCATGCTAGTCTTAGCGATTAAGCATGCATCTAGACCGGCCTCCTCTTTTGCAAAATCAACTAAATAAAGTTTGCCATCTAGTACACCCTTAAAAGCTAGTGAACCATCACATCTTCTAAAGACAGACACATCTACATTTGTAAATAGACAATTATATCCCATATTACATAATTGACTGTCAGATAGTAAATTATATCCAAGAGACTCAACTAAAAACACAATAGAGATAGAGTGCTCATTGGATATTGCAATCTTGCCTAAACCTTTCACCTTGCCTTGGTTCCCATCACCGAATATGATTGAATCTTGGGAATCCTTATTCTTGACGTAGGAGATGAACATCTTCTTCTCCCCTGTCATATGGTTTGTGCATCCGCTGTCGATAATCCAGCTTGAGCCCCCGGATGCATAAACCTGCAAGGCAAATTTAGGCTTGGGTCTTAGGTACCCAACTCTTGTTGGGTCCTACAAGGTTAGTCACAATTTCCTTAGGGACCCAAATGCAAGTTTTATCACCCTTGCATTTTGCCCCTAATTTCCTAGCAACTATCTTCCTATCCTTTCTACAAATAGCAAAGGAAGCATTTAAAGCATGATAAATTGTAGAGGGACCATTCATAACTTTTCTAGGAACATGAACAATATTCTTCCTAGGCACATGATGAATATTTTTCCTAGGCATATCTCTACCATGCATATAGGAAGAACTGGAAGCATACACAACATAAGAGTCATAGGCATGTGAATCAAAAGCATTACAACTCCTATGAGACTGTCTTCTATCATTGTACATAAAAGCATGGTTCTTTTTAGTACTACTTGCCATAGGGGCCTTCCCTTTCTCCTTGGCGGAGATGGGAGCCTTATGGCTTGTTAAGTTCTTGGCTTCCCTCTTGAAGCCAAGCCCATCCTTAATTGAGGGGTGTCTACCAATCGTGTAGGCATCCCTAGCAAATTTTAGTTTATCAAAATCACTTTTGCTAGCCTTAAGTTGGTCATTAAGACTAGTCATTTCATCATTTAACCTTGCAATAGAAGCTATGTGTTCAGTACAAGCATCAATATCAAAATCTTTACATCTATTGCAAATAACAACATTTTCTACACAAGTTGTTGATTTACTAGCTATTTCTAACTTAGCATTCAAATCATCATTAATGCTTCTCAAGCTAGAAATTGTCTCATGGCAAGAAGATAATTCACAAGAAAGCATTTCATTTCTCTTAACTTCTAAGGCATGAGATTTTTGAGCTTCTACAAATTTGTCATGTTCTTCATACAACAAGTCCTCTTGTTTTTCTAAAAGCCTATTTTTATCATTCAAGGCATCAATCAATTCGTTAATTTTATCTACCTTGGTTCTATCTAGGCCCTTAAATAAACATGAATAATCTATTTCATCCTCATCACTAGATTCATCCTCACTTGAAGAAGCATAAGAAGAGTTTCGACTACATACCTTCTTCTCCCTTGCCATAAGGCATGTGTGACGCTCGTTGGGGAAGAGGGATGACTTGTTGAAGGCGGTGGCGGCGAGGCCTTCATTGTTGGAGTCGGACGAGGAGCAATCTGAATCCCACTCCTTGCCAAGATGTGCCTCGCCCTTTGCCTTCTTATAGTTCTTCTTCTTCTCCCTCTTGCTCCCGTGTTCCTGGTCACTTTCATTATCGGGACAGTTAGCAATAAAATGACCAACCTTACCGCATTTGAAGCATGAGCGCTTCCCTTTGGCTTTGGTCTTGCTTGGCTGTCCCTTGCGACCCTTAAGCGTCGTCTTGAATCTTTTGATGATGAGGGCCATCTCTTCATCATTAAGTCCGGCCGCCTCAATTTGTGCCACCTTGCTAGGTAGCGCCTCCTTGCTTCTTGTTGCCTTGAGAGCAAGGGGTTGAGGCTCGTTGATTGGACCATTCAATGCATCGTCCACATACCTCGCCTCCTTGATCATCATTCGCCCGCTTACGAATTTTCCAAGGACTTCTTCAGGCGACATTTTGGTGTACCTGGGATTCTCACGAATATTATTCACCAAATGAGGATCAAGAACGGTAAAGGACCTTAGCATCAGTCGGACGACGTCGTGGTCCGTCCATCGCGTGCTTCCGTAGCTCCTTATTTTGTTGATAAGGGTCTTGAGCCGGTTGTATGTTTGTGTCGGCTCCTCGCCCCTTATCATAGCGAATCGTCCAAGCTCGCCCTCCACCAACTCCATCTTGGTGAGCAAGGTGACGTCGTTCCCCTCATGAGAAATCTTGAGGGTGTCCCAGATCTGCTTGGCATTGTCCAAGCCGCTCACTTTGTGGTATTCATCCCTGCACAATGAAGCTAGAAGTACAGTAGTAGCTTGTGCATTCTTATGAATTTGCTCATTAATGAACATGGGACTATCTGTACTATCAAAGTGCATTCCACTCTCTACAATCTCCCATATACTAGGATGGAGAGAGAACAAGTGACTACGCATTTTGTGACTCCAAAATCCGTAGTCCTCTCCATCAAAATGAGGAGGTTTACCAAGTGGAATAGATAATAAATGAGCATTTGTACTTTGAGGAATACGAGAGTAGTCAAAAGAAAAGTTCGAATTGACCGGTTTCCTTCTCTCGTAGTCGTTGTGGTCGTCGTCCTTTTGGGAAGAAGTAGACTCATCGCTGTCGTCGTAGTAGACGATCTCCTTGATGCGCCTCGTCTTCTTCTTCTTCCCTTCTTTCCGTCTATGGCCCGAGCCAAAGTCGGTAGGCTTGTCGTCCTTCGGCTCGTTGACGAAGGATTCCTTCTCTTTATCGTTGATCACGATACCCTTCCCCTTAGGATCCATCTCTTCGGGCGGTTAGACCCTTTGTGAAGAGAACGGCTCCGATACCAATTGAGAGCACCTAGAGGGGGGGGTGAATAGGTGATCCTGTAAAACTTGAAAACTTAAGCCACAAAACTTGGTTAAGCGTTAGCACAGTGAATGCCAAGTGGCTAGAGAGGAGTCAAAACACAATAACCACAAGAAATCAATCACAGAGATGGCACGGTGGTTATCCCGTGGTTCGGCCAAGACCAACGCTTGCCTACTCCACGTTGTGGCGTCCGAACGGACGAGGGTTGCAATCAACCCCTCTCAAGCGGTCCAAAGACCCACTTGAATACCACGGTGTTTTGCTTGCTTTACTCAATCCCGTTTGCGAGGAAACTCCACAACTTGGAGCCTCTCGCCCTTACACTTTAAGATCACAAAGAAGCACGAAGCAAGGGAGGGATTAGAAACGCACTCAAGACAAGAAATCACAGCAACACCACGCACACAAGTCGCAACGAGAGCTCACAACACAACTCAATGAGTTCACCACTCAACTAGAGCTCTAATTGCTATCGCAAAGAACCAAAGGCGCGGAATCGATGTCTTGGTGCTTAGAAATGTTGTAGGAATGCTTCTTGTGCTCCTCCATGCGCCTAGGGGTCCCTTTTATAGCCCCAAGGCAGCTAGGAGCCGTTGAGAGCAATCTAGGAAGGCTGATCTTGCCTTCTGTCGACTGGCGCACCGGACAGTCCGGTGCCCGATTTCCTTCCATAAATGGCGCAGTCGACCGTTGGCAGCCAGAGTGCCGTTGGCGCACCGGACATGTCCGGTGCACACCGGACAGTCTGGTGCCTCCTACTAGCCGTTGGCTTGGCCACGTGTCCCGCGCAGATCGCGCGGCCGACCGTTGGCTCACCGGACAGTCTGGTGCACACCGGACAGTCCGGTGAATTATAGTCGTACGTCGCCGATGAATTCCCGAGAGCGACGAGTTCGCCTGTGAACGGCCCACCGGACAGTCCGGTGCACACCGGACAGTCCGGTGAATTATAGCCGTACACCGCCGTCGAAGTCCCGAGAGCAGCCTGTTTGCCAGAGCCAGCCTGGCGCACCGGACACTGTCCGGTGCACCACCGGACAGTTCGGTGCTCCAGACTGAGCAAAGTCTTGGCTGCTCGAGCCAAGGCATTTCCAGTTGGTCTTTTCCTGTTTCCAGCACTTAGACACAATACATTAGTCTCTAAAACAATGTACTAAGTCTGAGAAACATACCTTTATCCTTGATTTGTATTTTTTCCACCATTTTACACTTAGGCACTTGTGTTGGACACTAAATCACCAAAATACTTAGAAATGGCCCAAGGGCACATTTCCCTTTCAATTAGACACAAGAACTTTGGGTACCCAAACACAAGTCTTAGAGCCCTTGTGTTTGCCCCCAACAAACTTGGCAACTACCTTGCCGGATTTGTTAGTCAAAACATAAGATGCATCACAAGTTTTAAATGAAATGCTATGATCATTTGATGCACTAGGAGTTTTCTTTCTAGGCAACTTAGCACGGGTTGGTTGCCTAGAGCTAGATGTCTCACCCTTATACATAAAAGCATGGTTAGGGCTAGAGTGAGACTTCCTAGAATGAATTCTCCTAATCTTGCTCTCGGGATAACCGGCAGGGTACAAAATGTAACCCTCGTTATCCTGAGGCATGGGAGCCTTGCCCTTAACAAAGTTAGACAAATTTTTAGGAGGGGCATTAAGTTTGACATTGTCTTTCCTTTGGAAGCCAATGCCATCCTTGATGCCAGGGCATCTCCCATTATAGATCATACTTCTAGCAAATTTAAATTTTTCATTTTCTAAGTTATGCTCAGCAATTTTAGCATCTAATATTGCTATATGATCATTTTGTTGTTTAATTAAGACCATGTGATCATGAATAGCATCAATATCAACATCTCTACATCTAGTGCAAATAGAAACATGCTCAATGGTAGATGTAGAGGGTTTGCAAGAATTAAGTTCAACAATCTTAGCATGCAAAATATCATTGTTATCTCTAAGATCGGAAATTGTAACATTGCAAACATCTAATTCTTTAGCCTTAGCAATTAATTTTTCATTCTCAATCCTAAGGCTAGCAAGAGAGGTGTTTAATTCTTCAATCTTAGCAAGCAAATCATCATTATCATTTCTAAGATTGGGAATTGAAACATCACAAACATGAGAATCAACCTTAGCAATTAATTTGGCATTTTCATTTCTAAGGTTGGCAATAGTGTCATGGCATGTGCTTAGCTCACTAGATAATTTCTCACATTTTTCTACCTCTAGAGCATAAGCATTCTTAACCTTAACATGCTTTTTATTTTCCTTGATTAGGAAGTCCTCTTGGGAATCCAAGAGTTCATCCTTTTCATGGATGGCACTAATTAGCTCATTTAGTTTTTCCTTTTGTTGCATGTTTAGGTCGGCAAAAAAAGTGCGCAAATTATCCTCCTCATCACTAGAATTATCATCACTAGAGGACTCATATTTAGTGGAGGATTTGGATTTAACCTTCTTCCTTTTGCCGTCCTTTGCCATGAGGCACTTGTGGCCGACGTTGGGGAAGAGAAGTCCCTTGGTGACGGCGATGTTGGTGGCGTCCTCGTCGGTGGAGCTCTCGTCGGAGTCCCACTCGCGGCATACGTGGGCATCGCCGCCCTTCTTTTTGTAGTGTCTCTTCTTCTCCTTTCTTCTCCCCTTCTTGTCGTCGCCCCTGTCACTATCACTGGATAATGGACATTTAGCAATAAAATGACCGGGCTTACCACATTTGTAGCATACTTTCTTGGAGCGGGGCTTGTAGTCTTTCCCCCTCCTTTGCTTGAGAATTTGACGAAAGCTCTTGATGATGAGCGCCATCTCCTCGTTGTCGAGCTTGGAGGCGTCGATGGGTGTTCGACTTGGAGTAGCTTCCTCCTTCTTTTCTTCCGTCGCCTTGAATGCGACCGGTTGTGCCTCGGGTGTGGAGGAGGTGCCTTGCTCGATGATTTTCTTTGAGCCTTTAATCATTAGCTCAAAGCTTACAAATTTTCCTATAACTTCCTCGGGAGACATTAGCTTATATCTAGGATCACCTCGAATTAATTGAACTTGTGTAGGGTTAAGAAATACGAGGGATCTAAGAATAACCTTGACCATCTCATGGTCATCCCATTTTTCGCTCCCGAGGTTGCGCACTTGGTTCACCAAGGTCTTCAAGCGGTTGTACATCGCTTGTGGATCCTCCCCTTGGTGAAGCATGAAGCGACCGAGCTCCCCCTCGATCGTCTCCCGCTTGGTGATCTTTGTCACCTCGTCTCCCTCGTGCGCGGTCTTGAGTACGTCCCAAATTTCCTTCGCACTTTTTAGCCCTTGCACCTTATTATACTCCTCTCGACTTAGAGAGGCGAGGAGTATAGTGGTGGCTTGGGAGTTAAAGTGGTGAATTTGGGCCGCCTCGTCCGAGTCGTAGTCTTCATCCCCTACGGATGGTACCTGTACATAGATGGTGCCTCATTTTGTCACTCCACATATTATAATCTTCACCGTCAAAAACCGGTGGTTTGCCTAATGGAACGAAGAGTAAAGGAGTACGCTTTGAAATGTGGGGGTAGCGTAGGGGGATCTTACTATACTTCTTGCGCTCTTGGCGCTTAGAAGTTACGGACGGCGCATCGGAGTCGGAGGTCGATGGTGATGAAGAGTCGGTCTCGTAGTAGACCACTTTTCTCATCCTCTTGTGCTTGTCGCCTCTCCGATGCGACTTGTGGGAAGAGGTTTTCTTCTCCTTCTCCTTCCCTTTGTTGGAGGAGCTCTTCTTCTTCTCCTTCCTCTTGGTGCGGGACTCTTCCGATGAAGTGCTCCCGTGACTCGTAGTGGGCTTGTCGCCGGTCTCCATCTCCCTCTTGGTGTGATCTCTCGACATCACTTCGAGCGGTTAGGCTCTAATGAAGCACCGGGCTCTGATACCAATTGAAAGTCGCCTAGAGGGGGGGTGAATAGGGCGAAACTGAAATTTACAAAATTAATCACAACTACAAGCCGGGTTAGCGTTAGAAATAATAATGAGTCCGAGAGAGAGGGCGCAAAACAAATCGCAAGCAAATGAAGAGTGTGACACACGGATTTGTTTTACCGAGGTTCGGTTCTCGCAAACCTACTCCCCGTTGAGGAGGCCACAAAGGCCGGGTCTCTTTCAACCCTTACCCTCTCTCAAACGGTCCCTCGGACCGAGTGAGCTTCTCTTCTCAAATCAAAACCGGGAACAAAACTTCCCCGCAAGGACCACCACACAATTGGTGTCTCTTGCCTCGGTTACAAATGAGTTTTGATCACAAGAACAAGTGAGAAAGAAAGAAGCAATCCAAGCGTAAGAGCTCAAAAGAACACGACAAATCTCTCTCGCTAATCACTAAAGCCTTGTGTGGAATTGGAGAGGATTTGATCACTTTAGTGTGTCTAGAATTGAATGCCTAGCTCTTGTAAGTGGTTGAGAAGTGGAAAACTTGGATGACTTGAATGTGGGGTGGTTGGGGGTATTTATAGCCCCAACCACCAAACTAGCCGTTTGGTGGAGGTTGTCTGTCGTATGGTGCATCGGACAGTCCGGTGCACACCGGACATGTCCGGTGCGACAGCCACGTCACCAGGTCGTTAGGGTTCTGACCGTTGGAGCTCTGACTTCTAGGCCCGCCTTGATGTCCGGTGGCGCACCGGACATGTACTGTGGAGTGTCCGGTGCGCCAGCATGGGCGTGCCTGACTTCTGCGCGCCAGCGAAGTAGCCGTTGCTCCGCAGTTACACCGGACAGTCCGGTGTGCACCGGACATGTCCGGTGAATTATAGCGGAGCAGCCGATGCGAATTCCCGAGACTGGCGAGTTCAGAGCCGCGTCCTCTTGGAGCACCGGACACTGTCCGGTGAACACCGGACAGTCCGGTGAATTATAGCGCGCCGGCTCTGAGAATTCCCGAAGGTGAAGAGTTTGCAGTCGATCTACCCTGGTGCACCGGACACTGTCCGGTGGTGCACCGGACAGTCCGGTGCGCCCGACCAGGGTACCTTCGGTTGTCCCTTTGCTCCTTTGTTTGAACCCTTTCTCTTGATCTTTTTATTGGCTTATTGTGAACCTTTGGTACCTGTAGATCTTATAGACTTGGGCAAACTAGTTAGTCCAATTATTTGTGTTGGGCAATTCAACCACCAAAATTAGTTTAGGAAATAGGTGTAAGCCTAATTCCCTTTCACCATCTCCCTGCCCAGGTCCAGCCGCCACCGTTGAGGAAACCGCCGCCTCGGGAGGCTCATCCCTCCCTCCTAGGACGGCTCCCTTCCCCAGCAGCCTCCTCCTCCTCCCCTTTCTCTCTCTCTAGCCGCCACCTCCTCCCTCCTCCCCTCCGGCTGCCGCTGCTCCCTCCTCGGTGCCCGCGCCCGTCGCCCCGCGCTCGTGGCCCGGCGGCGCCTGCCCCTCCCTCCCCGGCGGACGACCGCACCTGCGCCCCCAGCGCACCGGCACCAGCCCGAGCCTTTGTTCCTTGTCACCAGCGACGGCATGGCCCTGCTCCCCTTTGTTGTCCGACCCCAGCCCGACGCGGCGGCATGGCTCCACTCAACCTGCGCTACGACGGTGCGGCCCGACTTGGGCAACGCGGATCCCGGCCTGGGCAGCACGCCCACTGCTCCCCTCCCTTGTCGTTGCGCAGCAGGCTCTGCCCCATGCCAGATCAGGGTTGTCCGAATCCGTGCCGCCGCCACGTCCAAGGCTGGTCATCGCCGCCGGTCCTCATGTTGGCCATCTGCTCCGCCACCTCTCTGGCTGTGAGGGCCTCCTTCCCCTCGGTCGCTCTCACCCCTGCGTGCCATCCTCACCAGTGCTGGCCACCTCTTCCCTGGCATGGCTACCCTATGCGCCTCTCCCCTGTGCCGGCATCTCCGCTCGTGCAACCCCTTGTCATTGCGCTAGCCACCTCCTACATGCCCGCGCCGTCACCAAGTAGCGCTAACCTTTCGAGCTTCTCCAGTCGTCAGTGCCGTCATCATCCCCTGCCAGGTCCGGTGCAGGCCCCTACCTGGCTGGAACCGCCCCGTCGCCCTCACCTTCATCGCCTTTGTTGGATCCGTCGCTGCCACGACCTTCCCGGCCGGATCCCCATTGCTGGAACCGCCCTGTCGCCCTCCCCTTCATCGCCTTTGTTGGATCCGTCGCTGTCGTGGCCTTCTCGGCCGGATCTGTCGTTTCCCCTTCTATTCTGCCGTGGGCGCTGACACTGTCACCGACGCAGACACGTGCGCTACTGTCGGACTCCCTGACGGGGCTCCTTGACGCCCGAACGATCGAAGAAGCAGGAAGGTCGGCCTGCCGGTGTCCTTTTGTTGTGTCGCCCTGCCGATCGTTGACGCTCGAACGTTGATTCCTCCAAAGATCAGGATTCTGTTGCGTGTCTCCCGACCGCGACCACCTCGACTTCGGCTACCTCGGTGTCTAGGGGCTATCGTCTTCTTGGAGCACACACCAGTCTCTTCTCCAGCCGCAACATTCGCACCATCACGGCGGTGCGTTTTTTTGGCCGTTTGTATTAATTTATTTCTCGTTAGGGGTTTGCCCCTCCTGTTTTCTGGGGAAAAAAGCACATTATCAATCTAGAGCCAACCCTAAGTCTAACCTACGATCTACCCTAGAAAGTATCAAAACACACGCAAGGCAAAGCCATATCCATATATATCGTGTGGTTTTAGTGATGGAAACATCGTCCCAATATTCATATACACCGGAGGAGCTTTAATTTACGATGAAGTTCAGTCCCAGTACGTAACCAAGCCTTTGCCTTTCACACAAAGCCATTAACACATCATTTTTTTACCGGTTTGCTTTCATTCCGTCGGTGTGAAAAGGCAAAACGCCTTCGTCGGTCTGCATCTTTCTTTGTTGCATTGCGATGCCTCTCTTCCGGCATTCTTTAGTTAAAGTTGTTCTTCTCTTCGTCTTTAATCATTCCATCCGTGAGCGCGACTGAGATGGAGGAGCTTACACGCGACGCGAACAAAACCTGGATTTGTTTGCATTCGAAGTGGCTATATATACTACACTACGTGCTGACAGAGTGTCACTATACATACTGCTCCATCTTGTTGCACTACTGCATCAACGTGGCATCTATCTCCGTTTGTTCCCGACGTCAGCGTGACGTGCGCTGATGAGTCGATGCGGCAACATATACTGCATCAACGTGGCATCTATCTCCGTTTGTTCCCGGCGTCAACATGACGTGCGCCTGCTGCCTCGTGACATCCGTTGCTGTCATCTCCGTACGTGCATGAGGGAAAAAAATTTGCTGCTACAATCCACGATGTTTACAGCCCCTCACAAAAATAAGGTTAGACTTCACCCGCAGGTCAATAATATAACTAAAACGTTATCTGATGGACCTGCAGGTGGGGTCTATCCTCTTTTTTATGAGGGACTGTAAACATCTTGGATTGCAGTCGAGCTGCAGCAAATTTTTTTCATGCATGAGGCCAGAGCCTAGGGGAAAAAATTTAGTGCAGCCGGCTGCAAACCAGAATGTTTGCAGCCCCTCACAAAAAAGATGATAGACCCTACCTACAGGTCCACGAGATAACGTTTTAGTTGTGTTATTACTACTGTGGGTGAGTCTATTCTTCTTTTTGTGAGAGGCTGCAAACACCGGGTGTCCTAAACTTTTTTCCGAGCCCAGAGGAGGTATGGCTTGCAGCAAATGCATGGTCACTTTGACACACTTGACAAAACGTCGCTGCAATCTACGGGCCGGGTACGCACGATCAACGTCCAGGGCATGGGGCCTCCGGGCCTAGCATATGATGACTCCCCTTGCTTCCGGACAGCCGCAATGCAGACGGATCGCCCAGAGCAAGCCCGCTCGTCGTTCCCACGCATACGCACCATGTGTCCATGTATACCTGTCCCGCGCGCTTCCTTGTTAATTTTGCCATGTGAACAAGTGGGCGCGCGCGCGGCCCAGCTGACGGCTGGAACATGCATGCATGGCCGCCGTCGCCATTGGGCATTGGGTGCGTGATCGACGGAGTGGGAAATGGCCGGTGGTGGTGGTGTGCCGCCGCCGGGACGACACGACAATCCTTCGTGGCGGTTTATTCGCAGCTAGATCTAGCTAGATGCATGCATGTAATGTAATGTAACGCACGAGCGCGCACGGCATGTACACGCCCTCAGGCCGGCGCACCACCAGGTAGGGTTGCTGTTACACTACACATCTTCACCGGTCCGCGCTCCAGGTCACCTGTAAACACTACCGGAATCCGAGCCTTTGCCGAGTGCCGGCCGCTTTGCCGAGTGCCTTTTCTCGGGCACTCGGCAAAGACGGCTTTGCCGAGAGCCGCACTCGGCAAAGCTCGGCTCTCGGTAACGAGCGTCTTTACCGAACGTAGGACACTCGGTACAGGTCCACACTCGGCAAATACATGTTTGCCGAGTGTCAAACACTCGGCAAAGGGGGCTCTCGGCAAAGGGCCGTCAGCGGCCGTCCCAAAGCTGACGGCCGTCAGTCTTTGCCGAGAGCCAATGGTTGGCACTCGGCAAAGAGTCTTCTTTGCCGAGTGTCGCCCAGTTGACGCTCGGCAAAGAACTCTTTGCCGAGTGCCATCCCTAGACACTCGGCAAAGTATATTTTTATTTCTTTTATTTTGTCTCCCAAACTTTTTGTGGTATGTTCCTACACTATGTAGACCTACATGTATCATTTGTGGACAATTTTAACAGAGTTTCAATCGTTAGTAGATTTAGTTCGTTTATTTGAATTTCTTCGGAAAATTTAGATTTGAACTGCAGGTCACTCGAAACTTGGAAAACCGTGCATGAAAAAATGATATTCATGTTACTTAGCATAAGTTACGACCGATTCCAGGAGCAGACCAAAAACTTCGAGCAACATGCTCACTAAACATGGTCGTGAACTTGTCATCAACATGTTTAAAAATTGTATAAAACACAAACAAAGTCAGAAAATCTTGAAACTTGTCCACGTGTCATGATATCATATGTACAGGCTGCGATAAAAAATTGAAAAAATTTCGAGAAAACTATGACGCGCTATGTGTACAAACCTAAGAGATCCACATTGAAACTCTATGATTTCATGTGTAGTCCTCTTAGGTTTCTACACATAGTGTCTCACAACTTTCTCCAAATACTCTAAAATTTTTATCATAGCCTATACATATGATATCATGACACAGGGACAAGTTTCATGATTTTCTGACTTTGTTTGTGTTTTATACAATTTTTAAACATGTGGATGTCAAGTTCACGGCCATGTTTAGTGAGCATGTTGCTCGAAGTTTCCGGTACGCTTCTGAAATCGGTCGTAACTTATGCTAAGTACCATGAATATCATTTTTTCATGCACGGTTTTCCAAGTTTCGAGTGACCTGCAGTTCAAATTTGAATTTTTCGAAGAAATTCAAATAAACGAACTAAATCTACTAACGATTGAAACTCTGTTATAATTGTTCACAAATGATACATGTAGGTCTACATAGTGTAGGAACATACCACAAAAAGTTTGGGAGACAAAATAAAAAAATAAAAATATACTTTGCCGAGTGTCAGTTGGTTGACACTCGGCAAAGGAGACTTTGCCGAGTGTCAGCTCGCCAACACTCGGCAAAGGAGCCTTTGCCGAGTGTCCCCGATCTGGCACTCGGCAAAGCTTATTTTAAAATAAAAAAATTCTTTGTCGAGTGCCAGATCACGGGCACTCGGCAAAGTGCGTTTACATAGCGCTGGTACGTTCTTCTTTCTCTCTCACTCTCTCACTCACTCATCCGCGCCGCCGCCGCCGTAAATCGCCGCCGCGCCCACCGCGCCCGTGCCCTCGCTCGCCGCCGCGCCGCCGCGACCCCACCGCGCCCACCGCGCCGCCGCGACGCCGTCGCGCCCGTGCCCTCGCTCGCCCGCGCCCACGCTCGCCTCCGTCCTCCGCCTCCTCGTCCGCCCCTTGTTGGCCAACAAGCAGGCCGAGGACCTCCGCGGCAAGGTCGTCCTCGTCACCGGCGCGTCATCCGGCATCGGCGAGGTCAGTCTGCTGATTAATCGATCGTCTTATTAATTATTAGTGATATGGATTGCGTGCATGGTTTTATATCTCTCTCCTGTTTGAATATATACTATAATTATCAGTGATTTGCACTGCAATGATCAAGCTAGAGGGATGCTTGATGTGCTAGCTAGTTGTTGTAATCCATGAACATGTGCGTGGAACAACTCACCTTTAATTAATTTCCGAGTGCCTGATGATTCGTCGTTACAAATAATAGAGATGTGATGGTGCCATCTCTCTCATGCATGCAACCCCAAAATAATTAATTCCAACTTCTAGTAGCATCGAGAGCGATCCATGCCAAAGCTAGCTAGCGATCGAGCAGCAGGCTGGCCTTTCCAGAAAACATCGCCGAACAATGCAGTGTCCTTTGTTTATATGCCCGCTGTACGACCGATGGATGGATCGAGTTGGAGCACTAGCTGCAAGCAAGCTAATGCATGCATGAGTCATCTCATCTGCAAGTCTCACATGGAATCATGATACACAGCAGATGGTAGCTTTAGTTTGCACCCACGGCCGCCGTGTATTCCATCGATTAGCTTCATTCAACTTAATTACCTTATTAGCTGTGGACAAGTTAGTAGTTAAACAATAGCACTGCTATCCGTGGGTAGCTCTAGGATACGAAGTACTTTGTGTGGGGACGTATGAATGTGGTGCAAAACCAGACAAATTGGTGTAACAACGAACCATGCATGCAACTAAGGCAAAGGAATGAAAGTGAGAGGATCTTTTTTTAAAAAAAAAAAATTATAGAGAGAGAGAGGTGAGAGGGTTGTGGATTGCCGGCCATCGTGCCGTTGAATTATGCGTGGATGTCAGCCATCGTGCTGATAGTTTTATTTGCAGGATTTTGAAACCTCCCCGTGCAGGGGAGGTGCTGCCGAAATTTTCTGTTGCTAGGCTTTTGCATTAACAGACTTGTGTTTCTTTTTTACAGAGAAGATACTTGTCTTCCTAGCCGCTACGGGTCTCCCTGCACCGCGTCCCGTCGCCACTGCACCGACCCGCCACAGCCCCACTAGCCTGACTCCACCGCCACCCTAGGTATAACCTCTACATCCGCATCATGGTCATAGATCACCTAACCCAGTTAGGCGTCTCCCGTTCGAAAGTGATACGGTGTAGATATGCAGATCTTTGCATATCTACAAATGTATCAGTTTCGAATTGCCCACGTTTTTTGGACAGCCCGCGGTTGCGTAGATGGTGTTAGTTTCATGCTCTACTCCGGTCTGAGATAGAGTTTCGGCGTCACCTCCCTGTTGTTCTCCGGACAGTACACTCTCCCTGCCAGGACGTGTATCCGGAGAACAGCGGGGAGGTGCTGCCGAAATTCTATCTCGGATCGGAGTAGAGCATGAAAACTAACTCCATCTACGCAACCGCGGGTGGGATTAGGACCTATCGTCACCTATTAGAAGGTAGGAACGTAGTGTACATGCATTACATGTCTATATTAAACTATACTCGGTTATATATGTTAGAGGATGGAGGACCGTGAGTGGATGTACACGGGCCGTAGAGGAAGGAACGATGTCACCACTGAATGGATTAGAAAGACCGATGATTTCGTGGAACGGGCATATGGCGAAGCTGCTAAAGGAGCGAGTCTAGTCCCATGCCCGTGCAGCAAATGTGACAACCGGAAAAGAAAACCAAAGAAGACCATGGTAGAACATATTTGGAAGAATGGATTTACGCTAGGCTATACTCGGTGGATATTTCATGGTGAAGCGCATCGTACGAGAGAAGAGGTGCTGAGACAACGTGTCGAGGATTATGACGCGGATGTGGGGGTAGCGGATATGTTGAACGACTATCAGGAGGCACAGTACACGGGAGGATGTATGGATGACGAGCCAGAGCCGACTGCAAAGGCGTTCTACGACATGTTCGACGCGGCACAGAAGCCCCTACACGGCCAGACAAAGGTTTCTCAACTGGATGCCATTGGGCGTGTAATGGCGTTCAAGTCGCAGTACAGCATCAGTAGAGATGCATTCGAAGGCTTGTTGACAGTTATTGGGAGTCTGCTTCCGGATGATCACGTTCTGCCAAAGAGCATGTACGAGGCACAGAAACTACTTCGTGCACTTAAGATGACGTATGAGCAGATTCATGCTTGTCCGAAGGGCTGCGTGCTATTTAGGAAAGAATACGCGGAGGCAAAGTACTGTCCCAAGTGTAATTCGTCTAGGTTTATGGAGGTAGACTCTGGTGATGGACAGAAGAGGCAGCTCGACATCCCCTTGACAATCGTACGACACCTTTCGTTCATACCGAGGATCCAGCGTCTTTACATGACAGAGGAATCCGCGAAACAGATGACATGGCACAAAAATGGAAAACGATACAATCCTGACAAGATGGTGCACGCGTTAGATGGTGAAGCATGGAAACACTTTGATGACATTCACCGTGAGAAAGCCGAAGAGGCTCGTAATGTACGTGTTGCGTTGGCCACAGATGGGTTCAATCCCTATGGAATGAGCGCTGCCCCGTACACATGTTGGCCCGTGTTTGTTATCCCAATCAATCTCCCCCTTGGTGTGTGCTTTCAAAGGCAGAATATATTCGTGTCGTTGATAATTCCCGGACACCCGGGGAACAAAATGGGCGTGTACATGGAGCCTTTGATCGATGAATTGGTACGTGCCTGGGAGGAAGGGGTATGGACATATGACCGAGCTACGAAGACAAACTTCAGAATGTATGTTTGGTACCAGTACTCCATGCATGACTTACCGACGTATGGGCTATTCTGTGCCTGGTGTGTTCACGGTAAATTCCCATGCCCAGTTTGCAAGGAAGCTCTCAGGTTCATTTGGTTGAAAAAGGGTGGCAAATATTCGTCCTTCGATAAACATCGACAATTTCGTCCTGCTGACCATCCATTCCGCCTAGACATCAAGAACTTTACGAAAGGTGTCGTAGTGACAGACCGCCCACCTGCAACGATGACTGGTGCCGAAATTCGTCAACAGATAGATGGGCTCGTGGCCAATACAGAAGGTGGTTTTGTGGGATATGGTGAGCAGCATATGTGGACACATAAGTCTGGCTTGACTCGGCTCCCCTATTATGATGACCTGCTCCTTCCACACAACATTGACGTGATGCACACTGAAAAGAATGTTGCCGAGGCACTGTGGGCAACAATTATGGACATTCCTGATAAGTCAAAGGATAATGTGAAGGCAAGAGTGGATCTGGCAGCGTTATGTGATAGACCAAAACTAGAGATGAAGCCGCCAAGTGGCGGAAAGACGTGGAGAAGGCCTAAGGCCGATTTCGTCCTAAGCAGGGCCCAGAGGAAGGAAGTACTTCAGTGGATAAAGATGTTGATGTTCCCTGATGGATATGCAGCTAACCTGAGTAGGGGGGTGAACTTATCTACTATGCGAGTCTTAGGGATGAAGAGTCATGACTTCCACATATGGATTGAACGGATTCTTCCTGCGATGGTTCGAGGCTATGTCCCTGAGCATGTCTGGCTAGCGCTTTCAGAGTTGAGCTATTTCTTCCGTCAGCTTTGTGCAAAAGAGTTATCTCGGACCGTGGTTGCAGACTTGGAAAGATTGGCCCCCGTGTTACTGTGTAAGCTTGAGAAGATATTACCACCTGGCTTCTTCAATCCAATGCAGCATTTGATTCTTCATCTCCCCTATGAGGCACGAATGGGGGGGCCCGTGCAGGGACGTTGGTGCTATCCAATCGAGAGATGTCTAAAGACTATTCGAAAGAAATGTAGAAATAAATGCAAAATCGAGGCTTCCATTGCAGAGGCATACATTCTAGAGGAGGTCTCAAACTTCACAACAACTTATTATGGTGACAAACTGCCGAGCGTGCATAATCCACCCCCTCGTTACAATGATGGCGACAATGAATCGAACCTTAGCATATTTCGAGGCCAACTCGGAAGCGCAAGTGGCTCGACCACCAAGACCCTGACACATGAAGAGTGGCGGCATATCATGCTATACGTATTGACCAACCTTGAAGAGGTGACGCCATACATGGAACAATTTCTTCATGAATTCTGGCGTCGATCAAGGGACCCCACTCCACAGGAATATGACGCTCTTCTTAGAAAGGGTGCGAGAAATGGGTTGCCCGATTTCATTTCCTGGTTCAAACATAAGGTACGTGCTTAGTTTGTAAAAGAGATACGTCTTTAAACTCAATTTAGCGTCTTTTAACTTGTGAATACTTGCAGGGCCAAAGAGATCCGTCTATGAGTGCCGAATTGAGACAAGTAGCCAACGGCTTTGCTTATAGGGTCAAGAAATATTCTGGGTATGACGTCAATGGATACCGTTTTCGCACAACACACTACGACAAAAGTCGGCCCAATCGGAAAACAACGTGTTCTGGGGTCTTTACGCCGGGCCTTGACAATGTCGATTATTTTGGACGAATCGAAGAAATATATGAGCTCAATTTTTATGGTTCCAAACCTCTTACTCCAGTGATATTCAAATGTCATTGGTTTGACCCTCAAGTGACGAGACGGACACATTCTAATCTTGGGATAATCGAAATTCGACAAGATTCCACCTTAGCAGGAGACGATGTCTATATCGTTGCCCAACAGGCCACACAAGTGTATTATCTCCCATATGCGTGTCAAACGAAAGAACATCTTAAGGGTTGGGATGTTGTGTATAAGGTATCGCCGCACGGGAGGTTACCTGTTCCTAACGATGAAGATTACAACTTAGACCCGGACACATATGATGGAGAGTTCTTCCAAGAAGATGGGCTAGAAGGGCGATTTGAGATAGACTTAACCGAAGCTATCGGAATGGACGTAGATATTGAAATGGTTGTTGATGAGGAGGAGGATGAGGTGCAAAATGATAATGACTTAGTAATCCTTGAAGGCAATGACATTACTGACGAACTTGCGTCTTCCGATGGTGTGGAGATTGAAATGCTTGATAGTGATGATGAGAGTTATGATCCGGCTAACCCCGACACATATGAAGATTATTTTTGATCGATGTAATGCTATATGACTTTTTATTTCGCACCTGTTTTTAAATACATCTTTTTATATGTGCTTATTTGTTTACTCTTAATTGCAGGTTGTTGGACAAATATGGTGGGCGGTTTCCTGAGGAGGAGGAGGGGGAGGAGGAGTAGGACGGCGGACGATGCAGAGCAGGCAGCGCAGCAGCAGGCGGCGCCTCAGGACGACGACGACCAGCAGCAGGACGACGACGACCAGCATCAGGATGCCTCAGGTTCAGGCGGCTCTAGTTCGAGGAGCATCTACCTGCGAGGCCCCGCGAGTCTCCCTCAGCGTCCCATACTTCGGGACAGACGGCCGCTGATTCGGCCGGAAGGGGAGAGGTATGTAACTTTATGTTCTTCATTCTTGTTCATATTATGTGTTCAAAATCATAATATAAACTAATACTTTTTATTTATCACTTGGACAGGTCTTGGACGGTTTTGGATTATGCTGGGGGTCATCGTCGCCCCCCCAATGGCATCCTCGGCCTGCTGTGCAGGGAACACTTCCCTGGACTTGTGGAGTACGCCGGAGTGACGGGCCCAGCCTTCACCTTTGACCACTACGCCGTCGCCCCCGATGCAGTAGACCGGGACGGCAGGGAATTCAATAACAAGGCGGAGCGGGTGAAGCAAGAGCTGTGGGTAAGTCTTAGTATAATGTAAAATATGTCGCATTCGTTGCAAATTCTTGAAATAATGTATGGATACATCGTTTTTGTATGCAGGATTTCTTCAGATGCGATGCTGGATACGAGGCTAGGGCGGATGTGGTGGCCACCACGAGCTGTAAGAAGCTCGTCGTGGACATGCACTATGAGGCCCGCATCCAGGCCATCATC
Organism: Zea luxurians; assembly: GCA_029449295.1. Taxonomy (NCBI): domain Eukaryota; kingdom Viridiplantae; phylum Streptophyta; class Magnoliopsida; order Poales; family Poaceae; genus Zea; species Zea luxurians. Next base: position 89,145,587 of record JAOPSE010000003.1, read on the forward strand.
ACCTACCACGGCTCCGTCCTTGGGGAGAAGGTGACCAAAACTCAAGCCCGAACCATGTCGTTGACCAGGGAGCAGTACCTGCAGGTAAAGTCATGCATGTTTGGTACCAGTACTCCATACATGAATTTTATTTTATCTTCTGATATGCACTTTACGTGTTTACTTTGCAGATGATTCCACATTGGTGCGCCGCACATCCTCTGTGCTGGGAGCAGATGGTGGATAGGTGGTGTTCGGCTGAGTGGGACGAGGCGCACACAGCTAGCCGGGAACGGCGTTTGATGATGCAAGGCCCCTCCCACCACCAAGGCAGCCGGAGCCTGGGCCAATATGCCGAAGCATGGGTACGCCACCTTTTTTATTTAGATATATAGCACTAAGTTAGATATTATTTCTAACTATCTCGTTGGTTTTCGTTGCAGTCGGCGTCACATGGTGGAAGGCCTTGCTCCACCTTCTCGGCCTATGCTATGGCCCATAAGGGTAAGGCGACGTCCGACGTCACCTACAACCCGGATGACGGGCCCGAGGCCTACACCAACCCCGCCGTCTACAGCCGCCTCCATGACTACACCGCCATGGCGCAGGAGGTCCATGGCCCAGACTATGATCCGAGCACCGAGCCGATCGACACCGATGTGCTCATGAGGGTCGGAGGAGGCAAGAGACATGGGCGGTACTGGATTGCTGACGGGGCAATCGACTCGTCCTCCACTCCCACTCTGTCTCAGGTGAGAGCAAGGAGCACGGGCTCGAGTCCAGCCATACGACCTCGGCACGACAGCTCACAGCATCGCATACAGCAACTCGAGGTTAGTGTAACTCGTCCTTCCTTGAGTTATATACCTACTCTTTGAGTTACTATAACGTTGGCTTGTAATATTACAGACCCAACTAGAAGAAGAGAGGAGGGAACGTCGCGAGATGGAGGCGAGGATGATGGCGGAGCGGGAGGCGGAGCGCCGGGCAGATCATCAGAGGATGGCGGAGATGTTCCAGTACATGCAGAGCCTTGGCGCCGCACAGGGCATCGCTCCGCCACCTTCATTGTTCCCTCCAGTTGACCCTGCTCTCTTCCACACTCCTGTGAGTATCAAAATTGTAGTTAGATGTTTGTAATGCATCTGGTATAACACATGCAATCTCTTCTCTGTGCAGGGCCAATCTGGGGCGGCATCCAACAACCCTCCAGAAGGGTTCAGCCCAACGCAGCCCCGGTCAAGCCGCCCACCTCCATGAGTGTTGTGTTTTCATTGTTTTAGACTTCTGTACTTGTGTATAATACTTATGTCTGTGTTTGATACTTATGTGAGAGCTTGCGACGTTAGAGACTTATGTTTGTGTTTGATACTTATGTTTGTGATGGATATTTATGTTTGTGGTGACGGTTTTATGTTTGTGTTGGCTATTTATGTCTGTGATGATATTTGTGATGTATATATGTGATATATATGTGATATCTTCTGTTTGTGTAGATGGAATACAAAAAACAAATAAAAAAGGTATATACTGGTCACTTTGCCGAGTGTAACACTCGGCAAAGAGGCTCTTTGCCGAGTGTCAAGGTCATAACACTCGGTAAAGAGCACAGACCTGGGCACCGGCTTAGGTTCTTTGCCGAGTGTTACGTCCCTGGCACTCGGCAAAGAGGTCGGCTTTGCCGAGTGCCACTCGGGACACTCGGCAAAGAACCTGACATGGGGACCCTCCCTGGCGGGTTCTTTGCCGAGTGTCCCAAGTGGCACTCGGCAAAGATGGATTCTTTGCCGAGTGCTGCACGGAAGACACTCGGCAAAACTAACTTCTTTGCCGAGTGTCACATGGGACACTCGGCAAAGCCGCCGTCTCCGTCACTCGACGCCGTAACGGCTGCTTTTCTTTGCCAAGTGCTCTCTGGCACTCGGCAAAGATCTTTGCCGAGTGCCCGATAAAAAGCTCTCGGCAAAGAAGGCTTTGCCGATGCACTGTTCGCCGAGCCTTCTTTGCCGAGTGTAACACTCGGCAAAGGCTTTGCCGAGTGTTTTGAACGCTTCGCCGAGTGCTTCAGGCACTCGGCAAAGCGATTGATTCCGGTAGTGAAAAGCATATCTCGTCATCCTTGTGCTTCTCTCACATGACAAGTCTCTGCTTGCGTACCATCGCACTCGCGCCAAATGAAGGCTGGACGAAGTGAACGCGCGCTCGCGTTACATACACTGCAGGCTGCAGGGGCGTGGGTCTCGATCGGTCTAGCTAGAGCTAGGTGCGTGCGTGTGACCAGGCTCTGTGTGGTCCATGCAGCCACAAAGTTGGACTCGCGCGCGCGGTCGACAAAAAGCTAGCAGCTATAGCTCGCCCGCGCGTCACCTCGCCCTAGCTAGCTGCCCTTGCCCTCCCAGGGAGGCTACCTGGCCTTTAGAAATGTGGAGACGGAAAGCATATCTGGCAAAGGGTTCAAAGCTAATCCCCCGCCATAATTACTCTTATTAGCTGCTGGTGAGACCGGCCGGCCACTTGATCAAATCAAGGTAGTCGCTAGCTCTCTCTCTCTCTGTGTGTGTGTGTGTGTGTGAGTGCGATCCTTGTCCAAGCTAACCTTTGATTTTTTTTTTTTTTGTCTGCGTCGTCTGCTGCTGACGCGATATCGATACCGGCCGCCCGGTGCGCGTGCATCTGTCCCTTTCCCGGTTGACTTGCGCACGCGCGTTGCCCTCCGCGAAGAATGTTGAAAGTTTTTTACGACACGTCAGAGGCCAAATTCGCGCTGCACGCTCACATGTTAGCAAGCAGCTGCTCGCGATGATGTACATTCTACAGTACACTACTGTTCCTTAGATACATATATTTTTTTGGGGGGTTCTATATCTATATATAATATATTGCGATCAAAGCTTGCAACGTATCCATCGCTAGTAGTGGGGAAATGACTTTGGGTTTAACAGATTATTAGTGCCGAGATTAGAGACTAATATGAGCATTGCTATTGCATCTTTAGTCTTTCTATTTACGTTATTGTATTTTTGGATCCTTGCTGTGTCTTTATTAGCAGTGGATTCCTAGCTAGTTTCGGTTAAATACCTGATCGAGACTAAAGGTCGTGTCTCTACTAGCTAGTGCATGGTACTGTTTTTGCTACAGCCAATTTAAGTTTATAGCTTGCCGACACACAAACTTATGTTTCAATTAGATCGGCTAAAGAAGGCAAGATGGCGCATCTTTGGCATAGCTCCGGCTCTTAAGAATTTAGTGCTACTCATTCCCAGCTCCAAAAATTTTGGAGATAGTGCAATGGACACTCTGATTTTGTTTTCTCTTTCTGTTTATATTTAATGTATTTTGGATTATATGTGTGTGTGTGTCTATATATATATATATATCAAGTTATTAATTTTATACTAACAAATCCTATGAATATTGTGTCAACTATAATAGGGTATTTTTCATGTTCCAAACCTCTAGAACTATTTGTTAGTTATCTAATAAGTTATTAGCTGGTTTTAGTTGGGTTGGAGCAACTAATATCTATTCTAGAGATATAACTAATAATTAGCTAGTTTATTAGTTGACTCGTTCTAAATCTCTCAACTAACTTTAGCTGTTAACTATTGGTTTTAGTGGTTTGGAACATGACCTTAGTCCCGGTTGCGAAACCGGGACTAAAAGATTTTTTCTAACCAGAAGTAAAGGCATATTTATAATAGTGCATGCAACCCGTATTTTTGCTATAGCCAAGTTATGCTCATATATCTTGACACATAAATTTGTGTTTCAATTAGATCGGCTAAATGGACATCTTTAGCACAGCTCCCGCTCTAAGAATTTAAATAAAGCTATACTCATTCCTAGCTCCAAAAGTTTTAGAGCTAGAGTGTAGCGAACACTTTGAAAATATTTGTGTTCTTATTTGTACCATTTTATTTAAATTAAACATAACAATTTCGGATGACTCTGGTTGTGATTGAATGGAAAGCGATGGAGAGCATCAAGGTTTTTTAGCTTCTCATTCATAGTATAAATGGAGAAATGATTATGCATTGGTTAACTCCACAACAAAATATAATTGCATCTTAACCATTTGGTAGGGCTCCATCATATAGAATTTTCCCGGAAGAATTTTTTATGCGGAGCTCTACCAAACATTCCATATAATGTATTTTCCTTATTGCTAGTTATGTGGCCAGTGAAGGTACAAATTTAACTCCCAAACAATGTTTGAAGATTAAATACGCAAGTCACAAGTAAAATGAAGTAACATGTCTATATAAATCGAAGTGATAGTTACTGAAAATTTGACCAAGCAATCAAGAAGCATTGCATTGTCAATAAAAGTAACCAGAGATAGTGGAACAATATACGCCAGTTAATAATTAACAATAATGCCTCAGTATCCAGTATCTTCGTCTCGTACATTTGCATATTGGATTGCACACTAATTAAATTAAATTAGCCTGTGAAGCTGAGAAATTTTCTCCGGTTACAAGCTGGCTACATGCATGGGCAGAGGCCGGGTTGCGCAGCCTGCAGCCCATGATACCGGCAGAAGAAAATTCAGCTACTTCACAGCTTAATTTGGCACGAGAGCCATCCATCTTATTGAGCTATGTTCTTCATACTTTTGCTTTGAATTGATTCCCAAAGAAATACGCTGCGTACTTGTGCTTAATTAGTTACCTCTTGATCTTCCTCGATCGCATCGGCTGGTTGCATGCATGGTTCACTCGCAACTACGTACGTACTATAGCAGCAGCCGACAGAGACGATCTCACCGATTGTGGAAACGTACGGCGCGGTCCTTTGGTGGCGCGGCGGCGGCGGCGGCCTCGTCGTCGACGGGGCAGTGGTTGGAGCCGAAGGAGCGGACGTGGTCGTTGAGGGAGCGCTTGTGCTTGAAGTCGGAGCCGCAGGCGCAGAACCAGCGCTTGCCGCAGTTCTTCTCGTGCGTGCGCCAGTCGCCCTTGACGGCGAAGGGCTTGGCGCAGCGGCGGCAGCGGAAGGGCTTGGCGCCGTGCTTGCGCTTGTAGTGCGTCTGCAGGGTGCGGAAGTCCTTGAGCGGCCGCGCGCGCGGGTGCGCCACGTTGTTCTTGCACCCCGCCGCGCAGCAGTAGCACGGCAGCTTCAGCAGCGCCAGCGTCTGCGTCCCCTTGAGCGACTCCGGGCCCTTGCGGTACTCGCGCCCGTGGCCCCACATGTGCATCTGCGATACATATATAATGCGTGCATGTAGATTAGCTGGAGTAGTAGTAGTAGTAACTAAGGGTAGGGGATTTTTATCAACATTTCTTCTTGTTTATTGCTGGATAATTAGGTCGAATTCCTAGCTTATACCAAAAAAAACACTCATCAATTATTGACTCAAATCTTGCAAGTTCATGCGGCCGGGACACGATCAATTGCGACGTGTGTGTGTGTTGTTTTTACTACTAATTTTTATTATCGAAGCCACGCGCGTATGTATGATCGACAGATAAGCAACAAGAGTTAGGACGACAGGGAAACGCAAATCAAAGTTCGTCGCGCCGCAAGTCGGTAATAACAAAAGTTCAATCCAGGCAAACATGGTAACATACCTGCATGTTGTTGTATCGGTTGAAGGTCTTGTTACAGACATGGCAGATAAACTGCACCGGGCCGACGAGGATCTGCGCCGGCGTCGGGATCCAGTACCGGCACCCGGCGAACGGCGGCGGCAGGCCGCGCCCCCCCTCACCCACCACCGCGCCGACGAAGGTGTCCGATCCTTCCACCGACGGCGCCACGTCGTCGTCACGCTCCTGCCGATCCATCGTCATCATCTTCATCCCTTCCTCCGCCTCGCCGCCATGCGTAGGCTTCCGCTCGCTCTCGTCCTCACCACCACCCGCCGCCTCCTGGTCCACTTCGTCTTCGCCGGCACCCTTCTCTTCTTCGATGACGGCGTCCTCATCAATGCTGCAGGATCCACCGACCGGCAACGCGATATTCAGATCCACGCCGGACGGAGCCAAACCGCCGGTCGCGCCGCCGCCGCCGCCGCCGCTCGTGGTCTCTTCTTTGACGGCGCACTGCTCGTGATGACCATCGCCCCCCTTCCGCTCGCCACCGAGCCTGCTGAGCAGCGGCAGGCACGTCACGCTGCTCGCTTCCTGCTGCGCAACAACGACTCCACGGCCGGCTGCTTGTCCCTCCTCGCCGAGGGCTAGTAGTTGATGCCTGGACGCCATCGTCGAGGTCGACGACGACGACGGCGACGAGCCAGACGAGGACCGCGACGACGGCGACGATAAGGAGCACCGCGGCTTGAGCCACTGGAAGAAAGGGGAGCCGACGGCGGCCTCATCGCCTTCCATGGAGGCACAAGCCCGCAGACCCATATATATATGGATGATCCTCGATCCTGGCCACCGTCGTACCGATCGACGAGCCTTGTTGTATAAGTATATATAGCCTCTACACAAGCAAGTGTCTCTTGATCTTGGGGGTTTGGTGGAGAGAGGGAGGCCGGCCGGAGGTATAGCTAGCTTAGCTAGCAGCAAGCAGCAGCTAGCTTAATGTCAAGGCGTGCCTGTCACGGCCCTGCGGAAAACGAAGGGTCTCTGTGGCCACCACCACCAGACACCGCCAGTATATATGCTCGACGAAGCCAACGTTTCTCGCTCGCTCTATCTTTTATGTGTCCCTCGCGGTTTCAATCAAAGCTTGGAGGCTTTCACACCCGAGCCAGGCAAAGAATTCAGGAAACCTGCGTCAGCGAACGCGCGTGCTAGTGTGAATCAAGCGGAGGCATACCATACACCAGCATACACAATAGTACATATATATACAGTAGTCATATATATGTGCACGCACCTTGCGTTGATAAATTTGCGTGCGAATGCATGCGGGGTGCTGCGTACACCGCTGATCGAAACAACCTGCTTTAATTTAGACTGACGCATGGTCCCTGGCCTTGCCGAAGGCGGCGGTGAATTGCGACCAGTGGACTAGTGAATAGTCGCCACTGGCCGTGCCTGTGCGGAGCGGAGGTATATATACCCTACCGGGTATTTGAATGGAGTTTAATTAGATGAGGTACACTAGGACGAGAAATTAAAACAGATTTAGGATGGAACGGTTAGTTCTTGTGTCCCCCCTCACTCACCTACATCAACACCGGGGTCCGGCGGTCCGGCCATGTTGACGTATGCTATCGTCGTCCAAATTAAACCATCTGCAATGATTTTTGTCGCTACCAATACATTTCTCCTTCTGGTTCTCAATAGTCGACCTTTTTATGTTCGATTCAGATTAAAATCAGCTATTCAAACTGTTGTAGCTGTAATCCCATATAGATAAAAACGTTGTAGAAATAGTAGAAGCGGATATAACACTTTTTTTACCATAAATCGAAAACCGTACCGAACCGAACCGAAATTTCGGTTTTTCGGTAGTTCGGTTCGGTTTCGGTTTTTTATCTCAAAAGTATGGTTTTCGGTATCGTGTTCGGTTTTCACCGTATACCGAACCGAAATACAAAAAAAACGAATTACCAAACTTTATCAATTCTAAAATTTGACTATTCAATTATGTGAACTATATGTGTGAAGCAATTAAATTGTTATTCACTTATTTATATGTGATGTATGATGTATCTCTAAATATTTGTACCTATATAATTTTTACTTTTAAAATTATTTTATATAAACTTGTTATATGTGTTGTCATGAGTATAAGTTTGGTATTCGGTTTTTACCGACAAACCGAAGTAAAAAACCAAAACCAAACTTCTCGGTTTTTCATTTTTCAAAAAAACCCATCGATTTCTAATGTCTAGAAGTTTCAGAAAAAACTGAATGCCCAGCCCTACCAACTACAATCTTCATCTCTATTCGGCTCTACGCCGTTTAAAGACGCTTTGGGTGGCCCGACGACCTCTAGGCAACCCCAAGATCCTTCCTTTCGACGAGGTCCCTCCCGATCCCGGGGATAGAATTTGGGTTCTTCCTAGAGCTCTCTACGCTATCCGCAACGATCCGATGACCTGTCATGAACCGTCCGGTGACCTACCGTGAACGGTCCGCGAGCCCACGAAGGAGACTCCAATAATGTTGTGTGTGCCACACGTTAGTCTTAGAGATCGTTAGTATTGGACCTAAAAAGACGCCAGCAATGATAATGTGATATCTACCGTGGCAGACGGTTGGATGTTATTGTTGTACTACAACTTTATGTCTTTAAGTTTCACTCTACTTAGGCTACTGTAGGGTATTACTGTTAACCATACGACGATGTTATAATGGAACTTTGAATTAAACATTTTCTAAATGTTAAATTGTTTGACAATTGTAGGGTAAGATTTCATATGTCTATATGTATGTGTTACTATTTTCATATCAATTTTCAAGAGCCCCTCCGTCTATCATTTTCGCTCCAAGTCCTAAAATTCTTAGGATCGGCGGCCCCGCCATTTAGGCCTACCACAGAGAAAGCCAAAGTCTTCGATAACTCCTTGAGTCACGGACATCCTGGTCCCGGCCTATTCACTGCCAACTTCTTCAGCAACGGGCACCTTCAGTGACATGAAAAAGAACCTCTTGCAATCGTTATAACAACAGCATCCACCGTGAGATAAGTTCAGTCAGTTTGTGTGAAGAAATCGTTATTTACCCAACTTTATAATGAAAAAAATTCTACTGTCCGAACTGGATGCGAAGATATTCTAAGCAGTTGAGAACTGCACCAACTCGGGAACTCTCGTCTCGTCTCGCTAGTGTCGGCCCTGTCGCTCTTCCACTAGCGTGGGCCTGCCCCAATCCCATGGAATATCCACAGACTGCCCCCCACAATGCAGCTAACTCGAGCCTCTTTTTCCCCCTCTAATCCGCGAGACGAAGCAGAAAAACACTTGCTGCCGACATAATAGCCCAGTGCAGCTTTACCTTACTTTGATAGAACACGAACATGATGACGCTAATTGGCAAAGACGTCGTCAAAAAAGCAGGAGGCGGCCCGCGTGACCGGACCCGCCCGCCGCCGATCCGATCACCTGGAGCGCATGCTGCGCTGGTGTCCGGCGGCGCCGAACAAATAACCGTTCAAAGCCGCTGCGCGCGCTACGTGTCCAGCACGCCGGGGAGCCACAGACGCAGGGGGAGGGGGGGCGCCGCGCGCGAGCCGCGAGGTGCATGCATACGGTACGGGGCTGTCTCGTTTTTGGAACGGAGGCGCCGTGCACCAGACATCATTAGCCTGGACTGGACCGGAGGAATTGTAGGGAAAAAAATCAAAAAATGGGTTCGAAAGCTGCACGTGAATCGCCCGCGTTGGACTCCGTCGCCTGGGACGGAACGGAAACACGGAGTGGACTCGAAAGCGGAAAGGAGCTCGGACGGTCGGGGCGCACCGCCGCACCGGCGCGGCGTCGGGCCAAGCGTTGCACGGTCTAGCCGGCCCAGCTCCCGTGTGGCCCCGTGTATAATTGGCGGGCTCGTTAGTTCCAGTCTAGTGGGCTGGAAGCTTGCACTCGTTGGGCCACTTTGGCGTCCAGCGTCGCTGTGAATCTGCTCGCATGCGACGGCGAGCGACCACAAGAAGCCAAGAAAGCGATGAGAACGTCGCGAAAAAAAAAATCCACGTCCACTTCCCCATCGCACGGCCAGCTCCGTGGCGAGTGGTGACACCGCTCAGCGCTTGCTTGTGAGTTCTGACTTTACACAGCATCTGCCTCGATCGACGACCAAACTGTACGTGTTCATGGACTGGACGGGTGACCCCTGTGACGCTCTCGCTGGTCAAGAGTCACAGTCATGCTGTCTATGTGTCGAAACATGGCGAGAGCAAGACACGAGCGCCCACTGCCTGTTTACGGCCACTCGGCAAAAGTGAAAAAAGCTCGAGCGAGATGGGATGGGATGCATCAAAAGACATCGCGCGCTCGCTATCATTACCCGAACAGCACAGACCCAAGACCGAAATCTGCTTCGGCCGGTAAAGCTTGTTGCGCCAAGATCGCGGCTAAGGACAAAGTCGAGATCACGCCGTGCAGCAGCAGTCCGGCACAAAGCCGACGGGGCGCTGCCGCTTGGAGTATACCAGCGGAGCGGTTGCCTTGCCTACGTGGTCGCTGTAACCAGCCGCGCGCCGTCAGGACACCCGCGTGCTGCAGGCACGGGGACGATGGGCACTTGACAGACGAGTAGCCAACTGATGACCGTCTAGCCGGTGTCCTTGATCCCGAGACTGCCTCAAATCACATTATCCACAGGCAAGGCCATCCATATATCTCATCAGAATTCGAAGAGAAGTCTGATCGTCTCATGTGCGTTCTGGCCGTCCGACGAGAGTGGAAATGATCGCTCTCTCCAAGATAGCCCTGGCGTCTGCGGTGGCGCTGCTGGGGCTGGGCTGGGCGTACCAGGCCACCCGCCCGCCGCCCCCGGCGATCTTGGGCGCCCCAGGAGGGCCGCCGATCAGCTCGCCTAGAATCCGGCTGAAAGACGGCCGGCACCTTGCCTACAGGGAGGAAGGATTGCGCAGGGAGAACGCCAGGTTCAGGATCGTTTTCTTCCATGGCTTCTCCTCCACCAAGGAGAGCGGGTTCCCCGTGTCCCAGGTAAAAAAAAACACACACAGAGAGAGACTGTTCGGCTTAGAGTTCGTTAGGTTGTTTAACGATCGGGCGGGCCTCCACGACCGCATGCGTGCATGCAGGAGCTTGTGGAGCAGCTGGGCATATACATGCTCTTCTTCGACAGAGCCGGGTACGGCGACAGCGACGCCAACCCGAAGCGCTGCCTCAAGAGCGACGCCACGGACGTCGAGGAGCTCGCCGACGCGCTGCAGCTCGGGGACAGGTTCTACGTGGTAGGGTGCTCCATGGGCGGCTACCCAGCATGGAGCTGCCTCAAATACATTCCCAACAGGTCGTACCACCACCGTCTCAGTAGAAAAAACAAAACGCAGCAGGTGTGGTATCGATCAGCTCGTGTGTATATATATATGTTCTGAACGGGTGGGCTCTCGGTCTCGTCGCAGGCTGGCCGGAGTGGCACTGGCCGCGCCGGCGGTGAACTACTGGTGGCCGCTGCCTGCCAACGTGTCCAGGGCCGCGTACGGGAGGCTCCACGCCCGGGACCGTAGGACCTTCTGGATTGCGCACCACGCGCCGGCGCTGCTCCACGCCTGGCTCGCGCAGAAGTGGTTCCGGGTGTCGCCGATCGTCAGGGCCGAGCGCGACGCGTTCACCGCCAAGGACTGGGAGATCCTCACCGCGCTCTGGAGGAAGCAGCGCGAGAGCGGCCTGGTGGACCCGGCCAAAGCGACGCAGCAGGGGACCTACGAGTCGCTGTGCCGCGACGCCACGATCCTGTTCGGCACGTGGGAGTTCGACCCCACGGAGATCGAGAACCCGTTCCCCGACGGGGAGGGCGGCGTCAGCATCTGGCAGGGGCGCCAGGACAAGATCGTCCAGGTGGAGATCCAGCGGTACGTGGCGCAGAAGCTGCCGTGGGTGCGGTACCACGAGCACCCCAAGGCCGGGCACGCGCTCCCGGACATGGACGGGGTCGGGGACGAGATCATCAGGGAGCTCCTGCTCGGCGAGAGCGAGCTGCACCAGGAGCCCAGGGCGCAGGATGCCTGAGCCTCAACTGAACGTCGGGAAAGGTCGGTGAAGAGATTAAACTAGCTACTGTAGTAGATAGATACTCGCGTATAACTGGAGAATAAACGGTGTTGGCCCCAAGGCAGTGGTTGATGAACTTCCAGTTGCTGGATTTTGCTGGCCAGTAGTTTGTCACGCTACTTATTGGTCCCCACATAGATGGGTTAATTAAAGAGAGGCTTCATAGGTGGGTTGATGAACTCAGATTCAGCAACCTTCATGTTTCAGTTACTATTCTGTGTGGAATTTATGACGAGACGGCCCAGTGCTATGACGATCTGTTTTCGGGGCATAACTTATGGAGTGTTTGGCTTGAGGAATAATATAGTCCATCATCTTCTCACTCGCTTTTTTGTTTGGTTTGTGGAATGGAGTGAGTTAATCCATCACCACCCCATTCCTCATAGTTAGTTGTTTAGTACTAATATGCGGAATGGAGTCATCCCACCAAATTTGAGGAATAGACCCATGATGCACCACTTCATTTTGGATAGAGTGATTCATCAAACCAAACACCTCGTTATCGAGCACCCGTTGCACAATCAAACCCCTCTGGGCTCTGGCCGAGGCTTGCACAGAACACAAGATCCAGCACTCTCGGCCCACGGACTGTCGAACCAAAAAAAGTGTTAGAAATATAATTAGTTGACCAATTAGTAGATATGTGTATCATTATAAACATATGCTCGATCAGTGTTACGGGCGCACATGCTAATTACAATTACAATGATATCATACTGGACGTTTTCGAAAGGTGTGCCTGTTATTTGCAAATATTGCATGAACTATGTTCCAGTTTCAATACTTTACCACGCACGATAACCTGCAAGATTAATCGGCCACAAAACCGACGAAGAAGACCCAAGAAGACGGATAGTGCAATTATTTATGCGCGTCTTAAACCTGAACGAAAACAAACTTGAAAGAGAGAGAAACCAGCATACGAGTAGTTGGGGATTGCAGATTTAGACATAGACAATTCGCAATAATTCATATCTTGGTTTCTCTTTTTACGTAAGTTTGTACTGAAGCTTAAATTTGACATGGGCCTACAAGGGACGTACCAGACGCGAGTATGTAACAATATACAAGCAATCTCCATCTAAAACAATAGACGGCCCAGGCCGCGTTTGGATTTGTTGCCAGCTTGTTTCGTCCTACCTCGCTGGGCCAGACTATCCTTGCTAGGCCAGGCGAGCCAGATTGGCTAGACCATGCTAACAAGGATTATTTTTTTGTTGTTGACTTGTTGTGTCAGTAAAACAACCAAGGTGAAGCGGCTATGAACTAGCACATCCAAATAGCTCTATGCTTTGCTCAATCAGGCAAAGCAAGGATCAACAAGAGACACGAACGTCCCCTATGGCAACATTTAGTCTGCACTTTCGCGCAGCTACTAAAGTCTGTTCCAAACAGATACAGCTGCGGATGCACCAGCACAGCGCAGGTAATAGTTCCTGCAGGTATTCGTTTGCAGCCGCAACAAGCGAAAGGTGCAGCTGCATGCTTGACTTGGACTCCACACTAGAGTCACAGTCACTGGACACACACTGACACACACATATGGACTCTGGAGTCTGGAGATAGAGCATGCTGCCACGCTCTATTTCCGCGGTACACTGTACCCGGACAAGTACGTCATGCACGAACAAATACTGGTACCGTACGTAGCGCGTCCTTCGAGTTTGAATAGGAGTAGACGATCACGGGCTACGTCCGCGCATATACACGGAGGTGTCTCCGCGGCAGCCGAGCCGAGCTAGATGTCAACAGCGTCCTCGTCAGATCTCGCGCGTCGCGCACGGCCGGGGTTGGCTGTATCTGTATCCCCACAGAAGCCGTAGGAAACCGGTTCAGATGGTCACGCCTCCTCGCGGCTCTATCAGCAGTGACCTGTCCCGTTTGGGAAACGGCCGGAGAGCAACGTCACCCGCGCAGTCGGATTCTCTGCCGGACAACCGAACAGAAAAAGAGAGCCCGAGTTTTCGTATAACACCGCCAGTATCTGTATCTATCCATCTAGCTGATCTGATCTCGTGCCGCAAAAGATAAGTCGACAACAAGCACGTGCGGTGTGCGGAATGTCGTCAGGGTCCTGGAGTGCGTAGAGTATTTTTTGTTAGCCATAGCATGCGACGACGCGTAGGAGAGCACACAAGATCCTCCTGCTGTTCGTAATTCCCTGAGTAAAGATCCAAACGAGGAAGAGTCGTCCGCTCTCCGATCAGTCATCAAACTAGCTGCGACAAGCACCACCCGGCACCCCGCACCTGGGTTTTCTCGACCCATCTAACCCGAACCGTTTCTAATCACCACGTCCACGCCTGCCTGGCTTTCGCATGCAGGCTTTAAGGACCCGCGTGCCGCGTTTCGACGACGCATCAGCAGAGCGCTAAAAGGAGTCTTGCAGTTGCAGGTCGAGTGAGATATGATATGGCGTCGGAGACGACCAACAACGTGAAGGCCACCCTCGACGAGCAGGAGGTAACCTCGCATCAGCGCGACCAGAGCGCTGCCGAGGAGGAGGTGGTGGTAGTAGTGGTGGATCCGCTGGCGCGGCAGTCGTCCGTCATGTCGCTGACGCTGGAGGAGGTGCAGAGCTCGCTCTGCGAGTCGGGGCGCAACTTCGGGTCCATGAACATGGACGAGTTCGTGGCCAACATATGGAACGCCGAGGAGTTCCAGGACGCCACCGGCGGCTGCAGCAAGCACGAGGGCACGCAGCGGGAGCCGATGGTGCCCGTGGCGAACGGGACAGGTGAGAACGGAGGATTGGTTCGGCAGGGCTCGTTCGCCCTGCCGCCGCCGCTGTCCCGGAGGACGGTGGAGGAGGTCATGGCCGAGATCAACCAGGATTCCCAGGCCAACGCGGCGGCGCAGGCCGTGGTGCAGCCCCAGATGGGGAGCGGCGGTGGCGGCGTCGCCGCCAGCGGGCGGCAGCAGGTGACGCTGGCCGACATGACGCTGGAGGACTTCCTGGTGAAGGCCGGCGTCGTGCGGGGAGCCTACGCCGGCCACGGCCACGCGGTCGGCACGGTCCCAGCCGGGGCGATGGGCATGCGTCCTGGCAACACGACACGGTATTTGGGTCATACGAACTTGGCTGCGTCATGTGATTGCTATGTCGCAGTCTCGTTTAATCAGACCGCTCCCGTTGAGTCGGACCGTTATCGCTGAGTCGCGTATTTTTTGTATGCACTGTAGGCATTATTCGTCTGTCGTAATCATCGAGCCACAATTGCGCCTATTGCGCATGTTGCGTGGACTTGTCTTGTACCTTGACTATCGAGTCACAACTACGCCTGTTGCGTTTGTTACGAAGGCTTGTTGTGTTGTCGTAGCCCTGATGGCTGCACACGCATTGACGCCGGATACGCTTGAGCTTGTATTCATGTGGATTGTGGTGAGTTGTTCAAGCCCTGAAGTCACATTACGCTCAACCTTCATAAACAATTTTGTTTGGCTCTATATTTTAGTTGATTGTGTTGTGTGGCATCATATATTTATATATATCGCCAAGTGGCCATAACAACTATATCAAACTCTATAGTGCTTAGAAATTTGGGAAATTAAATTGAAATACAATTAAACACAGATAAGTTAATTTTCTGCTCTCTCCTCATGCATAAAGTTTTACCCGAAGTAACCCGAAGATATATAATATAATGTATGAAAGCCTTTTTGACATAGAAGACATCACAAATTGAGATTCTATTAGTAAGCAAAAGGCCTTACCAAATGATTTAAGACTACAAATCTCAGCCATACATTGCTCAACCAGATGTTAGCACATTGCTCTCTTTGTCGCTAAATGACATGAAGCAAACTATGAGATAAAAGGACATGTAATCGCCAGCAACACGAAGTTGCTAGTATACCGAGAGGTTATTTTGAGAATTTTTTTCACTATGTTGGTGTGAAAACCATAGTGTGTTCCCGTCGAACCACTTTACTCGTTCTATCTAGGACCTCTATGCTTGTGTCGCATACATCTCTCGAAATTGTAAATCATTATAGTCACTGAATTGACTCGGGATAGTCCTTTGACAAGTTTGGTATACATTGTAAGCTAAATGGTAAAGGTCGGTTTTGAATGGACACATACCTAGGGTTTATGTAGCCGAACTACACTGAATTCCACCCTTTGGCATGCTTACTATTATCTACCTCCGATCTACCAGAAGTGAGAAGAGTAGACAAATAACTATGAAATCCCACATCACCATAGAGCTTAAAGCTAAATCAGACATTAACATGTCCTTGGTCCTCGGAGCCAGAAGAGTTATATGTCTTGACCACTAGACTACTAGTGATGATAATTTGCGATAGAAATATAAAGATCTTATGGAGACCTGTTGTATTCTCCCTAGTCTTGATGACTCATTCGTATGAGAGTAGTACTATCTGTTGTTGAAGACGGATCCTAGGCGAATACTAGTCTTGTTTCGTTCTTGCCAAGCAGTTATCATCATTTGTTTCATGAAAATCTAGTTATATGGTGATTTTCCCAGATAAAAAGTGAATTCTTGGCCTTGTCTATTCTATTCCAAAGCTTCTCTTTTTGCTGAACAATGAAGAGATCGAAATAATGCTTTATAGAACAAGTTGGTATATAACATGAGGAGAAATATTTGCCCTGCTGGCAACACCATAAATATTTGACTATTGTTATAAGTTCTCTCCCAAAATTATAATACCTAAAAAAATGTTGCATAACTTGAAACCCGATTTTAGACCAGTATGAGTAATTGGGTAAACAATGGGCAATGGTAAAACGAGTTGGACTATACATCTCTGCATAACAAAAATATTTGCTTGGTAGCATTGACCTGATGTCGTGCACTTTACTACCATTATATGCACACATTTTCCTATGTGCTTAAAAGCACAATGCAACTAGTGAATGTCCTTGTGAGCGCTAGACCCTAATGGTCATTTTTACTTGTTGATCTGAAGTCAACTACTAGCTCCAAACGATGAATGGTATGCATGAGTGAAAGTCGCCTAGAGGGGGGGTGAATAGGGCAAAACTGAAATTCTCAAAATAATCACAACTACAAGCCGGGTTAGCATTAGAAATATAATAGAGTCCGCGAGAGAGGGTGCAAAACAAATCGCAAGCAAATAATGAAGTGAGACACGCGGATTTGTTTTACCGAGGTTCGGTTCTCTCAAACCTACTCCCCGTTGAGGAGGCCACAAAGGCCGGGTCTCTTTCAACCCTTACCCTCTCTCAAACGGTCCCTCGGACCGAGTGAGCTTTCTCTTCTCAATCACTTGGAACACAAAGTTCCCGCAAGGACCACCACACAATTGGTGTCTTTTGCCTCAATTACAAGTGAGTGTTTGATCACAAGAAAGAATCAAGAAAGAAGAAAGCAATCCAAGCGCAAGAGCTCAAAAGAACACAAGCAAATCACTCTCACTAATCACTAGGGCGTTGTGTGGAATTTGGAGAGGATTTGATCTCTTTGGTGTGTCTAGAATTGAATGCTAGAGCTCTTGTAAGTAGTTGGAAAGTGGAAAACTTGGATCCAATGAATGGTGGGTGGTTGGGGGTATTTATAGCCCCAACCACCAAACTAGCCGTTTGGTGAGGCTGTCTGTTCGATGGCGCACCGGACATGTCCGGTGCGACAGCCACGTCACCAACGCCGTTGGGATTCGACCGTTGGAGCTCTGTCTCTGGGCCTGCCTTAATGTCCGGTGGCGCACCGGACATGAACTGTAGATTGTCCGGTGCTCCTGCTCCCGCGTGCCTGACGACTGCGCACTTCTGGCGCGCATTAAATGCGTCGCAGGTAGCCGTTGGCGCCGAAATAGCCGTTGCCCCGCTGTTACACCGGACAGTCCGGTGAATTATAACGGAGTGGCCGAAGTGAATTCCCGAGGCTGGCGAGTTCCGGAGGCCGCTTTTCCTTGGAGCACCGGACATGTCCGGTGTACACCGGACAGTCCGGTGAATTGGAAATTCCCGAAGGTGACGAGTTTGAAGTATGAGTCCTCTGGTGCACCGGACAGTCCGGTGCGCCAGACCAGAGGTGCCTTCGGTTGTCCCTTGCTCCTTTGTTTGAACCCAATACTTGGTCTTTTTATTGGCTAAGTGTGAACCTTTTGCACCTGTATAACTTATACACTAGAACAAACTAGTTAGTCCAAATATTTGTGTTGGACAATTCAACCACCAAAATTAATTAGGGACTAGGTGTAAGCCTAATTCCCTTTCAATCTCCCCCTTTTTGGTGATTGATGCCAACACAAACCAAAGCAAATATAAATGAACTAGTTTGCATAATGTAAGTGCAAAGGTTGCTTGGAATTGAGCCAATATAAATACTTACATGATGTGCATGGATTGTTTCTTTGTTTTTAACATATTGGACCACATTTGCACCACATGTTTTGTTTTTGCAAACTCTTTTGTAAATTCTTTTCAAAGTCCTTTTGCAAGATAGTCAAAGGTAAATGAATAAAATTTGAGAAGCATTTTTGAGATTCTCTCTCCTTGTTCCAAATGCTTTTCCTTTGACTAAACAAAACTCCCCCTCAAATAAATTCTCCTCTTAGTGTTCAAGAGGGTTTTAAGATATCAAGTTTTGAAAATACTACTTGCTCCCCCTTTAGAACATAAAGAGATACCAATTTTGAAATTTTCCATCCAATTGAAAAACTCCAAATTTTTAAAATTAGGTGGTGGTGCGGTCCTTTTGCTTTGGGCTCATATTTTCTCCCCCTTTGGCATGAATCGCCAAAAACGGAATTATTAGAGCCCAACGAAGTACTTTCTCCTCCTTTGGTCATAAAATAAATGAGTGAAGATTATACCAAAGTTGGAGAGATGCTCGGAGTGACGGCGAAGGATGAGTAGTAGAGTGGAGTGGAAGCCTTTGTCTTCGCCGAAGACTCCAATTCCCTTTCAATATACCTATGACTTGGTTTGAAATTCACTTGAAAACACATTAGTCATAGCATATATAAGAGAGATATGATCAAAGGTATACTTGTGTGCTATGTGTGCCAATTAGCAAAAGAAATTCCTAGAATCAAGAATATTGAGCTCATGTCTAAGTCTGGTAAAAGATTGTTCATCAAGTGGCTTGGTAAAAATATCGGCTAATTGATCTTTAGTGTTAATGTATGAAATCTCGATATCCCCCTTTTGTTGGTGATCCCTATGAAAATGATACCGAATGGCTATGTGTTTAGTGCGGCTATGCTCAACGGGATTATCCGCCATGCGGATTGCACTCTCATTATCACATAGAAGAGGAACTTTGGTTAGTTTGTAACCGTAGTCTCGCAGGGTTTGCCTCATCCAAAGCAATTGCGCGCAACAATGGCCTGCGGCAATATACTCGGCTTCGGCGGTAGAAAGAGCGACCGAATTTTGCTTCTTTGAAGCCCAAGACACCAAGGATCTTCCCAAGAACTGGCAAGTCCCCGATGTGCTCTTTCTATTAATATTACACCCCGCCCAATCGGCATCCGAATAACCAATCAAATCAAATGTGGATCCCCGAGGGTACCAAAGCCCAAACTTAGGTGTATAAGCCAAATATCTCAAGATTCGTTTTACGGCCGTAAGGTGTGATTCCTTAGGGTCGGCTTGGAATCTTGCACACATGCATACGGAAAGCATAATGTCCGGTCGAGATGCACATAAATAAAGCAATGAACCAATCATCGACCGGTATACCTTTTGATCCACGGACTTACCTCCTGTGTCGAGGTCGAGATGCCCATTGGTTCCCATGGGTGTCTTGATGGGCTTGGCATCCTTCATTCCAAACTTGCTTAGAATATCTTGAGTATACTTCGTTTGGCTAATGAAGGTGCCCTCTTGGAGTTGCTTGACTTGGAATCCTAGAAAATACTTCAACTCCCCCATCATCGACATCTCGAATTTCTTTGTAATGATCCTACTAAATTCTTCACATGTAGATTCGTTAGTAGACCCAAATATGATATCATCAACATAAATTTGGCATACAAACAAATCATTGTCAAGAGTTTTAGTGAATAAAGTAGGATCGGCCTTGCCGACTTTGAAGCCATTTGCAATAAGGAAATCTCTAAGGCATTCATACCACGCTCTTGGGGCTTGCTTGAGCCCATAAAGCGCCTTAGAGAGCCTATAAACATGGTTAGGGTACTCACTATCTTCAAAGCCGGGAGGTTGCTCAACATAGACCTCCTCCTTGATCGGTCCGTTGAGGAAAGCACTCTTCATGTCCATTTGGTAGAGCTTGAAGCCATGGTAAGTAGCATAGGCCAATAATATACGAATTGACTCAAGCCTAGCTACGGGTGCATAGGTTTCACCAAAATCCAAACCTTCGACTTGTGAATACCCCTTGGCCACGAGTCGAGCTTTGTTCCTTGTCACCACACCATGCTCGTCTTGCTTGTTGCGGAAGACCCACTTGGTTCCTACAACATTTTGATTAGGACGTGGAACTAAATGCCATACCTCGTTCCTCGTGAAGTTGTTGAGCTCCTCTTGCATCGCCATCACCCAATCCGAATCTTGTAGTGCTTCCTCTACCCTGTGTGGCTCAATAGAGGAAACAAAAGAGTAATGCTCACAAAAATGTGCAATACGAGATCGAGTGGTTACCCCCTTATGAATGTCGCCGAGGATGGTGTCGACGGGGTGATCTCGTTGGATTGCTTGGTGGACTCTTGGGTGTGGCAGCCTTGGTTCTTCATCCTCCTTGTCTTGATCATTTGCATCTCCCCCTTGATCGTTGCCGTCATCTTGAGGTGGCTCATCTCTTTGATCTTGTCTTTCATCAACTTGAGCTTCATCCTCATTTTGAGTTGGTGGAGATGCTTGCGTGGAGGAGGATGGTTGATCTTGTGCATGTGGAGGCTCTTCGGATTCCTTAGGACACACATCTCCAATGGACATGTTCCTTAGCGCTATGCATGGAGCCTGTTCTTCACCTATCTCATCAAGATCAACTTGCTCTACTTGAGAGCCGTTAGTCTCATCAAACACAACGTCACAAGAAACTTCAACAAGTCCTGAGGACTTGTTAAAGACTCTATATGCCCTTGTGTTTGAGTCATATCCTAGTAAGAAGCCTTCTACAGTTTTAGGAGCAAATTTGGATTTTCTACCTCTCTTAACAAGAATAAAGCATTTGCTACCAAAAACTCTAAAATATGAAATATTGGGCTTTTTACCAGTGAGAAGTTCATAGGATGTCTTCTTGAGGATTCGGTGAAGATATAACCGGTTGATGGCGTAGCAGGCGGTGTTCACCGCCTCGGCCCAAAACCGATCTGGTGTCTTGTACTCATCAAGCATGGTTCTTGTCATGTCCAATAGAGTTCGATTCTTCCTCTCCACTACACCATTTTGTTGTGGAGTGTAGGGAGAAGAGAACTCATGCTTGATGCCCTCTTCCTCAAGAAAGTCTTCTATTTGTGAGTTTTTGAACTCCGTCCCATTGTCGCTTCGAATTTTCTTGATCCTTAAGTCGAACTCATTTTGAGCCCGTCTCAGGAATCCCTTTAAGGTCTCTTGGGTATGAGATTTTTCCTGCAAAAAGAATACCCAAGTGAAGCGAGAATAATCATCCACAATAACTAGACAGTACTTACTCCCGTCGATGCTTATGTAGGCGATCGGGCCGAATAGGTCCATGTGTAGGAGCTCCAGTGGCCTGTCACTAGTCATGATGTTCTTGTGTGGATGATGAGTGCCAACTTGCTTCCCGGCTTGGCATGCGCTACAAATCCTGTCTTTCTCAAAATGAACATTGGTTAGTCCTAAAATGTGTTCTCCCTTTAGAAGCTTATGAAGATTCTTCATTCCAACATGGGCTAGTCGGCGGTGCCAGAGCCAACCTAAGTTAGTCTTAGCAACCAAGCAAGTGTCGAGTTCAGCTCTATCAAAATCTACCAAGTATAGCTGACCCTCTAACACTCCCTTAAATGCTATTGAATCATCACTTCTTCTAAAGACAGTGACACCTACATCAGTAAATAGACAGTTGTAGCCCATTTGACATAATTGGGATACGGAAAGCAAATTGTAATACAAAGAATCTACAAGAAAAACATTGGAAATAGTATGGTCAGGTGATATAGCAATTTTACCCAATCCTTTGACCAAACCTTGATTTCCATCCCCGAATGTGATAGCTCGTTGGGGATCTTGGTTTTTCTCATATGAGGAGAACATCTTTTTCTCCCCTATCATATGGTTTGTGCACCCGCTGTCGAGTATCCAACTTGAGCCCCTGGATGCATAAACCTACAAAACAATTTTAGTTCTTGACTTTAGGTACCCAAACGGTTTTGGGTCCTTTGGCATTAGAAACAAGAACTTTGGGTACCCAAACACAAGTCTTGGAGCCCTTGTGTTTGCCCCCAACAAACTTGGCAACAACTTTGCCGGATTTGTTAGTCAAAACATAAGATGCATCAAAAGTTTTAAATGAAATGCTATGAACATTTGATACAATAGGAGTATTCTTTCTAGGCAACTTGGCACGGGTTGGTTGCCTAGAGCTAGATGTCTCACCCTTATACATAAAAGCATGGTTAGGGCCAGAGTGAGACTTCCTAGAATGAGTTCTCCTAATTTTGCTCTCGGGATAACCGGCAGGGTACAAAATGTAACCCTCGTTATCTTGAGGCATGGGAGTCTTGCCCTTAACAAAGTTAGACAAGTTCTTAGGAGGGGCATTAAGTTTGACATTGTCTCCCCTTTGGAAGCTAATGCCATCCTTGATGCCAGGGCGTCTCCCATTATAGAGCATACTTCTAGCAAATTTAAATTTTCCATTTTCTAAGTTATGCTCGGCAATTTTAGCATCTAATAATGCTATATGATCATTTTGTTGTTTAATTAAAGCCATGTGATCATGAATAGCATTGATATCAACATCTCTACATCTAGTACAAATAGAAGTGTGCTCAACGGTAGATGTAGAGGGTTTGCAGGATTTTAATTCTACAACCTTAGCATGCAACATATCATTCTTAGTTCTAAGGTCGGAAATAATAGTATTGCAAACATCAAAATCTTTAGCCTTAGCAATCAAATTTTCATTCTCTACTTTGAGGCTATCAAGAGAAACATTCAACTCATCAATCCTAGCAAGCAAATCAACATTATCATTTCTAGGATAGGAAGTTGAATCAATACAAACATGAGAATCAACCTTAGCAATTAGTTTAGCATTTTCATTTCTAAGGTTGGCTATAGTGTCATGGCATGTGCTTAGCTCACTAGATAACTTGTCACATTTTTCTACCTCTAGAGCATAAGCATTCTTAACCTTAACATGTTTCTTATTTTCCTTGATTAGGAAGTCCTCTTGGGAGTCCAAGAGATCATCCTTTTCATGGATGGCACTAATTAGCTCATTTAATTTTTCCTTTTGTTCCATGTTAAGGTTGGCAAAAAGGATACGCAAATTATCTTCCTCACCACTAGCATTATCATCACTAGAAGATTCATATTTAGTGGTGGATTTAGATTTAACCTTCTTCCTTTTGCCGTCCTTTGCCATGAGGCACTTGTGGCCGACGTTGGGGAAGAGAAGTCCCTTGGTGACGGCGATGTTGGCGGCGTCCTCGTCGTCGGAGGAGTAGTCGGTGGAGCTTTCGTCAGAGTTCCACTCGCGGCACACGTGGGCATCGCCACCCTTCTTCTTGTGGTACCTCTTCTTTTCTCTCCTCTTGCCCTTCTTGTCGTTATCCCTGTCACTGTCACTTGATAATGGACATTTAGCAATAAAGTGACCGGGCTTACCACACTTGTAGCAAACCTTCTTGGAACGGGATTTGTAATCCTTCCCCTTCCGTTGCTTGAGGATTTGCCAAAAGCTTTTGATGATTAAGGCCATCTCCTCATTGTCGAGCTTGGAGGCGTCAATTGGTTGTCTACTTGGTGTAGACTCCTCCTTCTTCTCCTCCGTCGCCTTAAATGCCACCGGTTGCGCCTCGGACGTGGAGGGTTCGTCAAGCTCGTTGATCTTCTTTGAACCTTTAATCATACATTCAAAGCTCACAAAATTCCCGATAACTTCCTCGGGGGTCATTAGTGGGTATCTAGGATTACCACGAATTAATTGAACTTGAGTGGGGTTAAGAAAAATGAGAGATCTTAGAATAACCTTAACCACCTCGTGGTCGTCCCACTTTTTGCTCCCGAGGTTGCGCACTTGATTCACCAAGGTTTTGAGCCGGTTGTACATATCTTGTGGCTCCTCCCCTTGGCGAAGATGGAAGCGACCGAGCTCCCCCTCGATCGTTTCCCGCTTGGTGATCTTGGTGAGTTCATCACCCTCGTGCGCGGTCTTGAGTAGGTCCCAAATCTCCTTTGCATTCTTCAACCCTTGCACTTTGTTGTATTCCTCCTTGCTTAGAGAGGCGAGGAGTATGGTTGTGGCTTGGGAGTTGAAGTGCTCGATTTGGGCCACTTCGTCCGTATCATAATCCTCATCCCCTATGGATGGTACCTGTGCTCCAAACTCAACAACATTCCATATACTTTTGTGGAGTGAGGTTAGATGAAATTTCATTAAATCACTCCACCTAGCATAATCTTCGCCATCAAAAGTTGGTGGTTTGCCTAATGGAATGGAAAGTAATGTAGTATGTCTAGATGTACGGGGATAGTGTAAGGGGATCTTACTAAACTTCTTGCGCTCTTGGCGCTTAGAAGTTACGGACGGTGCATCGGAGTCGGAGGTAGATGTTGATGAAGTGTCGGTCTCGTAGTAGACCACCTTCCTCATCCTCTTGTGCTTGTCGCCTTTCCGATGCGACTTGTGGGAAGAAGATTTTTCCTTCTTCTCCTTGTGGTGTGAGGAAGAAGATCTTTTCTCCTTCCGTTTGGAGGAGTCCTTCTTCTTCTCCTTCCTCTTGGTGCGGGACTCTTCCGATGAAGTGCTTCCTTGGCTCGTAGTGGGCTTGTCACCGGTCTCCATCTCCCTCTTGGTGTGATCTCCCGACATCACTTCGAGCGGTTAGGCTCTAATGAAGCACCGGGCTCTGATACCAATTGAAAGTCGCCTAGAGGGGGGGTGAATAGGGCGAAACTGAAATTCTCAAAATAATCACAACTACAAGCCGGGTTAGCGTTAGAAATATAATAGAGTCCGCGAGAGAGGGTGCAAAACAAATCGCAAGCAAATAATGAAGTGAGACACGCGGATTTGTTTTACCGAGGTTCGGTCCTCTCAAACCTACTCCCCGTTGAGGAGGCCACAAAGGCCGGGTCTCTTTCAACCCTTACCCTCTCTCAAACGGTCCCTTGGACCGAGTGAGCTTTCTCTTCTCAATCACTTGGAACACAAAGTTCCCGCAAGGACCACCACACAATTGGTGTCTCTTGCCTCAATTACAAGTGAGTGTTTGATCACAAGAAAGAATCAAGAAAGAAGAAAGCAATCCAAGCGCAAGAGCTCAAAAGAACACAAGCAAATCACTCTCACTAATCACTAGGGCGTTGTGTGGAATTTGGAGAGGATTTGATCTCTTTGGTGTGTCTAGAATTGAATGCTAGAGCTCTTGTAAGTAGTTGGGAAGTGGAAAACTTGGATCCAATGAATGGTGGTTGGTTGGGGGTATTTATAGCCCCAACCACCAAACTAGCTGTTTGGTGAGGCTGTCTGTTCGATGGCGCACCGGACAGTCCGGTGCACACCGGACATGTCCGGTGCGACAGCCACGTCACCAACGCCGTTGGGATTCGACCGTTGGAGCTCTGTCTCTGGGCCCGCCTTGATGTCCGGTGGCGCACCGGACATGAACTGTAGATTGTCCGGTGCTCCTGCTCCCGCGTGCCTGACGACTGCGCGCTTCTGGCGCGCATTAAATGCGTCGCAGGTAGCCGTTGGCGCCGAAATAGCCGTTGCCCCGCTGTTACACCGGACAGTCCGGTGTACACCGGACAATCCGGTGAATTATAGCGGAGTGGCCGAAGTGAATTCCCGAGGCTGGCGAGTTCCGGAGGTCGCTTTTCCTTGGAACACCGGACATGTCCGGTGTACACCGGACAGTCCGGTGAATTGGAAATTCCCGAAGCTGACGAGTTTGAAGTATGAGTCCTCTGGTGCACCGGACAGTCCGGTGCGCCAGACCAGAGATGCCTTCGGTTGTCCCTTGCTCCTTTGTTTGAACCCAATACCTGGTCTTTTTATTGGCTAAGTGTGAACCTTTTGCACCTGTATAACTTATACACTAGAACAAACTAGTTAGTCCAAATATTTGTGTTGGACAATTCAACCACCAAAATTAATTAGGGACTAGGTGTAAGCCTAATTCCCTTTCAATGAGCCCCTGAAGGACCCTTATGGATAAAATAGTGTTGCGTATATCAGTCTAAATCTTGATGATTGATTGTGTATTTGGTAATAATAACAAAAAAGTTTGCAGAATTGTAACCACGAAGCAACTTGTTGTTGTGTGTCTCGCTGGATGTTGAGACTAACCCTTCATGTTGAAGGACAAATATGTAGTATTCATGCCACTACATTAATCTAAGTCTAAAGCTCACTGCATAAAACCCCTATCTGTAATGTGCGTAAGATTTCCCAAATAAATCACCACAATAGCATACATTGGCCACAAATGGATGATTGTGGTTGGGGATTTTATATGTATGCTTTTAGAACATCTCGGCATTAGGGGGACGAATGCCCATCTAGTGTAATGCCTCAATATTCTATAAATGCACAAAAGCCAAATCGAACCTGTCGTTCAGTGTGTACTCCTGTGTATATGGAGTTTGCTAGAAATCGTTGAGGAGTAACCATATTGGTTTGAATACTTCTACCTGATGTAGATGTGGATATACCCGGGATTAATATCGTATCCACATTTGACTTATTGGTATTTGATCTATTCTCAGGGACGCCTGTGAATATGATCCATCAGCCTTAGTCAAAGCATATGTTATAACTGCAGATTCACATGGTCTGTGATAACTCTCCTCCGATTAATTCACCTGATGGTGATTTGCCTCATTGAAAGCTCTCTTGTGAGTTTTGGTGTTTGGATGACAACTCAATTAAAGGACTAACAAGTGTACTAAGTGTTGAACAGGTGCTTAAGGTAAAGCCTACAGGGTTCAACACAAGTGAACAAATGTGATGGTCCAAGAACTGGATTATGGATACATAATGGACATCACAAGTAAGATGGACATTGCATAAAGTGAGACTCGGGTGCGAAGCTCGGAGACAACTGATCAAGCCAAGGACAGAGGCAAGAGAAGCTTCGAGGTACCAAGTGCACGGGAGAAGGTCAAGGAGGCTGAGGAACCCAAAGCCAAGGGTGAAGAAGAAGGCTTGCAAAGTCAAGGGTGATCGAGTTGAGAAGAGCTATAACACACCAAGGATCACTACATAAGGACGTGACTTACAGCCAATGAGGTAACAACTACAGTTATGTGGTGTAAGTCATAAGGCTCAAGATCAAGCTCTAAGAAGGTGATCAAGGTCACTAGAAG
Source organism: Zea luxurians (assembly GCA_029449295.1). Lineage (NCBI taxonomy): Eukaryota > Viridiplantae > Streptophyta > Magnoliopsida > Poales > Poaceae > Zea > Zea luxurians. The sequence goes on from JAOPSE010000003.1 coordinate 89,172,658, forward strand.
GAGAACAAGTGTCAAAACCAGAACTGGAAGCAGCCCAAAAGAGCTAAGTTCACCTTGATCTTTAGTTTGGGTTGTTCCTATGTTTGGAGATGTTCTATGTGACCTTTACAGGATGTTGGAGCCAAGTAATGTCAATCTAGATCAAGTCAAGCCGACTTGATGATTTATGAGTCCAACATCAAAGCTCAAGCATGTGAAATGCTATAGATGTAATGATTAAGAGAAGGTATGTTTCTATACTTAGTACATTGGTTTTGTGGACTAATATATTTGTCTAAGCGTTAGAAACAGAAAGAAGAAGAAAAGGAGAGAGGTGCAAAGGGCTTGGCTATGTACATCCAAGACAGCTCAGTCTAGCACACCGGACTGTCCGGTGGTGCACCGGACAGTGTCCGGTGCGCCAGGCTGAACTCTGGCGAACTGGCCGCTCTTGGGAATTCACCGGCGACGTACGGCTATAATTCAACGGACTGTCCGGTGTGCACCGGACTGTCCGGTGAGCCAACGGTCGGTCGGGCCAACGGTCGGCCGCGCGATCTGCTCGGGAGACGTGGCCGAGCCAACGGCTAGATGGAGGCACCGGACTGTCCGGTGTGCACCGGACTTGTCCGGTGCTCCAACGGCTCCAAGACTGCCAATGGTCGGCTTCGCCATAAAAGGAAAGAAATCGGGCACCGGACAGTGTCCGGTGTGCACCAGACTGTCCGGTGCGCCACCCGACAGAAGGCAAGATTTGCCTTCCTGGATTGCTTCCAACGGCTCCTAGGCCCCTTGTGCCTATAAAAGGGACCCCTAGGCGCCTCCAGCAAATAACAAGTGCAGCCAACAAGTGTATACTTCACTGGAATCAATTCTCGCTCTCCCTCTTGTGTGTAACTCTATAGTGTGTGTAGAAGGCACAGCTATAAGCCTTTAGAGAGAGGAGTAGTGCTACTAAGAGCTAGAGCAAGGTCTTGAGCGTATCGTTACTCTGCCGGGGTGCTGCCAAGAAGTTTGTAAGCAGCCACGGTTCTGTTGTAACCCCACTCAATAGTGAAAGGCTCTATCTGTCATACCGACAGATCTGAGCAAACGGAGGAAGGAGTTGAAATAGACTCCAAGCCCAGGTGTGGCTAACTCCAACGAGGACTAGGCAAGCATTTCAGGCTTGGCCGAACCTCGGGATAAATCCTTGCGTCTGTGTGCTCTATTCTGTATTGTATCCTGACTCTCTGTCTTACTCGCCTTTATATCTGCACTTCAATACTTATCTGTGGACTGTGGTATAAGCTTGATTTGAAGTGCAGGACATTTTGAGACAGGATCTTCCATTCCGCTGCAACCTACTCGAAGAGTCTTCTCACTCCACTGCGTACTAAGTCTTCGAGTAGAGTAAGAATTTAAGTTTTAAAGTAACAAGTTTTATTCGCCTATTCACCCCCCCCTCTAGGCGACATCTAGATCCTGTTCCTGGGTCAAAGGGAACTTTCAATTGGTATCAGAGCTAGGCCTCTCCAGTGTGGGCTTAGCCGTCCGGAGATAACGATGTCGTCACAAGAGGTAACTGTAGAACTTCTTTTAGGCGATGGCTCTAATTACAAATCTTGGTCTGTCTCTATTTATAATGCTTTCATAAGTGTTGATCCTGATTTGAGACAGATCTTTAGTAGAAGTATTTTTCCATCTGATATCAGTAAAAATCCCTCTAATGATGAACTAAGATGTTTATCTCTCAATCACCGTGCTTGCAACATCTTAGTGAAAGGGAAATGTGCCCTTGGGCCATTTCTAAGTGTTTTGGTGATTTAGTGTCCAACACAAGTGCCTAAGTGTAAAGAGGTGGACAAAGTACAAATCAAGGATAAAGGTATGTTTCTCAAACTTAGTACATTGTTTTATGGACTAATGTATTGTGTCTAAGTGCTGGAAACAGGAAAAATCCAATTGGAAATGTCTTGGCTCGAGCAGCCAAGAATCTGCTGAGTCTGGGTGCACCGGACAGTGTCCGTTGCGCCAGGCTGGTTCAAGCGAACTGGCCGCTCTCGGGAATTCACCGGTGACGTACTGCTATAATTCACCGGACTGTCCGGTGTGCACCGGACTGTCCGGTGAGCCAACGGTCGGTCGGGCCAACGGTCGGCCGCGCGATCTGCGCGGGACACGTGGCCGAGCCAACAGCTAGAAGGGGGCACCGGACTGTCCGGTGTGCACCGGACATGTCCGGTGCGCCAACGGCTCTCAGGCTGCCAACGGTCGGCTTCGCTATTTAAGGAAGGAAATCGGGCACCGGACAGTGTCCGGTGTGCACCGGACTGTCCGGTGCGCCAGTCGACAGAAGGCAAGATCAGCCTTCCAAGATTGCTCCCAACGGCTCCTAGCTGCCTTGGGGCTATAAAAGGGACCCCTTGGCGCATGGAGGAGCACACCAAGCATTCCTACAAGATTTCTAAGCACCAAGACATAGATTTCGCGCATTCGTTTCATTGTGATAGCATATAGAGCTCTTGTGGAGTTGTGAACTCATTGAGTCGTGTTGCGAGCTCTTGTTGCGATTTGTGTGCGTGTTGACACTCTGACTCTTGTGTCTTGTGTGCGTTGCTAATCCCTCCCTTGCTCCGTGTTCTTTGTGAATTTCAAGTGCAAGGGCGAGAGGCTCCAAGTTGTGGAGATTCCTCGCAAACGGAATTGAGAAAAAGCAAACAAAACACCGTGGTATTCAAGTAGGTCTTTGGACCGCTTGAGAGGGGTTGATTGCAACCCTCGTCCGTTGGGACGCCACAACGTGGAGTAGGCAAGCGTTGGTCTTGGCCGAACCACGGGATAACCACCGTGCCATCTCTGTGATTGATCCTTGTTGGTTATTGTGTTTTGTTGAGGATTCCTCTTTAGCCACTTGGCAATTATTGTGCTAACAATTAACCAAGTTTTTGTGGCTATAAGTTTTTGAAGTTTTACAGGATCACCTATTCACCCCCCTCTAGGTGCTCTCAATTGGTATCAGAGCCGTTCTCTTCAAGAAAGGGACTAACCGCCCGAAGAGATGGATCCTAAGGGCAAGGGGATGGTGATCAACGACAAGGAGAAAGAGTCCTTCGTCAACGAGCCAAATGATGACTGGCCCACCGACTCAGGCTCGGGCCACAAAAGAAAAGATGGGAGGAAGAAGAAGACAAGGCGCATCAAGGAAATTGTCTACTACGACAGCGACGAATCTTCCTCCTCCCAAAAGGACAACGACGATTACGACAGACGAAAGACGGTTAACTCAAACTTTTCTTTCGATTATTCGCGCATTCCGCATAGCTCAAATGCTCAATTGCTCCCCATTCCACTTGGCAAGCCCCCTCACTTTGATGGAGAGGACTACGGATTTTGGAGCCACAAAATGCATACTCACTTGTTTTCTCTCCATCCAAGCATTTGGGAGATTGTGGAAAGTGGAATGAAATTTGATAGCTCAGATAGCCCTGTGTTTATTAATGAACAGATTCATAAAAATGCACAAGCTACTACTGTGTTGCTAGCCTCTTTGTGCAGGGACGAGTATCACAAGGTGAGCGGCTTGGACAATGCCAAGCAGATCTGGGACACCCTCAAGATCTCTCATGAGGGGAACGACGTCACCTTGCTCACCAAAATGGAGTTGGTGGAGGGCGAGCTTGGAAGGTTCGCGATGATAAGGGGCGAGGAGCCAACTCAAACATACAACCGGCTCAAGACCCTTATCAACAAAATAAGGAGCTACGGAAGCACGCGATGGACGAACCACGACGTCGTCCGACTGTTGCTAAGGTCATTTACCGTTCTTGATCCTCATTTGGTGAATAATATTCGTGAGAATCCCAGGTACACCAAAATGTCGCCCGAAGAAGTCCTCGGAAAATTCGTTAGCGGGCGAATGATGATCAAGGAGGCGAGGTACGTGGACGACGCCTTGAATGGTCCGATTAACGAGCCGCAACCCCTTGCTCTCAAGGCAACAAGAAGCAAGGAGGCGCTACCTAGCAATGTGGCACAGATTGAGGCGGCCAGACTTAATGATGAAGAGATGGCCCTCATCATCAAAAGATTCAAGACGGTGCTTAAGGGTCGCAAGGGACAGCCAAGCAAGACCAAAGCCAAGAGGAAGCGCTCATGCTTCAAATGCGGTAAGCTTGGTCATTTTATTGCTAACTGTCCCGACAATGATAGTGATCAGGAACAAGGGAACAAGAGGGAGAAGAAGAAGAAGTATAAGAAGGCAAAAGGTGAGGCGCATCTAGGCAAGGAGTGGGATTCGGATTGCTCCTCTTCCGACTCTGACAATGAGGGACTCGCCGCCACCGCCTTCAACAAATCGACCCTCTTTCCAAGCGAGCATCACACATGCCTTATGGCAAGAGAGAAGAAGGTATGTACTCAAAACTCTACTTATGCTTCTTCAAGTGAGGACGAATCTAGTGATGAGGATGAAATAGATTATTCATGTTTGTTTAAGGGCCTAAATAGAACCAAGGTAGACAAAATTAATGAATTAATTGATGCCTTGAATGATAAGAATATGCTTTTAGAAAAGCAAGAGGATTTGTTGTATGAAGAACATGATAAATTTGTAGAAGCACAAAAGTCTCTTGCTCTAGAAATTAAAAGGAATAAAATGCTCTCTAGTGAATTATCTTCTTGTCATGAAACTATTGCTACGTTAAAAAGTTTTAATGATGATTTAAATGCTAAACTAGAAGTAGCTAGTAAATCTAATTCTTGTGTAGAAATTGTTGAAACTTGTAATAGGTGTAAAGATTTTGACATTGATGCTTGTAGTGATCATTTAGTTTCAATTTCCAAATTAAATGAGGAATTAGCTAGTCTTAATGCCCAACTTAAGACTAGCAAGAATGAATTTGACAAGCTAAAATTTGCAAGGGATGCCTACACGATTGGTAGACACCCCTCAATTAAGGATGGACTTGGCTACAAGAGGGAAGCCAAGAACTTGACAAGCCATAAGGTTCCCATCTCCGCCAAGGAGAAAGGGAAGGCCCCTATGGCTAGTAGTGTGCAAAAGAACCATGCCTTTATGTACCATGATAGGAGACAATCTAGAAATGCTTATAGGAGTTGTAATGCATATAAGGCCTTTGATTCTCATGCCATGTTTGCTTCTAGTTCTTCTTATGTGCATGATAGAAATGTTGGTAGGAGAAATGTTGTTCATAATATGCCTAGGAGAAATGTTGTTAATGTTCCTAGGAAAGTAAATGAACCTTCTACAATATATCATGCTTTAAATGCTTCTTTTGCTATTTGTAGAAAGGATAGGAAGATAGTTGCTAGAAAATTAGGGGCAAGATGCAAGGGAGACAAAACTTGCATTTGGGTCCCTAAGGATATTTGTGCTAACCTTGTAGGACCCAACATGAGTTGGGTATCTAAGACCCAAGCCTAAATTTGCCTTGCAGGTTTATGCATCCGGGGGTTCAAGCTGGATTATCGACAGCGGATGCACAAACCATATGACGGGGGAGAAGAAGATGTTCACCTCCTACATCAAGAATAAGGATTCCCAAGATTCAATAATATTCGGTGATGGGAATCAAGGCAAGGTAAAAGGGTTAGGTAAAATTGCAATCTCAAATGAGCACTCTATCTCTAATGTGTTTTTAGTAGAGTCTCTAGGATATAATTTGCTATCTGTTAGTCAACTATGCAATATGGGATATAACTATCTATTTACAAATGTAGATGTGTCTGTCTTTAGAAGAAGTGATGGTTCACTAGCTTTTAAGGGTGTATTAGACGACAAACTTTATTTAGTTGACTTTGCAAAAGAAGAGGCCGGTCTAGATGCATGCTTAATGGCTAAGACTTGCATGGGCTGGTTGTGGCATCGCCGCCTAGCACATGTGGGGATGAAGAACCTCCACAAGCTTCTAAAGGGAGAACACGTGATAGGTCTAACCAATGTTCATTTCGAAAAAGATAGACCTTGTGCAGCTTGTCAAGCAGGTAAACAAGTAGGAGGAGCGCATCACAACAAGAATGTGATGACCACGTCAAGACCTCTGGAGCTGCTGCATATGGACCTCTTCGGACCCGTCGCCTATCTGAGCATAGGAGGAAGTAAGTATAGTCTAGTTATTGTTGATGACTTTTCCCGCTTCACTTGGGTGTTCTTTTTGCAGGATAAGTCTGAAACCCAAGGGACCCTCAAGCGCTTCCTAAGGAGAGCTCAAAATGAGTTTGAGCTCAAGGTGAAGAAGATAAGGAGCGACAACGGGTCCGAATTCAAGAATCTTCAAGTGGAGGAGTTCCATGAGGAGGAGGGGATCAAGCACGAGTTCTCCGCTCCCTACACACCTCAGCAAAATGGTGTGGTAGAGAGGAAGAACAGGACGCTCATAGATATGGCGAGGACTATGCTTGGAGAGTTCAAGACCCCCGAGTGCTTTTGGTCGGAAGCCGTGAACACGGCTTGCCACGCCATCAACAGGGTCTACCTTCACCGCCTCCTCAAGAAGACTTCATATGAGCTGCTGACTGGTAACAAACCCAATGTATCGTACTTTCGTGTATTTGGGAGTAAATGCTACATTCTAGTGAAGAAGGGTAGGAATTCCAAATTTGCTCCTAAAGCCGTAGAAGGGTTTTTATTAGGTTATGATTCAAATACAAAGGCGTATAGGGTCTTCAACAAATCATCGAGTTTGGTTGAAGTCTCTAGCGACGTTGTATTTGATGAGACTAATGGCTCTCCAAAAGAGCAAGTTGTTGATCTTGATGATGTAGATGAAGAAGACGTTCCAACGGCCACGATACGCACCATGGCGATTGGAGATGTACGGCCTCAGGAACATTTGGAGCAAGATCAACCGTCTTCCTCAACTATGGTGCATCCCCCAACCCAGGATGACGAACAGGTACCTCAAGTGGAGGCGCATGATCAAGGGGGAGCACAGGATGTTCAAATTGAAGAGGAAGAAGCACCTCAGGCACCTCCAACCCAAGTTCGAGCGACGATCCAAAGGGATCATCCCGTCGACCAAATTTTGGGTGATATTAGCAAGGGAGTAACTACTCGTTCAAGATTAGTTAATTTTTGTGAGCATTACTCTTTTGTCTCTTCTATTGAGCCTTTAGGGTAGAAGAGGCCTTGCTAGATCCGGACTGGGTGTTGGCCATGCAGGAGGAACTCAACAATTTCAAGCGCAATGAAGTTTGGACACTGGTGCCTCGTCCCAAGCAAAATGTTGTGGGAACCAAGTGGATGTTCCGCAACAAACAGGACGAGCACGGGGTGGTGACAAGGAACAAGGCTCGGCTTGTGGCAAAAGGTTATGCCCAAGTCGCAGGTTTGGACTTTGAGGAGACTTTTGCTCCCGTGGCTAGGCTAGAATCAATTCGTATCTTGCTAGCATATGCCGCTCACCATTCCTTTAGGTTGTACCAAATGGATGTGAAGAGCGCTTTCCTCAACGGGCCGATCAAGGAGGAGGTGTACGTGGAGCAACCCCCTGGCTTTGAGGATGAACGGTACCCCGACCACGTGTGTAAGCTCTCTAAGGCGCTCTATGGACTTAAGCAAGCCCCAAGAGCATGGTATGAATGTCTTAGAGACTTTTTAATTGCTAATGCTTTCAAGGTTGGGAAAGCCGATCCAACTCTTTTTACTAAGACTTGCGATGGTGATCTTTTTGTATGCCAAATTTATGTCGATGACATAATATTTGGTTCTACTAATCAAAAGTCTTGTGAAGAGTTTAGCAGGGTGATGACGCAGAAATTCGAGATGTCGATGATGGGCGAGTTGAACTACTTCCTTGGGTTTCAAGTGAAGCAACTCAAGGACGGCACTTTCATCTCCCAAACGAAGTACACGCAAGATTTGCTAAAGAGGTTTGGGATGAAGGACGCCAAGCCCGCGAAGACGCCGATGGGAACCGACGGACACACCGACCTCAACAAAGGAGGTAAGTTCGTTGATCAAAAAGCATACCGGTCCATGATAGGTTCTTTGCTTTATTTATGTGCTAGTAGACCGGATATTATGCTTAGCGTATGCATATGTGCTAGATTTCAATCCGATCCTAAGGAGTGTCACTTAGTGGCTGTGAAGCGAATTCTTAGATATTTAGTCGCTACGCCTTGCTTCGGGATCTGGTATCCAAAGGGGTCTAACTTTGACTTAATTGGGTACTCGGATTCCGACTATGCTGGATGTAAGGTCGATAGGAAGAGTACATCGGGGACGTGCCAATTCTTAGGAAGGTCCCTGGTGTCATGGAACTCTAAGAAACAAACCTCCGTTGCCCTATCCACCGCTGAGGCCGAGTACGTTGCCGCAGGACAGTGTTGCGCGCAACTGCTTTGGATGAGGCAAACCCTCCGGGACTTTGGCTACAATCTGAGCAAAGTCTCACTCCTATGTGACAATGAGAGTGCCATCCGAATAGCGGAAAATCCTGTTGAGCACAGCCGCACAAAGCACATTGACATCCGGCATCACTTTTTGAGAGACCACCAGCAAAAGGGAGATATCGAAGTGTTTCATGTTAGCACCGAGAACCAGCTAGCCGATATCTTTACCAAGCCTCTAGATGAGAAGACCTTTTGCAGGCTGCGTAGTGAGCTCAATATCTTAGATTCGCGGAACTTGGATTGAATTGTAGCATATATGTGTTTATGCCTTTGATCATGTTTATTCTGCATTTTGTTGCTTATCGTGGTGCTCAAGTTGTACAAACACTCCCTGGACCTCACAAGTCCTTTTTTTGCAAGTGATGCACATATTTAGGGGGAGCTGTGCTACAACTTGACCCTTTGAGACTAACCATGTACTTGAGTTTGGTTGTTTTAGTCTCCAAGGAGAATTGAAAGGGAAAAGGTGGACTTGGACCATGCAAGACTTCCACTGCACTCCAATGAGAAAGAGTAACTTTTCCAAGTTCATCTTTATACTCCTATTGCCTTTATGTTCTTATTTGAAAATTTTGGTGAGGCAATGGGGTTAAAGGGCCAAGATTGATCCCGTTTTGGTGCTTGATGCCAAAGGGGGAGAAAATAAAGGCCAAAGCAATAAATGGATCAACTACCACTTGAGAAATTTTGAAAAATAGTAGATTAGAGCTTTTGGTTTGACAAAACTCTTTTATTGTCTTTTATGTCAAAAGTTGGCCTCTTGTGGGGAGAAGTGTTGATTATGGGAAAAGGGGGAGTTTTTGAAATCCTTGATCAAATTTCTTTGGAAAACCTCTCTTTATGTCTCTACAAGTGGTTTTGACTTAGAGATAGGAATTTGAGTTTTGATTTGCAAAAACAAACCAAGTGGTGGCATAGAGTGATCCATATATGTCAAATTGAATCAAAACAATTTTGAGTTCTAATTTGAATTGTTTTTGTACTTGTTCTACTTGCTTTATGTTGTGTTGGCATAAATCACCAAAAAGGGGGAGATTGAAAGGGAAATGTGCCCTTGGGCCATTTCTAAGTGTTTTGGTGATTTAGTGTCCAACACAAGTGCCTAAGTGTAAAGAGGTGGACAAAGTACAAATCAAGGATAAAGGTATGTTTCTCAAACTTAGTACATTGTTTTATGGACTAATGTATTGTGTCTAAGTGCTGGAAACAGGAAAAATCCAATTGGAAATGTCTTGGCTCGAGCAGCCAAGAATCTGCTGAGTCTGGGAGCACCGGACTGTCCGGTGGTGCACCGGACAGTGTCCGGTGCGCCAGGCTGGTTCAAGCGAACTGGCCGCTCTCGGGAATTCACCGGCGACGTACGGCTATAATTCACCGGACTGTCCGGTGTGCACCGGACTGTCCGGTGAGCCAACGGTCGGCCGGGCCAACGGTCGGCCGCGCGATCTGCGCGGGACACGTGGCCGAGCCAACGGCTAGAAGGGGGCACCGGACTGTCCGGTGCGCACCGGACATGTCCGGTGCGCCAACGGCTCTCAGGCTGCCAACGGTCGGCTTCGCTATTTAAGGAAGGAAATCGGGCACCGGACAGTGTCCGGTGTGCACCGGACTGTCCGGTGCGCCAGTCGACAGAAGGCAAGATCAGCCTTCCAAGATTGCTCCCAACGGCTCCTAGCTGCCTTGGGGCTATAAAAGGGACCCCTTGGCGCATGGAGGAGCACACCAAGCATTCCTACAACATTTCTAAGCACCAAGACATAGATTTCGCGCATTCGTTTCATTGTGATAGCATATAGAGCTCTTGTGGAGTTATGAACTCATTGAGTCGTGTTGCGAGCTCTTGTTGTGATTTGTGTGCGTGTTGACACTCTGACTCTTGTGTCTTGTGTGCGTTGCTAATCCCTCCCTTTCTCCGTGTTCTTTGTGAATTTCAAGTGTAAGGGCGAGAGGCTCCAAGTTGTGGAGATTCCTCGCAAACGGGATTGAGAAAAAGCAAACAAAACACCGTGATATTCAAGTAGGTCTTTGGACCGCTTGAGAGGGGTTGATTGCAACCCTCGTCCGTTGGGACGCCACAACGTGGAGTAGGCAAGCGTTGGTCTTGGCCGAACCACGGGATAACCACCGTGCCATCTCTGTGATTGATCCTTGTTGGTTATTGTGTTTTGTTGAGGATTCCTCTTTAGCCACTTGGCAATTATTGTGCTAACAATTAACCAAGTTTTTGTGGCTATAAGTTTTTGAAGTTTTACAGGATCACCTAATCACCCCCCCCTCTAGGTGCTCTCACTTAGTTGATTCTCTTTCTAGAGGTGCTTATTTTGCCATCATGAGTAGTGATAATGATTTATTTGTTGATGCTCATGATTTATGGAATAGAATTAAAGTAAAATATTGTGTGGCAAATTGTACTGCTTCTACTCCCCATATTGCTTGTGATGCTAACCTTTCAAAGGGAGAAGATCAAGAACGATGGGCACCCAACGTTTAATCCACCTCGTCAACAGGTTTGGTCTCCACTAATAATAAGTGTTTTATTGCTAACAATGACGGTGGAGACAAAAGCCATGATGAGGAGGAATATGAGGATGATAGCGAGGATGAATCTTCATCACCTCAAGGTACATTTTCCTATTTGGCTTCCACTGACATTAATGACAGGGAAGATGAGACCGATGATGTGGAAGAAGAGGAGATTCGTCGTTTCTACATCCATCTCAACAAAGAGGACAAGGCACTCTTGGTTAAGCTGTTGAGAAGGAATAAGGAACAAGGCGAGACGCTTCTCAGGCTAGAGGAGTCCCTCATCAAAACCAACAACAGCCTGGAGAAGATGACCAAAGAACATGAGGAGCTAAAGTGCTCTCATGATGATTTGGTCCAAAGGTATGAATATGTTTTAATTGAGCAAAGAAATAGTCATGATGCATTATCTAATATTGCTCAACTTAAAACGGAAAATTCTATGCTTAAGAGTCAAGCAGAAACAATGGACTTAGAAAAACGTGCTCTAGGTAAAAAGTATGATATGTTGTCATATTCTCATAATAAATTAGTTGATGACCATATCATGCTTAATGTCGCTCATGAGGTTATAATTGCAAACTTAAATTCATGTGAACCTCATTCTCGCACGTGTGCGCATTTGAATTATATATCACCATGTGCTAACCCCTGTTGCTCAAAAGAAAGCCAATCATTGATTGAACAACAAGTTTTAGGGTTACAAAAGAAATTCTGTGGGAACAAGAAGCAAAGACAACTAAGGAGAAGACACATTGCTCAACTCTCTCAAGATATCCACGAGCGCGTGGTGAAGAAGCTTGAGAAAGGAAAAACTGCAGCAAGTGTTAAGCTCAATAAGAAGAATGTTCCCAAAGCTATAAATGAAGAAATCAACATGAGCTTGGAAAAAGGTAAAGATTCAATTAATCATGTTGTTTGCACTGACCTTCTCTCCATGTCATTCAAAAAGGGAAAAGGAAAAAGGAGGTGTTTCAAGTGCAAGAAGTTAGGCCACCTCATCGCGTCTTGTCCGTACAAAGACAAGAATGAAGGGACAAGGAGTTGTTTTGGATGCAACAATAAGGACCACACGATCACTTCATGTCCGGTCATGAAGAATCAAGGATATGCATCCTCCAAGGTGACCCTCACCAAGGAAAAAGACACACAGCAAGCGTCATGTCAGGTTGAGCGACGCTTCTGCTACAAGTGTGGTGAGCAGGGTCATCTATCCAAGGTATGTTACAAAGGTAAGATTCCTAAACAAGTGAATTTGTGTCAATCTTATTCGCGTAGGAGACCCAAATCATACACTTGTGCTAGATCTATAACGAGATCACCTAGAACTAGCACAAAGGCAATTTGGGTACCAAAGGCACATTTACATGATCATTATGTACCCATCCCGAGATGGGTACCAAACTGTGCTAACTAGACCATGCAGGTGCCTTGAGATGGACTGGAAACCATGGGAGAGCTTAAGACGGTTATCTAAAACTCTATGCTTAAGCTGTTAATTGTTTTGGTGTTTATTGTCCCAAGGTTGAATTATTGTGAGACACTAATCCCATGTTCATCTCAAGTAAAATAAGGTGTATAGGTCCTTAATCATTATTGGTGAATCAAGTAAAAGGACTTTGATGAGAATCTACAACTAGCTCTCCAAAGGACGGTACCCCGTGTATTTTAAGTACATAATTGCAATTTAGTATTGCTCTTAAGTTGGCTTGTTGTGCTACCTATCTTTGGAGTAGTTATGCTTTATGATTGCCTGTGTTAAATGAATCATGATGATGTTTGCTTAATCATGACTGTTGCTATATAGGATATATCTTTTGAATCATTCATGGGTAGCTATTTCATTTGTTATATCCACAACGATTAACTCTCTTGGTGTATATGGATAAACCTGTAACTTTTTGTAAGTCATGCTATGTGTAATTATGACATTTTGTTTAGTCCATGTTCACATGATTACCCTAGTTTGGTACTGTGTGAATTTCAAATCCATGTCGTGCCCTTTTGAGCTATGAGGTGCGTAAGCAAAAGGAGCCCTGAATTGGCGATAACAAGGGCTCTCATAAAGGCAAAGGTATGGAAAATGGAGCTATGCAATTTCATTAAATATTCTTGAAATTCCATTCATTGTGATCATAGTTATGTTCTTGTCTTTCAATTGGTAATATCTTGGCTTAGGTAATTTATGCCTTTAAAATGTTGTTTCTTTTGTGCACCTAAGAAACCTTCTTAATTATGACATGCTTAGATATTTCGCTTTATATACATGATTGTGTTGATCTTCAATTGGTATATGCAATGATAGTTAAATATGAAGCATGTACAAGTTGCGTAAATGTTAGACTTCCTGTGAGTATTCAATTGGCTTAGGTGCCACTGAGGCGTGCATTGTTGTATTTAGTCAACCTTTCATTTAGCCTTCAATTGGTGTTAAGTGGCGGTTCATTTGATATTCAAATTGGCATCTTTGGGTGATGAAAGTGGTAGAGTATGCCTTGACCAAGGTATGTTGTGATCCCCTCTAGTTCTAAGGAAGCTAGAATGTGCAAAGTGCAAGTCATTCAAATACTTGATGCACAACTTGAGGGGGAGCACACATAACTTGTTTCTTTTGAGACTAACTGTTTCTTGAGCAATCTTGTATAGTCTCTAGGTGGAAAAGAGAAGATAAGCAAGAAATGGAGCAATCAGGACTTGGGTACCTCTGTAAGTCAAGAAATTGGTATCTCAAGTTGTGAGTAAGTGCATATTTTTAGATTGCTCATGCTCTATAATATCTGGTGATAATAGATGCTTATTCTTAAATATCATGGAGCCATGATAATAAATGAACTCTGCAATTGGTATCTTTCAATTGGTAGCCGTAATAGTTCGCTTCAATTGACATCTTTTGATAATAATGAGAATAGAAGTTTCTTCTTGTGCCCAATACTATAACTTGTTCTAAGTTTTGTGTCTTAGCAACAAGAAAAAGTTAGGAGAAAGAATCAGGCACAAGTGTGGAGAAGCTCTCGAGAGATTAAATACTTTCAAGATGGGAAGTACACTACAACATGGTAAAGGTACAAAAGGAAGTATTAATCTTTTGCATATATGTATCTTACCTAAATGTTGATAGTACATATGTTCAATAAGTAAGGGGGAGAGTGTTGATAGTCTGTTTTTCCTCCTAAACACCCTGCTGTCCCTTGACATCATCCTATGTTTTTGCTTGTGTATGGCTTTTGGTGTTTGATGTCAAAGGGGGAGAAATTGTGCATTAAAGCTTATCTCAACCTGAGAGGAAAGCTTATCCTAAGGGGTGATATGTTAGTTTGAGCTTTGCCAAGTGTGTATGCTTCTTGCAGTATTATATGTGTTGCATCATATGGACTAGTGTTTCCGCTGCGATGAATTATTTGGCTTCTATAGTGTAATAGATAGTCATGTGGTTAATGGTGCTTTAAGATTAAAGGTGCTTTAAGATCGCTTCAAATTGGTATCTTAGTTTAAATTGGTATCTTAATGGTGAATAGTGGTAGGTTGTTATTCCTGTGATATATCCACTAATTTGAATGGTATTTAACTCTGATTATGTGCATTTGTGTGTTATAGCATCATGGTTTGATTCTTGACACAATGCATCCTAAAAGTGCTAAGGTGTAGAAATGTTTCGAATTTTCCTAAGTATGTGCAAATTGGCGTCTGAGGTCAAGATTACGTTTTTGAAGTAAGCACATATTTAGGGGGAGCAATCTATAAACTTAGAATTCAAAATTTGTGCTTTAATCTTATTCTTATGTAAGCTTTAATTGTGTTGCCATCAATCACCAAAAAGGGGGAGATTGAAAGCTCTCTTGTGAGTTTTGGTGTTTGGATGACAACTCAATTAAAGGACTAACAAGTGTACTAAGTGTTGAACAGGTGCTTAAGGTAAAGCCTACAGGGTTCAACACAAGTGAACAAATGTGATGGTCCAAGAACTGGATTATGGATACATAATGGACATCACAAGTAAGATGGACATTGCATAAAGTGAGACTCGGGTGCGAAGCTCGGAGACAACTGATCAAGCCAAGGACGGAGGCAAGAGAAGCTTCGAGGTACCAAGTGCACGGGAGAAGGTCAAGGAGGCTGAGGAACCCTAAGCCAAGGGTGAAGAAGAAGGCTTGTAAAGTCAAGGGTGATCGAGTTGAGAAGAGCTATAACACACCAAGGATCACTACATAAGGACGTGACTTACAGCCAATGAGGTAACAACTACAGTTATGTGGTGTAAGTCATAAGGCTCAAGATCAAGCTCTAAGAAGGCGATCAAGGTCACTAGAAGGAGAACAAGTGTCAAAACCAGAACTGGAAGCAGCCCAAAAGAGCTAAGTTCACCTTGATCTTTAGTTTGGGTTGTTCCTATGTTTGGAGATGTTCTATGTGACCTTTACAGGATGTTGGAGCCAAGTAATGTCAATCTAGATCAAGTCAAGCCGACTTGATGATTTATGAGTCCAACATCAAAGCTCAAGCATGTGAAATGCTATAGATGTAATGATTAAGAGAAGGTATGTTTCTATACTTAGTACATTGGTTTTGTGGACTAATATATTTGTCTAAGTGTTAGAAACAGAAAGAAGAAGAAAAGGAGAGAGGTGCAAAGGGCTTGGCTATGTACAGCCAAGACAGCTCAGTCTGGCACACCGAACTGTCCGGTGGTGCACCGGACTGTGTCCGGTGCGCCAGGCTGAACTCTGGCGAACTGGCCGCTCTCGGGAATTCACCGGCGACGTACGGCTATAATTCACCGGACTGTCCGGTGTGCACAGGACTGTCCGGTGAGCCAACGGTCGGCCGGGCCAACGGTCGGCCGCGCGATTTGCGCGGGAGACGTGGCCGAGCCAACGGCTAGATGGAGGCACCGGACTGTCCGGTGTGCACCGGACTTGTCCGATGCGCCAACGGCTCCAAGACTGCCAACGGTCGGCTTCGCCATAAAAGGAAAGAAATCGGACACCGGACAGTGTCCGGTGTGCACCGGACTGTCCAGTGCGCCACCCGATAGAAGGCAAGATTTGCCTTCTTGGATTGCTTCCAATGGCTCCTAGGCCCCTTGTGCCTATAAAAGGGACCCCTAGGCGCCTCCAGCAAATAACAAGTGCAGCCAACAAGTGTATACTTCACAGGAATCAATTCTCGCTCTCCCTCTTGTGTGTAACTCTATAGTGTGTGTAGAAGGCACAGCTATAAGCCTTTAGAGAGAGGAGTAGTGCTGCTAAGAGCTAGAGCAAGGTCTTGAGCGTATCGTTACTCTGCCGGGGTGCTGCCAAGAAGTTTGTAAGCAGCCACGGTTCTGTTGTAACCCCACTCAATAGTGAAAGGCTCTATCTGTCATACTGACAGATCTGAGCAAACGGAGGAAGGAGTTGAAATAGACTCCAAGCCCAGGTGTGGCTAACTCCAACGAGGACTAGGCAAGCATTTCAGGCTTGGCCGAACCTCGGGATAAATCCTTGCGTCTGTGTGCTCTATTCTGTATTGTATCCTGACTCTCTGTCTTACTCGCCTTTATATCTGCACTTCAATACTTATCTGTGGTATAAGCTTGATTTGAAGTGCAGGACATTTTGAGACAGGATCTTCCATTCCGCTGCAACCTACTCGAAGAGTCTTCTCACTCCATTGCGTACTAAGTCTTCGAGTAGAGTAAGAATTTAAGTTTTAAAGTAATAAGTTTTATTCGCCTATTCACCCCCCTCTAGGCGACATCCAGATCCTGTTCCTGGGTCAAAGGGAACTTTCACTCATAAAGAGGTTCATCTTGATGATGAAATTCCTAGCAATGCGCGCAATATCATTGTGCTGGGAATACAGAACAATGAATATTTCGTTTTGGGAAATGACGGAGATCATTACTAAATGTGGGAGACAAATATGTCGACACTTATCTTGCCTCTCTAGATTGCAAAGGGATCCAAAACAAAGTCCTAGGCATGAGTGCTTTAAGCTCTCTTATCGGGTCATTGATAAATGCAATCGAGGCTGAACCAATAATCGCAAAATGAAAGTCACGAGCTTGAAGTTCGGACATTTATGGGCACTATTGAAATAATGTGTGGTGAATGCGATGGTTCAAGTGGTCTTGTGAGAGACCCATCCCACATATGTGTTGAATAACCACTGTTCCGCTATGTAATATATCTGGCAAATGGCATGAATTAAAATATGTAGTTAATAGGATTCTGAAGATCCGTCATGAGATCCTAGGAGGACTCATATCTTTGAATTATAAATATGCAACATATAAATCTAGTACCGAATAATACATTCCCGACGAATGAACACTCTCCTATGTAGAGAGAATATCTCCTAGATGAGATTATAGTTCCTTGATGGAACCTTTCCAGAAGAAATAAAGTCTGTGTTAAACACCAAAATTTGATAATCCCTAGAAAAGGATAAAACCCATACAGACCCGAAAAGGAATAAGATGAGGTACCAAAGGACTTGAAGTTCACCGAATAAGCACATGTGCATTCCACGAGTTTTACTCGTGGTATTTTTCACTTGATGTGGAATTACGGTATCCTCTAAAGCCCAATGGCAGAAACCTATAAGGTTTAGGTGTTACTGGCAAAATATCCCCATTGTGCTAGAATGACAGACTATAACGATATATCTGATCGATGAAAAATCTCTGATGGATTACGATTTTTGATGGACTTTTGTTATACCATCATAGATGTTGCAATGGATGAACGCCTGGAGCGATGTGTCATATTTAGAATATGTACTATTGCAACTATATTATCCCCTAAAGTCCTATAGAAGGACATGTTACTTGCTTTGCACAACTATGTATAAATTATGGTGTAAGATAGAAAATGATAGCACCCCAACCTCATCCATTCTCGTTATTCTAGATGAACAATGAGACATATATCTTGAAGAATATGCTTGAGTTATGAGGGATAACGACTTTGACAGATGTCTTCGTCAGGGGGAGCGAATGCTTATATTGATCACAATCGTGAGACAATAAATGTCATATTCTATGCCCTGAAGGCGTCAGCTTGATGATCAATATGTGAGCCTTTATGGAAGTTTCTATCAAATATAAAGATCCAGTCGATCGAACACCATCAATCAAAGTGACTTATTTATATTGATACGTGCACTTACCTCTTATATCCTAGAAGTGAGTAGAGGTGAAATTCCTGATATAATCATTGCAACAGTATGCAATTCGTTTGCTAAGTCTCTTTATGCATATACTTCCAGAAGAAGGTGTTTTGTCATGTTGAGACAATTTTGCAAAGATCAGGGGGAGCACATTTCTAAAGTTATCCATTGTAGAAGATTCGATGGAATCCAAATCCAGAAGATCGAAATCTGTCTTGATGACAGCTGATGTACTTTTTTTCCCTTAGTGAGTTTTTCTGAAGTTTCTCACATGAGGTTTTTAACGAGGCAACAAAGTGCAAATGTAATATGCGTCACCATGCACTCTTTCTCCATATTTTCCCACTGGGTTTTTGGGAGTTTTAATGAGGCATGTGTTGGTCGCGGTATTCGCCCAAGGGGGAGTGTTGAGAAACCCTAATGAAGGGTTATGTGGGCAAATACCGAATATGCCCCTGAGGGCAATCACGTCTCTATATATAGAACCTGTACCCCCTCATATGGAATATGGAAAAGAAAGAGGCCAGAGGCCCAACCCTATATCATGTGTCTCGTGTGTTTTCTCTGTCGTGTTTATGGGAAGGGAGACGGGTTCTCTACAGCTTCTTGCGCCTCTACTGCTGACGGGAGGGAAGGGAGCGAATCTGGTGATCCGTGGTAACGTAGTTCTCAACAGTTACATCCGGTGTGATTGGTTGCTCGGTCGTCTGTATGCAGACTCACCGCGTGCATTTACCGTGCCTGCGCGCTTACGTTTGGTCGGCTTAGCTGTTTAGTTTGGCAGCCACAAAACCAGATAGGATTAGAGAGACTAAAATCTCCTTAAAAATAATAAGGGATTTTAGCCCCTCCAAACCCTAATTGTGGGTGCACATCAAGACTTTTTTGGCTCGTTCGCCTATATGAGGAGGGAACCGAGGCATGCTCGTTTTAGCTGGGACAGGCTCATGCGAGCCAGCCGTCTAGGCACCCAGTAATCAATTAGGCGGATCCTGATTCCACCTAAGCTAATTGCATCAAACTCGCGCAATTGCTAATTACATTACCACCGAGATCATTTTTTGTTTGGACCATATAAATGCACAAACCGATCAAAACTCCACTTTTTGACACTTCGATGAAGTTGTGATCGCCAAAATCCTGCCTAGAGATTCCACTCCCACAATGGTGTGTATGCAAGTACTATATCCACTTCATTGTCATTCCATTGAAAGAGACGTAGATGTGTTGTGATGGTACACAATAGTTAGCATGTATCTAACAATACCAACTATGAACCCTGATTGTTTACCACAAAGAATGATGTGCCCTTTGTCTCTTGCGAAGGGCGATGCTACGCTCCCTATAGGCGTGATGAGGTTGACTTCATCCAACAACGTCTCCAAGCACCCGACGACCTTGATGCCACCACTTCGGACCCATAAAGTGGTCAAGGAGCTCCTTAGTCAGAGTCTTGATGACCCGATCGTAGTACTTCCATAGCTCTTGGTTGACGTCCTCGAGCCAGGACAACCCAATCTTACCTTTCGGGCATTTTCTCTAGTCATTGCTCATCTCAGCATAGTCTTTCTTTGAGTAAGCCATGCCGATGAAGAGTTGATGTTGTCGTCCTACCAGGCATGCCAGAAATATGTCATCATGGGAAACCAGCGGACGGTCGTCCGGGCGATCGACACACGTAGAGCTAAGAGATACGTAGCTAATGCAATCATCTCTCTTGAACGTGGCTCCGACTACCTCTGAGTGCTAGAGGCGATCAAGTTTCAAGCATGTCATCTGGCTTGACCTGTCAGCTAGAGAAGGATGTGCAATGATCGGTGAATTACTCTGCAGATGCACAATAATAAATAAAGCATCAACTTCTGGCCTGGTCATGTGGATTGGAAATGTTGGTTGCACTAATCGGCTCTTTTGAGGTGATTGTCCTCTTTTCGTGAGTTGATTAAGACATGTAAATAATCGTACATAAAAAATGTTCAAAAAATATACATGTCTAAGGCATGATTTAGACGACTATTGGTTCTATATCGATGCATGCCACACGCATGACCAAAGGCAAAGAAACAGGTTAGGCCATCAAGATTACGCACACCATGTGATGAACCTAGGACAAGCTAAACAGTAAACCATCCATAGGAACACCCATGATCTGATATACATTATATATCATACCAACGCCACTAGGAACACCAATAACTATGACCTAATGCTCATAAGTACGAAAATGGATCATGACCTCTCCAAGGAGGACCATCTAGAACAAATAACAGAGCCAAGACATGTAGGAAAAGACGAGGTGTCGTATGCAAATATTGCAGTTGTGCAACCGAGTGAGCGATACACATCTGGCTGTGTAAGATCAATCTATAATATTAAGCTTAAATGAAAAAAATAGATTGATGCTACACAGGATAACTAGCAGTCTTAACAACAACAATGCTTAGTATAAATATACCAAAAACAAGGTGGAGTGTTGTATAGCTTTGATGGGATATACTGTAGCTAGAGACCACATTAGAACAAAACGACATTTGCCTTAGAAAACCCTTAGAGAGTGGTTATGATATGTCGAAAGGATGAGAAAGCACACGCTGCTTGAAAACGCGTGTCTTCGTTTCTTATTAATGATGATAAAGGTATATTTATAACGCACATACTATAAGCTATAGGCACTCCTAATTAACTACATTGGACCACCTTGCCCTACTAGGTTGATTGACTTCTAGATAAAACTAAGTCCGTCGACCAACTTTCTGTTGCACAAATTTGGTCAACATTTAGCGACAATAATCCCACAACCCATACAATGGTTCTTCATGTACTTTTACAAAAGAAACATGTCGTACACATCTTTTCTTTGCTCTTCGTAACTCCTTATGTCTCATTATCCGAAGATAGATTCGACAACGATCGAGTTTCGTCATTCCTTTCCACTAGCTAGTTGACAACCAGTTCTGTAGGATAGTCCGAAGCTCCAACTTTATTTAGAGATTTAAAGGTATTTTCTCTGAAAATATATTAGAATATTATGTTTGTTAATATAGAACTTTAGTTAGGCCATCTTCAACAGACTTCTCGTTCACCTTCTATTTCAAGCATCACTTTATAAACAATGCAGTCTACAATATCAGGTAATGTTTTGCATCGCCATATGCACGCTCTGCTGAAGACTGCATTAGAGACATTCTTCTTAATACATGGTGTTGCATTAACAAAACCACTTAAAATAAAATTAAATGTTTTTAAAAAATAATAGAGATAAAAAAATACTTTCGTTGTTTGAGGAAAATTAACTACTGCGGTAGCTGAGTGGGCTAAAACTGTAGTAGTATTTTTTTTCCAGTGAGTAATCCACGGGCTACAAGAAGACATGGCCTGTGGGCTGTAGCTTTGCTGCAAGCCCATATACAGGAGACTTCCCATGGGCCATCGCACGGCTCAGCGCTCACAGTCACACGGCCACGTTGGGAATAATCACTCCAGAGGCCTCGTCTTCAGTCTTCACTCTTCACCCTCTTTTCAACGAGAATTTTGCAACCATGGCACTGCCAAGGGCGGGCTTCAGAAACATGGCACGCCCATCGCGGCAATTGTATTCGTGGCATTATAATCCTAGAGTATTTGAACATTTAGCATCGGGCCCTGGTAATGGTCATTAGCTCTTGTCAAGTTCCCGTTTTGCCCTCGCGCCGTTTCTTACCTGGGCGCCGTCCCTCTGCCGTTTTCTTACCTGGGCGCCGTCGTCTTCCAGTTTGGTTCCGTCGCCTTCGTCTTCCCCTCGCTCTAGCTCACTGCCAGCTTCCCCTCGCTCTTCCATTTTCTCTCCTGTCGCCCTTCCATTAGCCGGATCCTGGTCCTGTTTTCCACCCTGGATTCCGTTCGTCGCGAGCTTCAAATGAGGCCCGAGCGCCATGGATCTGCCCCTAGCGGCCTTCGTCCAGCAAGCGAGTCACCGAACCCTGCGCGCCCAGCTGAGGTAACTGTTGATATGCAGTAAAGTAGGCGCCCTGTTTAGCGTATGTTTTGGGTGTAGTGAACTAGAGCCGAGCTAGGCGTATTTTTGTGTGCAGTGTACTAGGCGAGTAGCTGCCATTATAGTGTTTGTTGAGTGACATGGAGCCGAGCACCCATTTAGCATTTATTTTGTGTGCAGAGTAATATGAATGATCCTATGAACGACGAAACGACTACCTGCATGAGCGAAGAAAATGAGTGGGCATTGACTTGTGTTCCCACAGAGCATACAGAGGTTAGTGGTTTTAATGAATTATAGACAATTTAGTAGATAAATTGTATATTAAAACTATGTTTGGTGAATAGGGGAGTGGTCATGCAATGCTTGATGTCGATTGGGATTCAATACTTGTAGAAGAAACCAACAATGAAGAAGGCAGAAATGATGTGACTAGTGAACAAGGTCTATATTTTCAGCTTGGGTTAGACAATCAAGGTGATAGAAGGGAAGATCATTCAAGTGGTTGCCGTTTTGGAAATACCCAAACATGTGAAGATGAATTGGGTGCAGGAATTCCTTGTACTGATTCAGTGCTTGATGAAAATAGGACAATATATGATATGAACAATCCAGTTATGGAGCCTGGTAGCCTATATGCAACAATGCACCACTTCAGACTTGCTATAAGACAATACGCCATCAATAAAGAATTTGAGCTTGGAATAGAGGCTACCAATAAGACTAGATTCAGAGGGTATTGTAAAGGGCCAGATTGCCCTTGGAGCATTCATGCTAGACCGGAGAGGAAAGGGGCGCCAACAATTCAAGTAAGCTGAGAAAATAGCTAATTGTACTGTATATTTGCTTTATATCTACCTTTGTATTCGTGGTTACATGCTCATGACACTTTAACTAATTTTCAGGTAATTGTATTGAATGACAAACATACTTGTACGTCTAGTGGTAGACGTAAGACCACTACACCGACAGGAGCTTGGGTTGCGGCACGTGCGCTTCCGTTATTGATGAAGAAGCCTCATATGGGAGCTAAGGAGCTACAAACCACATTGCAGGACACTTTTGGTTGTACAATTGCATATGACACAGTTTGGCATGGGAAAGAGAAAGCTTTGAAGGAATTGTTTGGAAGTTGGGAGGAGAGCTTTCAGCTTCTATGGCGTTGGAGAGCAGCAGTAATGGAAAAATCACCGGATAGTGTCATCGAGCTTGATGTTAAAATGGATGAGGGGCGTCCTTTCTTCACTCGGTTTTTTTGTGCGCTCGGTCCATGCATTTCTGGTTTCAAGGGAGGGTGCCGACCGTACCTTAGTGTTGACTCGACAGCTCTGAATGGTAGGTGGAATGGTCACCTTTGTTGTGCAATAGGTGTCGATGGCCACAATTGGATGTATCCAGTAGCCTATGGGTTTTTTGAGGCTGAAAATACAGAAAACTGGACATGGTTTTTTAACCAGTTGCAGAAGGTTGTGGGGGATCTACCATTGCTAGCTTTGTGTTCAGATGCTTGCAAAGGTCTGAAAAATGCTATGAACAATGTCTTCCCTTATGCCGAGAAAAGGGAGTGTTTTAGGCATCTCATACAAAACTACATAAAGCAGTTTGGTGGGTCTGAGTACATGTATCCAGCTGCAAGAGCTTATAGGAGAGAAGTCTTCGAACACTATTTCAGCAGCATTCAAGAAATACCAAGGGTAAGTAGTTGGCTAAAGGAGCATCATGACTATCTTTGGTACCGAAGTGGCTTTAATACGGATATCAAGTGCGATTACGTGACTAACAACATTGCTGAGGTTTTCAACAATTGGATTAAGGATTGGAAGGACCTGCCTGTTTGTGATTTGGCTGATAGGATTAGGGAGGAAATAATGGAGATGTTTCATAGGAGGAGGAGGATTGCACAGAGGTTACAAGGAAGGATTTTACCGTCAGTTCTGCATATCCTACACGCGAGAACAAGAGGTTTAGGTCATTTATCAGTACGTAAAGCTGACAACTACATTGCAGAGGTTAGAGACAATAATGATGTGCATAGCAAGCACATTGTCAATGCTCACCTACGCGAATGTTCTTGCAAAGAGTGGCAGCACACGGGCAAACCTTGTATCCATGCATTGTGTTTGATAACAGCACAAGAATTTAGGGATGTCAGGATGGAGGATTTTGTAAATGACTACTATTCTGTTGCTAATTTCACCACCGCATACTCAAGGGTTATTCCACCTGTGGGTGACAAATCATTCTGGCCAGACGTTCCTTTTGCAAAAGAAGTGGGTGCTCCAATTGGAAAACGAGCTGTGGGTCGACAAAGGAAAAATAGGATCAAAGGATGCCTTGAGGGAGGTAGTTCAAAAAAGAAAGTTAACGATGACATTGGTAAGAAAAGCATTAGGGGCAAGTTCAAATGTCCGAACTGTGGTGAACTAGGCCACAGGAAAGCAAGCTACAAATGTCCATTAAATGGCACAAAGAAAAGGTTACATTAAATATGTTTTAGTTTATATGACCATACTTCCTATTTTCTGAAATTAACTTGTTCATTTTAAATATGTCATAACAGAAAGCGAAAGCCTAGGAAGAATTCAACTAAAGGCTGGTTCCCCAAAGATGTACCTGAGTCCTCACAGCCAGGTGTCCAAGACAATGAAGATGTACCTGAGTCCTCACAGGCAATTATACCAGCTAGTGAAGAACTTGTAGAAAGAGCTTCGTCGCCACAAGAAGAACATGTAGTTCGTGTCCTAGTTAAAAAAATCACACCTAGAAAGAAGACTGTTTGAGTAGTATGGTTCTATGCTATTTATGAGTAATTTTTATGGTACTATGGTTTTTCTGTTAACTCTGTATGGTACTATGGTTCTTCGGTTAACTTTGTATGGTACTTTTGTCCTGTACGGTACAATGGTTTTTCTGTGCTATTTATGAGTAATGAGAATGGTACTATGGTAAAGCTGTTGAATTATTATGGTGAATTTTAGTTAAAAATTCTGGCATGACCTCCCTTCTTTCTGGCACTTCATTCCATTGCATACAACATAATAATTAGTCACAACAGCCAAGTGCCATTTCATACAATATAACAGGTAAGTTCCATACCAGCCAAGTGCCATTTCATAAAAGATAACGCCAAGTTCCATGTTCCAAAAGCATTACAAAAGCATAGCTAGTGTTACAAAAGCACTACACTAGATAACAGCCAAGTTCCATGTCCGTGTTACACTGATCAAGTTCACCTTACAAAAGCATAGCTAGTGTTACAAAAGCACTACACTATAAGATGTTACACAGATCTATCCCTGATCTCATTGTAATTCAGCCCCCACTTAGCACAGTGCTCAGCTAGTGTCTCCGCTTCCAATGGCTGATTCATTATTTCTCGGTCACGGAATACGTCCTCCCACACCGCACTATCTTCGCTACCATAGCCAGCTTCTAATATAGTTGTTGGATCCATCATCGAGACCTGACAATCAATTGCAGTAACTTCTAGCGTTTCAGCTAACTCGTCCAACGAACGAGCCACTTGAGTCAGCTTGAAACCGTCGACAACATCTTCATCTGTGTAGCACAAAGAGGCAGTATCTTGAAGTTTCTTAGCTGCATCACTCATTACAGACAGAGAATATCTGAGTGCTTGCGCAAGTTTATGGTTAACCTGAAAAAAAAAATTAACATCAGAC
This sequence comes from Zea luxurians, assembly GCA_029449295.1. Taxonomy (NCBI): domain Eukaryota; kingdom Viridiplantae; phylum Streptophyta; class Magnoliopsida; order Poales; family Poaceae; genus Zea; species Zea luxurians. Next base: position 89,198,356 of record JAOPSE010000003.1, read on the forward strand.
TATTGCCAGTCATATGATCAAGTTCTGGAAATAACTAGTGAACTGAACCAACCTAGGAAAGTAGTAGATTCAGGAACTATCCAGTTTCTTATGCCCTCAGCCAAAAAAATTAACATCACACTATTGCCAGTCATATGATCAAGTTCTGGAAATAACTAGTGAACTGAACCAACCTAGGAAAGTAGTAGATTCAGGAACTATCCAGTTTCTTATGCCCTCAGCCAAAAAAATTAACATCACACTATTGCCAGTCATATGGTCATGTTCTGGAAATAACTAGTGAACTGAACCAAACTAGGAAACTAGTTGATTCAGGAACTATCCAGTTTCTTATGCCCTCAGATTGAAAACATCATAGGGCAACTTTCAGTCTCAACTCAACTGGAGAATTTTGCAGTCATAGCCCTCAGTGAACTGAACAGTTCACTCTTTTCAAACAAATCAGTGAACTGAACCAACCTGGAAACCTACCAGCTCAACTCAACTGGAGAATTTTGCAAACATGGCACATCATCAAACAGGCTGAATCATCCTTAGCCCTCTCTACACAGTTTCTTATGCCCTCAGAATGAAAACATCATAGGGCTGATCATGGTCAGCCAAAAAAATTAACATCACACTATTGCCAGTCATATGGTCATGTTCTGGAAATAACTAGTGAACTGAACCAAACTAGGAAACTAGTTGATTCAGGAACTATCCAGTTTCTTATGCCCTCAGATTGAAAACATCATAGGGCAACTTTCAGTCTCAACTCAACTGGAGAATTTTGCAGTCATAGCCCTCAGTGAACTGAACAGTTCACTCTTTTCAAACAAATCAGTGAACTGAACCAACCTGGAAACCTACCAGCTCAACTCAACTGGAGAATTTTGCAAACATGGCACATCATCAAACAGGCTGAATCATCCTTAGCCCTCTCTACACAGCCATAGCCCTCAGTTATTTTTTAACACAAGCAGAACAAGTGTAGTATACAGTTCACTTTTTTGAAAGAAAACATCACAGGGCTAGTACATCATCTCACATGAGCACAAGCATCAGGTAAATTTTTTGTGCAACTCAATCATTGCCGGGCATAAGGTAAATAGCAGTGTGCAACTAAATCATTGTCGGGCATCAGGTAAATAGCAGCAATGTCGCTTCGCATTTCAATGAGAGGACTAAACAATCTCAATGACTGCCTGGCACAAGATTAGTTTGAGAATACAAACCTCAGAATATTTGGCAATAGTCTCCTTAGCACAATCGACGGCTGCACTCGCCTGGCTGTAAGAACTCATAGCAATTTTTTCCGCCGCCACAGCGGATTCAAGAACATCAAGAGTAGAAACCACATCGTTACCTAAGGAGAATGTGGCGCAATAATCACCAGCAACCATACAGGCGGTAGATGAAGCTTTCATTGTGTCACGGGCGGCATCAACGGCCGCGGACAGCTTCTGGGAACATAGCTCCGCGGCAGCTTCCATGCCAGCCTCCAACTCTGGAAACCCTAGGGTTAGCGAAGTAATAGATCTCACCAGCGTGGTCGGGGCGGCAATGGACCACAATAGCGCAGGTGCGGAGCCTGGTGAAGGGGGTAGGGCGATGGGAGGAAGGCACCGCTGGGCGAGAGGAACAGATCCGGTGGAGGAAGGAGCGAGGAAGACGACGGCCAGTCGAAGAACATAAGAGAACCCTCGCCTCGGGGAGTAACGGCAACCACAGAGAGAGGACAGTAACGGCGCCCAGGTAAGAAACGGCGCGAGGGCACTGGAAGAAAGTGAGAAGAGCTAATGACCATTACCAGAGCCCGATGCTAAATGTTCAAATACTCTAGGATTATAATGCCACGAATACAATTGCCGCGATGGGCGTGCCATGTTTCTGAAGCCCGCCCTTGGCAGTGCCATGGTTGCAAAATTCTCCTTTTCAACGGTTCTACTTCTACACATAACACATCAGAGAGGAGAGAGAGGATTCCCACGCGGCGCGATCGGTGAGCCCCGAAAACCTAGGTCGACACGGCCAGCGCTGGTGTGACGAAGCGGGCGAGGCCGTCTGGCCGACTATTGGCGGAACCGCTGAAGAAGCGCGCGTGAATCTCCTGGATTTACAGACTCGAGGGGGAGCTGAGGAAAGGTTTTGCTTCTGTACTTCTGACCATGTTGATTTTGTGTTAGTTTACAGAGATTTTTGATCGAACTGGCGATCTGGGTGAAATAATTGTGTGTTAGTGTGAAGTGCGCAAAGAGTATCCCCGTGTGTTTTTGGTTGCATTTTTCAAATGATGAAATTTTCAGAGCCATGTGATTGTGCTAATTAAATATCACAACTAGGTAATTTGTGGAGGTTGGTCGTTAATGGGCATATTTGTAAATTAATAAATGCGAGATGCGTTGAATTTTAAGTCATCGAACTTTTAAGGACCCTGAGTTGGAAACAAAATACAACTGAGCAGGCATAGTATTGTAACAGGAGGCCAGGAGGGCTCCCCCACTGGATAATATATATTAGAAAAGATAAAAACAAAAAAGAGAAAAATGAGCAGAATTAACATAGTTGTGTTGCCATTCTTGTATTAAAGGAAATCATTTCTTCTCTGCAACATGGATAACCAACACAAGTTATCTTTTGAAGATTTCTCTGCAATCAGTAACTGTTGCCTGAACACCTTGAAAGATGAGGCCATTTCTTGAAATCCATAAACTCCAGCACATAAGAATAATCACTTCGGGATAGAATGGAACACCCAACTGAATTGTGAAGGTTTCAAAAAGGGCCCTCTTGATTAACCAGAAACAAACTTAGACTAGACGAGCATGCCATGGCGCGTACTGTTACTCGTCCTCAACCTTCGGCACATGAAGATTGGGGCATTGTGCTTGTTCACCCTTTACCGGAGCATGAGGTCAACTTCCACATCTTTGATGATATCATCCGTGAGTTTTTGGTGGAAGTCCGGCGGGTTCAAGTCAGGAGCATCCAACGCTCTCATCTAGGACAGGCTTTGGTGCGATTCAGGTTCGCGTTTGACAGAGACAACTTAGTGGCATTGGGCCCCCAGCAAGCCCTGGGATTTTCTTTTACTGTCATCCGTCACAATGAGGGCTGGAACCAGCGTGCCCTAACCTTTAATCACGAATGTTGGCTTATTCTTCTTGGTTTTCCTATGGATTTCTGGACTCACGAGCACATTCAGAATGCGGTTGGTGCCTTTGGAAGGGTTCTCATGTGGGACCCTGATCCTAACAATGCTACTAGGTTGCTGGTCCGAGCAAGAGTGACTTCTTTGCAGGAAGTGCCACAGTTCATAGTCTTCTCGGTGGCTGAAGGTTTTCAGGGTGTCTCTTGGACTGTTCAATGTGACATTGTGCAACAATTCATGCTGGGTGCCCAACCTCAAGATGAGGACCCCGTGCCTCCCTACCCCCATGATGGTCACCAACTTCCTGCTGAGTTTTTTGGAATGGGGCAGCCGATGCCCAACTTCCATTTTCAGTTCGACCTCAATATTCCTCCTGAGGAAGGAATCAATGTTGAGGAAAATGTTGCTGCAAATGCTGATGATGACTGGGACCCTTGGCCTGTTGAGCAGGCTCATCCCCCTGTGCCAGAGGTCTTCCCAAATAATGTAAACGCTGCGATCAATGAAGAAGAACAGTTCAACTATCAGCTATCAGGTCTTGAGGATCTCTCTTCTGACGATTCGGTGGGCTATTTTAACGATATCATTATCCCTTAGGAAGTCCAGTTCCAGCAGGATGAAGCCCCGGCGTCGGCTGAAGCGGTTCTCGCCTTGCCTGCTTTCCCTCCTGAGAACATGAATTTGGAGGGAAACAATGTCGAGGGACAGGACGACATGCAAATTGAGGAAAACATCAATGTGGGCCTCATGTTGCACTTGGATCAAACCATCCCTGATCCTACTTTTAAAGATTTCATGGCCAGAAAGCGTTCCTCCTCTTGGGCTGATTTGTTCCCTGACAATGAGGGCTCAGTTTCTGTTCCAAAGGTTTGGGCTGCTTTCTTCATGGGCCTTTTAATGAGGCCGGATTCGTTTGATTGGGCCAGAAAATTCCTATTGTCGGGAGCTATCTCTGCATTCGTCGCACCCAGCATGGACACCAGAAAATTCCTATTGTCGGGAGCTATCTCTGCATTCGTCGCACCCAGCATGGACACCATTTCAATCAGGATTCCCTCTAACTGTCTTCCTCCCCCCAGTCAGGACTCCCCTACTAAGCCTCAATCCCCTCCCCAGTCAACTGAAATAGAGGGAATCCTTCTGACTGTCGTGTCGACTGAAATAGGCTGCCTTTTTCTGGAAGTTGTCTCTGACTGGGGAGGGGATTGAGGCTTAGTAGGGGAGTCCTGACTGGGGGGAGGAAGACAGTTAGAGGGAATCCTGATTGAAATGGTGTCCATGCTGGGTGCGACGAATGCAGAGATAGCTTCCGACAATAGGAATTTTCTGGCCCAATCAAACGAATCCGGCCTCATTAAAAGGCCCATGAAGAAAGCAGCCCAAACCTTTGGAACAGAAACTTAGCCCTCATTGTCAGGGAACAAATCAGCCCAAGAGGAGGAACGCTTTCTGGCCATGAAATCTTCAAAAGCAGGATCAGGGATGGTTTGATCCAAGTGCAACATGAGGCCCACATTGATGTTTTCCTCAATTTGCATGTCGTCCTGTCCCTCGACATTGTTTCCCTCCAAATTCATGTTCTCAGGAGGGAAAGCAGGCAAGGCGAGAACCGCTTCAGCCGGCGCCGGGGCTTCATCCTGCTGGAACTGGACTTCCTAAGGGATAATGATATCGTTAAAATAGCCCACCGAATCGTCAGAAGGGAGATCCTCAAGACCTGATAGCTGATAGTTGAACTGTTCTTCTTCATTGATCGCAGCGTTTACATTATTTAGTAAGACCTCTGGCACAGGGGGATGAGCCTGCTCAACAGGCCAAGGATCCCAGTCATCATCAGCATTTGCAGCAACATTTTCCTCAACATTGATTCCTTCCTCAGGAGGAATATTGAGGTCGAACTGAAAATGGAAGTTGGGCATCGGCTGCCCCATTCCAAAAAACTCAGCAGGAAGTTGGTGACCATCATGGGGGTAGGGAGGCACGGGGTCCTCATCTTGAGGTTGGGCACCCAGCATGAATTGTTGCACAATGTCACATTGAACAGTCCAAGAGACACCCTGAAAACCTTCAGCCACCGAGAAGACTATGAACTGTGGCACTTCCTGCAAAGAAGTCACTCTTGCTCGGACCAGCAACCTAGTAGCATTGTTAGGATCAGGGTCCCACATGAGAACCCTTCCAAAGGCACCAACCGCATTCTGAATGTGCTCATGAGTCCAGAAATCCATAGGAAAACTAAGAAGAATAAGCCAACATTCGTGATTAAAGGTTAGGGCACACTGGTTCCCGCCCTCATTGTCACGAATGACAGTAAAAGAAAATCCCAGGGGCTTGCTGGGGGCCCAATGCCACTAAGTTGTCTCTGTCAAACGCGAACCTGAATCGCACCAAAGCATGTCCCAGATGAGAGCGTTGGATGCTCCTGACTTGAACCCGCCGGACTTACACCAAAAACTCACGGATGATATCATCAAAGATGTGGAAGTTGACCTCATGCTCCGGTAAAGGGTGAACAAGCACAATGCCCCAATCTTCATGCGCCGAAAACCTGTCTGTTATAATTAACTCTGATGGAATCGATGACTCTTTGTTGCTTGAAATGGTTAATTTTGATGTCTGGAGCTTCTGTTATTTTTTATGTGGGCCCTCTTTGCAAATTTCTTGTTGGGCCCCTTTGAAGTCTTATTCCCCTCTCGTCATGCGGATTTTGTGGCCCTTTGAAATCTCTTGTTTATGGGCTTATACTGGAGGAAGGATCTATGGTGTATGCTATGCATACCGGAATTCCTTAATTTAAAGACTGATAGTTTACCATGAATTCCGGCCCTTAGAATTTACACCGCTCCTTGAAAATTCTGTCTCATAATATTAGAGGAATTAACTCAGAGACCAAATGGAATTCCTTACGCAATAACATCTCGGACTCTAAATGTGATATCATATGTATTCAAGAGACAAAAAAAGAGTCCTTTGATGACTCCTACATTCGTCGCTTCTGCAGCAGATCCTTTGATAAGTTTGAATTCGGACCTTCTATTGGCGCTTCTGGGGGTTTCTTAACAATTTGGAAAGGTTCTCTTTTTGATGTGGAGATTATTGATCAAAACTCTTTCGGTCACACGATCCGTTTCCATACAAAGCTAACCAATCAAACCTGGTGGCTCACCAACATTTATGCCCCTTGTACTCCTCAAAGGAGAGAAGAATTTCTCTCTTGGTTTTCCAGCATTGAGATTGAGGATAACAAATTATGGATCTTCCTTGGTGACTTTAATATGATCAGATCTCCTGATAACCGCAACAAGCCGGGTGGGGATCACCTCAGAATGATGAGTTTTAACTTGGCAATCAGTCAGCTGGGGCTTCAGGAAATTCCCCTCAAAGGACAAGCCTACACTTGGTCAAATATGCAACGTCACCCGCTTCTCGAAAAACTAGATTGGTGCTTTGTTTCACAGGCTTGGTCGGTCACCTTTCCAGCTACCTCTGCACTCTCGCTTCCTAGAGGAACCTCGGATCATATCCCTTGGATGGTCAATGTCCAAATTAATGTTCCCAAACCACCCATCTTCAGATTTGAAAATTATTGGCTTCAGCTTGATGACTTCCACTCTATCTTTCAAGATTCTTGGAATCAGCCTATCTTTCAACCAGACCCTGCTAAAAGGCTCATGGCCAAGTTTAAAAGAGCACGCAAGCATATCCATGTCTGGTGTAAGTCTCTCCCCAATTTAACAAAATTGATTGATAAGGTCAAGTTGGTGGTGCAGCTGTTAGACTTCATTGAGGAGAGCAGAGACTTAACCATTCAGGAATGGAACTTCAAAGAAATCCTTCTTCTTCATTTACAAGACCTTCTAGCTAAGCAACAGATTTATTGGAAACAAAGAGGTCAAATCAAATGGGCCACCCTTGGAGATGCCGGCACTAAATTCTTTCACGCCAATGCCACTGTCAAGCACAGACATAACCTTATTTCTTCTCTTAAAGATGATAATGGAAATATGGCTCTCTCATAATGAAAAAGAAGCTGTGCTTTTTAATGCCTTCAAGAACCGTTTGGGGACTTCTCAGCAAACTTCTATGGTTTTCAACTTACATGCTTTGATTCAGCCGATTGGTAATTTATCAGAGCTTGAGCACCCTTTTTCTAGCCTTGAGATCGATCAAATCATTGCATGTCTGCCATCAAATAAATCGCCAGGTCCAGATGGCTTTAACACAGACTTTGTTAAAAAATGCTGGCCGGTGATTGCCCCTGATTTCTATGACCTATTCAACAAATTTTTTGAAGGATCTCTCTGCATGCATAGCATCAACGGATCATATGTGACCCTCATTCCCAAAAATGGCTCTCCTAATTCAGTTGGTGATTATAGACCCATCTCCCTCCTTAACACGAGTGTCAAAGTTCTAACAAAAATCTTAGCCAATCGCTTGCAGCTGGTGATCACAAAGCTCGTCCATCAGAATCAATATGGTTTTATCAAGGATAGATCGATCCAGGATTGCTTAGCTTGGGCTTTTGATTATATTTCCCTTTGTCACAAATCCAGAAAAGAAATGGTCATTCTAAAGCTTGATTTTGAGAAGGCATTTGATAAACTGGAGCATGCTGCTCTTTTGGAGATCTTGAGGCACAAGGGGTTCGGTGATAAATGGATCCACTGGATCTCTATGATTCTTGGCTCCGGATCTTTTGAAGTTCTTTTGAATGGAGTCCCTAGGAAAAGAATTCACTGCAGACGCGGAGTCAGACAAGGCGACCCTCTGTCCCCACTTCTTTTTGTTCTTGCTGCTGATCTTCTACAGTCTATTGTCAACAAGGCTTGTGAAGGTGACCTTCTTCGTCTTCCCTTACCAAACAATTGTGGTCCGGATTTCCCTGTCATCCAATATGATGATGATACTATTCTCATAATGGAAGCCTGCCCTAGACAACTTTTCTTCTTAAAGGCAATGCTCAACTCTTTTGCTAACTCCACTGGGCTTCATGTGAATTACCATAAGTCCAACATTTATCCCATCAATGTCACGAACCAGAAAATGGAGATCCTTGCAAATACTTTTCATTGCAAAATTGGATCATTGCCCTTTACTTACTTAGGGCTTCCCTTGGGTCTTCAAAGACCTAAATTGGGTGCTTTTCTACCCCTTATCCAGAAATTTGAAAAAAGACTGGCGTCAACCTCCATCTTCTTATCACAGGCCGGAAGACTTCAAATGGTTAATGCAGTCTTCTCTCTCCCAACATATTACATGTGCACTCTTAAGCTCCCCAAAACGGTGATCAGACATATGGATAGACTCAGACGGCATTGCCTTTGGAGAGGTGCTGATTTAAATGCCAAGAAACCCCCTCAAGTTGCTTGGAGTTCGGTTTGCAGGCCAAAATTTCAGGGGGGTGGGTGTAATCAATCTGACATTACAAAATCGAGCCCTTCTCATGAAAAATCTTCATAAATTTTTCAACAGAGCTGACATCCCATGGGTTAATATTATTTGGACCAATCATTACAGTCACTCTCTGCCCTCGGATAGACCAGTTGGTTCTTTTTAGTGGCGAGATGTCCTTAAAACGCTTGAACCATTTAAGAGTATTGCTAGGGTGGAAATTGGAGATGGAAAAACAACACTACTCTGGCATGATAACTGGGATGGTGTTCCCAAATCAACACAATATCCAGAACTTTGGTCCTTCTCTGCTTGCAAAGACATCACTGTGCTACAAGCAAGATTGGTTGACTCCCAAGAATTGTTCCATGCACCGTTGTCCATTGAAGCCTTTGTTCAACTTCAAGAGTTGAATGATCGCTTGGATAATCTCCCACATAATAATCAGAGAGACAAATGGAGTTGCTCTACTTCTTCCAGCTTATTTTCCTCACAAAAGATTTATTCTCATTTGATGGGTAACCAGTGGACACATCCCATTTTCTCTTGGTTGTGGAAATCCAAATGTCAATCCAAACACAAGGTGTTCTTTTGGCTTCTACTGAAAGACAAATTAAATACCAGAGCTTTTCTAAGGCAGCGGTCTATGTTTCTGGACTCTTACTCCTGTGACAACTGTATTCTTCAAGTTGAAGAGACGGCCATTCATCTTTTTTTTCAGATGCAATTTTGCTAAGAGATGTTGGTCCTTGGTTGGAATCTCTCCTTCACGTTCTGCGGATTTATTCAACACCATTTTAAGAATCAGAAGACGTTGGCAAGTCCCTTGGAAACTTGAAGCCATAATCTTATTGACCTGGGGCATCTGGAAATGCAGAAATAATTGGGTGTTCAATGAGATTCCGCCCACGGTGGAAGGTTGTCGAGATATGTTCAAATCTGAAATGAACCTTCTTAGTCATCGAGTTAAGCCAGTAATAGGAGATAAAATTAGAGCCTGGCTTCTTTATTCTGTTCTGTAACTCTAATTTTTTCTCCTGTACTCACCCTCCTGTACCTTCACCCCCACTCTTGTTTCCTTAAGCAATAAAATACTGTAGGCCTCCCTACAGTAACTTTTACTTAAAAAAAAAGGCCATGTGCCCTAGATGGTGTTTGTGTGTGGGGCTGCCATTGTTTGGGTTGCTTGTGCACCATGTGTAGGTTTTGGACCCGGTTTTCCTTAAAACTGGATCAATTTCTTTCTTCTTAATTGAGAGGCAGAGCTCCTGCCATTAAGTTAAAAAAGGCTATCTCATAGAAATAAGTGTTCCAAAGATTACTCATGACTGAGGGCACATAGAACAAAATCACATGACAGAAATCCATATTTATCCATTTCAGTAGGAGACACCTTCCAAAAGAATATTTTATGTTATGTTGACAGGAAGCCTTCCAAACCCACTTGAAAACTCGGCGAGCATCAGAATGCCATGTGAGATGATAATAAGCTTTTGATAGCCCAAATATAAGTCTAAATATCAGGACCTTCTGTAAAAAATAGAGCATCCAATCTGTGTCAATGATTGCAATTGTGCATAAGCCTGTTCTGACAAGGGCAGGCGAAAGGGATTGTGTAGAGGGGAGGTCAGAACAGCCTTATAGAGAGTTTTTTTTTGTTCTTTGCAAAGGAGAACAGCTCAGGGTAATGATAGCTCCTAGCCAAAGATCCTCCCAAAAATAGCAAAACCCATCATTCTGAATATTAACTGATGCAAGCCCCTTATATGAGTCCAACAGCCTGAGTATATCTTGCCGCCAAAAAGAACTTTTTTGTGTTACCAGGTAATTTACCATTCCGTTGCAGCAGCAGCAACAAAAACCAAGCCTTTTATCCCAAACAAGTTGGGGTAGGCTAGAGTGAGAACCCAATAGAAACAATCAAACAAGTCAAGGTTCGGGCACATGGATAGTTCATAGTTGTTTTCCGTACACTCCTATTCAAGGCTAAATCTTCGGGTATATCTCATCCTTTCAAGTTTCCTTTAATTGTCTCTTTCCATGTCAACTTCGGTCTTCCTCTATTCTCATTGTTATCGCGTCTTAGGATCCCACTACACACTAGCGCGTCTAAAGGTCTCCGTTGGACATGTCCAAACCATCTCAATCGATGTTGGACAAGCTTTTCTTTAATTGGTACTACTTATAGCTTATCACGTATATCATCATTCGTAACTTGATCCCTTCTTGTATGGCCATAAATCCAATGCAACATACACATTTTCGTAACACTTATTTGGTGAACATGCCATCTTTTTGTAAGCCAACATTCTACACCATACAACATAGCAGGTACAATCACTGTCCTATAAAATTTGCCTTTTAGCTTCTTTGGTACCATCTTGTCATATAGAACGCTAGATGCTTGATAAGATATCACTTCATCCACCCTCCTTTGATTCTATGGCTAACATATGCCGAGACAACATAGGCGGATTATAAGTAATTATATATAGTCTAATTTAACTCCAATTCATTCGCAATTTCCGCAACAACGTCCGGGGTATGCTAATTGTTTTCAATTAATGACTCCAAGCCAGCCCTCATCCTTAGTCTTGCAACTTGGCAACATCTGGTATTTTTTTCTCTACTCCTATAAAGCACCAATTTTGTGGGTCGTGTGTCACGCGCGAAGCGCATCGGCCTGTTACTCTCCCCCACTTCTAGCCTACTAGTGGTGGATCGTTATCCTATAGGTGGGTCGTGAGAAACCATCCAAGCCCAACATGACAAAAGTTGCACGCAACACAACGCTTCTACATAGTATCACTCCACTAGCTGAAGGAGGACGGGCGACCGAGCGAGCTATAAAAAGGGGGCCATACTCATTTTCAACTCATTTTTTCTCAGCCTTTTGGCTAAATATTTGTTCTTATCAGTTAATATCTAGTATGCGGACCATATGTTCACTTTGATATTAAATTTATTTTGTATGGTTATTTTTATGGGGAGGGTCCACCACATTGTCTTATTGGACGTGTCGCTCAGCCGTTGCACATTGCTGTTAGGGTCTAGCCCACCCTAATCAATACCATCAAATTGATGTTAGGGCCTAGCCCACCCCACCACATTGCTGTTAGGGCCTAGCCCACCCCAACCAATACCATCAAATTGATTGTGTGCCGTTGCAATGTACGGGCATTGTACTAGTGTCATTTAATGCCAGACCTCTCTAAATGCAGTGCTTTCTGTATTTGTGTATCTGATCCAGCACAGTTGAATGGACCTTTAAAGTGCAAAGTTAGAAAGATGGCAGGGCTGAGAGAACCAAATTAGCTACCTGGAGCCTTCCTTCTGGGATGTAAAGGAAGCAGTATGTTCATTTGTGGCAATAAAGCTATGGTTTACATCACTGAATATTGTGTTTGATAGACAAGCTATGGTTTCTTATTCTGAAACTACTCTAAGGCTGCTTTAAATAGTAGTTACTTTTTTTTGTTCTTGTTCTTCCTTGATTATTGAACTCAGTCCATGTCTAATTACCTGCAGAGATGGGTTGGGGAATATCAAGGTTGATTGGACTGAAGGCTGCTGTCCTGCTTTCTGTGGCGTGTTTTTTCCAAGGATTAGGAGTGATCCTTATCTCATTTCCTCTCATATATGCATCCGTGATTGCAATACTAGTCTCCATAGCTTCCCACCCATCAATTGATCTTCCTTTACTTCTTGGCAAGGCATCCGATGGAAGTTTTCCGTTGTGGTCATGGATCATCTTCTCACCATTTCTTCTTTTCATTCACCTGTTTGTGCTGATACGGAGATTTGTGAAAAACGAGCCTTTATACACTGAGGTTGCAGATGGAGTGTTTGTTGGAGGATGGCCTTCTTCGGTTGAACACCTGCCACCAGGTGACCCTGCAATCATAGATTGCACATGTGAGTTGCCAAAAAGCTCAACTATATCTAACAATGCATATCTGTGCGTTGCTACCTGGGATACGAGGGCTCCTCAACCATCACAAATTGAGTCTGCCGTGCGATGGGCTGTGAGACAGCGGTCACAGAACAAACCTGTCTATGTCCACTGTGCCTATGGTAATTTTGCTCTTCTGCCTATGTTTGGATAAGGAACTGTGTTGTCTTTCATATATGTTTTTCTTGCAAATAGATATATTTATGTTCTTAAATGTATTTCTGTGGATTAGCCATATTTAGATAACTGTTGAGATCATGATGATCCACAATGGAATTTCATGTATTGGTGAACCATATATTGTGTAGCAGCTGGAGTCAGGAGACAACAATATGCTGATATGTTATTTTTTTCATTTCTGGTGTCGTCTTATTTCATGCGACTATTTGCCATGTCTTATTTAGTTGTTCTTATCTGCAACAAAATCATAAGAAGTAAAAATGCCATGTATAAGCTGAACAGCATTTGCATTACGTTCAGACAGTATAAGGATCATCATATATGTTGTGTAGATAGTCTTGTAATAGTATCAGACTTTAAAGAGATTTTTTAGCCAAATTTAAGCTTAAACATTGAAAGAAAATTAAGCTCTGGATATGTTGGCTGGACTTTTAGGTTTGGCTCTTAGCTTAAACTTCCCTGTTACTAATTTCAAAATAAAACCTCTTTATTAAGTCTTGTTCTTACCACTTCCTCACTTACCTAATATGCCATCAAATTGAACTTAAGTCCAATAATATTGATCGCTTGGATTTCTTTATGTGATGGCGTGTTATATCTCTAACAGGTCATGGCAGAAGTGTCTGTGTGATGTGTGCGCTTCTTGTCGCATTAGGATTGGCTGAAGATTGGAAAGCTGCTGAGCAAATGATCCGTGAGAAGCGACCTTCTATTAGCATGAACACTCTTCACCGCAAAAGCTTGGCGGAATGGTCAAAACATTTGCTCCCCTCTAAAAGAAGTGGGGAATCAGATGTGAGTTCTGTTATCCATTCGGATTATAACAGGAAATAAAATTGGACCAGCAAGAGACAGGCGTGTTCAGATATTTAAGATGCATTGTACATTTGGTTGTATTGTTTGCTCCTGTCCTAGTGAATGCCTATGGTTCATTCTAAGTTACCATTTTGTGGTAATTGTGTTGTAAAAACTATATGTATCGAATTATATTAGTACTGTAGCTTTACACTGTTAGTTCTTTACGGAAGATTTAGTCTCCTGGCCTCCTTTTTTGTAATATAACAGTCCTATCATTGAATGCTTGTCAGGGAAGGGCTGTTGCCTAACCTTTGGGGCTTATTTTGGAAAAGTGGAATGGAGGGGATTTAGGGGGCTGCTGGCTTCTCATTTATAGCTATATGTGATATGTTTCTTATGTTCAGCCTGCATCCAATATTGCTGCTATGTTTTCTTCACTTGATTCGGTAGTTAATGTTCAGCTTTTCCACAATCCAAACTTTCTTTCGTCGTGTCCACATTTCATTAATTTCAACCTTATCTTGTGATTTGTGAAGTCTTTTGACTTACATATTTTCTGTTTTGTACGCCCTTGTGGCCTTTTATCCTTTTACCATTTTTCTGGTCTTTCTGAATCAGAACTTTTTCAGTAGGAGTGAAGATTTCACAAAGCTTCATGACTGTTGTTTGTGATATCTTCTGATGTAAAATCTTGTGCATCGTGCAACAACAACCTAATTTAAGTGTTCATGGTTGATGATATTGGTAGCAGAACTGATTATGGAATTGAGTCAACTGATAAGTGATAATTTGATCTCAGATCATGTGAAAGCTGGTTCTTCTTTCCTTCATTTGCTCATCGATAGTTCTGGTCTTGCATCTTACAATTTGCTTGTCAGTTTATGTAAGATTCCTAATGCTGTTTCTACATGTATTGCAGAATATTGATATTTCTAGCCAAATTTTAAGTCATTGTGTATCTAGAAAAGCCATAGCCGACTTACAATTTGAAACAGAGGGACTGCACCATTTAACTTGTTTAACTGCCCATGTTTCTTTAGTGTCATTTTTTTATTGTATTATTGGCTTCAGACATATTACCATGTCACAGTTTCTTTCTTTTCCATCAGTGCTCAGCATATAATCCAGTACAGGAAATCGGCTCCCACCAGTAGCTGTTGCATTTTTTTATGTTGGACTACAGACGATGGATTATTGTCTGTCCAGTATTGTCCTTGGAGATAGTCTACTACCGACAATGTGTTTGCTAAAATACTTGATTTGGAAAGGTATTTAATGGTTAATCTGTCACTCCAATTGCAGTTAGTTCTCTCTGGCAAGTGAGCAGCCAGAATCTTGTGTAACTGATTTGTTCTCTCCTGCCACGCACAAAAATTCTGCGGTGCTAACCCTTCAATCAGTTCAAGAGCCATATGAACAGGTGAGCCACCCAACATCGCACTACAGCAATTCCTTCTCCCCGCCCTTTTCGCCTAGTGATGTTGCTTTCTCAGTACTTTAATGATAGAACATTACAATGCATCTCCCTCTCAAAACCTCTAATCTTTGTAACACCACCCTCGCGGCCAAAGTTTTACACCCTCCCTCACCAGGTGAGGCCTCAAAATCCGGCGAACTGGTTCTGCTGCTGGTGGTGCAGGGCTTGCAGTTCCGTTGCTGTGGGGCTGAGGCTCTCTGTCCCGATGAAGTTGCTGTTACACGAGAAATAATGCATGCCAGTGTCAGCCATGTCCATTTCTGAATTTTCATATAATGAATCTGAAAACAAGTGGTTCTATCTTTCAAAAAAAACCCGAAGGAATACATGTGATTAAGGCATGCTTGGGAGTTGGGAACAACTACGGTGCAGTTGATCAACAATAAACTCCAGTTTTTGCAGTTGATCAAGTCTGAATCTTACTCGCGGGGACGGGAAGCCCAAAGGTTGCTGAGAGCTCTGAGGCGGCTGTAGTACTCTCCAATGGAGAGGAAGCACCGCGCAGCCTGCCGAGTGGTCAGGATCCGGCGCATCTGATGCAACGTCTGGTGCCTTAGATTGTCGGCCTGCAGTTGGAACACGAACAAACACATATATGAAAAGGTGAGATGTCGCATCAGTGTTGTTCCTTGTCTTGCTATGCTGCACATGAGCACATTGGCGCTTCCAATATCTTGAATGACAGGGCATTCTCGGATCATGCAGTTGCATCTATTCTAGTGCTGTTCTTCTGTCTTTTCCCAGTTATATTCTAGTTTGGACAATTACTGAAAGTTCCCAGTTGCTGCTTAAGCTTAATCTAATGAATTCTTGTTTTTATCAAAGTTTGGAGTTTAGATAGTGTAGCATTTATTTTCATACTGATGGTGTATTTGTCCTTATTATTTCTTTTCAATCTTCAGCCAAACCTAAGGCAACAAGAAGGGTGGCATATCATCTGTGATCGTGTTTGTTGCAGATCTTCTTCATATGCACCTTTATAATCCAAATATACTGTGCTCCTAGCGGCTTTGTTCATTGTAAGGATTTGTGTGAAATCATTGCTCCAATCATGAATCTAGGAAATATACTTTAAGCTCTAAAATAAGTGAATTTGTATAATGTTTTGGAGACATCAATCAATGCTACTATAAAATTACATATGTACACTCCTATTGTTTTAACATGTAATAATTGCACTTCAGAAATACAGGGTAGCAAAATCTACAAAAACTAGGTGGTCCATTGATCTACAAGTGCACTTGTACTAGAACAATTTTAAAACTAGGTGATCCATGATCTACAAGTGCATTTACTCCAGAATAATTTTTAAATGCTAAAAGTATGCTTAATTTACATCTGCCTTCTAGCAAAGTTCCGTCCACAAAAGGAACCAAAGCTCAGGAAAGTTGAAACAAACTAACAAAATGGAGGTCGCAATCAGCTTTTACTCCCTGAGAGAGGAGATAATCGATAGAAAGGCCTGACCATTTCTTTAACAACTTCTGATGGAACAGCAAGCCCCATCTTTATTTTAGGCTTGTTGTTGTCCATGGGACTGAATTTTAGGTGTCTGTGTCCTTTTCCTGACCACTACGCATGGATTGAACCTTGCAACTTTTGCAAGGCATGGAACACCAGGCCTCTAGTATTTTGGCTGTGGGCCCTCTGTACTTCAGAGGCACCAGCAAACAGAGACGGGGGAGAATAAAAAGGAGTTTTTTTTTAAAAAAAATGGAATAAAAAGGAGATGGCCGACCCAGAGAAGACAAACACACAAGGGACATTATTTACACACAGTGCCAACTGTGTAAGTATCCGGCCATTGACTTTCTGTAGAAAGATACAGGTGTGTATGTTACGTGTATGTACTGCCAGTACACATGTGTGACCAGGAACAATTCCTCGCCAAATCTTCACTTAAACAAAAGGGATCAAAGCCTTGCCCTCTTTGGTCCCTACCAACACACTAGAAAACATGCAATAATTGTCGCCAGCGGCATTAGCCTGTTTTTTGTTGTTTAATTACAAGCTAATTATGGGTGCTGGAAAGTGGTAATGATAGTTATCCGTTTATCTGCAGGTTTAAGCTTGGGGCCCTTAAAGCTAGCTTTCTGACAAAAGGTTGGGCTGCCCCTGCCATGGAGAAAGCAGGACCAGACCCTGTAGCTCGTAGGACGAGGACCAGCTCCATTGCAACTGTTACGTTGCTGTGCAGTTCTGACAGGGAAGGACTAATGTACTTGAAAGTTTATGCTAGTTTTTCTCTCTCGCCGTGTTATTTTTTTTTGCTGTTAAAAAGAAAAGGTTTACTGACCATGATCTACAGTGAGAATAAGCTCTTGAGGATGGCAGTCAACGATGCAGGAAATGGTGGGTAAAAAGATGGTGACCTGTTGATAGAAGTTTTCGAGGCTGGCGAGCTTCTCAAGTGCGACGGCCATGATGTTCATGTAGTTGGGGGCGGCGGCGCCGTCGTTGAGCGTGCCGGCGGCGACTGTGTCGGCCAGGGACTGGTGGAGCTGGTGCAGGCCCTGGGCGAGCGCTTCCTCCGCCTGCTCCGACGACTGCTGCAGATTGCAGATCCCCAGCAGCTGCTGCTCCGTCAGCGGGTCCAGCTGCGGTATCAGGATCTGCATGCCAAAGAAAAAAGAGGCTCAGTACGGCGCGGGTGCACGGACGGACGGCATGGCGATGGCACGCATTAGGACCGCGTACCTTGAGCAGCTCGGACGGGCGGAAGCCGCCCATCCAGAAGAAGCAGCGCTCGGCGGGGGTGGCCCAGGAGCCGGTGAGGAGGTGGAAGACGTCGGAGCGCGCGAGCGCCGCCTTGAGCTGGAACAGCTCGTCGTAGTGCTGCATGCACTCCTCCACGATGAGTCCCAGGTTGCCGTCCAGCAGGTGCGCCTGCAGCCCGCCTCGGAGCTCCGCCAGCCGCTTGGTGTCGTCGTCCAGCCACCGCGCGTACTCCATGTCGAACATGGCGGCGCCTGCATGCATGGTACGTACACGTACGTATGTACGATAAAACCGGAGTTAATAATAGTCCGCTAATACTAGTCAGTTGGCAGCACATGTTTTACACGCCAAACGAAGCCGGCCGGCCATGCATCTCGGTAACCGCGCTGCGGCCTGCTGCGGCTGCGGCTGCGGCAGCTAATAAGCTGCAGGCCACAGCTGCATGGCAAAAAGCTCGAAGCTTTGGAGCAGTGGTACTGCGAATGAATGGAGGAAGCGGACGGACGGTGCTGAGCATTACCAGAGCTCATGTCCCCGGCGGCGCTGCACCCTCCAACGAACAGGCCCTGGACCACGGTAAGCCCATGACATATCAAAGCTCTGAATGATACGAACTTCCATCCGATGCATCAGGTGGTCATCAGCAGAGGTGTTTGGGAGTTCGGGCTTGAACGAACCTGTGACCGTGCTCTCTGGAGCTCATGCTCGACCTGCTGAAGCCTGATCCTGCTAGTCTCGAGCTGCTGCACGTAAGCCTGCAGTGAAAGGACGAGCCTAGTATATTATTACTCTCAGCAATATCCCAGGACCATGCGTTCTTTTCGCTGATTGAAACAGAACAAAGTCACTGAGTTCATGGGTGGCACTGGCAGTCACAGTCATGCACCTTCTTCCTCAGCCTGCTCTTCCTCGCAGCCTCTCTGTTCTGCGCCAGCCGCCGTTCCGTCTGCAGGGACGAAGGATTCACAGCGATTCAAGTTCGATGGTGAGTAGTGGGAGCAAAACGAAGCAGATGCAGGTCCATGCAAAGTGGTGGAGTGACCATGCAACAACAAGCCAACAAGCGCAAGGGCAGAGCTATGTAGTATATCCTACCTTGGCATCTACCAACTTGCCATCTTTTCTTGTGGATCCATGCTTCCTCTGTACGTGCAAAGGACACCACGAGAAGGCCAGCGGAATTAGAGCATGTACTGGTATGGTATAGTATAGTATAGTAGCGTTTCCCTTTGCGTTCCCTTCTCCTCCACCACATCAACACAGTGGCCATCTCGCCAACTAAAGGCAAGCACAGGGCACAGAAAGAAACAGGCCAATGCAAAAAGCTCATGTCGTTCATCATCTATCGCGTCGATGGATGCGCAGCAGCACGGCCACTGTCCATCTTCTCCAAACACAAATACTAGCTTTTGGCTGTAGCTGTCCAGCGAGGGTGCGGGAGAGAGACAAAAGGGAGGTTAGGGATGACCCTCGTCCCTGGCGCCATCATTTCGCGCATCCTCTCCGTAGGATTGACCAGAGAGATGTCATTAGTCCAATCATGCAGCATGACTGCCTGGTTTCCACCCCAAGCATCAAGCAATCACTAGTCAGAGGCCACATCCCACATGACATCGCGACGCAAGGGACACGCATGCATGGCATGGAATGCCTTCGTGTTTAGAGGCAACCTAGCTAGGACTAGGAGCCTGGCCCTGGCCCAGTGTGCCCCTTAACTATACTGCTATGGCCATGAGGTAAGCTGCAGAGCGGCTGGGGTGGGGGGTGTGGGGGTACCGTACACCACAGCACTGGCGGCTTTGCCGTACGTGCGTTTGCCTCGGCCGGCGTTGGTGTGTGTCGTGTGACATGAAAGAACAGCATGTTACGGACCACACAGTGCGTACCGCAAAGACCAAGTTTTTCAACGACTGGACAGCAACATTCTGAAGAGACTGGTGGGTGAGTCGTGTTGGGCGGAGCTCTTCTCTTGGTGGTTGGCTGGAGCTGGTGTACTGCCGCTAGCCGTCTACCTAGTAGGACTGTAGGAGGGTGGTGGTGTTGCTAGTACCACGGACGGGGCCGGTGCATGCTGTGACAGTAAAAGATGGAGGGTTGTGGCTCTGCGCTGCGCTGCGCTGTGCTGTGCACTGGACATTGGTGCGGGGCAGCCGGGCCAGGGCCGTCAGGCGGAGGAGGCAGTGGTACCTTGTCATGGTCTCCCCCTCCCTCTCCTCCGTGCAGCTGCAGCGGGAGCGGGTGGTGCTGCTGAAAGCTCGGCGGGGCGGCAGCAGCGGGCGCAGCGGCGAGGCCTGGCTTGTAGCTGTAATCATCAGTGGTCACCATCATGACCTCCTGCCGCGGCGCAGAGGAGGCTGGGGACACCAACTCCATCTGAGACATTGTGTTCTGAGCTGAGCTCGAGTCAGTGCCGGTGCTCCCTACTGACTGCGAATTCCCCTGTTCAGCAATTACACAGCAACAGTGAGCGGCGGGTAAAAGGATTTATTATGCCATGTCTGCTACTGCTGCTGCGGTAAATCCAAGTGACCGTCGCTCTCCCTCTATCTCGTCTTCATCCTCTTTAGCTCGCCTCGTCGTGGCTGGCTGCCTGCAGCCTGCAGCCTGCAGAGTGCAGACCACATGCAGAGAGCGAATCACCAAGAAAAACAGCCACATCTTTTCTTGGGTTCAGCGACGATGACGAGCCAGCGGAGGAGACGACGAGAGACGGGCGCGCGGCGAGGCGATGAATGAATGAATGAATGAATGCGTGCATGCATGAATCAGTGATCATGGGACATCGGGAGGTGGCGGGGCCTTTACACTGTGCAGCTGCTGTTGGTGCCTCATTGGCCACGAAGGGAAGATCTCCAGCGTGGGGGGCCTGCCGGTGCCAGCGCCCGCGAGATATCCTGCCGCTGCTGCATGCATACATACAAAGAGAATTAACACGGGGGACTTACCGAGTGTCGTCGATGCCTTCCCTGTTCATGCATCTCTCTCCTCTCCCTCTCTCTCTCTCCATGGGACACTAGAGGAGCTAAGAGGGAATGCACACAGTCGGCGAAGAGAGGATTCCATGTTTGTGTGGCATCGGCATCGCACTGCATACTATGCACACTGTGTTTGCATAGGAATGGAAACCGGCAGGAACACAAAAGGCGAGGCATGTCTCGCCCTGTGCGGCGCTGTGCCCGTGCGCAGCCGAGCAAGGATCGAACGCGAGCCTTTTTGGCAAGTAGCCCAGTCCGGCCGGACTCCTGAGACAGAAGGAAGACGGAGAAGGCAAAAAAAAAAAAGCTTACACTTTGCCTGCGCGACGTCGTTCTTGATGATCACGCCCGGATCGACGCCGCCGCCGGCGCTGGCGGCGCCGCCACCGTGGATGAGGGCCTCCTCCAGCTCACCGAACCCGAAGTAGGCAGCGGCTGCGGCCGCAGGCTGGAAGTCCCTGCCCAAGCAGTAGCGCACAGAGCCCATCAGTCATCGCCCGCCCGCGGCCCGCCCCCCGAGCTATAGAAGCCAAGGTGAAGGCCAAGGCGAAGCTAGTAGCAGATAAGGATGAGGGCCAAAAGACGATGGTGCCGGCCGATCGATCTTGGTGCCCAAACAAATCACTCGCACTCGCAGGATTCAGGCCTCGAGCATTAAGAAAAACATTTCGGTGCGTGCGGCGGAGGTGTAATCCAACCAAAGTGGCGCGGCATAAGCTCGTGGAATCGGTCTGTTATAAAGACGGATAAAAGGAGAGCGAGAAAAAAAAAATATATACTTCAAAGAAGTTGCGCACCCAGGCATTTGAAAATACGGTTTAATGCTGGGAGGGAGGGGGAGCTAGCCAGTTATTTGCGAGCCTTGTTGCGACGCGGAAAAGGTTGCGGGCAGCGGCAGACCTCTGCTGCATGCGGATGCGGCCTCTTCGAATTGGGTTGGGTGAGGCGAGGTTGAAGACGATTAGCTAGCTAGCAGAGCCAGAGGGGTATATCGAAGACAAACCGGAAGTAAGTCGAGGGAGGAGAGAGAGAGAGAGAGAGGAAGTACAGGAAGCAGGTCGGCGGTGCAGCCGCGGCGGCGGCGGCGGCGTGGGCTTGGACTCCGTACGCGAGCGCCTGGTTGAGAGGCAGCGCTGCCCTCTCCATCCTCCAAGAACTCTCCTCGCCTTGCACCATGGCCACTGCTAGTTCTACGACCAACAAGAGACCAGCAGGAAGCGCTGTGGGCGGTGGCGATGGACTATATAAAAGAACAAATTTGTCTCCATGACATCAGCGAACGATGGGTTTGCGTACATCAAGTTTCACTAGCTCATTTAGTCCCGTGGATATTGCAAAAAAAAATTTGGTTTTATAAGTAACATACTATCAATTAAAATATTCTTCTAACATAGAAGAAGAGAGAATCTCGAGTTAAAAGAACAAAATACCCTAGTTAAAATAAATAAACTTGAATTCGACAATCATCCTTATCATTAGACCTGCCACATGCATACCTCACAAACTACGTATATATGGCAAAGCTTGGTGTCAGAATTAGGCTGGCTCTTTGCGCGTGATATGTCTGGTCTTACCATGGCTGCTACTCTATAGCTTCCCCACGTTTTTTTATCTGTAAAATTTTAATACTCCCTCCCCCTAAAATAGTACTCCCTCCAAAATATTATTCGTTTTCTCTCTTAAATTTTTATGTTTATATCAAATTTATGATAATAAATCTAGACACATATAAAACATATATATAGAGTATCGTATAAATTCATTAATCATGTAAGACCAATTTTAATTTGGAACAGAGGGAGCTCTATACTTTTAAGTTTATATTTAAATAGATGATAAATCTAGACATTTATACAAAACATATATATTAATTATTGTATGAATCTATAAAAAGTTAAAACGAATTTTAATTTAGAATGAAGGGAGTAGCTTTTATTTCAGAAATAGTTTCGTTTATTTTTAACTTTTTTTTGAGTAAACGCATTTGACACGGTAAAATCGCTTTGCCGCACCACATGTGTTGCCTGCCATGTTAGATAATGATTTAGGGCATGTTTGATTTCTAAGGACTATTTTTTAGTCTCTCTATTTTATTCTCTTTTAGTTTTTAAATTGTCAAATGTAGAAACTAAAACTCTATTTCAGTTTTAGTCCCTAGAAACCAATCGCTCCCTTATACGTGAAAAATCAAAACGTAAATGATGTGGCAAGATTTTTAGAAGAAAAAGCATATATTTTCCTATATGACATTGAATGAAGATGATTTTATATGAAAATTATATATCTCGATTCTACTACCTTTTTATATTATTTGTTCTTATTTAAGACTATTAAGATGCTCAAAAAAATAATGTAGAACTTTAGCAGCATAATAAGACCGTGTCCAACAGTTCATCCATTTGGATAAGGTTATCCAAAAACATAATTTTGCATTGTAGACTATACTACTGGCAGAGTAGAGTTTGAACATAGGAATGATGATAGTTAAGTTGCTGGAAAATGGTCTAACCACGTACAAATGCTTGTCATCTTAAAAAAAATATTTTTTTCCTTGTACAGTGTCGAATGAAGATATTTGGATATGAACCTTATAATTCTTAATGAGATCTAAAACTTTATAGTTCCCCTGTTTGAGGTCGTTAAAATACTCAAATAAAAATACTATAAAGTTTCGACAATATATTAATTGCACAGGAGGGTTTATTACATCATAAAAAAATCGTATCTTTCTCATATGATGGCAAATGAAGATAATTCCTATGTCAAAACTGTAGCTATCGGTGGCTTTTGGATTTTCAGTTAGCTAAGATGCTAGAAAGATAATATAAATTTTGAGACACGTATCGATGGCAAACCAGGCGCATATTGGTAGCGTACTACTGCAAATAAGCGATTGACGATGGACGAGACGAGACCAGTACTAAGAGTACTTTAATTCTTTAGCAGACATACTTTCTCCTCCGTGTGTAGAAAATATTCAGTTTTATAACGTCCACAAGTCTATGCATGCTGGTGACAAAATTCTCGTATAAAAGAGAAGGCGGGGGAGGGAGCCAAGCCAGAGAAAGGATCGGAGATAGATGCTGCGTGCATTGCATACCAATAGTCCAATACCAATACCATTGCCATCCTTGTGGCAAAAGCAAGCATGCAAGCGCAGCAGAAGCCCCTTCATCCTCTTTGTTTGTTTCTCTTCTCAGCTCCCCACACCGCACGCTGCTTTCCCTTGTTTGATGAGCAGTGGCGAATTGAATCGGCCTTGGAGTTTCATCCACTGTACTGCAAAGAAGATCTTGTCCTTTTGAACACGTCCTGCCGTCTTGTTCTTTTTTTTTCACAGGCTTGTAACAGCCAGCTGTGCTGTTGGGGAGGGGAGATGCAGAGGGAGAGAGAGAGAGATGAGAGAGGGGACGTGCTAGGACTTTTTTCTGTCAGCGTTTCTGTCTCCTACTCCACTCCTTTGTACCTCTCATTGGCCGCCCTCTGGCCCTCGCCTCTGAGACGGCAAGTACTCAAACAAAAGGAGCATTGAATAGAGAGGAGATAGACATGGAGGAGGGGGGCAAAAGAGAAGAGAGAGAGAGAGAGAGAGAGAGAGAGAGAGAGAAGTTGTTCTGCACTTCCATCTCTTGTCCTATCATGTTATTAAGGGCAGATCAAGAAAGGTAGAAAGCGTTAGATAGGACTATGAGAGACATGAGAGTTGATTAGATTCGTCAAACTCTATGCCCTCACTCCACAATACTACATGCAGCAAAAGCACCACGAAATATGATAGGGATACAACCTGCAGTGTGAAAATATAAATCCTAGGGGTATGGAGCATATATATAATTCTAGTAGGAGCTTGGAAATGGGTAGAACTAAAAGTTTGGACCGGGCCATTTGGGCCGGCACGGACGTACGTACGACACGAAAATAAGAGCCCAAAACACGATGTTTCGGGTCATGACAGGCCTAGCTTTTAGTATCTAGGCACAGCACATCCCAGCCCAAAATTATTTGTTGTGCTGGCTCGAAAAAGATTAGTTCCAAATACGATGGGTCTAGGTCATGACGGGTCTAGCTTTTAGTATCTAGGCACGGCACATCCCAGCCCAAAATTATTTGTTGTGCTGGCTCGAAAAAGATTAGTTCCAAATACGATGGGTCTAGGTCATGCCGCCACGGCACGGCCCAACTTTCAGCTTTAGAAATGGGATTGTTTGGAGTTATCCCTGTCTGTATGGGTCAGCATCAGTGCATTATCATGCACAAAATATCTAAAAGATTGTTTCCTCAGAGATGATAATTCTTGTAACATGTCTGTTTGGCTTTAATCTGTACCGGTTTCTATAGTGTTTGGTCCCTATAGATTACAGGTGTAGTCTAAACAATTGACTTAATCCAAAGTGAATAGCCTACTTGAAGAAACCCTCACTTTGGCCTCTTGGCTGCCATTCGCCCATCGTCCCCTCCTGGATCCTGAGGTTGTCGTGGATAACTGCAGATAGGGAAGCACACTAAGCACATTTTTGTGACTGGTCATTAGTGCCCTAAGTAGGGCCTCAAGCGCACCATAAACAACTACAAAAGAAGTGGCATTTATACACGTTGGCCAGCTCCTCAGTCCACCTCACCAAATTGCTTAATAATCTATGAGCTGCAGAAGCCCAACCAAGTCCATTCGCTATAGAAATTTCTTATTGGTTTCTCTCACTGCCACCTGTTTAGGGTATACCTCAGCCAGTGCCAGTAGAAGGTCGCCAGGCAGTCCAATTAGTTGTTCAGAGAGAGATTCGGTAGATTTTGCAAATGCAATAATAGGCCTGCGGTGTACAGTCTCTTTTCCAGTTTTTTTATTGGGCAGAGAATATTGGGGAATCAGCAGGTGAGCTACACGCAAGAAGAGGGAGATGGACCTGAAGCTCTGGCGAATCGTTCTCTGCCGTCCAGCAATGGCAAATTACAAGAGCGAAAACGAGATACGGCAATTTTCTATTATATACATGACATCACAATTCGCGACGACATCATAGTCTTGGATTTGCACCACTTACATCTCATTCTTTGTCTCCTAAATTTCGCTGGAACCTTTTTTTTTTGTTTTGACATGACTTGCCAGTTGGAAATTTCACGCTCAGTGGCCAGAATATGGATAATCCAAATGCTTCCACGGAATGCATCCTCTCTTTTTTTTCATCCACTTGACTCTGAGAGTGAAAAGAAAGATTTTGTGCTAGTGCGTTACTGGTTAATGCCAATGCCGCTACGAAATTCTCACCTCTAAACTTGTATAGCAAAGCAACTGCCACTGAAAAGTCAATAGTTTGAACTTTTATATCAACCCAGTGAGTTGTCTCATCATATCGTATTTTATGAAACACAGGTAACAGGTCAACAGGAGAGGGGATCATATTTCAATAGGGTGGTTAACATGAGATTCCCATAATAGCAGCCAATGGATTAGTTTAACTAGCAATGGACAACAGATCCTGGGTGTTGGGGGTGCAGAACTTAATAAGCAGTTCATGCAGAAAATGATAGTAGAACGGTGCAACCGAGAATTTGTCAACCCAGCCCAAATCCAGCATTCATCCGATAGTGCAAGTTGTTAAATGACAATTCGTGAATAGCAAGTGAACCTGGATCAATAGTAAGGAGCACCTATTGGCAGGCCAGAGCGGACCCATAAATTCGATATGACCCGCCATAGAACATGTTCTGTTTTGTAAACAACTGTAAAACGAAAACTCTGCCTATGTTGATTGGAAGACTTTCTTTAGTCGTTTCAACATAGCCGGTCCTAAGCCCGGTAAAGGAGGAGGGTTGTATTACGTCCGGCAAACCAACGTAAAAACCAGCCAAATCTTATGTAGATGAAACCACAAAGAAAATCGTTGGGACGTAACCCTCTTAGCGACGCGCTATATCGGAACCCGGGTATGGTGTTAAATGAGCAAGGGTTGGGCCGTCACCCCTTAAGTGATGCGCCGTCTCTTGATCTAAAGCCGGTGACAAGTGAGCAAGGATCGGGTCGTCGCATCCTTAGTGGCGCGCTACATCGGTGGAAAATGAGCAAGAGTCTTTGCATCTTCCTCAGCGGGTGCGAAGGGTAAGGAAGCTAGTTGAGCCAACTAGGGTCCGTGTAGGTAGTTGGAACGTAGGTTCCTTAACAGGTAAGTTACGAGAAATAGTCGACGTTGCGGTGAGGAGACGGATAAATATTTTATGCGTTCAAGAGGCCAAGTGGAAAGGATAGAAGGCGAAGGAAGTGGAAGGTACAGGCTTCAAGTTGTGGTACACGGGGACTACAGCAAACAAGAATGGAGTAGGCGTCTTGATCGACAAGAGCCTTAAAGATGGGGTAGTAGATGTTAAGAGGCTAGGAGATAGAATCATCCTAGTCAAACTGGTCATTGGGGACTTGGTTCTCAATGTTATCAGCGCGTATGCTCCTCAAGTAGGCCTTAATGAGAACTCAAAGAGGGAGTTCTGGGAAGGCCTGGAGGACATGGTTAGTAGTGTGCCAGTTGGCGAGAAGCTCTTCATAGGAGGAGATCTCAATGGCCATGTGGGTACATCTAGCACCAGTTTCGAGGGTGTGCATGGAGGCTTCGGCTTTGGGACTAGGAATCAAGAAGGAGAGGAAATCCTGAACTTTGCCCTAGCCTATGACATGTTTATAGCAAACACTTTCTTTAGAAAGAGGAAATCCCACCTGGTGACCTTCAGTAGTGGCCAACACACTAGCCAGATTGATTTTGTCCTCTTGAGAAAAGAGGACAGGCATGCCTGCTTAGATTGCAAGGTTATACCTAGAGTGTGTGTGGTAACCCAACATAAGCTTGTCGTAGCTGACTTCCGTTTTAAGATTCGTTTACAACGGAATAAGCATAACAAGGTCATTAGAACAAAGTGGTGGAAGCTCAAAGGGGATGTGGCCCAAACTTTTAAGGAGAGAGTTATCGAGGAGGGCTCTTGGGCAGAAGAGGGAGACACAAACATCATGTGGAGGAAGATGGCGACATGCATCCGAAAGATAGCTTCAGAAGAGTTTGGGTTGAGTCAAGGAAACAGAAGGGAAGTTAAAGACACTTGGTGGTGGAACGAAGATGTCCAAAAGGCTATCAAGGAGAAGAAAGATTGCTACAGACGCTTTCATCATAACAAGTGTGCAGACAACATAGAGAAGTACAGGATAGCGAAGAAGTTTGCAAAGCGAGCGGTTAGTAGAGCCCGGGGTCAAGCCTATGACGACCTTTATCAATGGTTGGACACAAAGCAGGGAGAAAATGATATCTATAGGATGGCCAAGATTCGTGAAAAGAAGACAAGGGATGTCAACCAAGTCAAATGCATCAAGAATGAAGCAAACCAACTATTAGTGAAGAATGAAGAGATCAAGAACAGATGGAAGGAGTACTTCAACAAATTGTTCAATGGAGGGAATGAGAGTTCTACAATAGAATTGGACGAACCATTCGATGACAACAACAGAGGTTTTGTATGAAGGATACAAGAATATGAAGTTAAGGAGGCGCTAAAAAGGATGAAGGTAGGAAAGGCGATGGGCCCTGATGGTATCCCTATCGAGGTATGGAGATGCCTTGGAGACATAGCGATAGTATGGCTGACTAAGCTTTTCAACACCATCTTTCGGACAAACAGAATGCCCAACAAGTGGTGGCGGAGTACGTTAGTGCCAATCTTCAAGAACAAAGGAGATGTTTAAAGTTGTACTAATTACCATGGAATTAAGCTCATGAGCCATACAATGAAGCTATGGGAGAGAGTCATTGAACACCGCCTGCGGAAGATGACGAGCGTGACCCAAAATCAGTTTGGTTTCATGCCTGGGAGATCAACTATGGAGGCCATTTTCTTAGTGAGACAACTTATGGAGAGATTCAGAGAACAAAAGAATAACCTGCATATGGTCTTCATAGACTTGGAGAAGGCTTATGACAAAGTACGGCCTTGGAAAAACACAAAGTAGCAACAAAGTACATTAATCTTATTAAAGATATGTACACTAATATTGTGACAAGTGTCCGAACAAGTGATGGAGACACCGATGACTTTCCAATTAACATAGGACTACATCAAGGGTCGGCTTTGAGCCCTTATCTTTTCGCTTTGGTGATAGATGAGGTCACAAGGGACATACAAGGAGATATACTGTGGTGCATGCTTTTTGCCGATGATGTGGTACTTATTGAGGAGAGTAGGAGTGGTGTTTCGCAAAAGTTGGAATTGTGGAGGCAGACGCTGGAAGCAAAAGGTTTTAGGCTTAGTAGGTCTAAAACAAAGTATATGAAGTGTGATTTCGGTGCCATGGGGTATGAGGATGGCGATGTTAGTCTTGATGGGCAAGTGGTACCCAAGAAAGACACTTTTGTTACTTAGGATCAATGCTTCAGAAGGAGGGAGACATCGATGAGGATGTCAGTCATAGAATTAAAGCTAGATGGTTGAAGTGGCGGCAAGCTGCAGGTGTCTTATGTGACCCCCGGGTGCCACACAAACTGAAAGGCAAATTCTACAGGACAGCAATCCGACCGTCTATGTTGTATGGAGCAGAATGTTGGCCCACTAAAAGACGATATGTCCAACAACTAAGTGTGGCAGAGATGCGTATGTTGCGCTGGATATGTGGCCACACAAGGAGAGATCGAGTCCAGAATGATGATATATGAGAGAGAGTAGGAGTGGCGCCAATTGAGGAGAAGCTTATGCAACATCGTTTGAGATGGTTTGGACATAACCAACGAAGACCTGAAGAGGCACCAGTGCATATCGGAATAATTAGGCGTCCCGAGAATGTGAAGAGAGGTAGAGGTCGACCAACCTTAACGTGGACAGAGGCTATGAAGAGGGACCTGAAGGAGTGGAATATTGATAAAAGAGCTCACCGTGGATAGAAAAGGGTGGAAGTGTACAATTCACGTGCCAGAACCCTGATTTGTAGTTTCGCTTTTCCTCCTTAATCGTTTGACCTTTTCTTGTGCCCCTTTAGATCTTGTTGGTTCTTGTGGGTTTTATCTTTTTTATGTGTTTCCCTGTTTCGTCGTTTTTCGGTTCTTCTTTACCTTTGTCTCCCTTTTCTTTTCTTTGGGGGTTTAGCTCTGAGGTTTTCATACGGGGTTTCATCTCTAACCTACCCCAACGTGCTTGGGACAAAAAGGCTTTGTTGTTGTTGTTGCTGCTGTAAAACGAAAACTCAAACGGGATAACAGCACAAACACTTATCCTATATTTCATAACAAACTCTCTTGGATAACTAAGATTAAGCACTGATGCTGACATGTGGAGTAATTATCAATTTAGCATGGAATCCTTTGGAGTGGAATGTCAAGGTAAAAAGTGGTAATGGTGAATGCCGAATTTCCCAGGGTAATCAATCATACACTTTACTGCGAGCATGAAGCTGTCAATTTACACCTTTTCCGAATAAAATACTTTAAAGTATTTGAAAGAATTTTCATTCAAAATTAGTCTCACGAATATATCAAAAGATTCTAATATCATGTTGTATGGGGCAATAAATCTCAACACATGCAATTAATTCCAGTTGAAATATTAGAAAAGGGATGATTTTGCTCGAGAAAAGGAGCCTCTACAGTGATGCATATGGCATGCAGTCATTGAAAATGTCAACACGAACTTTCTTTAACAATGTAGATCCGACATGCACCCGAGCTGACATTTGCAAAGCAGTCCTCGTGATGTAGGATCAGAAGCAAATCTGCCAAATGCACAAAATGAAACAGAAAGTTATACGTCTTTCTAATATTGGGTGGGCATACAAGGGCAATGAACCATAGTATTATTGCTCTGAAGGGTGTGCTGATAGACGCTAACAAGAATCAACTGTAATGCCAGAAGCCCAAAACTGCAATGGGCTTCTAGTTCTAGGTGCTTGCTTTGGATTTACATTGAGCTTACATTAACCCACCAGTGAGAGATGTTTGAAGTATTGGGGTGGGGTGGGGAGGGGGGAGCAGTTCAGCCACCATAAATTTGCAAAATCAGAATTTCTGGAACATGACATCACAAAAGATGGATAGAGTCAATGTAAGATCCTGGGCTTTGGCTCTGTTATTGAACATAAGCCAGGATGCTTGAACATGTTGGCAGACACACTATCTAGGCACAATGAGCCAATGTGGCACTGCTGCTACCTGCTTTGCCGTCTCAACACCATCGTTCAACTTCCTCAGTCACAGCATACAAGCAGCAACTAAAGCAGACCCAGCATTTTTGTGGGCCTTGCACAACGACATCAGGGTCGGACCTCGGAACTCGTGGCACACCTAGGCCCTGGTGGATGGCCTCGTTATGTTTGGCCAGCACATGTTCATGCCCAGCGACTACACTCTCCTTCCGGTGATCTTAGCAGCAGCACACAACGACGCCCATGAAGGGTTACAAACAGTAGCAGACCCAGGCTTTGCTCATGACTAGGGTACTTAGCAGTGAAAACTACCCATTATGTTTGCAACTATTGGCAAAAACTATCCCATTAACATTGCACCGAGAATTAACTAAAATAAAGATAAATGATCAAACTGAAACGTTAAGAACATTGCACAGTAAACACGAAAATAAATAACTAATGACTAGTGAGTCCATGCATCCGCATCTTCCATGTTATCTTGGTCCTCTTCATTGTGAAGAATACTAGAAAATTGGGCGCACGTTGCATGCCTTATCTGGACTCTAGCATTTTTTTGTCATAATACATTGATCAAAAAAGCAAACATATATGTGACACAAAGAATGTAGCATCTATACAGTATACTTAAAATCCCAAATCAATTAAAGGCTAATGATTCCAATTGCAGATTCGTCAATACTTCAACTATCAATCAAACTGGAATTCAAATATTCAATTCTTGTAATTAGACAGTATCTCAACTTTTCCATAGATTCTGAGGTACTTACAAAACCTGGAGTGATAAAATGTCCCATAGCTCCTCTAGTATTGGTCCAGTCTTTTTTTTTTTTTTTGCTTTCGAACAATCTAACAAAGGTAGCAAAATATAAGTAGCACTCACAGATTTTCTATGGGTATTCTTTCACAGATCATATGGCAAGACCAATGGGCTATAGAAGAACATGTAATGCCTTACCTAAACTTTTGCCCCTACCCTGATTGTATACCATCTCTTCATCATCATTCATCAAACTCTGGATCAGATTCTAAATCATCATCATCATTGTCCAAATTCATCAAACAACTACAATTATTTAATACTTTGGAATTAATCAAAAGTATAATGTTTCAACAATTAAAAAGTACAATTGTTTGTAACCAAAGAACAACAATTATTTAATAACTAAATTGAACACTATCATGGCTTAGACAGAACTGAAACTTTGTTCTGAACTGAACCTGAATTTCAACATTTTTGGCTGGACTTTGAAACACTGGATCTCCCAAACTGTGTACTCTGGAGCCCTGTATCCCCTGTTGCCAATATAAACAGTTCAGTAAGCTATTAATCTAAAAAAAGCTCAGTAAGTTGAGGACGGATTGGCAGGCATGGAGAACAGAACAGAAGCAAAAAATGTGCACTATAGAGTAGGTGGCTAGGATAAATCCTACACTTTGTTACCACAACTTTATCTTGCAGTTTAGTTTGGGGAAAAATACTACTATGAAAAAAACAGATTCTTAGGAAGCTGGCAATTACATCATAGCTAACTGATGTTATATATGCATGTTACCAAGTGATTCTACTGTACTTGAATTAAAACAGCAGACGAGGAGGTCAGGTTTCAGCCATACTCTATTGTACCAGTGTCGGATTCGTCTGGCCATCCACAAACACTTTTGTGGTGCCAAAATCTGCAATTTTAGCTCTCTAGTTTTCATCCAAGAGTATGTCGGATGGTTTTAGATCACTGTGTATCACTTCCTTTCTTAGTCCTTGCAGATAAGCAACACCTTTGGCAACTCCTACTATTATCTCCAGCCTCCGCTCCCAATGCAACAAAACACGTTGGTTGGCATCTCTTGCAGTCAGTCACACAGAGAACAAAGAGAGCTCTGAAGTAGCAGAAGAACATCATGGATCATATCATATCATCTCATCTATACGAATATCAATAATCTGTGCATTATAAATTTAAAACAAGTACCAAATATGTATAAGTTCAAGCTATTATAAAAGATGGAGCTTTACATGATCCAGCAAGAACCACCTATGAAATCAATATACTTCAGGTTCTTTGATCTGCAGCTAGCAATAAAATATCAAATCTCTTTTGGCTCACAGTATTCATAGCCTACGCGCCTGCGATTCCCCTTCTGATTCAGACCGTTTGGGATGAGTGTGTACGAAATCTCACCTCGGTCTTCTGCTCACACGCTGTCTCGTGTGTCGAGTCGGCGCTACGGCAGAGCATGCAGATCGCCCCTTAATCTATCATTTTTTTTACAAATTAATGGATGACACGTTTGTCAGGGAAAAAACGGGCAGATGCTACAAGCAAAAAAATGGCAGATTTGTATAACAAGGGGAATCTTTTAGCATGAAAAAACTTTTCCACCACTGCACCTATATAAATAGTTCATATATGTTATGCACATTTACTTGCTTCACATATGGGACAGGAACTATAAATTCCTCGACGTCAATATCACCTATTGACCTTGATAGACACAATCCACCTGGCCAGCATTTGAGTGGACCAATCTGAATAATGGCCATCGAGAAATTGCTCTTAAAATTAGAACCTGTCCACTCACATGAATACAACATTGTGTACTTGGGTGGGGAGGGTGAAACAAATGATCAGGTAACTGACAAAAAAAAAGGGTGTACTCAATGCCGCGGGCTTCCCGCACTGTGCGGGGTCTGTGCAAGGGTATCTTTAAGCGCCAAGCCTTATTTGTATAATATGCAGAAGCTGGGGCTCGAACCTGGGACCTTCCGGTTACAGACGGTAGGCTCTACCGCTACACCAGGCCCACCGTTCGATCAGCTAACTGACAACATACATAAAATAAAAGTAACATACCCCAACACCCTCAACAATATTTATTCTTCCAACTTCACCACTTTCAATAAAAAATGACAACATCAAAGCTTCCAAAAGGATGGAAGCATTAGTAACTTTTGCAGTGCACTATGTTTTCTAGTCGAGCGACCAACTGGTCGACCTAGGGGTCCGACTAGGCGACTAATCTCGATTAGTCGACGACTAGGTCAACTAATCGACCTCTGGTCGACCCTGGTCGTCTACTAATCATCTTGTTCATCTAGGACATATGTATAGAGTATATATGGTATATAAGACCATATTTGTACAGAGTATATAACATAGTAGATAACTATATATAAAGGGTAAACATGACATGATTATGCAATGTTTTCAAGTCGTCCATTAATCGTGATTATTCACGATTAATCGTCCAAGTCGTCTGACTAATCGCCCTAGTCGGTCAGCCAGAACGACAAGCAAGTCGTCCGACTTGAAAACATTGATTCTGCAATACTCATTTAAGAAAAGATATTTGGTCATCCAACTTAAAACAGTAGCTCCCAATGACCCTAAAGTAATGCAGGTGTTCAAAACAGCAAAGAAACACTTACTACCACACTACCAGTGACCTAAAGATCTTCATCCAACTGAAATTCATCAACACCAGGGCGACCAGGTGTTCTGATCGGGTCGGCTTCCCTAATCGGCCACCCTAAACCGACCAGCCCGACTAATCGCGATTAGTCGGATGACTTGAAAGGCAGTGCAAGCACTCAGCTGATAAGTATCCACTATCTTTCGTAGATCTTCAGAAAACTGTATGTTACAAGTTTCAGACCCAGTAGAAATTCCTACCAAATATAATGTAACATAAAATTAGAGGGAGTTGATACAGTTCTGCAACATAATCTCCATCAGGTGTTCTGATCATATTGCCTAGATGTGGATCAATGTGGAAGAACCCAGTATCAAGCAACTGCAAGTAACAATAAATATAGCATGAAGATACTTTCTCTAAAAAAGGTGACATGAGTGCACACATATTTTCAATCATGTAAGACAGGAATACTATGGAAAAGATGGTGAAGAGTATTATTCCTTACCTTCAGCAAGTGAGTGCATGCATATGTTCGATCATGTAAGATGTGGATAGTATTTATAAGATGTAAAGAAATGATTTTTAAACTAACCTAT
The DNA here is from genome assembly GCA_029449295.1 of Zea luxurians. NCBI lineage: Eukaryota > Viridiplantae > Streptophyta > Magnoliopsida > Poales > Poaceae > Zea > Zea luxurians. Next base: position 89,233,146 of record JAOPSE010000003.1, read on the forward strand.
TTCAGATAGCAAATGACTCCCTCCCTCTCTCTCTCTCTCTCTCTCTCTCTCTCTCTCTCTCTCTCTCTCTTGTGTGGTAAGAACTTTTCTAGATGTGTATCTATGGTAAGTCTTTGGTACAACAACCTGGGAGATTTTCTATTAAATTAACAAAAGTGAATTTTCCAATAAATTTCTACATGTTGTATTCAGTAACAACATAGAGTATAGATGTTATAAACCATCTTGTTACACAACTTCCCACTTCCACAGAGAATTTATGGCTACCAGAGTAATTACCTATGGAAGATCTTTCATCACGTCAGCAAAGTAAGTGTCATTTCCCCATAATTTACATAATCAAGTTCTTCAAAAAATCGAGCAACCCACTCATCTACCAGACCAACAACACCGATGGACACCTAACACCAACAACATCGATGGACACCTAACAGTGTTCGACAATGTTTCAGTTCAAAATAACAAAGGTATGTCTCTGCCATCTCTTCTCAATACATGTGGAAATCTCCTGAGCACTAAACCCAAGTTTCTAACGATGAATAAATAGATGGTGACAACCAGCGGGTATAGCAGCTCGGGCGACGGATCTGGATGCTAGGTCCTTCGGACGACAAGGTGGGCGAGGGCGAGGGGGGTGCAGGATGCAGCGACAGCTTTATTGAGCAGCGGCCTCACGAGGACAGAAGAGAGAAGGCGGCGGTGGTGGGCGAGGGCGATGCAGGATGCGGCGACAGCTTTATTGAGCAGCGGCCTTGCGAGGACAGGAGAGAGAAGGCGACGGTGGTGGGCGACAGCCTCGCGAGGATGGGAGAGCGAAGCTCCGGACGACGAGGTGGGCGAGGGCGAGACGATGTAGGACGCAGCGGTAGCGTTGGTGGGCGGTGGCCTCACGAGGACGGGAGAGAGAAGACGCTGGTGGTGGGCAGCAGCCTCGCGAGGACGAAAGAGCGAAGCGAGCGTTGGGCTCGTGCAAACTCGCGTTGATTCAAACATCGGACGTTGAGAGAGATCAGGCATTGAGATCGAACGGCTAACATTTTCTGAGCGACGTGGCTGCTCCGAGGGACCAAGAATCTCCGTAGCTTTTAATATAAGAGATGTATAGCCATCATCCATATTTGATTTTTTCAGCTTCAGTATCAATCTATTGAATTTGAATAAAAATTAATAAGAGAAAGAGAAATTAGAACTTTTCGTCCTACCATGACTGAGGGAGGGAGGCCAGCCGGTGGGCAAGGGTTGGTAGGGTCAGGTGGTTAGTCACCAGTGGGCGGTGTCGGCATGCCGCAGCCGCGGTGCCACAACCACACATGTGTGAATGCATGATGCAACAGCCGCCTAGCGGCCTGGGCACGAGCGTAACGTGGTGGGCGGTGGGCGCGTGGTTAGTTCTGGAGGCTAGCGCGACTGCGCGAGGACCTCTTGGTCGTCATGGTGGGCAGTGGTGGTGGCGCCGACTCGGCAACTCTGACCCCTTCAGTCTTCCCATGGGTTGTGGCAAGGGCGGAGGACCTAATATGGCCCAGTATTGCTTGGGTAATGCCTTTACCCAGCCCAATAAGATATTAATAAAAGAAAAACAAAATTTTTATCCCTCCCAAGCGCCCAGCGTCCAAGACCACCTTCGTCCATGTTCCCACCTTCGCGTAGCTCCTTACTGCACGGCGCTTCGCCGCCGCTAGGTCCACGCTCCCGTCCTGCTCACGCCTGCCTCCCAGTGGTGTCGTTCATGGACCTCACCGCCTCCTCGATCCCGCATGGCGTATCACCGCACGCCGTGGCGGCGTTCCACAACATGCTCATCCGAGCGGACGCGAACGCGAAGGCAGCATGTCGCGCGTCCGAGGCGCTCGATGCCATCGTGTCCCGCCTCGTCGGCCTCGACCCATGCTCACTCACGTCCTCGCTCCGCCACGTCGAGCGTCTCGCGGACGTCGTGGGCCTCCTAACGCGGGCGCTCGGCTCATGCCTGGACTCCGTCTTGCCACTCGTCATGTCCGTCGTCGTCAATGGGTTATGCAAGTCGGGGCTTATGGACGACGCATGTCGGCTGCTCAACAATATGCCTCGCAATGGCGTGAAACTGAATGTGTTGTGGTACAACTTGATGCTTGACTGTTATGACATTGTTGCATTAGCAACATATTGATTTTGGCGTGTCCTCCGCCACTGGGTTGTGGGTGGCTAGCTGGGGCGGAGGCAAGAGTGGTGACTTTGGCGGCTGCCTATCGGCGCGGTAGCGGAATGGCGCGACGATCGATGACAAACTAGCGGAGGCGCGACTCAGTGATTCCAAGTCTATGCTCCCTAGGTCTTCAGTCTTCCGTCCACAGGCACGAACGACGACCGTGAGGGAACTAGAAACAGAAGCCGAAGCATGCGCTAGGTCCTACTTGTTTTTTTGCTAGGCTCATGTTTATGGCCCTAACACTATGGTTATAAGGTGATATTGGGCCAACGACTAGGGCCTTAGGCCCATGTCCACCACTGGGTACATAAGACTAGACAACTTCCACCACAATTTCCATGTTCCACAGGAGCATTGCATTGTCGAGGGTGACTATGTCAGGAACTATGGTGTTTGGCAGCACAAGAAGACAGAGACCTTAGCCCTAGCTAGCCTGCTCCATTCCTTGTCAGTGCTCACCACCATCTAGAGCAACACCAGCCTTGAGCCCTCGACTTCATTGAAGGGTTGTCGAAGATGGGTGAAATCGACGATTTTGATGATGGTTAATCGCAGTATGCCCACTTTATCCATGAGCCACCCTTACTCTGTTGAATCAGTAGCGGATATTCTTCGTGGAGATCTTCCGCCTTCACGACATTCTGACCTCCGTCGTCCCCGATCATGTTCGCTTCTATATTTTGGCAAGCCCGATTCTAGGAGTCGGGCTCTAAGCTATGCATGAGACCAACTTTCCAACCCTAGTGTGCAGCTAGACAGAAATGATCAACAAGATCACGGTGTACCTCCGATGTATGATAGGTGATCGGCCTTGACAATAAGTATGTTGGTTGCCATAGATCAAGTACATCAACAACACGTCCTTCCATACAACAGTCAAGGAAACCTTGTCCAAGCTCGTATATGGTTGTTGTTGAATAATTAGACAAATTCCAGTTTAAATTCCGAATATAAATCATGACAAAATCACAAGCACTGAAATAACAAGCCAAATCAGATGATGCGTACTGATTAGACTTACTGATAGATGGCACGCGCCGGAATCAGCAGGGTCGACGAGGTCAATCAGATCACGAGCAGTCGCGTGAAGACGCTTCCCAAAAACCTTATTCGGCCTCTCCTGGTGCAGGATCTAGAAGGCGAAGGGTTCCGGAGACCTGCTCTCCTAATCGCAGATGCACCTCTACGATCGGGATGAAAGGAACTGGAAGGCGGCTCAGCTGTGAAGAGAGGCGAAAGCGAATTGGGATGATTTGGAGGCTGGCTGCCGGGCTCCTTTTATAGGGCCGAGTCCGCGACCCCCCGTGCTTATCCGCCCACGAAAATCTCGCAATCAGTTGAGATTTTATAGCGATCGGTTAGGATAAGCGTAACAGCCAAGAAACCAAAAATCAAACGGCAAAAGGTAGCCGCGCCCCCGCAAGGCGAGGGGCCGGATTTCGGCGGACCATTCACGCGCATGTCGTGCGCCCGCGCCCTTCGCCCCGCCCAGGCCAGGCGAGGCGAGGCGAGCGAGCGAGCGCGCGTGTGGCTCTCCACACTCTCTCCTCTCATCCATGACTTGGTGAGTGAGTGTGGCTTCCATATTTAAGCTAGCTCTACTCCACTAGAGCTAGCAATATGGTGCTAATGGTTCCACCTATCCTCTAGCCATCCTCTTGTATGGGCTTTTGAGATTTTCTGGGATTTATTTGAATTTCTTAATTGGGCCAAGCCCATAAATCCTAACAATCCCCCACCAGATCTCAAATGCCCATCTGCAGTTTTCGCCATTGTTCACTACTGTTTAATATACTAGTTTTTCAGCGGAGACTGTTAAGTTGAACTTCCGCCTAGAACTCCAAGCTACACCAACCCACAACTTGGACAATGGACTATGCCTTGAATTGCAAGTTTTGCGTGAATGGGTTTCACTTGAAGTCATGACCGGTACTTGGCTACCAGTAGTCCCCTTCTCGGGTGGAGCATATACGTCGTACTCCAAGGTCTCTTCATGAGTTTACTAGAGATCACCCAAATCTCATAGACTGCGACGTTAGACAGTCTAACTCATATAGGTGTGTTCTTTCAAAGAATGTTCTGCAGGACAACATCTTCGCTAATACAAGCCAACAGAACACATTAAGGCACAAAGCCAACCTGCCTTACAGCATTTGAGAGTATTGCATCTTTACTTAGAGAGGGTCAAAGGTTACTCTCCTCAGTTCACCAATGGCTTGTTCTTCCCAGGACCTAATTCACGGGATCTCCGATCACATAGACTGGGTTTCCACCATGGCAACTTTATTCGGGTCTCATACCCATCTCTCTCGATGCGATTTCTATCACATTACGTGGTAGTCCCTTGGTAAAAGGATCTGCCAGATTTTTATCTGTTGAAATATAAGTCACACTTATAACTCCGGAGTTCCTCAACTTTCTGACAGACTTCAATCGTCTTTTGACATGTCTTGATGACTTTCCATTATCCTTAGAACTCGTCACTTTAGCAATCACTGTCTGATTGTCACAGTTCATAAGGATAGCTGGTATTGGTTTCTCAACCACCGGCAAGTCCATCAAGAGTTCACGCAACCATTCTGCCTCAACGGTTGCTGTGTCAAGTGCAGCTAACTCGGCTTCCATGGTTGACCTCGTCAAAATGGTCTGCTTGCATGACCTCCATGATACCGCACCTCCACCAATAGTAAAGACATAACCACTGGTGGCATAAAGCTCGTCTGCATCAGATATCCAGTTCGAATCACTATATCCTTCAAGTACTGCATGCTGACCAGAATAGTGAATTCCATAACTCATTGTACCTTGCAGGTAGCGCATAACCCGCTCAAGTGCATGCCAATGATCAGTCCCGGGGTTTGACATGAACCTGCTCAATTTGCTCACAGCAAACGAGATATCGGGCCTTGTTGCACCAGCAAGATACATGAGTGAACCGACAATCTGAGAGTATCTCAATTGGTCTAAACCAATTCTCTTGTTCTTTCGCAGTGTCACACTGGGATCATAAGGTGTTGGAGAAGGTTTGCACTCAGAGAAGCCAAATCGCTTCAAAACCTTTTCAACATAGTGAGATTGCGAGAGAGTAATCCCACCATCTGCCTTAATCAGCTTGATGTTTAGAATCACATCAGCTTCTCCCAGATCTTTCATATCAAAACTCTTTGATAGAAAAGACTTGACTTCATTGATCACATCAATGTTTGTGCCAAATATCAATATATCATCAACATATAAGCACAATATAACTCCTTCGCCCCCACCACAGCGATAATATACACACCTGTCTGCCTCATTAATGGCAAAGCCTGCAGACGTTAGAGTAGTGTCAAACTTCTCATGCCACTGCTTTGGTGCTTGCTTCAGACCATACAAAGATTTCAATAACTTGCACACCTTGCTTTCTTGACCCTTTACTACAAATCCATCAGGCTGTTCCATATAGATTTCCTCGTCCAGCTCTCCATTAAGAAAAGTTGTCTTTACATCCATCTGATGAACAAGGAGACCATACGAGGCAGCCAAAGAAAGTAGTACTCGAATAGTGGTCATTCTAGCAACAGGTGAGTAAGTATCAAAGAAGTCTTCTCCTTCTTTCTGAGTATAGCCTTTAGCCACAAGCCTAGCCTTGTACTTTTCAATTGTACCATCAGGCTTGAGCTTCTTTTTAAACACCCACTTACAACCCACAGGTTTGCATCCATAGGGTCGATCAGTGACTTCCCACGTACCATTTGAAAGAATAGAGTCCATCTCATTATGAACTGCTTCTTTCCAATCATCTGCATCTGAAGATGCAAATGCTTCTGCAATGGTAGTAGGAGTATCGTCCACAAGGTACACAATGAAATCATCACCAAAGGATTTTTCAACCCTTTGTCTCTTGCTCCTTTTAGGAGCATCATTGTCATCCTCCTCTAGGACAATTTCATGTGGCTGTTCAAAATTCTCAATAGGTGTACTATGTTCAGGAATTATCTCAGAAGAGTATCTAGAGTTGCTATGAATGTCTTTCATTGGAAATATATGTTCAAAGAAAGTAGCATCACGTGATTCCATAATAGTATCAACATACACATCAGGAACTTCAGATTTAACTACTAAAAATCTATATGCTATGCTACACGAAGCATATCCAAGAAAGACAATCCACTGTCCTTGGACCAAGCTTGCGCTTTTTATTAATTGGTACATTAACTTTCGCCATGCACCCCCAAGTGCGCAAGTATGAAAGTGATGGTTTTCTTCCAACCCACTTCTCATAAGGGGTTTTCTCTTCTTTGCCCATAGGAATTCTATTCAGAACATGACATGAAGTCAGGACTGCCTCCCCCCACCATGCCTTAGATAAACCACAAGTGTCTAACATGGCATTCACCAGGTCAGTCAACGTACGGTTTTTCCTTTCAGCAATCCCGTTTGACTCGGGTGAATAGGGAGGAGTCCTCTCATGAATAATGCCATGTTCTGCACAGAAATCGTCAAAGACTTTGGGAAAGAACTCGCCACCACGATCTGATCTAAGACATTTGATCTTTCTCTCTAGTTGGTTTTCAACTTCAGCCTTATAGATTTTAAAGTAGTCTAAAGCCTCATCTTTAGTTTTTAGCAAGTATACATAGCAAAATCTAGACGCATCATCAATCAATGTCATGAAGTATCTCTTACCACCCTTTGTCAACACACCATTCATCTCACAAAGATCAGAATGTATGAGTTCTAGAGGTGCCAGGTGTCTCTCCTCAGCAGCCTTGTGAGGCTTTCGAGGTTGCTTCGACTGCACACAACTATGGCACTTAGAACCTTTGACTATGGTGATATTCGGAATTAAACTCATGGTTGCAAGCCGAGACATAGAGCCAAAATTAATATGACACAAACGAGAATGCCAAATACTCGTAAGATCATCAACATTAGCGCAAATATGGTTCACAGACTTATTATTGAAATCTAACAGAGAAAAGCGGAACAAGCCTCCGCAGTCATAGCCTTTACCAATAAATTGTCCAGACTTAGACACAACTAATTTATTGGACTCCAAAACTACCTTGAACCCATCTCTACACAGAAGGGTTCCGCTAACGAGATTCTTGTGTATAGAAGGGACATGATGCACGTTCTTCAGCTTCACGATCTTTCCCGAAGTAAACTTCAGATCCACCGTGCCAGTGCCATGAACAGAAGCATGTGACCCATTCCCCATTAGGACGGAAGAATCCCGGGCACCCTGATAAGAAGAGAACAAGTTAATGTCAGAACACACATGAACATTAGCACCAGTATCAAGCCACCAACTAGGTGATTGAAATACTGAGAAGATGAAAGGTAGATTACCATACCCTTTGTCTTCCTCATTGCTAGCGATCACTGTGTTGACATTGCCCTTTTTGCCACGGCGATCCGCTCGATCAGGACAATCCTTGGCAAAATGACCCGTTTCGCCACATGCGAAACATGTCAGTTCAGCCTTGTTCTTCTTCTTCTTGAAGTTGGTAGTTTTGTTGGGCTTGTTAGATTTTGGCTTTCCTTTGCCCTTGTTGTGGTTCCTCTGAACCATGTTGGCACTGTAGTGGCCCTCGCCTCCTTTAGATCCCGTGTCCTTAGCCCGAGCTTTCTCCTCAACATCCAGAGACGCTATCAGATTTTCAACTGATATCTCCTGTCTCTTATGTTTCAGAGATGTGGCGAAGTTCCTCCATGTAGAAGGCAACTTTGCAATAATGCACCCAGCCACAAATCGGTCAGGAAGGACTATCTTAAGGTGGTCGAGTTCCTTGGCTATACACTGTATTTCATGAGCTTGCTCTACAATAGAGCGATTATCAACCATCTTATAATCATGAAAGCTCTCCATGATATACAGGTCACTGTCAGCATCCGATGCACCATACTTGGTAGTAAGTGCATCCCATAACTCTTTCCCGTCTGTATATTGAATATTCGCATCAACCAGACGGTCAACAAGGGCGCTAAGAACGGCTCCCGTAAAGATAGTATTGGCATGGTCGTACTCTTTCTCCTGTTCAGGAGTCAGTGGACCCTCAGGTCTGCCTTTACTAACATGGAAGACATTCATAGCAGTAAGCCAGAGCGTGGCCTTGACTTGCCATCTCTTAAAATGCATACCATTGAACATTTCTGGCTTGAGCGCATCGGCAAAAGCAGCCATAGAAAAACTAGGAAATTGTCTACAATAAGGTTTTTGGATTGTTGAATAATTAGACAAATTCCAGTTTAAATTCCGAATATAAATCATGACAAAATCACAAGCACTGAAATAACAAGCCAAATCAGATGATGCGTACTAATTAGACTTACTGATAGATGGCACGCGTCGGAATCAGCAGGGTCGACGATGTCGAAGTAGCGAAATCAGCAGGGTCGACGAGGTCAATCAGATCACGAGCAGTCACGTGAAGACGCTTCCCAAAAACCTTATTCGGCCTCTCCTGGTGCAGGATCTAGAAGGCGAAGGGTTCCGGAGACCTGCTCTCCTAATCGCAGATGCACCTCTACGATCGGGATGAAGGGAACTGGAAGGCGGCTCAGCTGTGAAGAGAGGCGAAAGCGAATTGGGATGATTTGGAGGCTGGCTGCCGGGCTCCTTTTATAGGGCCGAGTCCGCGACCCCCCGTGCTTATCCGCCCACGAAAATCTCGCAATCAGTTGAGATTTTATAGCGATCGGTTAGGATAAGCGTAACAGCCAAGAAACCAAAAATCAAACGGCAAAAGGTAGCCGCGCCCCCGCAAGGCGAGGGGCCGGATTTCGGCGGACCATTCACGCGCATGTCGTGCGCCCGCGCCCTTCGCCCAGGCCAGGCCAGGCCAGGCGAGGCGAGCGAGCGCGCGCGCGTGGCTCTCCACACTCTCTCCTCTCATCCATGACTTGATGAGTGAGTGTGGCTTCCATATTTAAGCTAGCTCTACTCCACTAGAGCTAGCAATATGGTGCTAATGGTTCCACCTATCCTCTAGCCATCCTCTTGTATGGGCTTTTGAGATTTTCTGGGATTTATTTGAATTTCTTAATTGGGCCAAGCCCATAAATCCTAACAGTTGTGACACCCCCCTCTGCATTCCTACAAGGCAGCGAACATTTATGTCCCCACCATGGCACAAACCTAGCAGAGCACGCATAGTGCTTAGAAGATGTCCGCTTTCGATTGGAGCAAACTCAAGCTAAGACTAAGAAGATGTATGATCGAGGCCATCATGCCTTATCCTCCCAGGTGGGTAATTGGGTGTGGCTTCACATTCACACCATCATTGGGTGTCTCATCTAAAGGCAAGCACCGATAGCGTTAATATGAGCCGTACCGAACGACATTGCGTACCCCTGCAGCAGGGGGCTCACCTGCACCATGTGTTCCATGTTGGCCTCCTGAAGAAGTTCATGGGTGCTCCATCAACATCCCATCCACCCTTGTTGCATACCCACAACGACGTCACCAATCCATTACCCAAAAAACCGCTCTGGATCCAATTCTGTTGTGGTGTTCGCCAAATCCTTGTCCAGTGCAAACACCAGCCATCTTCCTCAGCAATACCCCCTTTTCCAGCTCAAGGATGAGCTGTTGCTCAAGGGTGGTAGTGATGTTATGTGGCGGCACACATATAGGCGACTAAATAAGAAGGAATATGAAGGTCTAGATTTAGTTCAGATATTTTATTAGCAAATATTTTCCATAGACTTAGTTAAGTATAGTGAGTTTGATAACTTGCGCAAAGGGCGATTGTAATCTGACTTATATATAAAGTCCTTGAAGCAATATGGAAAATACAAGTAATAGATCAATCAATCTACTTCTCCCAACTCTTGTTCTCCCTAAGCACAGAGCAGATGGAGCTTCATCCCAACCAGTCGCCTATTCTAATATAAGTGGTACAGCCAAGCTGACTCTTTATAAGCAAATCATGAACAAAAAACAGCCAATTACATTATTGAGATCCTTCCCTAAAAAAAGGGTGTACCAAGTGCCGCAGGCTTCCCGCGCTGTGCGGGGTCTGGAAGGGTATCTTTAAGCGTCAAGCCTTACCCGCATAACATGCAGAGGCTGGGGCTCGAACCCGGGACCTTCCGGTTACAGACGATAGGCTCTACCGCTGCACCAGGCCTTCCCTAAAATTACTTAATCCCTTGTTGGCTACTATTGTTCCAATATTAACTACATCAAAATCCTAAACGCCTGACTTGAATAGATTGTTTTGGAAAAGTTATGTTCGGTGCCAAGCATAGTTGTTATGGCGTCCCTAAGGTGTCCCTTAGGCGACGCCTAAGCGCTAAGGCGTACTACCGTAAGGTGTTCTGGTCGCCTTATCTTGGAGCCTAAGGCATCCGCTTTGGAGAGTAGGGCGTCACCCCGGCGCCTTGGAGAGTTCTAAGGCGACGCTATGAGGACGCCTTGGAGTGATGTAGGGATGTCTTAAGGGAAGACGACGTTGGCGGCGGCGCGCAGGTCGCGGCGGTGGCGCACGGGTGACAGCGGCACAGGCAGCGCGTGGGTCGTGGTGCAGGGCGCGGCACATGGCTGCTGCGGTGAGGGAGAGATGCAGGGAGGGAGAAGCTGCTGGCGGGGAGGGACAAGCTGCTGGCGGCTGTGATGAAGGAGAGCTGGCGGCTGTGGGAGGTGAGGTCATACCCTAAAATTGTTGGGCTGGGTTGGTTTTTTTTCTTCTGTTTTTCTCTTCTAATAGGCTAAACTGGGCCTACTAGACTGAAATGGGCCTACTAGGCTAAACTGGGCCTACTATACCGAAATGGGCCTACTAGGCCGCTTGCTTATTACCTTTCAATTATTGATTATAACTAAAATTTAGTCTAGTTTTTATATTTATCTATATAATTAAGGCATCGCCTCGCCTTACACTTTAACGCCTAAAAGGTCATAAGGGGGCGATCGCATTATGTCGCCTTACCGCCTTAATAACTATGGTGCCAAGGGTTTTGTATACAAAGTAACACTCTTACAGGACATACATTAGACCCAAAAGAAACCATTTATAAAAAGCTAGTAACACAAAGAGAACTGAGAATCTGTAATAAGACCATGCTGAATAAAATATTTTGAAGCCACAAGAAGCAAGAGGTTACCTGATGGCACAGCTTCATCTGAACAATGACAAGATGCCCACCCAACCTAGTAGCTGTCACTCATACTCAAATTGTACATCAACATGCACATACTTCCTCATGACACAGACTATGAATGAGGTAAAGCTTGCTAACATCTGGCGATCCTCTCGCGTTTTTGTCTCAGAAAGAACACCATGAATAACAAGTTTCTTGAGATTTGGACACCTTCCAATCATACCAAACACCCAGGGTCCAAAGTGCTCACTTATTACTGTCCAACCAAGTTCCAGAACTGAGACATTCTCCAGTAATGATGATCCCTGAAGGCTGTAGTGAAGTAACCCATCTCGTAATTCATAACTCAATGAAAGATGCCTAAGAAGAGGAAATGAAACAGCTATAGTTTCTGAATCCACAATCTCATCCTCGTCATCAAACACAACACCCCAAAATCGTAGCATACGCAAATTAGATGCTCTGGATATCATGCTATAGAATTTTGGCCAGACTATTGTGAAGTTGCTCACGTCTACTGCCTCCAAATGATCAGTATTGTCCCCAATATCCAAATGAGTAACACTGACATCATCAATCTTAAAATGTTTTAGTGTTCCTTTCCCGTTAAGCTCAAACAGATCGAGATTTAAAGCATTCAGGTGCAGAACTTCCAAATTATCTGCATCAAGTATGATCTTATCTACACCTACCGATTTTGCAAATAGACTTTTCAATGTATGGCTTGTGATCTCCATCGTAGATTGTAATTCTGAAGTGACAACCTCAAGGACATCAAGTGCTAATGACTCTATTCTTGGGCAAGCAGCAACTAAAAGGCTCAAATCCAAGGCCAAAATGCTGACATGCCTCAGGGAAAGGGATTTCAGACAAGTGAACCTCTGATAGCTTGGTTCGACACCTGTGATGGTGTTATGGTCCGATTCCAAATCTAGCACTTCGAGCTTTTGCCTACCACACTTTTCAAGAATGCTTACATTGGGTATTGTCCTGACATTGTAAGACAGGCTTCGGAGTGTCTCCCTGGTATACATGAGCCATGCAATCACTGGTGCTGCAGAGAACTCATGGGTGTTATCAATGTGAATCGAAAGGCGTTGCAGCCCCATAGTCTGAAATATAGTCTGTGTGATGACAATCTCCAGCTGACGTGTAGTCATGTCCCGTGGAAAGTCATTGGAGTTGAAGGACAGCAAACGGAGATGCCTCTTGCATGCATCTCGCCACTTGCGGCATACCGCAGAGGCAATCATAACATCACGCGCAACACCAAGATGGGAAAGAATGTTGCCAACGACTTCAACGGGGAGAAGCTCCATTTTTGGCACTCAACACTATCAACAAAAACGTAACAAAGAATTTTTCTCCAACACAACCAAGACAGACTTCTAGCATCTAGTTGCATGCATTTTCATATCCGCATGTATCAATCGAAGTTTAAGACCTCGTCGCCTTCGTTCCCTGCAGAACGGCACTGATAATTAGCATGTACTGCCAATTACTCCTATTTAGTAATATCAATCTGTAGTCTCTAAAGACTATGTCAAAGTTCAGGCCCAGGTAAATGTCCTAGCACTATGATCAGCAAATTTGAAATAACTGACACAAGCAAAAGCATAGTTGGCCATCGTTTAGCGATTTCCCAATGAGAAAATACCTCTCGACCAAATCTAGATTAAGATCAGGTCGCTTAGACGTAGCACTGAAAACCATATTACGCAGTTCTTCGGTTGGGACGCAAAAAGGGATCACAGGAAGATGGAATCTAGATAATTAAACATATAATTCTTCAATTCGAAGATGGCGTGCAATTTCAAACACGATAAATGAGAGAGGTGGGGCCGAGAAAGAAGGAGCCAATCAGCCAACCTTTAGCGCAATGGCAATACGAAGATCATGAGGCCAATGACGACGCAGACCCGGGCTTTGCCTGCGCGCTTTCGCCGGATCTACACAGCACAAGCCGGTTCGACGTGGTGGCACCCAAGATCGACTTCCATCATCTATGTCCCTCGAATCCGATGCGAGAACAAACCGTCTTATTCGAAGGACCCGCGTCGCCGACGCGCCGGCGTGGAGAGTGGAGACGCTGCGCTGACTTCTGAGGGGAGGAGGGGCGTCGAGCAACTGAAGGACGAAAAGCGGAGAGGTGGCAGCGCAAGTCTCTGCAACCGGAGATGCGGCGCTGACTTCTGAGGGGAGGAGGGGCGTCGAGCACGGCGCTGAATCGCGAACACGGCAGCGTCGCGGCGAGGAGAGGAGGCGCACGGCGCACCGCCCGCCGCACACCTAGGACGCACACCCACGGGCCACGGGAAAAAGGAAAAAAACTGACGAGACTTGGGCCGTGGGAGGAGCGGATTGGGCTTGCACTTTCATGGTTCGGAGTTCAACCGAACCCGTGACTATGACGTTTTAAAATGTTTTGCTGGACGTCAGCGATTTTTCTCTATCTCTTCTACTCCCATGTCCTAAAATATAATCCTTTATAGCTCACATTTTTCTATACACATTCATTTAAATTTAAATGATAATAAAAATACATATACAAGCAAACTACATTTATATATTATTTAATAAATGTTAATTAATCTAAATGAGATATATTTTGAGACGGAGGAAATACTAATAGTCGTTTGTTTCCTCAGTTCCGTACGTCGTGTATCGTGTGCGCCTATCCCTGTGTAAGTCGCAACCAGCCCTATGTGTCCCCGTGGCAACCACCCCGCTAGATCTGTCAACGTGTCTCCGTCGCAACTATCCTGCTCGATCCCTCGCCCGCCCGCTTCGCTATGGAGCCAGCAGCTCCCGAGTCGTGGGAATTCTTGTTCTTGACATAGAAAGAGAACATCCTCTTCTTTTTGTTGTGTGGTTTGTGCGCCTGCTATTAATGATCCAGCTTGAGCCTTAGGTACCCAACTAGTGTTGAGTAATGTTGGGTTAGTTACATAAGATTTTGGTACCAAGATGCAAAATTTATCATTCTTGCTTTGTAATGAAGCAATAGTTCGACCAGATTTGTAATGAAGCACATAGGAAGCATCAAATGTACAGTTTAAAAAGGGACCATGAGATGCATTCCTAGCCTTAGGCGCATGAGAAACAACATGATAAGCATGGTGCCTAGGTCTATTTCTACTATGAGCATATGCAGAACTAGAAGAAGCATTCATTGCATATGGAGAATAAACAACATCATGACGCATATCAGGCATAATAAGATCAACATTAGCATCATGATCATTACGAACATTCTTGACATTGGCGTTGAAAGTCGCCTAGAGGGGGAGTGAATAGGCGGAATCTGAAATTTACAAACTTTAAGCACAACTACAAGCCGAGGTTAGCGTTAGAAATATAATCGAGTCCGAAAGAGAGGGGGTCAAAGCAAATCACAAGCAAATGAAAAGTGAGACGCGGTGATTTGTTTTACCGAGGTTCGGTTCTTGCAAACCTACTCCCCGTTGAGGTGGTCACAAAGACCGGGTCTCTTTCAACCCTTTCCCTCTCTCAAACGGTCACTTAGACCGAGTGAGCTTCTCTTCTCAATCAAATTGGGACACTAAGTTCACTACAAGGATCACTACACAATTGATGTCTCTTGTTTTGATTACAAGTGTTATGGAAACAAGAATGAGGAAGAAGAAAAGCAATCCAAGCGCAAGAGCTCAAAAGAACACAAAAAGTCTCTCTCTCTCTATAGTCACTAATTTGTTTGGAGTGATTCCGGACTTTGGGAGAGGATTTGATCTCTTTGTTTGTGTCTTGTATTGAATGCTATGGCTCTTGTATGAGGTTTGAAGGCTAAAAACTTGGATGCATCAAAGTGTGGTGGTTGGGGGTATTTATAGCCCCAACCACCAAAAGAACCGTTGGTGAGGGCTTCTGTCGTATGGTGCACCGGACAGTCCGGTGCGTCACCGGACACTGTCCGGTGCGCCAGCCACGTTACCAGGCCGTTGGGTTCCGACCGTTGGAGCTCTGGCAATTGGGACCACCGGACAGTCCGGTGGTGCACCGGACAGGTCCTGTAGACTGTCCGGTGCGCCTTCTAGCGCCTACTCTGACTTCTACGCGCGCAGGCGCGCACTGTAGCGCATTTAATGCCTTCTCCAGACGATCGTTGGCGCGAAGTAGTCGTTGCTCCGCTGGCACACCGGACAGTCCGGTGGTGCACCGGACAGTCCGGTGAATTATAGCGGAGCGGCCTCCCAAATTCCCGAAGCTGGCAAGTTCAGCGTCGATCTTCCTGGTGCACCGGACACTGTCCGGTGCGCCAGACCAGGGCTGCCTTCGGTATATTTTGCTCCTTTATTTTGAAACCTTTCTTTTGACTTTGTATTGGTTTGTTGTGAACCTTTGGCACCTGTAGAACTCATAATCTAGAGCAAACTAGTTAGTCCAATAATTTGTGTTGGGCAATTCAACCACCAAAATTCATATGGAAAAGGTTTGACCCTATTTCCCTTTCAATCTCCCCCTTTTTGGTGATTGATGCCAACACAAACCAAAGCAAGTATAAAAGTGCAGAATTGAACTAGTTTGCATAATGTAAGTGCAAAGGTTGCTTGGAATTGAAACCAATACACTTATTTCAATAGATGTGCATGGATGGTTTTCTTCTTATTTAAAATTTTGGACCTCATTTGCACCACAGGTTTTGTTTTTGCAAATCCTTTGTAAAATTATTTTCAAAAACCTTTTGCAAATAGTCAAAGGTACATGAATAAGATTGAAAGAAGCATTTTCAAGATTTGAAATTTTCTCCTCCTATTTCAAATGCTTTTCCTTTGACTTAAACAAAACCCCCCCTAAAAAATTCTCCTCTTAGTGTTCAAGAGGGTTTTGCAAGTTTTGAAGATATTACTTTCTCCCCCTTTTGAACACAATAAGATATCAATTTGAAAGACTTCATTTTTAAAATTCGGTGGTGGTGCGGTCCTTTTGCTTTGGGCTCATACTTTCTCCCCCTTTGGCATGAATCGCCAAAAACGGATACTTGCGAGTGAAATATAAGCCCTAATTCAAACTTTCTCCCCCTTTGGTAAACAAATAAGTATGAGTGAAGATTATACCAAAGTGGAGAATAATGCGGAATACCGGTAAATATCAATGGAGTTGAGTGGAAGCGCCTTCTTTGCCGAATACTCCATTTCCCTTTCAATATTTATGACTAAGCATAATAATACACTTGAAAACACATTAGTCATATACATAAAAGAGATATGATCAAAGGTATATAAATGAGCTTATGTGTGCAAAGTATCAATCAAAGTTCCGAGAATCAAGAATATTTAGCTCATTCCTAAGTTTGGTAAAGGTTTTCTCATCTAGTGGCTTGGTAAAGATATCGGCCAATTGATCTTTGGTGTTTATATAGGATATCTCGATATCCCCCTTTTGTTGGTGATCTCTCAAAAAGTGATACCGAATGGCTATGTGCTTAGTGCGGCTGTGTTCAACGGGATTATCCGCCATGCGGATTGCACTCTCATTATCACATAGGAGAGGGACTTTGCTAAACTTGTAGCCATAGTACCTAAGGGTTTGCCTCATCCAAAGCAATTGCGCGCAACAATGGCCTGCGGCAATGTACTCAGCTTCGGTGGTAGAAATAGCTATTGAGTTTTGTTTCTTTGAAGCCCAAGACACTAGGGATCTTCCCAGAAACTGACAAGCCCCTGATGTGCTCTTCCTATCAATCTTACACCCTGCCCAATCAGCATCGGAATATCCTAATAGATCAAAAGAGGATCCTTTGGGGTACCAAAGACCAAAGTTAGGTGTTTGAACTAAATATCTCAAGATTCTCTTCACGACCCTAAGGTGAACTTCCTTAGGGTCAGCTTGGAACCTTGCACACATGCATACAGAAAGCATAATGTCCGGTCGATATGCACATAAATAGAGTAAGGATCCTATCATCGATCGATATACCTTTTGATCTACGGATTTACCTCCCATGTTGAGGTCGAGATGCCCATTGGTTTCCATGGGTGTCTTGATGGGTTTGGCATCCTTCATTCCAAACTTGGTGAGAATATCTTGAATATACTTCGTTTGGCTGATGAAGGTGCCCTCTTGGAATTGCTTGACTTGGAATCCTAGAAAATACTTCAACTCCCCCATCATAGACATCTCGAATTTTTGAATCATGATCCTACTAAACTCTTCACATATAGATTTGTAGTAGACCCAAATATGATATCGTCAACATAAATTTAGCATACAAACAAATCATTTGCAATAGTTTTAGTGAATAAAGTAGGATCGGCCTTGCTGACTTTGAAGCCATTAGTGATAAGAAAATCTCTTAGGCATTCATACCATACTCTTGGGGCTTGCTTGAGCCCATAAAGCGCCTTAGAGAGTTTATAGACATGGTTAGGGTACTCACTATCTTCAAAGCCGGGAGGTTGCTCAACATAGACCTCTTCCTTGATAGGTCCATTGAGGAAGGCACTCTTCACGTCCATTTGGTAAAGCTTAAAGCCATGGTAAGTAGCATAGGCAAGTAATATACGAATTGACTCAAGCCTAGCTACGGGTGCATAGGTTTCTCCAAAATCCAAACCTTCAACTTGTGAATACCCTTTGGCCACAAGTCATGCCTTGTTCCTTGTCACCACACCATGCTCATCTTGCTTGTTGCGGAAGACCCACTTGGTTCCTACAACATTTTGGTTAGGATGTGGAACTAAATGCCATACCTCATTCCATGTGAAATTGTTGAGCTCCTCTTGCATCGCCAGCACCCAATCCGAATCTTGAAGTGCTTCCTCTACCCTGTGTGGCTCAATAGAGGAAACAAAAGAGTAGTGTTCACAAAAATGAGCAACCCGAGATCGAGTGGTTACCCCCTTACGAATATCTCCTAGGATGGTGTTCATGGGGTGATCTCGTTGGATTGCTTGGTGGACTCTTGGGTGTGGCGGTCTTGGATCTTGTTCATCCTCCTTATCTTGATCATTTGTATCTTCCCCTTGATCATTGTTGTCCTCTTGAGGTGGCTCATCCTCTTGATCTTCTTCATCATCTTGAGCCTCATCCTCATCTTGAGTTGGTGGGGATGCTTGCATAGAGGAAGATGGTTGATCTTGTTCTTGTGGAGGCTCTTCGGATTCTTTAGGACACACATCCCCAATGGACATGTTCCTTAGCGCGATGCATGGAGCCTCTTCATCATCTAGTTCATCAAGATCAACTTGCTCTACTTGAGAGCCGTTAGTCTCATCAAACACAATGTCATAAGAAACTTCAACTAGTCCAGTGGACTTGTTAAAGACTCTATATGCCCTTGTGTTTGAATCATAACCGAGTAAAAAACCTTCTACAGCCTTAGGCGCAAATTTAGACTTTCTTCCTCTCTTAACAAGAATAAAGCACTTGCTACCAAAGACTCTAAAATATGAAACATTTGGCTTTTTACCGGTGAGGAGTTCGTATGATGTCTTCTTGAGGATTTGGTGTAGATATAACCGGTTGATGGCGTAGCAAGCGGTGTTGACCGCCTTGGCCCAAAACCGATCCGAAGTCTTGTACTCATCAAGCATGGTCCTTGCCATATTCAAAAGAGTTCTATTCTTCCTTTCCACTACACCATTTTGTTGTGGCGTGTAGGGAGAAGAGAACTCATGCTTGATGCCCTCCTCCTTAAGGAAGCCTTCTATTTGTGAGTTCTTGAACTCCGTCCCATTGTCGCTTCTTATTTTCTTGATCCTCAAGCCGAACTCATTTTGAGCCCGTCTCAAGAATCCCTTCAAAGTCTCTTGGGTTTGAGATTTGTCCTGTAAAAAGAATACCCAAGTGAAGCGAGAATAATCATCCACAAAAACTAGACAGTACTTACTCCCGCTAATGCTTATATAAGCTATCGGGCCGAATAGGTCCATGTGGAGGAGTTCCAGTGGCCTGTCAGTCGTCATTATGTTCTTGTGTGGATGATGAACACCAACTTGCTTCCCTGCTTGGCATACGCTACAAATCCTGTCTTTCTCAAAATGAACATTAGTTAGTCCCAAAATGTGTTCTCCCTTTAGAAGCTTGTGAAGATTCTTCATTCCAACATGAGCTAGTCGGCGATGTCATAGCCAACCCATGTTAGTCTTAGCAATTAAGCAAATGTCGAGTTCAGCTCTATTGAAATCAACTAAGTATAGCTGACCCTCTAACACTCTCTTAAATGCTACTGAATCATCACTTCTTCTAAAGACAGTAACACCTGTATCTGTAAAAAGACAGTTGTAACCCATTTTGCATAATTGAGAAACAGAAAGCAAGTTGTAGTCTAAAGAGTCTACAAGAAAAACATTGGAAATAGAATGGTCAGGTGATATAGCAATTTTACCCAATCCTTTGACCAAACCTTGATTTCCATCCCCGAATGTGATAGCTCGTTGGGGATCTTCGTTTTTCTCGTAGGAGGAGAACATCCTTTTCTCCGCTGTCACGTGGTTTGTGCACCCGCTATCAATTATCCAACTTGAGCCCCCGGATGCATAAACCTACAAAACAAATTTAGTTCTTGATTTTAGGTACCCAAATAGTTTTGGGTCCTTTGACATTAGATACAAGAACTTTGGGTACCCAAACACAAGACTTTGACCCCTTGTGTTTGCCCCCAACATATTTGGCAACTACTTTGCCTAATTTGTTAGTTAGCACATAAGAAGCATCAAAAGTTTTGAATGAAACATTATGATCATTTGATGCATTAGGAGTTTTCTTCTTAGGCAATTTAACATGAGTGGATTGTCTAGAACTAGATGCCTCACTCTTATACATAAAAGCATGATGAGGTCCAGAGTGAGACTTCCTAGAATGAATTCTCCTAATTTTGTGTTCGGGATAACCGGCAGGGTATAAAATGTAACCCTCGTTATCCTGAACCATGGGAGCTTTGCCCTTAACAAAGTTAGACAATCTTTTAGGAGGGACATTAAGCTTGACATTGTCTCCCTGTTGGAAGCCAATGCCATCCTTAATGCCAGGACGTCTCCCACTATAGAGCATACTACGAGCAAATTTAAATTTTTCATTTTCTAACTCATGCTCGGCAATTTTAGCATCTAATTTTGCTATATGATCATTTTGTTGTTTAATTATAGCAATGTGATCATAAATAGTATCAACATTAATATCTCTACATCTAGTGCAAATGGTAACATGCTCAATGGTAGATGTAGAGGGTTTGCAAGTATTTAACTCAACAATCTTAGCATGCAAAATATCATTCTCATCTCTAAGATTGGAAATAGAAATATTGCAAACATCTAGTTCTTTAGCCTTAGCAATCAATTTTTCATTCTCATTCCTAAGGCTAGCAAGAGAGGCATTCAATTGATCAATCTTAGCATTTAAACTAGCATTATCATTTCTAAGATTGACAGTTGAATCATCACAAATATTTGACTTTTCAACCTTAGCAATCAAATTAGCATTCTCAATTCTAAGGTTGGAAATAGTCTCATGGCAAGTTCTTAGCTCACTAGTTAATTTTTCATTTTTCTCTACCTCATGAGCATAAGCATTTTTAGTCTTAACATGCTTTTTGTTTTCCTTAATAAGGAAGCCCTCTTGGCTATCCAAGAGTTCATCCTTCTCATGAATAACACTAATTAATTCATTTAATTTCTCTTTTTGTTGCATGTTAAGATTGGCAAAAAGAGTAAGCAAGTTGTCCTCATCATCACTAGAATTTTCCTCATCACTAGAAGTGGCATACTTAGTGGAGGATTTTGATTTTACCTTCTTCTTCTTGCCATCCTTCGCCATAAGACACTTGTGGCCGACGTTGGGGAAGAGAAGTCCCTTGTTGACGGCGATGTTGGCGGCGTCCTCGTCGGAGGAGGAGTCGGTGGAGCTCTCGTCGGAGTCCCACTGCCGGCAAACATAGGCATCACCGCCCTTCTTCTTGTAATACTTCTTCTTCTCTTTCTTCTTCCCCCTCTTGTCGTTATCCCTATCACTATCACTAGACAATGGATATTTAGCGATAAAATGACCGGGCTTACCACACTTGTAGCACACTTTCTTGGAGCGGGGCTTATAGTCTTTCCCCCTCCTTTGTTTGAGGATTTGGCGGAAGCTTTTGATGATGAGCGCCATCTCCTCATTGTCGAGCTTGGAGGCGTCGATGGGGACCCTACTCGGTGTAGAGTCTTCTTTCTTCTCCTCTGTTGCTTTGAATGCAATGGGTTGTGCTTCGGGTACGGAGGAGGAGGCGCCTTGCTCGATGATCTTCTTGGAGCCTTTGATCATCAATTCAAAGCTCACAAATTTGCCTATCACTTCCTCGGGAGACATTAGTTTATATCTTGGATCACCACGAATCAATTGAACTTGAGTAGGGTTAAGAAATACAAGTGATCTAAGAATGACCTTGACCATCTCATGGTCATCCCATTTGGTGCTCCCGAGGTTGCGCACTTGATTTACCAAGGTCTTTAGCCGGTTGTACATGGCTTGGGGGTCTTCTCCTTGGTTGAGCATGAAGCGACCGAGCTCTCCCTCGATTGTCTCTCTCTTGGTGATCTTGGTCACCTTGTCTCCTTCGTGCACGGTCTTGAGCACGTCCCAAATTTCCTTGGTGCTCTTCAACCCTTGCACCATGTTATACTCCTCTAGACTTAGAGAGGAGAGGAGTATTGTGGTGGCTTGTGAGTTGAAGTGCCGGATTTGGGCAACTTCGTCCGAATCATAGTCCTCATCCCCTGGTGAAGGTACCTGTACTCCAATATCAACAACATCCCAATTGCTAGTGTGGAGTGAGGATAGATGGTGCCTCATTTTATCACTCCACATATTATAATCTTCACCATCAAACATAGGTGATTTGCCTAATGGGACGGAAAGTAAAGGAGTACGTTTTGAAATACGAGGGTAGTGTAGGGGAATCTTACTAAACTTCTTGCGCTCATGGCGCTTAGAAGTTACGGACAGCGCGTCGGAGCCGGAGGTGGATGGCGACGAAGAGTCGGTCTCATAGTAGACCACCTTCTTCATCTTCTTTTTCTTTTCGCCACTCCGATGCGACTTGTGAGGAGGTGATTCCTCCTCCTTCTTGTTGTGGGACTCTCTCAATGGAGCCTTCCCATGGCTTGTAACGGGCTTCTCGCCGGTCACCATTTCCTTCTTGACGTGTTCTCCCGACATCACTTCGAGCGATTAGGCTATAATAAAGCACCGGGCTCCGATACCAATTGAAAGTCGCCTAGAGGGGGGGTGAATAGGCGGAATCTGAAATTTACAAACTTTAAGCACAACTACAAGCCGGGGTTAGCGTTAGAAATATAATCGAGTCCGAAAGAGAGGAGGCGAAAGCAAATCACAAACAAATAAAGAGTGAGATGCGGTGATTTGTTTTACCGAGGTTCGGTTCTTGCAAACCTACTCCCCGTTGAGGTGGTCACAAAGACCGGGTCTCTTTCAACCCTTTCCCTCTCTCAAACGGTCACTTAGACCAAGTGAGCTTCTCTTCTCAATCAAATGGGACACTAAGTCCACTACAAGGATCACCACACAATTGGTGTCTCTTGTTTTGATTACAAGTGTTATCGAAACAAGAATGAGGAAGAAGAAAAGCAATCCAAGCGCAAGGGCTCAAAAGAACACAAAAAGTCTCTCTCTCTAGTCACTAATTTGTTTGGAGTGATTCCGGACTTTGGGAGAGGATTTGATCTCTTTGTTTGTGTCTTGTATTGAATGCTATGGCTCTTGTATGAGGTTTGAAGGCTGAAAACTTGGATGCATAGAAGTGTGGTGGTTGGGGGGTATTTATAGCCACAACCACCAAAAGAACCGTTGGTGAGGGCTTCTGTCATATGGTGCACCGGACAGTTCGGTGCGCCACCGGACACTGTCCGGTGCGCCAACCACGTCACCAGGCTGTTGGGTTCTGACCGTTGGAGCTCTGACAATTGGGACCACCGGACAGTCCGGTGGTGCACCGGACAGGTCCTGTAGACTGTCCGGTGCGCCTTCTGGCGCCTGCTCTGACTTCTCCGTGCGCAGGCGCGCACTGTAACGCATTTAATGCCTTCTCCAGACGACTGTTGGCACGAAGTATCCGTTGCTCCGCTAGCACACCGGACAGTCCGGTGAATTATAGCGGAGTGGCCTCCCAAATTCCCAAAGCTGGCAAGTTCAGCGTCGATCTTCCTGGGGCACCGGACACTGTCCGGTGCGCCAGACCAGGGCTGCCTTCGGTATATTTTGCTCCTTTGTTTTGAACCCTTTCTTTTGACTTTGTATTGGTTTGTTGTAAACCTTTGGCACCTGTAGAACTCATAATCTAGAGCAAACTAGTTAGTCCAATAATTTGTGTTGGGCAATTCAACCACCAAAATTCATATGGAAAAGGTTTGACCCTATATCCCTTTTAGGCGTAAATAAAAGCATGGTTCTTGCTAATTTGTAAAGAATATGAACTACTAGCCATAGGCGTTCCTCCCTCTCCTTAATGAAGTCGGGGGCCTTATGGCTCTTTGTGTCTTTAGCTCCCCATGGAATCTAAGACCATCCTTAATGGAGTGATGTCTACCAATGATGTAGGTGAAAGGGAAATGTGCCCTTGGGCCATTTCTAAGTATTTTGGTGATTGAGTGCCAACGCAAGTGCTTTTGTGTTGATCTATGCAATGTGGTGGACAAAGTGCAAATCAAGTCAAAAGGTATGTTTCTAGACTTAGTACATTGTTTTATAGACTAATGTATTGTGTCTAAGTGCTGGAAACAGGAAAGATTGAATTGGAAATGAGATGGCTCTGTTCAGCCAAAGTCAGCTCGGTCTGGGTGCACCGGACAGTGTCCGGTGCGCCAGGCTGACTCTGGTGAACTTGCTGCTCTCGGGACTTCGACGGCGGTGTACGGCTATAAATCACCGGACTGTCCGGTGGTGCACCGAACTGTCCGGTGAGCCGTTCACAGGCGAACTCGTCGCTCTCGGGAGTTGATTAACGGCGTACGACTAAAATTCACCGGACTGTCCGGTGAGCCAACGGTCAGCCGGGGCAACGGTCGGCCGAGGATTCCGCGCGTGACGCGTGGCCGAGCCAACGGTCACATTGGAGCACCGGACTGTCCGGTGCGCCAACGGCTCTTAATCTGCAACGGTCGGCTTCGCCAAATAAGGAAGGAGATCCGCACCGGACTGTCCGGTGCGCCAGTCGACAGAAGGCAAGATCTGCCTTCCAGGAATGCTCTCAACGGCTCCCAGCTGCCTTGGGGCTATAAAAGGGACCCCTAGGCGCATGGAGGAGAACATCAAGCATACTCAAAGCATTCCTAAGCACCAAGACTTCGATTCCACGCATTTGTTTCTTCGTGATAGCATTTAGAGCTCTTGTTGAGTTGTGAACTCGTCGGGTTGTATTGTGAGCTCTTGTTGCGACTTGTGTGCGTGTTGACATTCTGATTTTGTGTCTTGTGTGCGTTGCTCATCCCTCCCTTACTCCGTGCTTCTTTGTGAACTTCAAGTGTAAGGGCGAGAGGCTCCAAGTTGTGGAGATTCCTCGCAAACAGGATTAAGAAAAGCAAAGCAAAACACCGTGGTATTCAAGTGGGTCTTTGGACCGCTTGAGAGGGGTCGATTGCAACCCTCGTCCGTTGGGACGCCACAACGTGGAGTAGGCAAGCGTTGGTCTTGGCCGAACCACGGGATAACCACCGTGCCATCTCTGTGATTGATATCTTTGTGGTTATTGTGTTTTGTTGAGACTCCTCTCTAGCCACTTGGCGATTATTGTGCTAACACTTAACCAAGTTTTTGTGGCTTAAGTTTCAAGTTTTACAGGATCACCTATTCACCCCCCCTCTAGGTGCTCTCAATTGGTATCAGAGTCGTTCTCTTCACAAAGGGACTAATCGCCCGAAGAGATGGATCCTAAGGGGAAGGGAATCGTGATCAACGATAAGGAGAAGGAGTCCTTCATCAACGAGCCGAAGGATGACAAGCCTACCGACTCGGGCTCGGGCCACAAACGCAAAGATGGGAAGAAGAAGAAAACGAGACGCATCAAGGAGATCGTCTACTACAACGACAGTGATGAGTCCACTTCTTCCCAAAAGGATGACTACGACTACGAGAAACGAAAGACGGTTAATTCAAATTTTTCTTTCGATTATTCTCGTATCCCTCAGAGTTCAAATGCTCATTTGCTTTCCATCCCTCTTGGCAAACCTCCACACTTTGATGGGGAGGACTATGGATTTTGGAGTCACAAAATGCGTAGTCACTTGTTCTCTCTCCATCCAAGCATATGGGAGATTGTTGAGAATGGAATGAAATTTGATAGCTCGGATAGTCCTATATTTATTAATGAACAGATTCATAAAAATGCACAAGCTACTACTGTGTTGTTAGCCTCTTTGTGCAGGGACGAGTACCATAAGGTGAGCGGCTTGGACAATGCCAAGCAGATCTGGGACACCCTCAAGATCTCTCATGAGGGGAACGACGTCGCTTTGCTCACCAAGATGGAGTTTGTGGAGGGCGAGCTTGGAAGATTCGCGATGATAAGGGGCGAGGAGCCAACCCAAACATACAACCGGCTCAAGACCCTTATCAACAGAATAAGAAGCTACGGAAGCACGTGATGGATGGACCACGACGTCGTTCGCCTGATGCTAATGTCCTTTACTGTACTTGATCCACATTTGGTGAACAATATTCGTGAAAATCCTAGGTACACCAAGATGTCGCCCGAAGAAGTCCTTGGGAAGTTCGTGAGCGGGCGAATGATGATCAAGGAAGCGAGATACGTGGACGACGCGTTGAACGGTCCAATCCATGAGCCTCAACCCATTGCTCTCAAGGCAACAAGGAGTAAGGAGGCGCTACCTAGCAAGGTGGCGCAAGTTGAGGCGGCCGGGCTCAATGATGAAGAGATGGCCCTCATCATCAAGCGCTTCAAGACGGCGCTAAAGGGTCGCAAGGGACAGCCAAGCAAGACCAAGACAAAGGGGAAGCACTCATGCTTCAAATATGGTAAGATTGGTCATTTTATTGCTAACTGTCCCGATAATGAAAGTGACCAGGAACAAGGGAGCAAGAGGGAGAAGAAGAAGGCATACAAGAAGGCTAAGGGCGAGGCACACCTTGGAAAGGAGTGGGACTCGGATTGTTCGTCATCCGACTCCGACAATGAAGGACTCGCTGCCACCGCCTTCAACAAGTCATCCCTCTTCCCCAACGAGCATCACACATGCCTCATGGCAAAGGAGAAGAAGGTATGTACTCGAAACAATGCCACTTATGATTCTTCTAGTGATGATGAGTCTAGTGATGAAGAAATAGATTACTCTAGTTTGTTCAAGGGATTGGATAGAACTAAAATAGATAAGATTAATGAATTGATTGATGCCTTGAATGAAAAGGATAGACTCTTAGAGAAACAAGAAGACCTTTTATATGAAGAGCATGATAAATTTGTTAGTGCACAAAATTCACTTGCTCTAGAAGTTAAAAGGAATGAAATGCTTTCTTGTGAACTATCTACTTGTCATGAAACCATTTCTACTTTAAAAGGTGTAAATGATGATTTAAATGCTAAACTAGAAGTAGCAAGTAAATCTAACTCTTGTGTAGAACATGTTAGGATTTGCAATAGGTGTAAAGATTTCGACATTGATGCTTGTAGTGAACATCTAGTTTCAATTTCCAAATTGAATGATGAATTGGTTAGTCTTAATGCCCAACTTAAGACTAGCAAAAGTGAATTTTACAAACTAAAATTGGCAAGGGATGCCTACACGATTGGTAGACACCCCTCAATTAAGGATGGTCTTGGCTTCAAGAGGGAAGCCAAGAACTTAACAAGCCATAAGGCTCCCATCTCCGCCAAGGAGAAAGGGAAGGCCCCTATGGCTAGTAGTGTGCAAAAGAACC
Organism: Zea luxurians; assembly: GCA_029449295.1. NCBI lineage: Eukaryota > Viridiplantae > Streptophyta > Magnoliopsida > Poales > Poaceae > Zea > Zea luxurians. The sequence goes on from JAOPSE010000003.1 coordinate 89,260,309, forward strand.
ATGCCTTCATGTATCATGGTAGGAGACATTCTAAGAATGCCTTTAGAAGTTATGATGCTTTTGATTTTCATGCTATGACTGCTTCTAGTTCCCATGTTATGCATGATAGAAATGTTGCTAGGAGAAATGTTGTTCATAATATGCCTAGGAGAAATGTTGTTAATGTTCCTAGGAAAGTTAATGAACCTTCTACAATATATCATGCTTGCAATGCTTCATTTGCCATTTGTAGAAAGAATAAGAAGGTGATTGCTAGGAAGTTAGGGGCAAGATGCAAGGGAGATAAAACTTGCATTTGGGTCCCTAAGACAATTGTCACTAACCTTGTAGGACCCAACAGGAGTTGGGTACCTAAGACCCAAGCCTAAATTTGCCTTGCAGGTTTATGCATCCGGGGGTACAAGCTGGATTATTGACAGCGGATGCACAAACCACATGACGGGGGAAAGAGGATGTTCTCTTCCTACATCAAGAACAAGGATTCCCAAGATTCAATAATATTCGGTGATGGGAACCAAGGCAAGGTAAAAGGGTTAGGTAAAATTGCTATTTCATCCGAGCACTCTATATCTAATGTGTTTTTAGTTGAGTCTCTTGGATATAATTTGTTATCTGTTAGTCAATTATGCAATATGGGATGTCTATTCACAAATGTAGATGTGTCTGTCTTTAGAAGGTGTGATGGTTCACTAGCTTTTAAAGGTGTACTAGACAGCCAACTTTATTTGGTTGATTTTGCAAAAGAAGAGGCCGGTCTAGATGCATGCTTAATCGCTAAGACTTGCATGGGCTGGCTGTGGCATCGCCGCTTAGCACATGTGGGGATGAAGAACCTTCACAAACTTCTAAAGGGAGAACACGTGATAGGTCTAACTAACGTACACTTCGAAAAAGATAGACCTTGTGCAGCTTGTCAAGCAGGGAAACAGGTGGGAGGCTCTCATCACACCAAAAATGTGATGACCACATCAAGACCCTTGGAGATGCTTCATATGGACCTCTTCGGACCCATCGCCTATCTAAGTATAGGAGGAAGTAAGTATGGTCTTGTTATAGTTGATGATTTTTCCCGCTTCACTTGGGTATTCTTTTTGCAGGATAAATCTGAAACCCAAGGGTCCCTCAAGCGCTTCCTCAGGAGAGCTCAAAATGAGTTTGAGCTCAAAGTGAAGAAGATAAGGAGCGACAATGGGTCCGAGTTCAAGAACCTTCAAGTGGAGGAGTTCCTTGAGGAGGAAGGGATCAAGCACGAGTTCTCCGCTCCCTACACACCACAACAAAATAGTGTGGTAGAGAGGAAGAACAGGACGCTCATCGATATGACGAGGACTATGCTTGGAGAGTTCAAGACCCCCGAGCGCTTTTGGTCGGAAGCCGTGAACACGACTTGCCACGCCATCAACCGGGTCTACCTTCACCGCCTCCTCAAAAAGACTTCGTATGAGCTGCTAACTGGTAACAAACCCAATGTGTCTTATTTTCGTGTATTTGGGAGCAAGTGTTATATTCTTGTGAAGAAAGGTAGAACTTCTAAATTTGCTCCCAAAGCTATAGAAGGGTTTTTATTAGGTTATGACTCAAATACAAAGGCGTATAGGGTCTTCAACAAATCATCGGGTTTGGTTGAAGTCTCTAGCGACGTTGTATTTGATGAGACTAATGGCTCTCCAAGAGAGCAAGTTGTTGATCTTGATGATGTAGATGAAGAAGACGTTCCAACGGCCGCGGTACGCACCATGGCGATTGGAGATGTGCGGCCTCAGGAACATTTGGAGCAAGATCAACCTTCTTCCTTAACAATAGTGCATCCCCCAACCCAAGATGACGAACAGGTACCTCAAGTGGAGGCGCATGATCAAGGGGGAGCACAGGATGTTCAAGTTGAAGAGGAAGAAGCACCTCAGGCACCTCCAACCCAAGTTCGAGCGACGATTCAAAGGAATCATCCCGTCGACCAAATTTTGGGTGATATTAGCATGGGAGTAACTACTTGTTCTAGATTAGTTAATTTTTGTGAGCATTACTCTTTTGTCTCTTCTATTGAGCCTTTCAGGGTAGAAGAGGCCTTGCTAGATCCGGACTGGGTAATGGCCATGCAGGAGGAGCTCAACAACTTCAAGCGTAATGAAGTTTGGACACTGGTGCCTCGTCCCAAGCAAAATGTTGTGGGAACCAAGTGGGTGTTCCGCAACAAACAGGACGAGCACAGGGTGGTGACAAGGAACAAGGCTCGACTTGTGGCAAAAGGTTATGCCCAAGTTGCAGGTTTGGACTTTGAGGAGACTTTCGCTCCTGTGGCTAGGCTAGAGTCAATTCGTATTTTGCTAGCATATGCCGCTCACCATTCTTTCAGGTTGTACCAAATGGATGTGAAGAGCGCTTTCCTCAACGGGCCGATCAAGGAGGAGGTGTACGTGGAGCAACCCCCTGGCTTCGAGGATGAACGGTACCCCGACCACGTGTGTAAGCTCTCTAAGGCGCTCTATGGACTTAAGCAAGCCCCAAGAGCATGGTATGAATGCCTTAGAGACTTTCTAATTGCTAATGCTTTCAAGGTTGGGAAAGCCGATCCAACTCTTTTCACTAAGACTTGCGATGGCGATCTTTTTGTGTGCCAAATTTATATCGATGACATAATATTTGGTTCTACTAACCAAAGGTCTTGTGAAGAGTTTAGCAGGGTGATGACGCAGAAATTTGAGATGTCAATGATGGGCGAGTTGAACTACTTCCTTGGGTTCCAAGTGAAGCAACTCAAGGATGGCACCTTCATCTCCCAAACAAAGTACACGCAAGACTTGCTAAAGCGGTTTGGATGAAGGACGCCAAGCCCGCAAAGATGCCGATGGAACCGACGGACACACCGACCTCAACAAAGGAGGTAAGTCCGTTGATCAAAAAGCATACCGGTCAATGATAGGGTCTTTACTTTATTTATGTGCTAGTAGACCGGATATTATGCTTAGCGTATGCATGTGTGCTAGATTTCAATCCGATCCAAGGGAGTGTCACTTGGTGGCCGTGAAGCGAATTCTTAGATATTTAGTCGCTACGCCTTGCTTCGGGATCTAGTATCCAAAGGGGTCTAACTTTGACTTGATTGGATATTCAGATTCCGACTATGCTGGATGTAAGATCGATAGGAAGAGTACATCAGGGACGTGCCAATTCTTAGGAAGGTCCCTGGTGTCGTGGAACTCTAAGAAACAAACTTCCGTTGCCCTATCCACCGCTGAGGCTGAGTACGTTGCCGCAGGACAGTGTTGCGCGCAACTACTTTGGATGAGGCAAACCCTCCGGGACTTTGGCTACAAACTGAGTAAAGTCCCACTCCTATGTGATAATGAGAGTGCTATCTGAAAGTCGCCTAGAGGGGGGGTGAATAGGGCGAAACTGAAAATCTCAAAAATAATCACAACTACAAGCCGGGTTAGCGTTAGAAATATAATAGAGTCCGCGAGAGAGGGCGCAAAACAAATCGCAAGCGAATAATGAAGTGAGACACGCGGATTTGTTTTACCGAGGTTCGGTTCTCTCAAACCTACTCCCCGTTGAGGAGGCCACAAAGGCCGGGTCTCTTTCAACCCTTCCCTCTCTCAAACGGTCCCTCGGACCGAGTGAGCTTCTCTTTCTCAAATCACTTGGGAATCAATCTTCCCACAAGGACCACCACACGATTGGTGTCTCTTGCCTCAATTACAAGGAGTGTTTGATCACAAGAAAGAATGCGAAAGAAAAAGAAGCGATCCAAGCGCAAGAGCTCAAATGAACACTACAAATCACTCTCTCTAGTCACTAGGGCTTTGTGTGGAGTTGGGAGAGGATTTGATCTCTTTTGGTGTGCTTTGCAATGAATGCTAGCTCTTGTATAGTGGTTGGAAGCTGGAAAACTTGGATGCAATGAATGGTGGGGTGGTTGGGGTATTTATAGCCCCAACCACCAAACTTGACCGTTGGTGGAGGCTGTCTGTCGTATGGTGCACCGGACAGTCCGGTGCACACCGGACATGTCCGGTGCGACAGCCACGTCACCAAATAGCCGTTGGGTCAACCGTTGGAGCTCTGTCTCTGGGCCCGCCTTGATGTCCGGTGGCGCACCGGACATGCACTGTAGAGTGTCCGGTGCGCCTGCTCCCGCATGCCTGACGACTGCGCGTTTCTGGCGCGCATTAAATGCGCCTGCAGGTGACCGTTGGCACGAAGTAGCCGTTGCCCCGAGGTTGCACCGGACAGTCCGGTGTACACCGGACATGTCTGGTGAATTATAGCGGAGCAGCCTTTGCGAATTCCCGAGACTGGCGAGTTCCTGAGCCGCGTCTCAAATGAGCACCGGACACTGTCCGGTGTACACCGGACAGTCCGGTGAATTTTAGAGCGCTGGCTCTGGAAATTTCCCGAGGGCGACGAGTTTGAGCTGACGTCCTCTGGTGCACCGGACACTGTCCGGTGGCACACCGGACAGTCCGGTGCGCCAGACCAGAGGAGCCTTTGGTTGCTCCTTTGCCCTTTTGTTGAACCCAACACATGGTCATTTTATTGGCTAAGTGTGAACCTTTTGCACCTGTATAACTTATACACTAGAGCAAACTAGTTAGTCCAATATTTGTGTTGGGCAATTCAACCACCAAAATTATTTAGGGACTAGGTGTAAGCCTAATTCCCTTTCAATCTCCCCCTTTTTGGTGATTGATGCCAACACAAACCAAAGCAAATATAGAAGTGCATAATTGAACTAGTATGCATAATGTAAGTGCAAAGGTTGCTTGGAATTGAGCCAATATAAATACTTACATGATACGCATGGATTGTTTCTTTGTTTTTAACATATTGGACCATATTTGCACCACAAGTTTTGTTTTTGCAAACTCTTTTGTAAATTCTTTTCAAAGTCCTTTTGCAAGATAGTCAAAGGTAAATGAATAAGATTTTGCAAAGCATTTTCAAGTTTTGAAATTTTCTTCCTTTGTTCCAAATGCTTTTCCTTTGACTAAACAAAACTCCCCCTCAAATAAAGTCTCCTCTTAGTGTTCAAGAGGGTTTTAAGACATCAATTTTGAAAAATACTACTTGCTCCCCCTTTAGAGCACAAAGAGATACCAATTTTGAAATTTTTCATCCGAATGACAAACATTAGTTTTAAAATTAGGGTGGTGGTGCGGTCCTTTTGCTTTGGACTCATATTTTCTCCCCCTTTGGCATGAATCGCCAAAAACGGAATTATTAGAGCCCTTGAAAGTACTTTCTCCTCCTTTGGTCATAAAATAAATGAGTGAAGATTATACCAACGTTGGAGAGTGATGCGGAGCGACGGCGAAGGATGAGTAGTAGAGCGGAGTGGAAGCCTTTGTCTTCGCCGAAGACTCCAATTCCCTTTCAATATACCTATGACTTGGTTTGGAATACACTTGAAAACACATTAGTCATAGCATATAAAAGAGACATGATCAAAGGTATTCTTATGAGCTATGTGTGCAAGTTTAGCAAAAGAAATTCCTAGAATCAAGAATATTAAGCTCATGCCTAAGTCTGGTAAAAGATTGTTCATCAAGTGGCTTGGTAAAGATATCGGCTAATTGATCTTTAGTGTTAATGTATGAAATCTCGATATCCCCCTTTTGTTGGTGATCCCGAAGAAAATGATACCGAATGGCTATGTGTTTAGTGCGGCTATGCTCAACGGGATTATCCGCCATGCGGATTGCACTCTCATTATCACATAGAAGAGGAACTTTGGTTAATTTGTAACCGTAGTCCCGCAGGGTTTGCCTCATCCAAAGCAATTGCGCGCAACAATGGCCTACGGCAATATACTCGGCTTCGGCGGTAGAAAGAGCGACCGAATTTTGCTTCTTTGAAGCCCATGACACCAAGGATCTTCCCAAGAACTGGCAAGTCCCCGATGTGCTCTTTCTATTAATCTTACATCCTGCCCAATCGGCATCCGAATAACCAATCAATTCAAATGTGGATCCCCGAGGGTACCAAAGCCCAAACTTAGGAGTATAAGCCAAGTATCTCAAGATTCGTTTTACGGCCGTAAGGTGTGATTCCTTAGGGTCGGCTTGGAATCTTGCACACATGCAAACGGAAAGCATAATGTCCGGTCGAGATGCACATAAGTAAAGCAATGAACCAATCATCGACCGGTATACCTTTTGATCCACGGACTTACCTCCCGTGTCGAGGTCGAGATGCCCATTTGTTCCCATGGGAGTTTTGATGGGCTTGGCATCCTTCATTCCAAACTTGCTTAGAATGTCTTGAGTATACTTCGTTTGGCTAATGAAAGTGCCCTCTTGGAGTTGCTTGACTTGGAATCCCAGTGTCGGCGTTTCGAGACCGGGGGGTCCCCGAGCCGACGAGTGAGAGTGCCGCGTGCCCCAGCCCAGATGGGTCGAGCGCGTGGGCGAGCGCGAAGGGGGGAAAGAGAGCGAGAGGTCGGTGGCCGGAGCCGGGTCGTGACGAGGGAGACGGAGATTCCCGCGGCCTTTCGTGTTCGCCTCGCGCCCAGGTCGGGTGCGCTTGCAGTAGGGGGTTACAAGCGTCCGCGCGGGTGAGGGGAGCGAGCGGCCCCAAGAGAGCGCCTGCCCCTGCCCCTCGTTCCCGCGAGGCCAACCTTCTCTAAGAAGGCCCTGGTCCTTCCTTTTATAGGCGTAAGGAGAGGATCCAGGTGTACAAATGGGGGTGTAGCAAGGTGCTACGTGTCTAGCGGGGGAGAGCTAGTGCCCTAAGTACATGCCAAGGTGGCAGCCGGAGAGATCTTGGCATCCTGTTAGTGTGGCGTCGTGGCTGTCGGAGAAGCAGTGGAGCTTGGCGGGGGGGACAGCTGTCGGAGCAGTTGGGCCCTTGCTGACGTCCTCCTGCTTTCGTAAGAGAGCTGGGAGCCGCCGTCGTCATGAGTCCAGTGGGGTGCCATCATTGCCTATCTGGCGGAGCTAGCCAGATGGGACGCCGGTCTTGTCCTCTGCGACCTGAGTCGGCTCGGGGTAGGGTGATGATGGCGCTTCCTGTTGACGTGGCGGACTCGTGCCCTAGGTCGGGCGTCGTGGAGGCTCCTCCGAAGCCGAGGTCGAGTCTGTCCTGCATGGCCGAGGCCGAACCTGAGCTCCCGGGTCGGGCGAGGCGGAGGTTGCTCGGCAGAGGCCAGGGCGGAGTCCGAGCCCTGGGTCGGGCGAAGCGGAGTTCGTCGTCTTCTGGGGCCTTAGCCCGAGTCCGAGCCCTGGGTCGGGCGGAGCGGAGTTCGCCGTCTTCCGGGGCCTTAGCCCGAGTCCGAGCCCTGGGTCGGGCGGAGCGGAGTTCGCCGTCTTCCGGGGCCTTAGCCCGAGTCCGAGCCCTGGGTCGGGCGGAGCGGAGTTCGCCGTCTTCCGGGGCCTTAGCCCGAGTCCGAGCCCTGGGTCGGGCGGAGCGGAGTTCGCCGTCTTCCGGGGCCTTAGCCCGAGTCCGAGCCCTGGGTCGGGCGGAGCTTCTTCTGGCGCTTTTGGCCAAGCCTGGCTACCCGTCAGTCTTACCTTTTGCATTAAAGGCCCCAGTGATTTGGTCGGTCGGCGCGGTGATTTAGTCAGGGTTACTTCTTATCGAAGGCATTGCCTCGGGTGAGCCGGAGATGCGTCTGCCGTGAAAGAGGAGGCCTCGGGCGAGACGGAAACATCTCAGGGTCGGCTGCCCTCGCCCGAGGCTAGGCTCGGGCGTGGCGTGATCAAGTCGCTCGTATGGACTGATCCCTGACTTAATCAAACCCATCAGGCCTCTGCAGCTTTATGCTGATGGGGGTTACCAGCTGAGAATTAGGCGTCTTGAGGGTACCCCTAATTATGGTCCCCGACAGTAGCCCCCGAGCCTCAAAGGGAGTGTCAACACTCGCTTGGAGGCTTTTGTCGCACTTTTTTGCAAGGGGACCAGCCTTTCTCGGTTGTACTTTGTTCCGGTGGGTGCGCGCGAGCGCACCCGCCGGGTGTAGCCCCCGAGGCCTCGGAGGAGTGGTTTCACTCCTTCGAGGTCTTAATGCCTTGCGCAATGCTTCGGCTGGTCTGGTGGTTCCCTCATGCGAACAGGCCGTAGCCCAGGTGCTCTGTCGGGGCCCAAGTTCTCGGGCTGGTATGTTGACACTGTCAACGGTTCGGCCGGAGCCGGGTTTGCGAGAGCAGCCCCCGAGCCTCCGCACAGAGCGAGAGGACGATCAGGGACAGACTCGGCTTTTTTTACATACGCCCCTACGTCGCCTTTCCGCAAGGAGGAGGGGGGAGAGCGCCATGTTACCCTCGATGGGCACCGAACATGGTGTCTCCGGTGAGCTGCAATCGGGTAATCCGAGTGGACGTCCGTGCCCCATTCGTTGGGGGTCGGCTAGGGGCCCGGAGGCACGCCCAAAAGTACCTACGGGTGATCTGCCGGACCCGGTCCCCTGGCGACGGGGTCCGAGGGCTCGTTGCCTCCCTCCAATGGGATTCCGTTACAGAGTCGTTCCTGCTGGTCTCGGAAACGTCCTAGGGTACCTCGGGAGCGCAGCCCGAGCCTTGGTTATGTATCGAACGTACCCCTGGTCATCCCTCGCTCGGTGTCTGAGGCGACTGTGAACCCTTCGGAGGGCCAGCCTTCGAACCCCTGATCAGTAACGGGCGCGGAGCCCGAGTAGCCTGAGGCGGTCGTGGAACCTTTCGGGGGGCCGACCTTCGAACCCCTGACCAGTAGTGGGTGTCGGGCCCACGCGATCTGAGGTGGCCGTTGAACCCTTCGGGGGGCCAGCCTTCGAACCCCTGATCAGTAAGGAGGCTCGGAGCCTAGTTCCTTCACGGGGAAGGATCCCTTTGGGAGTATCCCCCTTCCCGGTCCCTGTTGCAAGAGATAGAGAAAGAGGAAAAAGGGAAAAAGGATACGGAATTGAACGACGTGGCGTACCTTTTTCGGTGTGGCCGTTTTGGCGAAGGCGAAACGTCGCCAGCTGCTTCCGCTAGAAGCGCTGCCCGTCGAGTCGCGGAGTTAATGCACCGGGGCGAGCGGTCGGCGAGGCTGCCGTTGCGTGCGCGAGCCGTTCGAGGAACGGCTGTTTTGCTTTGCGTTTTTTGAACCCCGCGTCCGGTTCGGGCGGTGCGTTGGAACCGTCTTCACCTGGGTCTTTATATACCCCGGAGAGGGCCCGGTGACGGTTCTCGACTCCGCTTCTCGCCTCCCTCCCAGGTTTTTCGCAGCCTGAGAGATCTAGCCAGGAAAAGAAAACCGCCCTCCCCTGTCCTTCGCGCCGCCACCCTTTCTGCCTTGGCGATGGCTGACCGGGTGACCATCATCCCGCCGCGCGACCCGTGGCCCTTCTCCACGGTGACGGCGGGTGATCTGGAGGACCTCGTCGGCGAGGGTTTGCTCCGCCCTCTCACCGATGAGCAGCGGCCAGAATGGATTCCTCCCGCGGGCGGAGTCGCTCCATCCCCTCCGCCGGGGTATGTCGTGAGCTTCATCTCCTTCCATGAGCGGGGATTTGGTGTGCCGTCGAGCCACTTCATGCGGGCCATCCTGTTCCATTACGGGGTGGAACTGCACAACCTCACTCCCAACTCCATCGCGCAGGCCGCTATCTTTGTAGCGGTGTGCGAGGGGTATTTGGGGATTGCCCCCCATTGGGATTTGTGGACTCATCTCTTCTTCGCCGAGCTTTTTGCTTCGCCGACGGGGGAGAGGAAGGTCCGTGCAGCGGTGCGGGCCGGCGGCTGTACCCTTTTGTTGAGGCAGTCGCGGTCGTTGCAGTATATCCCAGCCGTCCTCGCATCCTCAAACAAGGGTTGGCAGCGCCGGTGGTTCTACCTCCGGAACGACGGAAAGTCGCTCCCGCCGTTCTCTCAGCGGGTTGTCACCGCCGCTCCCGACGCCTGGCGCCACGGGACTCCACACGAGAGGCAGAAGAACCTCGAACCCCTTCTCCAGGCCCTGAAGGCGTTGCGGGAGGAAGGACTCACCGCCGCGGGAGTGGTTGCCGCTATCCATCGTCGGAGGGTGCTCCCCCTGGCGGAACGGAGGCTGTCGCTTTGGGAGATGACCCCGGAGGCCGACTGGGAGGGGTCACGGATGTCCCCTGATCCTCTTCCCCGTGACGCCCTCCAATGGCGGGTGTCGACCGCGATGGGGAAGCCGGACTCCCATGCCTTCTCCCAGCCTCGAATGCGCCCCGACCAGGGGTGCGTCGCTCTGGTGAGTGTTCGCTCCTTCCTTCCTCATATACCGGGTTGGCCCCGGTTCTCACGATTGGGTTTCTTTCCCTCTCCTCCCCCTTTTTAGGAGGTGGGGCGGCACAAACCCTCCTTACCGCGGGTCCCGGAGGACGCGGTGGGTCGGGCAGCGCGGCGGGTCGCCGCGGAGGAGGAGAAAAAGAAAAAGGACGCGGAGAAGGCCCGGGCCCGCAAGCGGAGGCGGGCTCGGGACGCCCTGGAGAAACGCCATCGCCAGCAGGAGAGGGAAGGACTTCCCAGGGAGCTGTCGCCGGAGACGTCCGACGATGACGACGACGACGACGAAGAGGAGGAGGACGACATGGCCGCCCGTCTCGGCCTCAGCCCCGGCTTGGGGTGTGGCCGGGAGCTGTCGAGTCAGCCCCCGAGCGGGCCAATGTCGTCGGTTTCTGGAGCCGAGGCGCCGGATCCCCGACCTGAGGGGCGGGGGCAACCCGAGAGGGTTCTTGACCCCTCGGCTGGAGGAGCTGACGCGACTCCAGGGAGCCGGGCCGAGGGGTCCGTTCCTCGGGAACCGTCGCCCGCGCCGGCAGCATGGGGGAGCGATCCTCAGGTTGTCATGGTGGCGCCTGGGCAGTCCGCCTCCCGGGCGTCAGGGGCGTCCAAGGCGAGGGCGGCGCCGGGGCCGCTGGCGAGGCGGACCTCGGCGGTGGTTCCAGGGAGCGGGAGCCAAGAGACCTCCCCCCAGGCACAGTGGATCATGGCCCGGAGCGGGTAAGTACCTTGGAGTGTCTCCGTCCCGGCGCTTCATTCATACGTCTTGGCCGTGATTTTCCCTTCCTTCTTTTTTCCAGCCAGCGGAGCCATGGCCCTACCGACCTGGCGCCCTGGAAGGCCCTTAAGACGGCGTCAGTCCAGGCGGCTGGCGCCATCTCGGGCCCCGCCGCTCAGCCGACCCTTTCTCAGGGCGCCCCGCCGCATGGGGCTCAGGCGTCGCGTGTCCCAGGGGAGCAGGTCCTCGAGGTGGGCTCCTCTGCCGAGGCGGCCATCGTGATCGGGGAGGCGGCCGGCGCCGACGCGGTCCCGAGCCCGCCTGCCGTGTCGGCCATGCCGGCGCCTGCCGCCACCGCAGTTGGCATCGCCCCAGTCGGAGAGCATATGGTTGCTGCCGGCGTCGAGACGGCCGCAGCGTCGGCGCCCGGGGCTTCAGAAGAGGTGGGCATGGACGCGCAGTTCACCCAGGCGGGCAGCAGCCTTGTCGCTGTGCGGCGGAGCCCCGAGGCCCGGGGCCAGTTGCTCCGATTCCGGACCCGCGAGGCTCCGGACCCTATCTTCGTTCTTGACGACGAACAGGAGGACCGGTCCTGGGACGAGCTCCGCAATCGTGCGGAAGCAGCGGTGGGGTCGCTCCGATCGTCGCTGGAGGTTCTCTGCGGGGACGTCCCCAAAATCCTCCAGGTAACGGTTTCAGGCATGCCTTCTCCCCTCTGCGAGCGAGGCGTTCGCCGTGATGCCTTGTCTCCCTTTCCAGGATCTGACGGACCGGAGCGCCGCCAAGTCGTCGTTCATCCGCCGCGAGGTCGACGTCTGGGGCTCGCTGCGGTCCCTGAGGACTTCGCTCGCCGGGGCTACCTCGCGCCTTTCCCAGCAGGACGCCAAGATAGCGGACCTCCAGTTGCTCTGTGCTGACCTGAGGGCCGAGGCAGCGGCGGCGCGCACAGAGGCGCTAAGGCAGCGGTCGGAGCTCGTCCAGGTCGCCGAGGAGCGGGACTAATCTCGGGGCCAGGCTGCCGAGGCCGAAAGCCGGGCCAAGACCCTCGCGGCCGATCTGGCCGCAGCCCAAGTCGCGGCCTCGGAGCAGCGCGTCCGAGCCGGAGGTATGCCTCGGCCGTCCTCGGTTCCCGTTCTTGTCCGTTTCTTCCGCTTGTATTTGAGGCCTTTCTTCTGGATGTTCGCAGAGCTCGAGTCTGCCCTCGACGAGTCTGCCCAAGCGCTCGCCGAGGCGCTCGCTGGGGCTGCTGAGCAGAGGGAGGCCGATCTCGCGGCCATGTCCGAGGCTGTTTCGGATGTCTATCGGACCCTTGGTCCTGGCGACGTCCCTTCAGGAAGCTCCCCCCAAAGCCGTCTCCAAGCCCTAGGTGGTTACGCGCGCGGTAAAGTCCGCGGGGCGCTACACCACGGCGTCAGGCGGGCCTTTGCCGTGCTCGCTTCCCACTACGTCATGGACCTGGAGCGGGTCAGCGAGGGGTATTGCCTTCCTGACGAGGACGAGGCGGCCCTGGCGGAGGTCCAGCGGCTCGACGCGGTCGCTGCGGGTCCGAGCGCGGCGCTGGCGACCATCTTCGAGGCGGAGATTCTTCCTCCTGTGCCGCCGCCGGAAGCGGAGGCGGACCCTACCGACGGCGGGAGTGGAGCTGAGGGCGCGGCGCCTTCCCAAGGCGACGCCTGACTTTTGTTGGGACAATTTCTGTTGGATGCGTGATTTGCCGCGGCCGCCGAGGCCTGGACACTTTATTTCTCTTGCGTGAAGTCATACTCTTTTCTGTTTCAATTTGCGCGCCTGGCCCGACTTGTCAACAACAGGGTGATTTCCCGAGCTGGGTCTTTTTTCGTGGCAGGCGATGAGCGAGGTGTCCCTTGCCCGGAGACATAGGCGTTCCTCGGCTCAGTCGGTCTCGCCGCTTATTTGTACCCAAGTTCGCTCCTCGGGACCCTGCTCCTGACGCATCCGGGAGAACGCAAAAACTCCATCTTGATCGAAAAAAAGAATTTTTTCGACGCGGAGAGGCTCATCCAAACTCGACGAGAGGGGTTCCCCCTTTTTAGCCCCCGAGGGAGGGTCGGGCTCCGTCGGGGCGAGGCCGACCCTTCCTTGATGACTGATTTTCGTGTGTGAGTGGGGGAAGGGCGTAGCCCCCGTGCGTCGTCCGTGCAGAGGCCGTTTGACGAGTCGGGCTCCTGCCCGAATATCCGGCGAGTGCTCAGTGACATCCCTCGGTACGCCAGGCATGTCCGAGGGACCCCACGCAAAGATGTCGGCGTTTGCGCAGGGAAAGTCGACGAGTACTGCTTCCTATTTGGGGTCGAGCCCGGAACTGATCCGGATCTGCTTGGAGGTGTCACCACTGGGGTCGAGAGGGACGACCTTGACCGTCTCCGCTGGCTCGAAGTTGCCGGCGTGTCGCTTCACGTCCGGCACCTCTCGGGTGAGGCTCTCCAGGTCGGCGATGAGGGCCTCGGACTCAGCGAGGGCCTCGGCATACTCCACGCACTCCACATCGCATTCGAATGCGTGTTTGTACGTGGGGCCGACGGTGATGACCCCGTTGGGGCCCGGCATCTTGAGCTTCAGGTAGGTGTAGTTGGGGATGGCCATGAACTTTGCGTAGCATGGCCTTCCCAGCACTGCGTGGTAGGTTCCTCGGAACCCGACCACCTCGAACGTCAAAGTCTCCCTTCGGAAGTTGGAGGGTGTTCCGAAGCAGACAGGAAGGTCGAGCTGTCCGAGGGGCTGGACGCGCTTCCCAGGGATGATCCCGTGGAAGGGCGCAGCGCCTGCTCGGACGGATGACAGATCGACGCGCAGGAGCCTGAGGGTCTCGGCGTAGATGATATTGAGGCAGCTGCCCCCATCCATCAGGACCTTGGTGAGCCTGACGTCGCCGATGACGGGGTCGACGACGAGCGGGTACTTCCCCGGGCTCGGCACGTGGTCGGGGTGGTCGTCCCGGTCGAAGGTGATGGGCTTGTCGGACCAATCTAAGTAGACTGGTGCCGCCACCTTCACCGAGCAGACCTCCCGACGCTCTTGCTTACGATGCCGAGCCGAGGCATTCGCCGCATGCCCTCCGTAGATCATGAAGCAGTCGCGGACCTCGGGGAACTCTCCCGCTTGGCGATCTTCCCTTTTGTCGTCATCGCGGGCCCTGCCACCCTCCGCGGGTGGCCCGGCCCGGTGGAAGTGGCGCCGAAGCATGACGCACTCTTCGAGGGTGTGCTTGACGGGCCCCTGATGGTAGGGGCACATCTCCTTGAGTGCCTTGTCGAAGAGGTTAGCACCTCCGGGGGGCTTCCGAGGGTTCTTATGCTCGGTGGCGGCGACAAGGTCTGCGTCGGGAGCGTCGCGTTTCGCTTGCGACTTCCTCCTGCCTTTCTTCTTGGCGCCGCGCGGAGCAAACGCCTCAGGAGCATCTTCCAACGGGCGGCCCTGGGGCTGCTTGTCTTTTCGGAAGATGGCCTCGACCGCCTCCTGGCCGGAGGCGAACTTGGTGGCGATGTCCATCAGCTCGCTCGCCCTGGTGGGGGTCTTGCGACCCAACTTGCTCACCAGGTCACGGCAGGTGGTGCCGGCAAGGAACGCGCCGATGACATCGGAGTCGGTGATGTTGGGCAGCTCGGTGCGCTGCTTCGAGAATCACCGGATGTAGTCCCGAAGGGACTCTCCCGGCTGTTGCCGGCAGCTTCGGAGGTCCCAGGAATTCCCGGGGCGCACGTACGTGCCCTGGAAGTTGCCGGCGAAAGCCTGGACCAGATCCTCCCAGTTGGAAATCTGCCCCGGAGGCAGGTGCTCCAACCATGCGCGAGCGGTGTCGGAGAGGAACAGGGGGAGGTTGCGGATGATGAGGTTATCGTCGTTCGTTCCTCCCAGTTGACAGGCCAGGCGGTAGTCCGCGAGCCACAATTCCGGCCTCGTTTCCCCCGAGTACTTTGTGATAGTGGTCGGGGGTCGGAATCGGGGCGGAAACGGCGCCCGCCGAATGGCTCGGCTAAAGACCTGCGGACCGGGTGGTTCGGGCGAGGGACTCCGATCCTCCCCACTGTCGTAGCGTCCCCCATGCCTGGGGTGATAGCCTCGGCGCACCCTTTCGTCGAGGCGTGCCCGACGGTCGCGATGAGGGTGCTCGTCGCCGAGGTGGCCCGGGGCCGTAGGCGCGGTGTTGCGCGTGCGCCCGGTGTAGACCGAGGCTTCCCGCATGAGTCGGGAAGTCGCGGCACGAGGTTCCGAGGGGTACCCCTGCCTTCGGGAGGCGGAGCTCTCGGCCCGCCGGGCCGCAGCGCCTTCCAGGAGATGCTTGAGCTCTCCCTGGATTCGCCGACCCTCGGTGGTTGATGACTCCGGCATCGCGCGGAGGAGCATCGCCGCGGCTGCCAGGTCCTGACCAGTCCCGCCGGATGCGGGTGGCGGCCTGTCCCTGGCCTCGTGGGCGATGCGGTGCTGGAGACCCTGGGGCAGGTGACGTATTTCTCCGGCCGGGGGCTGGCTTGCCCATACCTGCCCGACGTCCCGGCGGATTGCCTCGAGCGCTCCTGCTTCCTCATCGAGCCCGGCCTGCGCCCCGCGGACTTGCTCGAGCTGTGGGTCGTGACCCCCCGCCGGAACGGGGACCACAGCTAGCTCCCGCGGGATGTCGGCGCGAGGCGCTGGCCTAGGGAGATCGCCATCCTCCGGCATGCCGAGACGGCTGCCTCCGGAGGGATCCCCTAGCTCGACGTGGAAACATTCGCGGCTCGGGCCGCAGTCCTTGTCGTCAAGGCTGCGGCTGCCGTTGGAACAATCGGAAAGGCAGTAGTCGCATGCGGTCATGAAGTCCCGCATGGCACTAGGGTTGCCAGATCCGGAGAAATCCCAGCAGATGCTGGGGTCGTCGTCTTCCTCGGACCCAGAGGGTCCGTAGGTTGAGACGCCCGTCAATCGGTCCCAGGGCGACCGCACACGAAACCCCAGAGGGGTTGCACTCGCCTCAACGTGAGTGTCCGCTAAAGCGAGGTCGCCAGGCGGGTTGAGGTCGAGTCGAAATGACGAAAGATGGGAAGCAGTCGGTACCTTTTTGTCGACGAGGAGCGACGAAGTCACGTCGGGGGCTGATCGCGCCGTCGTCTTGGGTACGAGGGCGATGTCCTGCAGGCCCTCCGTGAGCGTGCTGGCGTCGTCCATCTGCTCGGGGTCGACGTGTTGCGGGGGGATGGCGCTCGCCTTCGCCTCGAACGCGAGGGTGACGCCTAGCGTGTCCTCCGCTGGGGCACTGGGGATGTCGATTTGCTCGACAGCTGTCGGAGCGCAGCCTCCCGCTCGGCCCTGGTTGCCCCGCCTCCTCCTCCTGCGATGGCGAGGGAGAGGATGGGGCGAACTCGAAAGTTGTCCTTCCCCCACGCGGGAAGGACGTCGTCGATTCCGCCGCCGGCGAGCGGGCTGTCGACCGCCATTGTCCCTGCCGCACGGCGGTGGAAGGAGTACCATGTCGTAGCCGCTGTCGAGAGACATGAACTCGAGGCTCCCGAAACGGAGCACCGTCCCGGGTTGGAGAGGTCGTTGGAGACTGCCCATCTGGAGCTTGACGGGAAACTGCTCGTCAACACGCAGCGGGCCCCTACCTGGCGCGCCAACTGTCGGCGTTTCGAGACCGGGGGGTCCCCGAGCCGACGAGTGAGAGTGCCGCGTGCCCCAGCCCAGATGGGTCGAGCGCGTGGGCGAGCGCGAAGGGGGGAAAGAGAGCGAGAGGTCGGTGGCCGGAGCCGGGTCGTGACGAGGGAGACGGAGATTCCCGCGGCCTTTCGTGTTCGCCCCGCGCCCAGGTCGGGTGCGCTTGCAGTAGGGGGTTACAAGCGTCCGCGCGGGTGAGGGGAGCGAGTGGCCCCAAGAGAGCACCTGCCCCTGCCCCTCGTTCCCGCGAGGCCAACCTTCTCTAAGAAGGCCCTGGTCCTTCCTTTTATAGGCGTAAGGAGAGGATCCAGGTGTACAAATGGGGGTGTAGCAAGGTGCTACGTGTCTAGCGGGGGAGAGCTAGTGCCCTAAGTACATGCCAAGGTGGCAGCCGGAGAGATCTTGGCATCCTGTTAGTGTGGCGTCGTGGCTGTCGGAGAAGCAGTGGAGCTTGGCGGGGGGAACAGCTGTCGGAGCAGTTGGGCCCTTGCTGACGTCCTCCTGCTTTCGTAAGAGAGCTGGGAGCCGCCGTCGTCATGAGTCCAGTGGGGTGCCATCATTGCCTATCTGGCGGAGCTAGCCAGATGGGACGCCGGTCTTGTCCTCTGCGACCTGAGTCGGCTCGGAGTAGGGTGATGATGGCGCTTCCTGTTGACGTGGCGGACTCGTGCCCTAGGTCGGGCGTCGTGGAGGCTCCTCCGAAGCCGAGGTCGAGTCTGTCCTGCATGGCCGAGGCCGAACCTGAGCTCCCGGGTCGGGCGAGGCGGAGGTTGCTCGGCAGAGGCCAGGGCGGAGTCCGAGCCCTGGGTCGGGCGAAGCGGAGTTCGTCGTCTTCTGGGGCCTTAGCCCGAGTCCGAGCCCTGGGTCGGGCGGAGCGGAGTTCGCCGTCTTCCGGGGCCTTAGCCCGAGTCCGAGCCCTGGGTCGGGCGGAGCGGAGTTCGCCGTCTTCCGGGGCCTTAGCCCGAGTCCGAGCCCTGGGTCGGGCGGAGCGGAGTTCGCCGTCTTCCGGGGCCTTAGCCCGAGTCCGAGCCCTGGGTCGGGCGGAGCGGAGTTCGCCGTCTTCCGGGGCCTTAGCCCGAGTCCGAGCCCTGGGTCGGGCGGAGCTTCTTCTGGCGCTTTTGGCCAAGCCTGGCTACCCGTCAGTCTTACCTTTTGCGTTAAAGGCCCCAGTGATTTGGTCGGTCGGCGCGGTGATTTAGTCAGGGTTACTTCTTATCGAAGGCATTGCCTCGGGCGAGCCGGAGATGCGTCTGCCGTGAAAGAGGAGGCCTCGGGCGAGACGGAAACATCTCAGGGTCGGCTGCCCTCGCCCGAGGCTAGGCTCGGGCGTGGCGTGATCAAGTCGCTCGTATGGACTGATCCCTGACTTAATCAAACCCATCAGGCCTCTGCAGCTTTATGCTGATGGGGGTTACCAGCTGAGAATTAGGCGTCTTGAGGGTACCCCTAATTATGGTCCCCGACACCCAGAAAATACTTCAACTCCCCCATCATCGACATCTCGAATTTTTGTGTCATGATCCTACTAAATTCTTCACATGTAGATTCGTTAGTAGACCCAAATATGATATCATCAACATAAATTTGGCATACAAACAAATCATTGTCAAGAGTCTTAGTGAATAAAGTAGGATCGGCCTTGCCGACTTTGAAGCCATTAGTAACAAGGAAATCTCTAAGGCATTCATACCATGCTCTTGGGGCTTGCTTGAGCCCATAAAGCGCCTTAGAGAGCCTATAAACATGGTTAGGGTACTCACTGTCTTCAAAGCCAGGAGGTTGCTCAACATAGACCTCCTCCTTGATTGGTCCATTGAGGAAGGCACTCTTCACGTCCATTTGATAAAGCTTGAAGCCATGGTAAGTAGCATAGGCCAATAATATGCGAATTGACTCAAGCCTAGCTACGGGTGCATAGGTTTCACCAAAATCCAAACCTTCAACTTGTGAATACCCCTTGGCCACGAGTCGAGCTTTGTTCCTTGTCACCACACCATGCTCGTCTTGCTTGTTGCGGAAGACCCACTTGGTTCCTACAACATTTTGATTAGGACGTGGAACTAAATGCCATACCTCATTCCTTGTGAAATTGTTGAGCTCCTCTTGCATCGCCATCACCCAATCCGAATCTTGAAGTGCTTCCTCTACCCTGTGTGGCTCAATAGAGGAAACAAAAGAGTAATGTTCACAAAAATGTGCAACACGAGATCGAGTAGTTACCCCCTTATGAATGTTGCCGAGGATGGTGTCGACGGGGTGATCTCGTTGTATTGCTTGGTGGACTCTTGGGTGTGGCGGCCTTGGTTGTTCATCCTCCTTGTCTTCATCATTTGCATCTCCCCCTTGATCGTTGCCGTCATTTTGAGGTGGCTCATCTTCTTGATCTTCTTGTTCAACATCTTGAGCCTCATCCTCAATTTGAGTTGGTGGAGATGCTTGCATGGAGGAGGATGGTTGATCTTGTGCATGTGGAGGCTCTTCGGATTCCTTAGGACACACATCCCCAATGGACATGTTCCTTAGCGCTATGCATGGAGCCTGTTCTTCACCTATCTCATCAAGATCAACTTGCTCTACTTGAGAGCCGTTAGTCTCATCAAACACAACGTCACAAGAAACTTCAACAAGTCCTGAGGACTTGTTAAAGACTCTATATGCCCTTGTGTTTGAGTCATATCCTAGTAAAAAGCCTTCTACAGTTTTAGGAGCAAATTTAGATTTTCTACCTCTTTTAACAAGTATAAAACATTTGCTACCAAAAACTCTAAAATATGAAATATTTGGCTTTTTACCGGTTAGGAGTTCATAGGATGTCTTCTTGAGGATTCGGTGAAGATATAACCGGTTGATGGCGTAGCAAGCGGTGTTGACCGCTTCGGCCCAAAACCGATCCGGTGTCTTGTACTCATCAAGCATGGTTCTTGCCATGTCCAATAGAGTTCGATTCTTCCTCTCCACTACACCATTTTGTTGTGGAGTGTAGGGAGAAGAGAACTCATGCTTGATGCCCTCCTCCTCAAGGAAGCCTTCAATTTGAGAGTTCTTGAACTCCGTCCCATTGTCGCTTCTAATTTTCTTGATCCTTAAGCCGAACTCATTTTGAGCCCGTCTCAAGAATCCCTTTAAGGTCTCTTGGGTATGAGATTTGTCCTACAAAAAGAACACCCAAGTGAAACGAGAATAATCATCCACAATAACTAGACAGTACTTACTCCCGCTGATGCTTATGTAAGCGATCGGGCCGAATAGGTCCATGTGTAGGAGCTCCAGTGGCCTGTCACTAGTCATGATGTTCTTGTGTGGATGATGAGTGCCAACTTGCTTCCCGGCTTGGCATGCGCTACAAATCCTGTCTTTCTCAAAATGAACATTGGTTAGTCCTAAAATGTGTTCTCCCTTTAGAAGCTTGTGAAGATTCTTCATTCCAACATGGGCTAGTCGGCGGTGCCAGAGCCAACCCAAGTTAGTCTTAGCAACCAAGCAAGTATCGAGTTCAGCTCTATCAAAATCTACCAAGTATAGCTGACCCTCTAACACTCCCTTAAATGCTATTGAATCATCACTTCTTCTAAAGACAGTAACACCTATATCAGTAAATATACAGTTGTAGCCCATTTGACATAATTGGGATACGGAAAGCAAATTGTAATCTAAAGAATCTATAAGAAAAACATTGGAAATAGTATGGTCAGGTGATATAGCAATTTTACCCAATCCTTTGACCAAACCTTGATTTCCATCCCTGAATGTGATAGCTCGTTGGGGATCTTGGTTTTTCTCATATGAGGAGAACATCTTTTTCTCCCCTGTCATGTGGTTTGTGCACCCGCTGTCGAGTATCCAACTTGAACCCCCGGATGCATAAACCTACAAAACAATTTTAGTTCTTGACTTTAGGTACCCAAACGGTTTTGGGTCCTTTAGCATTAGAAACAAGAACTTTGGGTACCCAAACACAAGTCTTTGATCCCTTGTGTTTGCCCCCAACAAATTTGGCAACTACCTTGCCGGATTTGCTAGTAAGCACATAAGAAGCATCAAAAGTTTTAAATGAAATGGCATGATCATTTGATGCATTAGGAGTTTTCTTTCTAGGCAACTTGGCACGGGTTGGTTGCCTAGAACTAGATGTCTCACCCTTATACATAAAAGCATGATTAGGGCCAGAGTGAGACTTCCTAGAATGAATTTTCCTAATTTTGCTCTCAGGATAACTGGCAGGGTATAAAATGTAACCCTCGTTATCTTGAGGCATGGGAGCCTTGCCCTTAACAAAGTTAGACAAGTTCTTAGGAGGGGCATTAAGTTTGACATTGTTTCCCCTTTGGTAGCCAATGCCATCCTTGATGCCAGGGCGTCTCCCATTATAGAGCATACTTTTAGCAAATTTAAACTTTTCATTTTCTAAGTTATGCTCGGCAATTTTTGCATCTAATAATGCTATATGATCATTTTGTTGTTTAATTAAAGCCATGTAATCATGAATAGCATTGATATCAACATCTCTACATCTAGTACAAATAGAAACATGCTCAACATTAGATGTAGAGGGTTTGCAAGAGTTTAGTTCTACAACCTTAGCATGTAACAGATCATTCTTAGTTCTAAGGTCGGAAATAATAGTATTGCAAACATCAAAATTTTTAGCCTTAGCAATCAAATTTTCATTTTCTACTCTAAGGCTAGCAAGAGACTCATTCAATTCCTTAATCTTAGCAAGCAAATCATCATTATCATTTCTAAGATTGGGAATTGAATCAATACAAACATGAGAATCAACCTTAGCAATTAATCTAGCATTTTCATTTCTAAGGTTGTTAATGGTCTCATGGCAAGTGCTTAGCTCACTAGACAATTTTTCACATTTTTCTACCTCTAGAGCATAAGCGTTTTTAACCTTAACATGTTTCTTGTTTTCCTTGATTAGGAAATCCTCTTGGGAGTCCAAGAGATCATCCTTTTCATGGATAGCACTAATTAGCTCATTTAATTTTTCTTTTTGTTCCATGTTAAGGTTGGCAAAAAGGTTATGCAAATTGTCTTCCTCACCACTAGCATTATCATCACTAGAAGATTCATATTTAGTGGAGGATTTAGATTTATCCTTCTTCCTTTTGCCGTCCTTTGCCATGAGGCACTTGTGGCCGACGTTGGGGAAGAGGAGTCCCTTGGTGACGGCGATGTTGGCGGCGTCCTCGTCGGAGGAGGACTCGGTGGAGCTCTCGTCGGAGTCCCATTCCCGGCAAACATGGGCATCGCCGCCCTTCTTCTTGTAGTACTTCTTCTTTTCTCTCCTCTTTCCCTTCTTGTCGTCGCCCCTGTCACTGTCACTAGACATAGGACATTTTGCAATAAAATGACCGGGCTTACCACATTTGTAGCACACTTTCTTGGAGCGGGGTTTGTAGTCCTTCCCCCTCCGTTGCTTGAGGATTTGGCGAAAGCTTTTGATGATTAAAGCCATCTCCTCATTGTTGAGCTTGGAGGCGTCAATTGGTTGTCTACTTGGTGTAGACTCCTCCTTCTTCTCTTCCGTTGCCTTGAAGGCCACCGGTTGCGCCTCGGACGTGGAGGGATCATCAAGCTCGTTGATCTTCTTTGAGCCCTTGATCATACATTCAAAGCTCACAAAATTCCCGATAACTTCCTCGGGGGTCATTAGTGGATATCTAGGATTACCACGAATTAATTGAACTTGAGTAGGGTTAAGGAAAATAAGAGCTCTTAAAATAACCTTAACCACCTCGTGGTCGTCCCACTTTTTGCTCCCGAGGTTGCGCACTTGGTTCACCAAGGTTTTGAGCCGGTTGTACATATCTTGTGGCTCCTCCCCATGGCAAAGACGAAAGCGACCGAGCTCCCCCTCGATCGTTTCCCGCTTGGTGATCTTGGTGAGTTCATCACCCTCGTGCGCCGTCTTGAGTAGGTCCCAAATCTCCTTTGCATTCTTCAACCCTTATACTTTGTTGTATTCCTCCTTGCTTAGAGAGGCGAGGAGAATGGTTGTGGCTTATGAGTTGAAGTGCTCGATTTGGGCCACTTCGTCCGTATCATAATCCTCATCCCCTATTGATGGTACCTGTGCTCCAAACTCAACAACATTCCATATACTTTTGTGGAGTGAGGTTAGATGAAATTTCATTAAATCACTCCACCTAGCATAATCTTCGCCATCAAAAGTTGGTGGTTTGCCTAATGGAACGGAAAGTAATGGAGTATGTCTAGATGTGCGGGGATAGTGTAAGGGGATCTTACTAAACTTCTTGCGCTCTTGGCGCTTAGAAGTTACGGACGCCGCGTCGGAGCTGGAGGTGGATGTCGATGAAGAATCGGTCTCGTAGTAGACCACCTTCCTCATCCTCTTCTTCTTGTCCCCACTCCGATGCGGCTTGTGGGAAGAAGATTTTTCCTTCTTCTCTTTGTGATGTGAAGAAGATATTTTCTCCTTTCCTTTGGAGGAGACCTTCTTCTTCTCCTTCCTTTTGGTGCGGGACTCTTCCGATGAAGTGCTCCCTTGGCTTGTAGTGGGCTTGTCGCCGGTCTCCATCTCCCTCTTGGTGTGATCTCCCGACATCACTTCGAGCGGTTAGGCTCTAATGAAGCACCGGGCTCTGATACTGTCACACCCGGGTTTTAGGGGCACTAAGACCCGGGCGCAAACATAAACACCAGGTATGCTGGGACCAAGTCTCACACATATGATGTATAGTGGCACATGATCGAATGTCACATCTTTATATATAACAGGAGTTCTATACAAAATAAATAATTACATTATAAGGAGACAACGGTCCAGCAACCCAAAGTTGACTGGGAGACGACGGCCTAGATCTCTCACGAACACTTCACAGCATCCTCCGAGCGCATCATCCTACGGTACCTGTTCTTGACCTGTGGGGTGGTGTGAGACAGCAAGAGTGAGCTCACATACGTTCATCGCTCAACAAGTTGTGGGGAATAATGTGCATGAACTCGCCAAAGGTGGGAGCTCACGTGAAGTGTAAGGCTTACCAAAGAGGATGGTTAGAGCTGAGCATTGCTTTTAAAGTTGGTCAAAATTTTATTAGCAGTTACTAAGTATAAGTAAATACCAACCCAATTAATTAGTAGAACAAAAGTAACAACCTCACCTGTAATGCAATGCATATGACAAATTGAATTTAGTTCCATAATTTAATCATGTGAGGGTCCGAGCTGCTCGTGACCGTGAGCACGGCTAGTATACCAGTTTTACACTCTGCAGAGGTTGCGCATCTTTACCCACAAGTCGTGTTACCCATCTGCCAAGAGACGGCCAATCCCATACACCTCTACCGAGGAGGCGAGGCAAGGTAACACTACGAGGCCTTTACAAAGTTCCACTAGCTTCAGAAAACCCGCTACAGTTTATAGGAAGTTCCAATGCAGGAATCCCTTGCAGGACCGCCATCGCAGCAAAATCCTCCCGAGGGCCTCCCTAGCAGGAATCCCTTGTAGGACCGCCATCGCAGCAAAATCCTCCCGAGGGCCTCCCTACACTGACCACTCCCCTACTGCCCTTGCCCCTTTCAGGTAAGGTAGTCTTCCACTAGCTTTCCTAATTAATCGGCCAAGGGCGTCCCATTAAACCCTTATGGTAGCACTGTTTTCCCGGGTGGTCGCTCCATGTTCCAATTAACATAATGATCTTATCATGAACAGTAAATAACAACTGATAACAAAAGTATGAATACTATGTATCTCAATGCCCAAATCCACATATAGCACTAGCAAGTACTACCCAGAAAGTTTAGTGGTAAACAAGGCATAAAGATAGACAAACTAGGGTAACCTATTAGGTCCCATCAAATTAACCTATGCAGATCATTATGATTAATTAGAACATGAGTGGGTAAAAGAAGTGATCAAGGGCACAACTTGCCTGGGACTTGAGATTCCAGGTACCAACTTGCTCTTCAGGTGACTCGTGACCTCACGCTAGTCGTAGCAATACAGACAAACATGGTATAGGCAAAATTAACATCACACCAAACATAGGAATAAACTGCGTAATAATAATCTACGCGCCATAACGAGATCGTGGGTTCGAGAACTAGTAAAATCGGAATCAAGGTTAAGGAGTTGTGATTTACTGAAGATTCCTCATGATTAAATATTAAACTATATTATAATTTGGTTAATATACCTTATGAGAGAATATACTCTAAATATTTAATTTATCTTTAATATATTATAACTTGTTTAAAATCATATTATAGTAAAATTGTAATTATATACATATCAACTTTGATTAGTAAAATAAATCTACTATACAGAGGGGTAAACAATCTTCTAATTTTAAAAGTGTGGGATATGACACAACTAATGTTACTACTGCGTAGGCAAATTTATTACAAAACTATAGCAACTTGAACGGGTCAAATTGGAGTTAGAATAAAGAAGTTATTGATTTATGAAGTTTTGGGTTTTAGTTAATACATAAAAACCATTTTCTGATTTAATTTATTTAATTCGAATTCCAAACTAGACTGCAGTCACTATTTTCCGAGAGCATGGGGTCTAAACTGTAAATACCTTGGCTCGGATGCAAGGTTCTTTTACATAGGATGGATCGCGGGTTATTTTAAGAAAAACGTGGGGACTCTTCAGCAAATTGTCCAAGACGAAGAGGTATCGGCCCGTTCTAGCCGTTAGATCAATAACCGACCGCCCAGATTAGATCGCCCCTTGAGTGAACCGGTACAATCTATCAACCGTTGGATCAAAATCCGACCGTCCGGATTAGATCAAATCTCACCCGAAACGGTACACGATCTGGGCCACTGGATCGAACGTGGACGACTACGATTTTATTTAAGGCGATCTATTCTACTCCGTTGAATTCCAGATGGATGGTCTGGATTTTAGCTTGAATGCGACGACTGGAGGTCTGATCTCCACCGTCCATCTGTGATCAACGGCCAGGGCTTTCTCCCCAAAGCCAACGGCCGAACGCGGCGGTCACCAGAGCAGGGACGGCGGCGCCCTCACCGGCGAACTCCCGGGCACGCCAGGAAGGCTCTATGTCTAACGCGATTCGATGCGAAACGAAGAGGGGAAGGTGGCGAGCACAGAGGTGGGAATTTTACCGGGGATTAGGTCACCAGGAGGCTCGCTCACGGCGCACGGCGGAAGTCCGCGGGTCAACGACGACGGTGAGCAATTCGGGCCGCTTCCCCGACCGACTCCACTTGGCTCACCCGCGGAAAGCTCCACCGCGAACCCGCGACGGTCAGCGACCCAAACTTCAGCTCACACGCGGCCCGGACGCCAAGATGGTCGTGCGGCTGCCTCGCTCCTCCCTCACGGTGCTCTGTGCTCTGGCGCGCCAATGGTTCAAGGAAGACCGCAGGGGCGGGTTTATATGCTCCCAGTTGGTAGAATCCGTTGCCGAGAGGCTCGGGCAAAGGCCGAGCATGAACCGCCCGCAAGATCCCAGGCGCGCGGCACCGCAACAACCTGACGAGGATCTCGGGAGGGAGACGATCCCGCCAACTCGGCCCCACCAGTCAGTGTCATCGAGCACACGCGAGAGAAAGGCCGAGTGCGCGGTCCGTGCGCGAGGGCGCCTGATGAGGCGGGCCCACCCACAGTGATAGGCGCGCGCGACGGTGCATATGTGTTTAAGTGGGCTGGCGCGGGTGAAGTTGGGCCGGTCCTAGGGAGAATCGGCCCAGTTGGCTTCGTTTCTCTTTTCTTTTATTTATATTTTTCTGTTTTCCCCATTATTTCTCCAATTCAAATTTAAATCCTAATCTAAATTCAAACTTGTGACAGTTTTACTCTCATATTAATAGTACAATTTGGACATACCTAAAACGTGTGATGAATTTATTTATTTATAACTTTATTTTGTGTTGTATAATATTCCTTTCTTTCCAAATTCATATTTCCATTTCAAATTTAAATTCCACCCTTGTGTTAAATTTATCCACAAATTATAAGTGAAATTTTATCATATCCAAAAATGATAGGAATTTATTTATTTATATATTTATTTTGCATTGTACAATATTTATTCCTTTCCTTCTCCATTTTCATGGTTTTGTTTTCAATTTAGGGTTTGGATGTCATGGGCATATTATTACATTGCTATTGATGCTTTTATTTTTTTATCATCCATAAATGCACAATCAAATAAACTCCAGCATGATGCACAGGTTATCTATGTGTTCTTTGTGTTAATTATCCACCTATAACTAGGGTTGATCACATGTGATGATAAGTAGAGGACACAAATTACTGAGATTATCTCTATTCTCATTATTGCACTTTTGAGTATTACAAATCCTACCCCCCTTAAAAATAATCTCGTCCCCGAGATTTGTAAGGAAAGGGTATACTCATATTGTCTCAACATATATGCACAAACAAAAATCTCAGCATGATGCTTAAATTATTAGCAACACATGGGTCAATTAGACCTTATTCTTCCTCTTATCATAGTATCATACCAAATTCTAACTAAAGTACCACTTAGATCTTACAAATAGTAGTAAATGTATATGTTCGTTTATGTAGCTTGGTGGTGGTGGTAGTCGGAGATTGGGAGAGCATAGGTATCCAGCTACTATTTATGTGGGATATAAACTGAACATGTTGAGGTAAGAAAGATTATGGCAAGGAAAAGACTTTATCCAAAAATGTTTAAGTCTTGATTCCTCTCGAGATTCTCTTTGACTGTTATATCCTTCCTTGTTGATGTTGATCTTTTCTTCTCCGGTCTTGGTCTCGTTGATTCGGAGTTAGTGTATATCATCGGAGTTGGGGGAATATGGTTAAGATAGATATAGGTGAGATAGACTACATGATGTAGGTTAAAAGTTGGTTTGCCGCTAGGTGGGGATAGATGGATTATACAATTCTTCATGACTTTATTGGTTGGGTCAGATTTCATGCATGTGGCTGAGTTGGTTTAAGGCACTAGTTTAGTTTTAAGTGCATGAGGGGTATGGCCTTATCTTTTGTACCAGCATTAAGTAACACACTAGATTAGATCATATTAGATTAGATGGGATCTAGATTAGATTGGTATGACTAGTTTGACTAGATAAGATCTAGTTAATTTGCATTAGATCATGGTTGTTAAACTAGGGTGGATAAGTATGCTTATTAAGATAACATGGATCCATAAAGATAAGATAGAATCTTTTGAGGCCAGTTAGATCTATTAGGATGACATAAAATCTCTTCAAGGTAAGATGGATCTAGATACATTAGGATAAGTTAAGATCTTTTGAGATAAGATAGATCTATGAGTGTAGGATAGAATCTTTTAAGATGAGATGAATCCATTAAG
This sequence comes from Zea luxurians, assembly GCA_029449295.1. NCBI lineage: Eukaryota > Viridiplantae > Streptophyta > Magnoliopsida > Poales > Poaceae > Zea > Zea luxurians. The sequence continues at coordinate 89,288,201 of JAOPSE010000003.1, forward strand.
CCAGATACATTTTTTTAATGAGGGATAATCTAATTTGTCTAGTTACTTTTATAAGCATTTTTTCTATATGCACATGCAGGTGTAATTGTGGACATTACTCCACAACTCATCACACTCAATCAAAGATCCAAATCAAACAAATATCATAAGAACAAGCATTCAAGCATATCAATACTTACGAAAATAGTTTTGATTTTTTTGTTCCTAAGATTAGGGCTCCTATTCCTAAAAGTCACTTTAGGTACATGATTTCAAAGTGTGAAATCCACATTTGTCTTTTAGAAGGAAAAGGTAAGAATAATCAGAGTAAAGCGGAATTAGATGAGAAAAGATTTTAAGAGAAGTTTAGAAAGGATCAGAGTAGCAAAGGTAAGTAGACAATGGTTGTCCAGTTCTATCTAGGTTTCGTCCTACAGTCAACATTCCTCTGATACCACTTCTGTCACACCCGGGTTTTAGGGGCACTAAGACCCGGGCGCAAACATAAACACCAGGTATGCTGGGACCAAGTCTCACACATATGATGTATAGTGGCACAGGATCGAATGTCACATCTTTATATATAACAGGAGTTCTATACAAAATAAATAATTACATTATAAGGAGACAACGGTCCAGCAACCCAAAGTTGACTGGGAGACGACGGCCTAGATCTCTCACGAACACTTCACAGCATCCTCCGAGCGCATCATCCTACGGTACCTGTTCTTGACCTGTGGGGTGGTGTGAGACAACAAGAGTGAGCTCACATACGTTCATCGCTCAACAAGTTGTGGGGAATAATGTGCATGAACTCGCCAAAGGTGGGAGCTCACGTGAAGTGTAAGGCTTACCAAAGAGGATGGTTAGAGCTGAGCATTGCTTTTAAAGTTGGTCAAAATTTTATTAGCAGTTACTAAGTATAAGTAAATACCAACCCAATTAATTAGTAGAACAAAAGTAACAACCTCACCTGCAATGCAATGCATATGACAAATTGAATTTAGTTCCATAATTTAATCATGTGAGGGTCCGAGCTGCTCGTGACCGTGAGCACGGCTAGTATACCAGTTTTACACTCTGCAGAGGTTGCGCATCTTTACCCACAAGTCGTGTTACCCATCTGCCAAGAGACGGCCAATCCCATACACCTCTACCGAGGAGGCGAGGCAAGGTAACACTACGAGGCCTTTACAAAGTTCCACTAGCTTCAGAAAACGCGCTACAGTTTATAGGAAGTTCCAATGCAGGAATCCCTTGCAGGACCGCCATCGCAGCAAAATCCTCCCGAGGGCCTCCCTAGCAGGAATCCCTTGTAGGACCGCCATCGCAGCAAAATCCTCCCGAGGGCCTCCCTACACTGACCACTCCCCTACTGCCCTTGCCCCTTTCAGGTAAGGTAGTCTTCCACTAGCTTTCCTAATTAATCGGCCAAGGGCGTCCCATTAAACCCTTGTGGTAGCACTGTTTTCCCGGGTGGTCGCTCCATGTTCCAATTAACATAATGATCTTATCATGAACAGTAAATAACAACTGATAACAAAAGTATGAATACTATGTATCTCAATGCCCAAATCCACATATAGCACTAGCAAGTACTACCCAGAAAGTTTAGTGGTAAATAAGGCATAAAGATAGACAAACTAGGGTAACCTATTAGGTCCCATCAAATTAACCTATGCAGATCATTATGATTAATTAGAACATGAGTGGGTAAAAGAAGTGATCAAGGGCACAACTTGCCTGGGACTTGAGATTCCAGGTACCAACTTGCTCTTCAGGTGACTCGTGACCTCACGCTAGTCGTAGCAATACAGACAAACATGGTATAGGCAAAATTAACATCACACCAAACATAGGAATAAACTGCGTAATAATAATCTACGCGCCATAACGAGATCGTGGGTTCGAGAACTAGTAAAATCGGAATCAAGGTTAAGGAGTTGTGATTTACTGAAGATTCCTCATGATTAAATATTAAACTATATTATAATTTGGTTAATATACCTTATGAGAGAATATACTCTAAATATTTAATTTATCTTTAATATATTATAACTTGTTTAAAATCATATTATAGTAAAATTGTAATTATATACATATCAACTTTGATTAGTAAAATAAATCTACTATACAGAGGGGTAAACAATCTTCTAATTTTAAAAGTGTGGGATATGACACAACTAATGTTACTACTGCGTAGGCAAATTTATTACAAAACTATCGCAACTTGAACGGGTCAAATTGGAGTTAGAATAAAGAAGTTATTGATTTATGAAGTTTTGGGTTTTAGTTAATACATAAAAACCATTTTCTGATTTAATTTATTTAATTCGAATTCCAAACTAGACTGCAGTCACTATTTTCCGAGAGCATGGGGTCTAAACTGTAAATACCTTGGCTCGGATGCAAGGTTCTTTTACATAGGATGGATCGCGGGTTATTTTAAGAAAAACGTGGGGACTCTTCAGCAAATTGTCCAAGACGAAGAGGTATCGGCCCGTTCTAGCCGTTAGATCAATAACCGACCGCCCAGATTAGATCGCCCCTTGAGTGAACCGGTACAATCTATCAACCGTTGGATCAAAATCCGACCGTCCGGATTAGATCAAATCTCACCCAAAACGGTACACGATCTGGGCCACTGGATCGAACGTGGACGACTACGATTTTATTTAAGGCGATCTATTCTACTCCGTTGAATTCCGGATGGATGGTCTGGATTTTAGCTTGAATGCGACGACTGGAGGTCTGATCTCCACCGTCCATCTGTGATCAACGGCCAGGGCTTTCTCCCCAAAGCCAACGGCCGAACGCGGCGGTCACCAGAGCAGGGACGGCGGCGCCCTCACCGGCGAACTCCCGGGCACGCCAGGAAGGCTCTATGTCTAACGCGATTCGATGCGAAACGAAGAGGGGAAGGTGGCGAGCACAGAGGTGGGAATTTTACCGGGGATTAGGTCACCAGGAGGCTCGCTCACGGCGCACAGCGGAAGTCCGCGGGTCAACGACGACGGTGAGCAATTCGGGCCGCTTCCCCGACCGACTCCACTTGGCTCACCCGCGGCACCGCAACAACCTGACGAGGATCTCGGGAGGGAGACGATCCCGCCAACTCAGCCCCACCAGACAGTGTCACCTAGCACACGCGAGAGAAAGGCCGAGTGCGCGGTCCGTGCGCGAGGGCGCCTGATGAGGCGGGCCCACCCGCAGTGATAGGCGCGCGCGACGGTGCATATGTGTTTAAGTGGGCTGGCGCGGGTGAAGTTGGGCCGGTCCTAGGGAGAATCGGCCCAGTTGGCTTCGTTTCTCTTTTCTTTTATTTATATTTTTCTGTTTTCCCCATTATTTCTCCAATTCAAATTTAAATCCTAATCTAAATTCAAACTTGTGACAGTTTTACTCTCAGATTAATAGTACAATTTGGACATACCTAAAACGTGTGATGAATTTATTTATTTATAACTTTATTTTGTGTTGTATAATATTCCTTTCTTTCCAAATTCATATTTCCATTTCAAATTTAAATTCCACCCTTGTGTTAAATTTATCCACAAATTATAAGTGAAATTTTATCATATCCAAAAATGATAGGAATTTATTTATTTATATATTTATTTTGCATTGTACAATATTTATTCCTTTCCTTCTCCATTTTCATGGTTTTGTTTTCAATTTAGGGTTTGGATGTCATGGGCATATTATTACATTGCTATTGATGCTTTTATTTTTTTTATCATCCATAAATGCACAATCAAATAAACTCCAGCATGATGCACAGGTTATCTATGTGTTCTTTGTGTTAATTATCCACTTATAACTAGGGTTGATCACATGTGATGATAAGTAGAGGACACAAATTACTGAGATTATCTCTATTCTCATTATTGCACTTTTGAGTATTACAAATCCTACCCCCCTTAAAAATAATCTCGTCCCCGAGATTTGTAAGGAAAGGGTATACTCATATTGTCTCAACATATATGCACAAACAAAAATCTCAGCATGATGCTTAATTTATTAGCAACACATGGGTCAATTAGACCTTATTCTTCCTCTTATCATAGTATCATACCAAATTCTAACTAAAGTACCTGAATAGCGGAAAATCCTGTTGAGCACAGCCGCACAAAGCACATTGACATCCGGCATCACTTTTTGAGAGACCACCAGCAAAAGGGAGATATCGAAGTGTTTTATGTTAGCACCGAGAACCAGCTAGCCGATATCTTCACTAAGCCTTTAGATGAGAAGACCTTTTGCAGGCTGCGTAGTGAGCTAAATGTCCTAGATTCACGGAACTTGGATTGATTTATAGCATACATGTGTTTATGCCTTTGATCATGTTCCTTCTGCATTTTGTTGCTTACTTGGTGTGCTCAAGTTGTACAAACACTCCCTGGACCTCACAAGTCCTTTTTGCAAGTGATGCACATATTTAGGGGGAGCTGTGCTACAACTTGACCCTTTGAGACTAACCGTGTGCTTGAGTTTGCTTGTTTTAGTCTCAAAGGAGGTTTGAAAGGGAAAAGGTGGACTTGGACCATGAAAGACTTCCACTGCACTCCGATGAGAGTGTAACTTATTCCAAGTTCATCTCATGTACTCTTATTGCCTTTGTATTCTTATTTGAAGATTTTGATGAGGCAATGGGGTTCGAGGGCCAAGATTGATCCCGTTTTGGTGCTTGATGCCAAAGGGGGAGAAAATAAAGGCCAAAGCAATAAATGGATCAGCTACCACTTGAGAGTTTTTGAAAATAGTAGAATATAGCTTTTGGTTTGTCAAAACTCTTTTATTGTCTCTCTTGTCAAAAGTTGGCTTCTTGTGGGGAGAAGTGTTGATTATGGGAAAAGGGGGAGTTATTGAAATCTTGAATCAATTTCTCTTGGAATTACTCTCTTTATGTCTTAACAAGTGTGTTTGTCTTAGAGATAGAAATTTGAGTTTGATTTGCCAAAACAAACCAAGTGGTGGCAAAGAGTGATCCATATATGCCAAATATGAATCAAAACAATATTGAGTTCTCATTTGCATTGATATTGCACTTGTTCTAGTTGCTTTTATGTTGTGTTGGCATAAATCACCAAAAAGGGGGAGATTGAAAGGGAAATGTGCCCTTGGGCCATTTCTAAGTATTTTGGTGATTGAGTGCCAACGCAAGTGCTTTTGTGTTGATCTATGCAATGTGGTGGACAAAGTGCAAATCAAGTCAAAAGGTATGTTTCTAGACTTAGTACATTGTTTTATAGACTAATGTATTGTGTCTAAGTGCTGGAAACAGGAAAGATTGAATTGGAAATGAGATGGCTCTATTCAGCCAAAGTCAGCTCGGTCTGGGTGCACCGGACTGTCCGGTGGTGCATCGGACAGTGTCCGGTGCGCCAGGCTGACTCTGGTGAACTTGCTGCTCTCGGGACTTCGACGGCGGTGTACGGCTATAAATCACCGGACTGTCCGGTGGTGCACCGGACTGTCCGGTGAGCCGTTCACAGGCGAACTCGTCGCTCTCGGGAGTTGATTAATGGCGTACGGCTAAAATTCACCGGACTGTTCGGTGAGCCAACGGTTAGCCGGGGCAACGGTCGGCCGAGGATTCCGTGCGTGACGCGTGGCCGAGCCAACGGTCACATTGGAGCACCGGATTGTCCGGTGTGCACCGGACAGTGTCCAGTGCGCCAACGACTTTTAATCTGCAACGGTCGGCTTCGCCAAATAAGGAAGGAGATCCGCACCGGACAGTGTCCGGTGGTGCACCGGACTGTCCGGTGCGCCAGTCGACAGAAGGCAAGATCTGCCTTCCAGGAATGCTCTCAACGGCTCCCAGCTGCCTTGGGGCTATAAAAGGGACCCCTAGGCGCATGGAGGAGAACATCAAGCATACTCAAAGCATTCCTAAGCACCAAGACTTCGATTCCACACATTTGTTTCTTCGTGATAGCATCTAGAGCTCTTGTTGAGTTGTGAACTCGTCGGGTTGTGTTGCGAGCTCTTGTTGCGACTTGTGTGCGTGTTGACATTCTGATTTTGTGTCTTGTGTGCGTTGCTCATCCCTCCCTTACTCCGTGCTTCTTTGTGAACTTCAAGTGTAAGGGCGAGAGGCTCCAAGTTGTGGAGATTGCTCGCAAACAGGATTAAGAAAAGTAAAGCAAAACACCGTGGTATTCAAGTGGGTCTTTGGACCGCTTGAGAGGGGTTGATTGCAACCCTCGTCCGTTGGGACGCCACAACGTGGAGTAGGCAAGCGTTGGTCTTGGCCGAACCACGGGATAACCATCGTGCCATCTCTGTGATTGATATCTTTGTGGTTATTGTGTTTTGTTGAGACTCCTCTCTAGCCACTTGGCGATTATTGTGTTAACACTTAACCAAGTTTTTGTGGCTTAAGTTTCAAGTTTTACAGGATCACCTATTCACCCCCCTCTAGGTGCTCTCAATAGGCATCCCTAGCAAATTTAATATTTTCAGCCTTATTTTTGCAAGTTTTAAAATGAATATTTAATCTAACAATTTCATCGTTCAAATTAGCAATGGTAGAGGCATGATCAACGCAAGCATCAATACCAAAATCATTACATCTATTGCAAATTGATACATGCAAAAAAAGAACTAGCTGTTGGGGCGAAGGTGAACACACTACCCTTTGCTCTATAACTTCGCCTGCCCATCGTGCAGATGATCACATCCGCAGAACGCGCCCGAACAAGCCGAAGGCGCCGACCGGACGGAGACCTTGAAAGTCGCCTAGAGGAGGGGTGAATAGGCGGAATCTGAAAATTATGAACTTAAGCACACACTGCAAGCCGGGGTTAGCGTTAGAAATAAAATCGAGTCCGAAAGAGAGGGCGAAAACAAATCACAAGCAAATGACAAGAGTGACACGATGATTTGTTTTACCGAGGTTCGGTTCTTGCAAACCTACTCCCCGTTAAGGTGGTCACAAAGACCGGGCCTCTTTCAACCCTTTCCCTCTCTCAAACGGTCACCTAGACCGAGTGAGCTTTTCTCCTCAATCAATTGGGACACTTAGTCCTCACAAAGACCACCACACAAATGACTTGGGAACAAGAAATGAGGAAGAAGAAAAGTGATCCAAGCACAAGAGCTCAAAAGAACACGGCAAAACTCTTTCTTCTAGTCACTAATTGCTTTGAGTGGAATTGGGACTTGGAGAGATTTTGATTCAATCTATTTGTGTCTTGTATTGAATGCACTAGCTCTTGTATTGAATGTGTTGGCAGAAAACTTGGATACCTTGAAGTGTGGTGGTTGGGGGCTATTTATAGCCCCAACCACCAAAGTGCCCGTTGGGGATGGCTGCTGTCGACGGGTGCACCGGACAGTCCGGTGTGTCACTAGACACTGTCCGGTGTGCCAGCCATGTCACCCAACCGTTAGGGTTTGACCGTTGGAGCTTCTGACAGCTGGGCCACCGGACAATCCGGTGGTGCACCGGACAGTCACTGTTCACTGTCCGGTGCGCCTTCTGGCGCCTGCTCTGACTCTGCGCGCATTGTCCGCACACTGTTCATGCACCGTTCACTTTTGCAGACGACCGTTGGCGTTGTAGCCGTTGCTCCGCATGGCACACCGGACAGTCTGGTAAATTATAGCGGAGAACATTTTCCAGAAACCCGAAGCTGAGGAGTTCAGAGTGATTCTCCCTGGTGCACCGGACACTGTCCGGTGGTGCACTGGACAGTCCGGTGCGCCAAACCAGGGCAGCCTTTGGTTGGTTTTGCTCCTTTCTATTTGAACCCTTTCTTTGACTTTTTATTGGTTTGTGTTGAACCTTTGGCACCTGTAGAACTCATAATCTAGAGCAAACTAGTTAGTCCAATTATTTGTGTTGGGCAATTCAACCACCAAAATCATTTAGGAAAAAGGTTTGACCATATTTCCCTTTCAATCTCGCTCTTTTTTGTGATTGATGCCAACACAAACCAAAGCAAATATATAAGTGCAGAATTGAACTAGTTTTTATAAGATAAGTGCAAAGGTTGCTTGGAGTGAAACCAATAATTATTTCTACTAGATATGCATAGATTGTTTTCTTCTTCTTTTTTTAAATTTTGGACCACGCTTGCACCACTAGTTTTGTTTTTGCAAATTCTTTGTAAGATTCTTTTCAAAAATCTTTTGCAAATAGTCAAAGGTATATGAATAAGATTGAAAGAAGCATTTTCAAGATTTGAAATTTTCTCCCCCTATTTCAAATGCTTTTCCTTTGACTAAACAAAACTCCCCCTCAATGAAATTCTCCTCTTAGTGTTCAAGAGGGTTTTACCAGTTGAGATAGAATTTTCAAATATACCAGTTGAAAACATTCAAAACTTAAACTTATTTCGACAAATTTTGAAATTGGCATGGTGGTGCGGTCCTTTTGCTTTGGGCTAATACTTTCTCCCCCTTTGGCATGAATCGCCAAAAACAGATACTTCGAGTGAAATATGAGCCCTTTGTAACTTTTCTCCCTTTGGCAAACAATATATGAGTGAAGAATGACAAATAGATACTTTTCTGATACCAGGTTGAAAGATTATACCAATGTGGAGAGATGGCGGAATACTAGCAAAGGGTAAACAATACCGATGGAGTTGAGTGGAAGCGTCGTCTTTGCCAAATACTCCATTTCCCTTTCAATTCTATGACTAAGCATGAGAATACACTTGAAAACACATTAGTCATAGACATAAAAGAGATATGATCAAAGGTATATGAATGAGCTATGTGTGCAAAGTATCAATCAATGTTCCGAGAATCAATAATGTTTAGCTCATTCCTAAGTTTGGTAAAGATATCGGCTAGTTGTTCTTTGGTGTTAATATAGGCTATCTCGATATCCCCCCTTTGTTGGTGATCTCTCAAAAAGTGATATCGAATGGCTATGTGCTTAGTGCGGCTGTGTTCAACGGGATTATCCGCCATACGGATTAGACTCTCGTTATCACATAGGAGAGGGACTTTGCTAAATTTGTCCCTGAGGGTTTGCCTCATCCAAAGCAATTGCACGCAACAATGGCCTGCGGCAATATACTCGGCTTCGGCGATAGAAAGAGCGACTGAGTTTTGTTTCTTTGAAGCCCAAGACACCAGGGATCTCCCCAGAAACTGACAAGTCCCTGATGTGCTCTTCCTATCAATTTTACACCCTGCCCAATCAGCATCTGAGTATCCTAATAAATCAAAAGAGGATCCCTTGGGGTACCAAAGACCAAACTTAGGAGTATAAACTAAATATCTCATGATTCTTTGCACGGCCCTAAGGTGAACTTCCTTAGGATCGGCTTGGAACCTTGCACACATGCATACGGAAAGCATAATATCCGGTCGAGATGCATATAAATAGAGTAAAGATCCTATCATCGACCGTTATACCTTTTGATCTACGGATTTACCTCCCATGTCTAGGTCGAGATGCCCATTGGTTCCCATGGGTGTCTTGATGGGCTTGGCATCCTTCATTCCAAACTTGGTGAGTATATCTTGAATGTACTTCGTTTGGCTGATGAAGGTGCCACCTTGGATTGCTTGACTTGAAATCCTAGAAAATACTTCAACTCCCCCATCATAGACATCTCGAATTTCTATACCATGATCCTACTAAACTCTTCACAAGTAGATTTGTTAGTAGACCCAAATATAATATCATCAACATAAATCTGGCATACAAACAAATCTTTTGCGATAGTTTTAGTAAAGAGAGTAGGATCGGTCTTTCCGACTTTGAAGCCATTAGTGATAAGAAAATCTCTTAGGCATTCATACCATGCTCTCGGGGCTTGCTTGAGCCCATAAAGCACCTTTGAGAGTTTGTAAACATGGTTAGGGTACTCACTGTCTTCAAAGCCAGGAGGTTGCCCAACATAGACCTCTTCCTTGATTGGTCCATTGAGGAAGGCACTCTTCACGTCCATTTGATAAAGCTTAAAGCCATGGTAAGTAGCATAGACAAGTAATATGCGAATTGACTCAAGCCTTGCTACGGGTGCATAGGTTTCACCAAAATCCAAACCTTCAACTTATGAATAACCCTTGGCCACAAGTCGTGCTTTATTCCTTGTCACCACACCATGCTCATCTTGCTTGTTGCGGAATACCCAATTGGTACCTACAACATTTTAATTAGGACGTGGAACTAAATGCCATACCTCATTCCTCGTGAAGTTGTTGAGCTCCTCTTGCATCACCAACACCCAATCTGAATCTTTAAGTGCATCCACTACCCTGTGTGGCACAATAGAGGAAATAAAAGAGTAATGTTCACAAAAATGAGTGACTCGAGATCGAGTGGTTACCCCCTTATGAATATCGCCGAGGATGGTGTTCACAGGGTGATCTCTTTGAATCGCCTGGTGGACTCTTGGGTGTGGCAGTCTTGGATCTTGTTCATCTTCCTTGTCTTGATCATTGGCATCTCCCCCTTGATCATTGTCCTCCTCTTGAGGTGGCTCATCCTCTTGATCTTCATTTTCATCATCTTGAGCTTGATCCTCATCTTGAGTTGGTGGAGATGCTTGTATGGAAGATGATGGTTGATCTTGGGCCTGTGGAGGCTCTTCGGATTCCTTAGGACACACATCCCCAATGGACATGTTCCTTAGCGCGATGCACGGAGCCTCTTCATCATCTAACTCATCAAGATCAACTTGCTCTACTTGAGAGCCGTTAGTTTCATCAAACACAATGTCACAAGAAACTTCAACTAGTCCAGTGGACTTGTTAAAGACTCTATATGCCCTTGTGTTTGAATCATAACCAAGTAAAAAGCCTTCTACAGCCTTAGGAGCAAATTTAGATTTTCTACCTCTTTTAACAAGAATAAAACATTTGCTACCAAAGACTCTAAAATATGAAACATTTGGCTTTTTACCGATGAGGAGTTCATACGATGTCTTCTTGAGGATTCGGTGTAGATATAACTGGTTGATGGAGTAGCAAGCGGTGTTAATTAATCGCCTCGGCCCAAAACCGATCCGGTGTCTTGTACTCATCAAGCATGGTCCTCGCCATGTCAAGTAGAGTTATATTCTTCCTCTCCACTACACCATTTTATTGAGGTGTGTAGGGAGAAGAGAACTCATGCTTGATGCCCTCCTCCTCAAGGAAGCCTTCAATTTGTGAATTCTTAAACTCCGTTCCATTGTCGCTTCTAATCTTTTTGATCATTAAGCCGAACTCATTTTGAGCTCGTCTCAAGAATCCATTTAAAGTCTCTTGGGTTTGTGATTTTTCCTGCAAAAAGAATACCCAAGTGAAGTGAGAATAGTCATCCACAATTACAAGACAATACTTACTCCCGCCGATGCTTATGTAAGATATCGGGCCAAATAGATCCATGTGGAGTAGCTCAAGCGGCCTGTCGGTCGTCATGATGTTCTTGTGTGGATGATGGGCACCAACTTGCTTTCGTGCTTGACATGCTCTACAAATCTTGTCTTTCTCAAAATGAACACTGGTTAGTCCCAAAATGTGCTCTCCCTTTAGAAGCTTGTGAAGATTCTTCATCCCAACATGGGCTAGTCGGTGATGCTAGAGCCAACCCATATTAATCTTAGCAATTAAGCAAGTGTCGAGTTCAGCTCTATTGAAATCAACTAAGTATAGCTGACCCTCTAACACTCCCTTAAATGCTACTGAATCATCACTTCTTCTAAAGACAGTAACACCTAAATCTGTAAAAATACAGTTGTAACCCATTTTGCATAATTGAGAAACTGAAAGCAAGTTGTAATCTAAAGAATCTACAAGAAAAATATTGGAAATAGAATGGTCAGGTGATATAACAATTTTACCAAGTCCTTTGACCAAACCTTGATTTCCATCCCCGAATGTGATAGCTCTTTGGGGATCTTGGTTTTTCTCATAGGAGGAGAACATCCTTTTCTCCCCAGTCATGTGGTTTGTGCACCCACTATCAATGATCCAACTTGAACCTCTGGATGCATAAACCTACAAAACAAGTTTAGGCCTTGTTCTTAGGTACCCAAACGGTCTTGGGTCCTTTGACATTAGAAACAAGCACCTTGGGTACCCAAATACAAGTCTTGGAGCCCTTGTGTTTGCCCCTAACATATTTGGCAACTACCTTGCCTGATTTGTTAGTTAAAACATATGATGCATCAAAAGTCTTAAATGAAACATTGGGTTCAGTTGATGCATTAGGAGATTTCTTTTTAGGCAATTTAACATGAGTGGATTGTCTAGAACTAGATGCCTCACTCTTATACATAAAAGCATGATGAGAGCCAGAGTGAGACTTCCTAGAATGAATTCTCCTAATTTTATGTTCGGGATAACTAGCAGGATATAAAATATAACCCTCGTTATCCATGGGAGCTTTGCCCTTAACAAAGTTAGACAAATTTTTAGGGGCATTAAGCTTGACATTGTCCCCCTGTTGGAAGCCAATGCCATCCTTAATGCCAGGGCGTCTCCCACTATAGAGCATGCTTCTAGCAAATTTAAATTTTTCATTTTCTAAGTCATGCTCATTAATTTTAGCACTAAGTTGAGCTATGTGATCATTTTGTTGTTTAACTAAATCTAGGTGATCATGAATAGCATCGACATTAATGTCTCTACATCTAGTACAAATAGAAACATGATCAATAGTAGATGTAGAGGGTTTGCAAACATTTAATTCATCAATCTTAGCATGTAACATGGCATTTTCATTTCTAAGATTGGAAATAGCATCATTGCAAACATTTAAATCTTTAGCCTTAGCAATTAATTTTTCATTCTCAATCTTAAGGCTAGAAAGTGATTCATTCAACTTGTCAATTTTATCAATCAAACTAGCATTATCATTTTTAAGATTGACAAGAGAATCATCACAAGCATTTAACTTCTCAACCTTAGCAATTAATTTAACATTCTCATTTCTAAGGTTGGAGATTGTGTCATGGCAAGTGCTAAGCTCACTAGTTAATTTTTCACATTTTTCTACTTCCTGAGCATAAGCATTTTTAACCTTAACATGCTTTTTGTTTTCCTTAATAAGGAAGTCCTCTTGGCTATCCAAGAGTTCATCCTTCTCATGAATAACACCTATCAATTCATTTAATTTTTCCTTTTGTTACATGTTTAGGTTGGCAAAAAGAGCAAGCAAATTATCTTCATCATCACAAGAGTTATCCTCATCACTAGATGTTGCATATTTACTGGAGGCTCTAGATTTTACCTTCTTTTTGTCGTCCCTTGCCATGAGGCACTTGTGGTCGACGTTGGGGAAGAGGATGCCTTTGTTGATGGCGATGTTGACGGCGTCCTCGTCGTCGGAGGAGTCGGTGGAGCTCTCATCGGAATCCTACTCCTGACACATGTGGGCATCGCCGCCCTTCTTCTTGTAGTACTTCTTCTTTTCCTTCCTTCTTCCCTTTTTGTCGTCGCCCCTGTCACTATCACTAGATAATGGGCATTTAGCAATGAAATGACCGGGCTTACCACACTTGTAGCAAACTTTCTTGGAGCGGGGCTTGTAATCCTTCCCCTCCCGTTGCTTGAGGATTTGATGGAAGCTCTTGATGATGAGCGCCATCTCTTCATTGTCGAGCTTGGAGGCATCGATGGGGAGCCTACTTGATGTAGACTCTTCTTTCTTCTCCTCCGTTGCTTTGAAGGCAACGGGTTGCACCTCGGATGTTGAGGTGGTGACTCGCTCGATGATTTATTTGGAGCCTTTGATCATCAACTCAAAGCTCACAAACTTTCCTATAAATTCCTCGGGAGACATTATCTTGTATCTGGGATCACCACGAATTAATTGAACTTGTGTAGGATCAAGAAAAACAAGTGATCTTAGAATAACCTTGACTATTTCATGGTCATCCCATTTTGTGCTCCTGAGGTTGCGCACTTGGTTCACCAAGGTCTTGAGCCGATTGTACATGGCTTATGGCTCCTCCCCTTGGTTGAGCATAAATCGACCGAGCTCCCCCTCGATCGTCTCCCTCTTAGTGATCTTGGTCACCTCATCTCCTTCGTGCGCGGTCTTGAGCACGTCCCAAATCTCTTTGGCACTCTTCAACCCTTGTACCTTATTATTTTCCTCTCGACTTAGAGAGGCAAGGAGTATAGTAGTGGCTTGGGAGTTGAAGTGCTAGATTTGGGCAACCTCGTCTGAATCATAATCTCCATCCCCTACGGATGGTATCTGTACTCCAAACTCAACAACATCCCAAATACTAGTGTGGGGTGAGGTTAGATGATGCCTCATTTTATCACTCCACATACAATAATCTTCGCCGTAAAAAACCAGTGGTTTGCCTAATGGGACGGAAAGTAATGGAGTATGTTTAGGAATGCGAGGGTAGCGTAAGTGTAACACCCCTGGTGTTAATGTTACTAAAACTTGAGCATGACATCATAAACATTGGCATTGCATATGTTTGACACACCTAGAGTGCATTTACTAGGTAAAAATTTCAAACAAGTTGTATTGTTCTGGTGTTTTGCAAATAAGACCCTGGAATAGGATACTTAGCCCTAAATAGGGATTAGAGGGGCAAAACATGACACAAGTTGAGAAAACCCTAAGGTATAAGTAAAACAATCATAAAATGTCACCAAAAATGGATCTACATTACATTTATACCTCTGAGATACCAAAAACCCTAATTAAAACCCTCGAAAACCCTAAATCCAAACCCTAGGGGCCTATGTGCAAAAACAGTGCACATTTGGACTAAAGTGTTAAAACTACTATGTTAAAGCATATTAAGTCACATGGTTCACATTTATGAAGATTTACAAGCTAAACCCCAGGTTTTGGACTAATTTGCAAAAAGACCCCAAATTGTGATTTCACTCTAAGTCTGAAAATCAGTGTTGTAAGCTCAACTTTGGGCTTTATAACTTTTAAATTATTAAGAATTTGCCCTAGGTCACCACATCAAACTTGTAGATCTAATAAAGGATAACAACTTTGCTTAAGAGTGTAAGCATAGTTGTTAAGAAGAAACTAGAGATAATTAAGTCTAAAGTCTGGCTGTCAGGCTGATACAGTCTGAATCTCAGACTAACAGTGACTTTGATCCAAGTTTGGGAGCCATTTCGACTAAGATCCAGTGAGAATCTACCTAGGGTTGCTATAACAAAGTTGTAGAGCTAATATAGAGGAACAACTTTGCTACAGAACTTGGTATGAGTTGCCATAAAGATTTGGGAGAAAATCCAGCCCAAAGATTGAATGTCAGGTGCACTGAAGGAGTATCCCATGATACAGTAACCGCCCAGATCAGTTTCATTGATCCTCACCGCCGACGACCGATTCTTCACCGCGATTCGTGTCACCGGCGACTGGATTCGTGCCTGGAGTTGATGGATAGCGTCGCGGGGTAAAAGATCATCGCCGTCGGTGAGCTGGACGTCACTCCGGCTAGCCGCGGTACCTCTCCCCTTACTCACCGCCCTTGGATAAGGATTCTCACCGCTGTTAAGCCGTCGCTGTTGTACGCCGCGTGTCCAAGCCTCGCCAACGCATCGCCATAAGCCTTAGTGACTCTCTGTTGATCGCCGAAATGACCGCCACGGTAGAGGCCACGAATCCCCTGCGCCAGTGAAACTTCCCTTCCTCCGACCGCCGTGTGTCTCGTCCAAATTCACGGCCACCGCTCGCTAAGCCTATAAATTAAGCCCGCCGCGAGCTCCATAAGGCAGTGAAGTATCCAGCCACCACGAATTAGCCTCGATCGTTCGCCAGAGCTCACGAATTTCGAAGTCTCCCCCAATTCGGGTTTCCGCCACCGTGAAACCAGTCTCACCGCGGCCAGCGTAATCCAGTGTAACACCCGGATTTTAGGGGTCCAAAACCCGGGGTTAACATAAACACCAGGTATGCTGGGACCAAGTCTCATACATATGATGTATAGTGGCACAGGATCGAATGTCACATCTTTATACATAACAGGAGTTCCATACAAAATAAATAATTACATTATGAGGAGACAACGGTCCAGCAACCCAAAGTTGACTGGGAGACGACGACCTAGACCACTCACGAACTCATCACAGCATCCTCCATGAGCATCATCCTGCAGTACCTGGTCTTGACCTGTGGTGTATGTGAGACAGCAAGAGTGAGCTCACATACGTTCATCGCTCAACAAGTTGTGGGGAATAATGTGCATGAACTCGCCAAAGGTGGGAGCTCACGTGAAGTGTAAGGCTTACCAAAGAAGATGGTTAGAGCTGAGCATTGCTTTTAAAGTTGGTCAAAATTTTATTAGCAATTACTAAGTATAAGTAAATACCAGCCCAATTAAGTAGTAGAACAAAAGTAACAACATCACCTGCGATGCAATGCATATGACAAATTGAGTTTAAGTTCCATAATTTAATCATGTGAGGGTCCGAGCTGCTCATGACCGTGAGCACGGCTAGTATACCAGTTTTACACTCTGCAGAGGTTGCGCATCTTTTCCCTGCTCATGACCGTGAGCACGGCTAGTATACCAGTTTTACACTCTGCAGAGGTTGCGCATCTTTACCCACAAGTCGTGTATCCCATGTCGCCAGGGTTTGCAAGGCCCTTAGACACTTCCGAGGTGAATGGCTAGGGATCCACTACGAGGCCTTTACAAAGTTCCACTAGCTTCCGAAAACCCGCTACAGTTTATAGGAAGATCCAGTGCAGGAATCCCTTGCAGGACCGCCATCGCAGCAAAATCCTCCCGAGGGCCTCCCTACACTGACCTCTCCCCTACTGCCCTTGCCCCTTTCGGGTAAGGTAGTCTTCCACTAGCTTTCCTAATTAATCAGCCAAGGGGTCCCATTCCTCCCTTGTGGTAGCACTGTTTTCCCGGGTGGTCGCTCCATGTTCCAATTAACATAATGATCTCATCATGAACAATAAATAACAACTGATAACAAAAGTGTAACCATGAATAGTGTATCTCCATACCCAAAACCACATATAGCACTAGCAAGTACTACCCAGAAAGTTCAGTGGTAAACAAGGTATAAAGATAGACAAACTAGGGTAACCTATTGGGTCCCATCAAAATTAACCTATGCAGATCATTATGATTAATCAGAACATGGCTGGGTAAAAAGAAGTGATCAAGGGCACAACTTGCCTGGGCCTTGAGATTCCAGGTACCAGGATGATCTTCAGGTGACTCGTGACCTCACTGCTAGTCGTAGCAATTCATACAAACATGGTATAGGCAAAATTAACATTACACCAACCATAAGAACAAAATACACATTAATAATCTTCATGCTAAAATAAGACCACAGGAACAAGAATTATTAATTTTGGAGTTATAGGTTTTAAGTTATGAATTTTCAAAGGTTTAATGTGATTAAAATATGATTAAATGATAAATAAATTTTCTGACAGAGTTCATGTCAAAACAGTGATTCTAAATGATAGAGAATATTATTACAAAATTTTAGGAATTGGAATGGTTCAATTTGGAGCTAAAATGAATTTTCTATGAATTATCTAAGTTCTAGCAATTATTTTTGTATTAAAAATCTAATTTCTAATTCATTTAATCACTTTAATACTGCACTGGACTGGGCCTCAATTAAACAGAAGCGCAGGGGGCTCGGCGCAAGAATTCCCAGACTCAGGAAACAGTAAAACGGGGATGGCGGGTTGATTCCAGAAATCCCCAGGGTCTCTTTAACAAAAAACCCTGGCCGACGGGGTATCGGCTGCGATTAACCGTCCGATCAAAACCTGAGCGCTAGGATTAGATCCGTTGTTAAAGCGTAACGGTACACTCTGCGCACCGCTGGATCACAATCGGATGGCGCATGATCACTCGCTCGCCCACGACCGCAGGATCGCTGATCTACGGCACAAATAAAACCCCGAACCGGTATCCCTACGTTTAGATCTGTGCCGTCCACGGACGAACCAACGGCCCGATCGCCATCTTTTCTCCCTCCCCAAATGCGGCAGCGCCGCCCGATGGCACTGAGCAGAGGCACGGCGGCGCCATTGCCGCATGCGGCACGCCGGCACCCCAGCTCCCCATTCCCCGATTCAATCGACGTACACGATGCCACAAGTGCTACCAAGAGGGTGGATGACATACCAGGGCAAGGGACGTCTCGAGAGAAGCTGCCCACGGCGAGACGCGGCTTCACGGTGGCCCACGCACGACGGTGAGGAATTGGGGCCGCCTCAAGGCTCAATCCCGACGAATACTTGGCAGAGATGTCTCCCCGGTGACACGACGAGGCCCCACGACCCTTTCTAATGCTTCGACGATAACGGGGCCAGGAATTTGGCCGCGGCGGCGGAACTCTCCCCTCCTCACACGACGATGACGGACGGTCACGGCAATGGCACTTCGATTCGCGTCCGTGGTACGGGAAGCACAGGGGTGCGCATCGTTGGCTATATAGCCCGAGGACTCGGACCCAGGCGAGATGGACGTAATCAACACCGAGATCACCGGCGCACGCTCCGCCATGGCCGGGTTCTGTTGGGGGAACGGTCTGGCCGGTTCGGTCCACACGCAAGTGACGGCGGCAAAACTGGGCCGTGGGTCCACGAGATCAGCCGGACCTGCGCGCGAGTCACCCGACGGAATCCACGGTGGATACGGAGCACAGGCTCAGTCATCGCGAGCACGGACTCGGGGAAGAAGGCGGACCTGACCAGTGGGTCCCGCGCGTCGGTGAGAAGGCGAGAGCGCGCGCGAGGGAGAGGCAGACGTGGGGGCCCCGCGACGTCAGTGAGAGAGCGAGGGGGAGAAGGCAGTACGCGTGCGGGTGACAAGTGGGCCCTGGATGTCAGCCGACCGAGCGCGCGTGGTTCGGCGGGTTTGGGCCGCGCGGCGAGAGGTGAAGCCGGCCGAGCGAGTAAATGGGCCGAAATGGCTTAGTCCGGCCCAGGTGAGGTTTTTCTTCTTTTTTTCCATTTCATTTTCTATTTCTTTTCTTCATTTCCAAGTTAAATTCGAATTCAAACTTAAATTCAAACTTCTATGGCTCATCATTTCAACTTATTTTTGTGAAGTTAGGGATATTAATTCTGAATATATTTATTTATATATATATTATTTATATTTTTGTTCTATATCCCTTCTCTTTCTCTTATTTCCCTTTTCTTTCCTATTTTCTATTTTCTATTCCAAATTCAAATTTATACTTCTATTTTAGTTTTCAGATTTTTCAAATGTATCAATTGAAATCCAAAGGTGAATATAAACCATATTATTTTAATATTACTAATTTAAGTTTTATTCTCCTTGTTATCTATTTCATGGGATGTATAAATGGTTTCCTTTAAAAGATAAATCCCTTTTCTCATCATTTTTCTTATTTTCCTAATTTCCGAAGCATTATGATACTTTGTTTATATTTTTTTCCTCTACTAATTTTGGGTCTTACATCCAGGTAAGCCCCCACCCTCTGCTCCCTCATTTGAGCATTCTCATAATCCCGTGATGCTTGCCGAACCACCGAATTAGACTGAAAGCTCACCAATCACCGGGAACACGAACAAAGGTTCATGGCCATCGCTGTCCTCGCGGGCAGAGCTTGGCAGATCGCCAACCATGAAATTTGGTTGGGGAAAATGACCAGGGAGGGTTCAATTGGGTGACAGCCGCTCGGCAGCGCCAGTCGTTGCCCTGTTCGGCCGGTCTATGCGCTCGCCGGAGCTCTGTCGCGTTCGTCGTCGTCGAGGGTCTCCACCTGCGAAGAATTAGTAACCGAAGGACCTCTGTGCAAATCGTTAGTGACTCAGAAGAATAGTAATCGAACCTGTTTCCAGTTAGCCAGAACTCCGAGGGTCTTTCCGTAAAGCCGCCAGCGCGGGCGCGGGCGCGCCCCTATTCCCTGTGTTGTTGGGCCGTCTGGGCTAGATTCGGCCCAGTACTATTGAAGTCTTTCCTTTTTCCTTTTCAGTAGAACTTTGGAAATCCGTAGAAAATTGTAGAAAAATCCTAAAAATGTCAAACCAATTTTCATAGATTCCTTATTTTTCATAGTATTTAATAAAAATAGTTGACTGATTTTTAGAACAAATAGGGAATTTTGGGTTATTTAAAATAGCCTAAAGCATTGCTTCTGGATTTTTAGAAAATAGGTAATAATTCCAAAAATTCCCAAACTTTTTATATGAACTCAAAACATTATTTAGAATCCTTGGGTAGAGTTTGGTTGGATTTGGACCTTGTTTGCTAATTAGAACCCACAACCCCCACCCCTGCCCTTTGAATTCCTTTACTGACTCCGGAAACCCTAAGTTCTCGGAGTTCCGTGAAGGAAAACTGTATTCAAGAACCTTAGATAATAAATTCTTATTATCTTTGCACTCTCATGAGCATTACATGGCATTCATTCTTATATACACATATATATGGTGATGTTTAGAAAACAAAGAAGAAGTCGAAGTAACTGAAGAGAAGACACCACCACCACCTTCGGAATCTCAGGCAGGAAATTGTTTCTACTTTGATATCTGCGGGTCCGAGCCTGACTCACCTATCAACGAAGGCAAGCCCCGGTGCATTTGCCACCTTCCTTGATGTTTTTAAAATCTTTCTCACTTGATTAATGCATTAGGTGATAGGAGTTGAATGCTTAAACAATTCCTGCATTACCTTCCTTGAACTTGATTACCTTCCTTGAAACCCTGTTTTTACAAAAGGTTTTACTATGCTTAGTATTGCTCTAGTAAAACAAAAGGTTTTGTTTTACAAAAGATGATTAGCAAAGTGGGAAGGATGTTTTTGAAAATAAAACTTGATGGTGGATTCATCATGGCCGTGATGGGTTCAACATCGGAAAAGATGTACCTCTGCCAGGTACCAAGCTTTGGGTTTTAAATGATTAAGCTGAGACCGGGCGGGTGACTTGCACGAGAAGAGAGTCTCGGTGTAGTGTCTCCGTCTGAGTCGATTAAGGACCGTGTCGATGTAGGCTTGCTGACCGAGGACCCTTTAACTGGTCACATGCCTCGTCATGGGTAAGCCTTGCCTCGGGTAGACTAAGGCCAGAATAAGATAACACGGAATGGGTGTGGAGCGGTGGCGAGAGTAGCGTGTACCCTCCGTGGCAAGAGGTTGGACGGTGGTGTATCTGTGCTCTCGGTTCGCGTGAACCTGATCTGGTCTTAAGAACCCCGGTGGCGGGTTGACATATGCAAGGGTTAAGTGCTACATATGTCGTGTGATCGGAGATCCTCAGCTGAGTATAATCGATTCGGATCGCCGTACCTTCGTGGTTATGAAGACTTGGTCACTGCCCTATACGTAGAACTCCAGTAAAGATGAAGGACTTGTTAAGAAATTGGCTAATGCAGGTTAAGTGATTGAACTAGGTTAGAAAGAACTCTAGATGCAGGTAATTTTACCTAACTTGACAATAAAATTGGATTTTTAAGGATCCACTTTTAGTAAACATTTATGCAAAATAGAGTCTTTGACCTTTGAGAAACCTTACCTTGACTCCCTTATAACCAGCATACCCTTGAGAGTCTTTTCTTTAGTCGGGTAAGACTTGCTGAGTAATTCCGTACTCAGGGTTTTATTCCCTATTGTTTTTAGGTGAAGAAGCAACAAACTTTTGTTGCTTTTGTACCAAGGTGGTGTCAAATAAAGAAAAGCAAGAATGAAGCCGCGGGAGGACCTAGTCCTCCATAAAAACATTTATCCAAGAACTTATCGGGAGGAGTTTTTGCCTCCCTTGGTATTGTAATAATAAGTACTCTGCACTCGTGTTTTTATGCTGGTCTGTAATAACCAACTTTATCTTACTTTCAAAAAATGTAAGTTTATGTAATTGCTTCCGCATTTCTATATCTCCGATGTTCTGTAATGTCTGTGTGACGGGTGAAACGCTCTTGGGAAAGGTAAGAAAAATAGATACCGAACTTGTCAAGTGATTCAGGGGCACCTACAGGGTTGTCTGAGGTCCGTTGGACAAGGACAACTGTAGGTGGGCCTAATGACTTGGGAGGTTCCGTCACAGCTGGTATCGGAGCGAAGCCCTTCTCTGCAGATATTATGAGGCATCTTCAAAAGAATTTTTCTAACCGACTTTTCTAGAAAATTTCTTTCTTTCTTATCTAAGTAATTCTGAAAAGTTTATCTTAAAGACCAGATAGGAAGAGTGCAATGTATAGAAGGTGTTAATCAACTAAGGTTGATTCTGTAATTACACATGCATCATGCTAAGAACTATACTAATAAAATGGCTACTTGCATCGACCTTACCTACGGAAGGGCTGTCAGCACAGCGCTGGCAGTCGAATCTAAATATGCAAGTTCTAGCAAGTCCAGGGGAAATGGAGGTAACAGGCCTACACAGGGCCCCGAGAAAAGGCAACGGTTAGTCATCCGGCCTTTTAATCAGGGTCGTTCTTCAGCACGTCCATCCTCCTTCCCATTTAAGCAACCAGTATTCATCCGTCCCAATACTGCCCCTACAACAACAAGTCAGTCGGGTGCCTCTGGAACTCGTTTCCCGGTCCTTCCCAGTTCATCAACAGGATGTTTCAATTGCGGAAAATCTGGGCACTTTATCAAGGATTGCCCTTATCCGAAGCAGAACAAGTCAAACAATCCACAAGGATCTGGGAATTTATCTCAAGCCAAGGGAAATACTATGGGCAAAAATACAAAGAAGACGAGATGCATATATTATACGCAAGTGGCCACCATACCGAACGGTGAATCGGTAATAATGGGTACGTTCCTTGTGGCCAATCATCCCGCAATTATTCTCTTTGATTCTGGTGCTTCGCATACATTTATCAGCAAGAAATTTGTGGAGCAACACTGCATTTCATACCATGAATCAAAGGAAGGGTTTAAAATTCACTCACTTGGGGGACAAATTTTACTAGAGAAGTGGCCTATCAAGTGCCTGAAACATTGGCCGGACGGGACTTTCCTACTAATATGATTGTTCTGAAAGGCCAAGACATAGATGTGATTTTGGGCATGAATTGGTTGGCCAAACATAAAGCAACCCTCAACGCTGACCAGAGAACTATCAGGTTGAGTCAAAATCAAGAAGAAATTCTCTTGTCTATCCCCATTCCAACCAAAACTACTGGCAGAGTTTATGAAGCCATTATACCAGAGGTCAAGGGCATTCCGGTAGTATGCGAGTTCCCAGATGTCTTTCTAGAGGATTTGCCTAGATTGCCACCCGAGAGAGATGTAGAGTTTGTAATTGAATTGAAGCCTGGTACGGCTCCCATTTCTAGAAGATCGTACCGCATGCCTCCAAATGAGCTGGCAGAACTGAAGATTCAGTTACAAGATCTACTAGCGAAAGGATTCATCCGGCCAAGCTCGTCACCGTGGGGTTGTCCAGCCATATTCGTTAAGAAGAAGGATCAAACTTTACGGATGTGCGTGGATTATCGACCCCTGAATGAGGTCACTATTAAGAACAAGTACCCTCTTCCGCGGATTGACATTCTATTTGATCAACTGACTGGAGCGAGGGTATTCTCCAAGATTGATCTCAGATCGGGCTATCATCAGATCCGTATTCGGCCCGAGGATATACCAAATACCGCATTCACTACGCGGTACGGATTATTTGAATATCTGGTAATGTCTTTCAAACTGACAAATGCTCCTGCCCACTTTACTTATCTGATGAACTCGGTATTCATGCCCGAGTTGGACAAATTTATGATGGTCTTCATAGATGATATTTTGATATATTCAAAGAATGAAGAGGAGCATGCTCAACATTTATGGGTTGTATTAACGCGCTTAAGAGAACATCAATTATATGCCAAGTTCAGTAAATGCGCGTTTTGGTTGGAAGAAATTCAATTTCTGGGACATGTTCTATCTGCCAGGGGGATTGCGGTAGATCCCAGCAAAGTCAAGGACATTTTGGAGTGGAAACCCCCCAACCACTGTTCATCAAGTCCGAAGTTTCCTTGGACTGGCTGGTTATTACCGCCGATTTATACCAGATTTTTATAAACTTGTGAAGCCAATCACAAGTCTATTGAAGAATAAGACTAAATTCAATTGGTCTTTAAAGTGTAATGAAGCTTTTGAGAAATTGAAGACATTATTAACCACTGCTCCGGTATTGGCTCAACCAGATATTAACAAGCCATTTGATGTGTATTGTGACGCGTCTGGCAGTGGTCTCGGCTGCGTATTAATGCAAGAAGGCCGAGTAATTACGTATGCTTCAAGGCAGTTACGCCGGCATGAGGAGCATTATCCTACTCATGATCTGGAGCTAGCTGCAGTGGTTCATGCTCTGAAAATATGACGTCATTATCTACTGGGAAATGTCTGTCATATTTATACAGACCACAAAAGTTTGAAATATATCTTTACCCAGTCTGAACTCAACATGAGACAAAGGAGATGGCTTGTGCTTATTAAAGATTATGAACTGGAGATCCATTATCACCCAGGCAAGGCTAATGTAGTGGCAGATGCACTCAGTCGCAAGGCCTCCTGCCATTGTCTAACTATGGGGACTTCTG
This sequence comes from Zea luxurians, assembly GCA_029449295.1. Lineage (NCBI taxonomy): Eukaryota > Viridiplantae > Streptophyta > Magnoliopsida > Poales > Poaceae > Zea > Zea luxurians. Next base: position 89,312,625 of record JAOPSE010000003.1, read on the forward strand.
CATTACGTTGTGCCAGGAGATGGAGAATCTAAACCTGGGTATGATTCAACATGGGACTTCAAATCACTTGAAGCTTGAATCAGTCATCTTACAAAGGATAATTGACGCACAGAAAAAGGATGAGGGTATGAAACATATACGCGAAAAGATAAGGGCTAGAAAAGCCAATTGTTTCCGAGAAGATGACCAAGGTGTTGTGTGGTTCAACAACCGCATAGTGGTGCCTAAAAATGAAGGGGTCCGCCAGCAAATCTTAGACGAAGCACATCTTAGTCGCTATTCTATTCATCCCGGAAGCACTAAGATGTATCAAGATCTGAAACAACATTATTGGTGGACGAAGATGAAAATTGAAATTGCACGCTATGTGGCTAGATGTGACACTTGTAAATGTGTCAAGGCCATACACTTGAAAGCTGCCGGTCCATTACAGTCACTACCAATACCCACATGGAAATGGGAAGACATAAGTATGGACTTTATTGTGGGATTGCCCAGAACTGCCAAAGGGTATGATTCTATCTGGGTTATCGTTGATCGACTCACAAAGATCGCCCACTTCCTACCCGTCAGGGCAAAATACACAGTGGCCACTTATGCAGCATTATACATTGCCCGTATTCTCAGCTTGCATGGTATTCCGAAGACGATAGTGTCAGATCGTGGATCGCAATTCGTGTCCAAGTTTTGGGAAGAACTTCATAAATCCCTAGGTACTAAATTGCTCCACAGCTCAGCCTATCACCCTCAAACTAGTGAGCAGACTGAGAGGGTAAATCAGATACTGGAAGATATGCTACGGGCATGTGTATTAGACTTCTCACAAAAATGGGATGAATGTTTACCGTTAGCGGAGTTCTCATATAATAATAGCTACCAAGAAAGTATCGAGATGGCACCCTTTGAAGCTTTATATGGACGACGATGTCGTACTCCGCTAAGTTGGTCTGAACCAGGTGAAAGGTACTTCTTCAGGCCTAACCTGGTAAAAGAAACCGAAGAGAAAGTTCATAGAATAATACATAATTTGAAGAAAGCTCAAACCCGTCATAAGAGTTATGCAGACTAGCGAGGACAACCCTTGTACTTTCTTGTGGGAGATTATGTCTACTTGAAAGTTTCACCAATGAAGGGTGTATCGCGTTTCGGGATTAAAGGGAAGCTTGCACCCCGGTACATTGGTCATTTCCCTATACTTGAGCAATGTGGACCAGGGGCACACCGACTCCAACTACCCGAAACTTTGTCTGCTGTACATAATGTGTTCCACGTGTCCCAGTTGAAGAAGTGTCTTCGGGTACCAGATCAAACCGTCGAAGTGACAGATGTTGTCCTTGAGCCAGACTTAACATATTCAGAACACCCTATTCGAGTCTTGGATCAAAAGGACAGGATTACCCAGAGAAAAACTCTCAAGTTTTATAAGATACAGTGGAACCAACTTTCCGAAGATGAGGCTACATGGGAAACTCAAGACTTTTTAGATAAGAATTTCCCAGGCTTTTTAGCCTCTTGTAATTTGTAAAGTATACAACATTGTTATAATAAAGGAATGAGCCCCAAACCCACCCCTGCCTTGTACCAAAACTCAGGAAATAAAAATGTGAAGCATTTCCTTTTCCATTACTTACCCTAGGATTTTTAATCTCGGGACGAGATTCTTTTATGGGGGGAAGGATGTAACACCCCTGGTGTTACTGTTACTAAAACTTGAGCATGACATCATATACATTAGCATTGCATATGTTTGACACACCTAGAGTGCATTTACTAGGTAAAAATTTCAAACAAGTTGTATTGTTCTGGTGTTTTGCAAATAAGACCCTGGAATAGGATACTTAGCCCTAAATAGGGATTAGAAGGGCAAAACATGACACAAATTGAGAAAACCCTAAGGTATAAGTAAAACAATCATAAAATGTCACCAAAAATGGATCTACATTACATTTATACCTCTGAGATACCAAAAACCCTAATTGAAACCCTGGAAAACCCTAAATCCAAACCCTAGGGGCCCATGTGCAAAAACAGTGCACATTTGGACTAAAGTGTGAAAACTACTATGTTAAAGCATATTAAGTCACATGGTTCACATTTATGAAGATTTACAAGCTAAACCCTAGGTTTTGGACTAATTTTCAAAAAGGCCCCAAATTGTGATTTCACTCTAAGTCTGAAAATCAATGTTGTAAGCTCAACTTTGGGGCTTTATAATTTTTAAATTAGTAAGAATTTGCCCTATGTCACCACATCAAACTTGTAGACCTAATAAAGGAGAACAACTTTGCTTAAGAGTGTAAGCATAGTTGTTAATAAGAAACTGGAGATAATTAAGTCTAAAGTCTGGCTGTCAGGCTGATACAGTCTGAATCTCAGACTAACAGTGACTTTGATCCAAGTTTGAGAGCTATTTCGACTAAGATCCAGTGAGAATCTACCTAGGGTTGCTATAACAAAGTTGTAGAGCTAATATAGAGGAACAACTTTACTGCAGAACTTGGTATGAGTTGCCATAAAGATTTGGGAGAAAATCCAGCCCAAAGATTGACTGTCAGGTGCACTGAAGGAGTATCCCATGGTACAGTAACCGCCCAGATCAGTTTCAGTGATCCTCACCACCGACGACCGATTCTTCGCCGCGATTCATGTCACCGGCGACTGGATTCGTGCCTAGAGTTGATGGATAGCGTCGCGGGGTAAAATATCATCGCCGTAGGTGAGCTGGACGTCACTCCGGCTAGCCGCGGTACCTCTCCCCTTACTCACCGCCCTCGGATAAGGATTCTCACCGCCGTTAAGCCGTCGCCGTTGTACGCCGCGTGTCCAAGCCTCACCAACGCATCGCCATAAGCCTTAGTGACTCTCCGTTGATTGCCGGAATGACCGCCACGGTAGAGGCCATGAATCCCCTGCGCCAGTGAAACTTCCCTTCCTCTGGCCGCCGTGTGTCTCGTCCAAATTCACGGCCACGGCTCACTAAGCCTATAAATTAAGCCCACCGCGAGCTCCGTAAGGCACTGAAGTATCCAGCCACCATGAATTAGCCTCGATCGTTCGCCAGAGCTCACGAATTTTGAAGTCTCCCCAATTCGGGTTTCCGCCACCGTGAAACCAGTCTCACCGCAGCCAGCGTAATTCAGGTCAGCCCCCACCCTCTGCTCCCTCGTTTAAGCATTCTCATAATCCTGTGATGCTTGCCGAACCACCGAATTGGACTGAAAGCTCACCAATCACCGGGAACACGAACAAAGGTCCATGGCCATCGCTGTCCTCGCGGGCAGAGTTTGGCAGATCGCCAACCATGACATTTGGTTGGGGAAAATGACCAGGGAGGGTTCAATTGGGTGACAGCCGCTCGGCAGCGCCAGTCGTTGCCCTGTTCGACCGGTCTATGCGCTCGCCGGAGCTCTGCCGCGTTCGCCGTCATCGAGGGTCTCCACCTGCGAAGAATTAGAAACCGAAGGACCTCTGTGCAAATCGTCAGTGACTTAGAAGAATAGTAACCGAACCTGTTTCCAGTTAGCCAGAACTCCGAGGGACTTTCTGTAAAGCCGCCAGCACGGACGCGGGCGCGCCCCTATTCCGAGTGTTGTTGGGCCGTCTGGGCTAGATTCGGCCCAGTACTGTTGAAGTCTTTGGAAATTCGTAGAAAATTGTAGAAAAATCCTAAAAATATCAAACCAATTTTCATAGATTCCTTATTTTTCATAGTATTTAATAAAAATAGTTGACTGATTTTTAGAACAAATAGGGAATTTTGGGTTATTTAAAATAGCCTAAAGCATTGCTTCTGGATTTTTAGAAAATAGGTATAATTCCAAAAATTCCCAAACTTTTTTTATATGAACTCAAAACATTATTTAGAAGCCTTGGGTAGAGTTTGGTTGGATTTGGACCTTGTTTGCTCATTAGAACCCACAACCCCCACCCCTGCCCTTTGAATTCCTTTACTCACTCCGGAAACCCTAAGTTCTCGGAGTTCCGTGAAGGAAAATTGTATTCAAGAACCTTAGATAATAAATTCTTATTATCTTTGCACTCTCATGAGCATTACATGGCATTCATTCTTATATACACATATATATGGTGATGTTTAGAAAACGAAGAAGAAGTCGAAGTAACTGAAGAGAAGACACCACCACCACCTTCGGAATCTTAGGTAGGAAATTGTTTCTACTTTGATATCTGCGGGTTTGAGCCTGACTCACCTATCAACGAAGGCAAGCCCCGGTGCATTTGCCACCTTCCTTGATGTTTTTAAAATCTTTCTCACTTGATTAATGCATTAGGTGATAGGAGTTGAATGCTTAAACAATTCCTGCATTACCTTCCCTGAACTTGATTACCTTCCTTGAAACCCTGTTTTTACAAAAGGTTTTACTATGCTTAGTATTGCTCTAGTAAAACAAAAGGTTTTGTTTTACAAAAGATGATTGGCAAAGTGGGAAGGATGTTTTTGAAAATAAAACTTGATGGTGGATCCATCATGGCCGTGATGGGTTCAACATCGAAAAAGATGTACCTCTGCCAGGTACCAAGCTTTGGGTTTTAAATGATTAAGCTGAGACCGGGCGGGTGACTTGCACGAGAAGGGAGTCTCGGTGTAGTGTCTCCGTCTGAGTCGATTAAGGACCGTGTCGATGTAGGCTTGCTGACCGAGGACCCTTTAACTGGTCACATGCCTCGTCATGGGTAAGCCTTGCCTCGGGTAGACTAAGGCTAGAATAAGATAACACGGAATGGGCGTGGAGCGGTGGCGAGAGTAGCGTGTACCCTCCGTGGCAAGAGGCTAGACGGTGGTGTATCTGTGCTCTCGGTTCGCGTGAACCTGATCTGGTCTTAAGAACCCCGGTGGCGGGTTGACATATGCAAGGGTTAAGTGCTACATATGTCGGGTCGAATCGCCGTACCTTCGCGGTTATGAAGACTTGGTCACTGCCCTATACGTAGAACTCCAGTAAAGATGAAGGACTTGTTAAGAAATTGGCTAATGCAGGTTAAGTGATTGAACTAGGTTAGAAAGAACTCTAGATGCAGGTAATTTTACCTAACTTGACAATAAAATTGGATTTTTAAGGATCCACTTTTAGTAAACATTTATGCAAAATAGAGTCTTTGACCTTTGAGAAACCTTACCTTGACTCCCTTATAACCAGCATACCCTTGAGAGTCTTTTCTTTAGTCGGGTAAGACTTGCTGAGTAATTCCGTACTCGGGGTTTTATTCCCTATTGTTTTTAGGTGAAGAAGCAACAAACTTTTGTTGCTTTTGTACCAAGGTGGTGTCAAATGAAGAAAAGCAAGAATGAAGCTGCGGGAGGACCTAGTCCTCCATAAAAACTTTATGTAAGAACTTATCGGGAGGAGTTTTTTCCTCCCTTGGTATTGTAATAATAAGTACTCTGCAGTCGTGTTTTTATGATGGTCTGTAATAACCAACTTTATCTTACTTTCAAATAAATGTAAGTTTATGTAATTGCTTCCGCATTTCTATATCTCCGATGTTCTGTAATGTCTGTGTGACGAGTGAAACGCTCTTGGGAAAGGTAAGAAAAACAGATATCAAACTTGTCAAGTGATTCAGGGGCACCTACAGGGTTGTCTGAGGTCCGTTGGACAAGGACAACTGTGGGTGGGCCTAATGACTTGGGAGGTTACATCACAGTAAGGGGATCTTACTAAACTTATTGCGCTCATGGCGCTTAGAAGTGACGGACGGCGCGTCGGAGCTGGAGGTGGATGGCGACGAAGAGTCGGTCTCGTAGTAGACCACCTTCTTCATTTTCTTCTTCTTGTCGCCACTCCGATGCGACTTGACGCGGGGAGGTGATTTCCCCTTTCCTTTAGAGCCGGACTCCCTTGATGGAGCCTTCCCGCGGCTTGTAGCGAGCTTCTCGCCGGTCATGACCTCTTTCTTGGCGTGATCTCCCGACATCACTTCGAGCGGTTAGGCTCTAATGAAGTACCGGGCTCTGATACTAATTGAAAGTCGCCTAGAGAGGGGGTGAATAGGCGGAATCTGAAAATTATGAACTTAAGCACACACTACAAGCCGGGGTTAGCGTTAGAAATAAAATCGAGTCCGAAAGAGAGGGCGAAAACAAATCACAAGCAAATGACAAGAGTGACACGGTGATTTGTTTTATCGAGGTTCGGTTCTTGCAAACCTACTCCCTGTTGAGGTGGTCACAAAGACCGGGTCTCTTTCAACCCTTTCCCTCTCTCAAACGGTCACCTAGACCGAGTGAGCTTTTCTCCTCAATCAATTGGGACACTTAGTCCCCACAAGGACCACCACACAATTGGTGTCTCTTGCCTTGATTACAAATGACTTGGGAACAAGAAATGGGGAAGAAGAAAAGTGATCCAAGCGCAAGAGCTCAAAAGAACATGGCAAAACTCTCTTCTAGTCACTAATTGCTTTGAGTGGAATTGGGACTTGGAGAGATTTTGATTCAATCTATTTGTGTCTTGTATTGAATGCACTAGCTCTTGTATTGAATGTGTTGGCTGAAAACTTGGATACCTTGAAGTGTGGTGGTTGGAGGGTATTTATAGCCCCAACCACCAAAGTGGCTATTGGGGATGGCTGCTGTCGACGGGCGCACTGGACAGTCTGGTGCGCCAGCCACGTCACCCAACCGTTAGGGTTCAACCGTTGGAGCTTCTGACAGCTGGGCCACCGAACAGTCCGGTGGTGCACCGGACAGTCACTGTTCACTGTCTAGTGCGCCTTCTAGCGCATGCTCTGACTCTCCGCGCGCTGTTCACGCACTGTTCACTTTTGCAGACGACCGTTAGCGCTGTAGCCGTTGCTCCACATGGCACACCGGACAGTCCGGTGCTACATCGGACAGTCCAATGAATTATAGCGGAGAACATTTTCCAGAAACCCGAAGCTGAGGAGTTCGGAGTGATTCTTCCTGGTGCACCGGACACTGTCTGGTGGTGCACCGGACAGACCGGTGCGCCAGACCAGGGCAGCCTTCGGTTGGTTTTGCTCCTTTCTATTTGAACCCTTTATTGGAATTTTTATTGGTTTGTGTTGAACCTTTGGCACATGTAGAACTCATAATCTAGAGCAAACTAGTTAGTCCAATTATTTGTGTTGGACAATTCAACCACTAAAATCATTTAGGAAAGAGGTTTGACCCTATTTCCCTTTCAGACCTGCACGGTGCCCTTCGCGGACGAGTTGCAAGACGAAGGCTTTGTCGAAGTCTATGGGTCTCCCACGTCGTCACCGCCCCAGAAGGCCCATGTGGGATTCGACCCATGGTAATAGGCCCTGCGAGGATAAGCGCGTTACGGGTCGTGTCTGTAATACCCTTTACCGTAATGACTGTCTGTAACCTCCCCTCCTGGGAATATTCTGGGGATAACTCGGGTAATTGTAACACCATAAAAATCATCAAATAAAAATAATACATTTATTTATTAATGGTAATAAATTTTATTTTAAGTGTTTGTTATTTGTTTGCATTTGGAATGATTTTTGATTGCTCATAATGGATTTTTGGATATTGAATATCATTTTTTTCTTAAATGAAAAACCAAATAAATAATATAGATAATAATTATTAGAAAAAATAAACATTTTATTTTGGTTTAATTATTATAAATTTTAGGGTTATTTAAAAGTATATTTTGGAATTTAGAAAAAGAAATAGAAAAAAAGAAAAAAACAAAACTAACTCTAACCCTAAATTGCCCATTAGGCCCATTAGTCGAGTCCCTAGCCGCGCGCGCCTGGCTCCTCCCAGCTGAAGCCGCCGCCGCCCCCTGGTATCCCCACCCGGCCTCTCTCTCTCCTTCCTTCTCTCCTTCCTGCTCACAGCCGCCATGGAGGATGCCGACCCAAGCGCCGCTAGAGACCCGACTGGCCCTGCCCCCGCGCGATCTCGACACCCCGGACACAGCCGCCGAGCCGCCAAGAATCCACGCCCAGCAACAAGGAGCAGCCGACCTGACCCTGCTGCGCCAGGAGCTCGAGCCCCAACCCCGACGCGCCACCTGCACCGCGCGACGAGCCCCTGCACGCCAACCGAGTCGGCCGCCCTGCACCCGACGCCGCGCGCAAGCCCGACCCCGACCGATCGATGCCCGGAGCACGCACCCGCGCGCTGCACTGCACTCAACCGGAGCCGAACCGAGCCGCTGGACACCGCGAGCAGAAGCCGAGCAGCCCCGTCCGTTCGTTTCACGTTAATGGAGTTGAATGCGTCCGTTTCCACCCTCCCCCATTACCTCCATTCAAGCTCCATGGACGTCATTCATGGTCGCCATGAAGCACCGGCGCCCGTTACTCTCTCCCCTTGGCCGCTCTCTCCTCTCCCTCCTCTCTTCTATAAAAGCCGTTGAGTCCTTTGCTCCTCCCTGTCGAGCTCACTCTCCCTCACCTATCTCACATGCTCGCTTATCGAACCACGTCATCACCGGAGCTCGTGCCCACCGCGTCCGCGCAGCACCCCGGCACCCGCAGCAACGTCACGCGCACCCGCTGTCAAACCCCTGCCCACGCCGTGCCCAGTTCATTGCCGGACTATCCGCGCAGCACCTCGTCGGAGCTCCGTCCGACGTCAAGAACCCCTGTCCGCCTGCACAGCAGCACCATCGCTCGCTGTCGTGCCTCGCCAGAGACGTGCCCGAACCCCGTCCAAGCCTCACCGATCTCGCCGTACCAAGCCTTCGCCATCGCGCGCTCGAGCCCGTTCGCCGTCGTCCGTTCACCCAAGGTTGATAACAACCCGTTAATGTATTTTCTAAATCATGTTTGAATTACTTTATTGATCTTATGAATTATTGTTGTAATATTGATGCGATTTGGCGATTCACGCGTATGATTTTTAGAGATTCGATATATACGTGTAACCAAAATCGAATCCCGCGACAACGCTTTGAATATGCGTAGGATTTTATAATTCTAAAAATGAACACGGTCACTATTCACTACTTCCGTGGTTTTCATACTAGAAATGTTTATAATTGAGTTCGCTTTAGTGTGTGGAGCAATAATCGGTTAGTATTGTTATAAGTATAATTTTAGTGATATAAGAAATTGAAATAGTAATTAAGCCACGTATTTCCGAGCGATTGAAAATATATATAGATTTTACTATCCATAATAAATATATTCATAAGTATAGCACTTAATTACTTAGAATAGTAAAATGCTCATCTATGTCATAATAACCATGAATATGTTATTAAAAGTCTCATTTAGTAATTTATAATTAATTCTTAGTATATTAATGTTAGAAGAATTAAATAAACAATTTTTAGTTATACGTATAAATTCTATTTACAAAAGAAAGGAGAAATCGAAAGAGTAGAATTTTTAATGTTAAAATGACTTAACTAGGCGCTCATACTTTTCTAATAAAAAAATTGATAGTATGTTGATAAACATAGGTTTCTTACTAATAAAGTAGATAATTTGTTTCTAGTTTAAAATGACCTTTTAATAGATAACAAGGTTCGTTATAGATATTTAAGAATAGTCGTGTTAAATAAAAACTTAAAAGAATATATAGACCATATGTTTCTTATTAAAAATAGAAGATAAATATATGTCCAATTAATAGATTATTTATATAACAAGGGTCATTGTTTTTATAAACTAAAATGATAGTTTATACATAATTTCCTTTTTAATGAATTAGATCATTTAGATTATTTGTCCCTACAATAGAATTAAAGATAATTAATAGATTAATCATCCTTTATCATAATTTATTAATCAAACCTATAGTAAATTTGTTCTTAACTAGATTTATGACATGATTAATGAGTTCATAGAATTTAGTTCACATTATATACGGATCACTTACTTTTTCCTAAAGGATACAATAAAGTAATAAGAGTTTAAGTTCTTTTATAACTTAAAATGTTACTTTATATATTGACTTCGAATATAATAATATAGGCTATGTGTTTTCAAATAAAATTAAAAGATAGTTGTTTGTTCATTGTCTTTTACATAAAAGTTCATTTAAGGCATATACCATAAATTTCCATAAATAGGTGTTTAATAATAATAATGATCTTTTCACATAAAACCTATTTAGACTTATATCTTAATTTATCATAAGTGATAGGTTTAACAATGAATTATATGTTCCATAATGCTTCATAAATTGACAATATATTTCATAACACATTAATCCTAGATATATAACTTATATCTTTTCTAAAAAGGTTAAAAAGGTTTAATATCATTATAATGTGTTTATCGTGTTATAAACCCTTAATCTAGACGTATCACTTATGACGTTTTATAAAAGATTAAATTACTGAACCTAATATTTGTATAGTTTAATTAAGACGTTTTAAGCTCATGTCTTGTTTTATAAAGTATAGATCACACATTTTTAAAAGAATACCCTCTTATTATAACCATGACTTGCGACGTATTTGAAAAGCGAACGCTCTTTTCGTTAGGCTTTCTTTTAGCTTTACGTATGGTGAATGTTGTATGTTATTGAGTGGTGTTTGTTTCTTCTTGTTTGTTTGTGTGATATTCAGTGGTTGATCTAATAGTTGAGAATCAAGTGCTATTCCATGGAAGAACCTCAAATGTTCAGTAAGCAAGGCAAGTGGACTTCTCCCTCTGCATACTCTGTTTGATCCCAAACAATATATTTAATAAAGTTTATTCTTTTGGATATATATGCATAATTTGACGGGTTACCTATTTAGATAACCTTTCCAACCTTATTCCTTGATCAAAACTGGGAATTATACTTTACCTCCGTAGCTATGCTATTGCTACAACTTAACTTTATGCAGTCACTCCCGCTTATGATATTAATGTTCCAAAATGGTAAGTTTACATTATTGTTGTTAACCCGATGGTTAAACAAGATTATTGCATATTAATTGGAACATGGAGTGACCACCCGGGATAACAGTGCAACCACGAGTGCTATCATGGCTCTGGCTTTGGTAATTAGCTTTATATGCTTAGTGTCTGGCAACCTTACCTGAAATATGGGCAAGAGGGGGAGCGGTAGGTGTTGGCAGCCCACGTTAACATGGGGACGTATTCTTGGCTAAGGTACCTCACCTAGGGGGCCTCCACCATCGTCTTTAGAAACCTTAGCGGGTTGCTTCGTATTAAGTGTATTTTGTGAAAGCCTCATAGTGGATCCCTAGCCACTCACCTCGGAAGTGTTTACGGGTTTTGGCCGACCTAGGCTAGAGGGGATACACGACTTGTGGGTAAAGTTGTACCACCTCTGCAGAGTGTAAAACTGATATATCAGCCGTGCTCACGGTTATGAGCAGTCTAGACTCCTCACATGATAATCGAACTTGAAGATGAAAATAAATCGAGATCCGATGATCTACCAATGGTTTGCTTAAGTGGTTTCACTTAAGTGTTTTTGATATACTCTTGTACCTTTGTTTAACGGGAATACTTGGGCTTCACACTTATTAGTAAGACAGGTGTTGTTAATAAAATGTTGACCAACTAAAATGCTTACTGCTCAACCTTAGCCTCACCTTGTTAGACTTGCATTAGTTTTTCCCCCACTTGCTGAGCCCCGACCATAAGTGAGCTCACCCTTGCTTAATTTTGATCAGAAGTTTGCAGATGAAGATATGATGCTGAACTCCATGGATGCTAGTCTAGCGATACCCCCAGTCATCTTCCTGTGGATGGATGTCCATGTTCGTTGTACTTTGATGAATAAAGGTTAAGACATTATGTCTGTTTGAAGTGTAATATGTTAATATAATCGTTATTTACGCTCTTATGCATTGTTCTTTTGATATTTTACACTTGTGACGTCAACATATGTGTGGAAATAGATCCTGGCACACATATGCTATGCACCCGGTTCTGTCCCTTAGAAACGGGTGTGACAGAAGTGGTATCAAAGCAATGTGACCGTAGGTCGCTAGATTAGTTAGAAGTGGAAAGCCCAGCCAGTCTTTCAAAGCCTGATATATTTTCCTCCATAAAAAACTTACTTTATATAAAACCTCGTCTCTTTTATCTTCAACCCTTCTTGTCTGGTTCTTCGTCTATCAGAAGGTTCTAATGAGAAGCACTGCAAGATGATCAAGCTAGGATTGCGGAACTTGAAGCGAAGTTTGCCAGAAGAAACCTTTTCGAAGCTATCAACGATGCCCTATTCTCTGTCTTATCCCCACTCCGCAAGAAGTTTTGTTATGGATTCTTTGGATCTATTACCATTCTTCTTGGTTAGGTTGATAGGATTGTTCTTTAGTATTAGGATTTTCGACTAGATCGATAATGGCAATATTATATTATATTATAAGTGGTTTTCTAATCCCTAATATTGCTATATAACCCTTGATTTCTTATACTTTGTTTTCTTACCATTGTATTGCCACCCTTGCGCAATATCTACCTTGATATATTAAATCTTTGCCTCTCTACTTTTCTCCTTGATAATGCTTTCTCCCTAACTCACTTCATATCCTTGGTTGTATCATTTATCCTCACTTTAATAGTTCATGATTATCTTATTTTACTCTTGGCCACCAACGAATATGTCTTGTCTAACCCCTTGATAACTCTTACCCTACTCCTTGATGTTATAATATCTTTCTTATTCCAAACCTTGTCTCACCTATTGTTTTGGTTGAATGAGTAGAATTAGATTGTGTTGTGCTGGTATGCTTGAGTTCATTGTCCTTTGTGTTCATGTTTGATTTGCTTTTTTGAAATGATTGTTGGTGTATTGTGTGACTTTTGTCCACAATGACATCAGTTATCTAGGTAAAACCTTAGATAGATGGGTTTTCTCTGCTCTCTATAATCTGTCTTTGCTCAACCCTTTTATCTCTTCCATTCTTCCATACCCATACAGATGTCAGACCTTGGAATGTCAACTACAAGTGATGTCACTAAATGCAAAGAATGCGGTGTGTTGACAAGTCAAAACAACACTATAAATGAAACAGCTGATGAACAGACCTTCAAGACACAAAAGGATGAACAACCAAACCAACAGACAAGTGACCTTGGAAAATGTTGTTGTTGTGAGTACTATAGAATTCCTTGTCGCCAAATCAGTACAAACAAAAGTGAAACTATAAAACAGAAGAATCGGATTTTATTTTCTGGCATAAACAGACAAATGTCTCCCCAAGAACAACTAATAGCAGATTTGAAAGGGAAATGTGCCCTTGGGCCATTTCTATAAGATTTTGGTGATTAAGTGCTCAACACAAAAGCCTTGAGTGATATTTGTGCCAAAGACTCAAGAAGTGCAAATCAAGATTAAAGGTATGTTTCTAAGACTTAGTACATTGTTTTGAAGACTAATGTATTGTGTCTAAGTGCTAGAACAGGAGAAATCGCTTTGGAGAAAAGTTGGCTGTGTTCAGCCAAAGGCTGCTCGGTCTGGGTGCACCAGACTGTCCGGTGTGCCAGGACCAGACCAGATGAATAGCCTGCTCTCGGGTCTCGACGGCGGCGTACGGCTATAAATCACCGGACTGTCCGGTGGTGCACCGGACTGTCCGGTGAGTCGGCTGCGGCGAAGTCGCTGCTCTCGGGAAACAAGTCAACAGCGTACGGCTAAAATTCATTGGACTGTCCGGTGGTGCACCGGACTGTCCGGTGAGCCAACGGTCGGCCGCGCAATTCGCGCGTGACGCGTGGCCGAGCCAACGGTCAGATGGGGGCACCGGACTGTCCGGTGCGCACCGGACTGTGTCCGGTGCGCCAACGGCTCCAAATCTTCAACGGTCGGCTACGCCAGATTAGGAAAGCAATCCGCACCGGACAGTGTCCGGTGGTGCACCGGACTGTCCGGTGCGCCACCCGACAGAAGGCAAGAATTGCCTTCCTGGATTGCTTCCAACGGCTCCTAGCTGCCTTGGGGCTATAAAAGGGACCCCTAGGCACATGGAGGAGTAGACCAAGCATTCTTTGATCAACTCTAAGCACCAAAACTCCATTTCCGCGCATTTGATTCTTTGTGATAGCAACTAGAGCTCTATTTTAGTAGAGAACTCTTCGGGTTGTGTTGTGAGCTCGAGTTGTGACTTGTGTGCGTGTTTGTGTTCTGATTTTGTGTCTTGTGTGCGTTGCTTTTCCCACCCTTACTTCCGTGCTTCTTTGTGATCATCAAATTGTAAGGGCGAGAGGCTCCAAGTTGTGGAGATTCCTCGCAAGTGGGATATAGTGAAATGAAAGCAAAACACCGTGGTATTCAAGTGGGTCTTTGGACCACTTGAAAGGGGTTGAGTGCAACCCTCGTCCGTTGGGACGCCACAACGTGGAGTAGGCAAGTGTTGGACTTGGCCGAACCACGGGATAAACCATTGTGCCTCTCTGTGTTGATTTCCTTATGGTTATCGTGTTTAGCAAGAACTCCTCTCTAGCCACTTGGCTTTATTGTTCTAACACTTAATCAAGTTTGTGGCTTTAAGTTTCAAGTTTTGACAGGATCACCTATTCACCCCCCCCCTCTAGGTGCTCTCAATTGGTATCAGAGCCGTTCTCTTCAAGAAAGGGACTAATCGCCCGAAGGGATGGATCCTAAGGGAAAGGGGATAGTGATCAACAACAAAGAAAAGGAGTCCTTCCTCAATGAGCCAAAAGGCGACAAGCCCGCTGACTCGGGCTCAAGTCATAAGAAGAAGGACGGGAAGAAGAAGAGGCGTATCAAGAAGATCGTCTACTACGACAGCGACGAGTCTTCTTCTTCCCAAAAGGACGACGACGACTACGAGAAAAAGAAAACGGTCAATTCAAACTTTTCTTTCGATTACTCTTGTATTCCGCATAATTCAAATGCACATTTGCTTTCCATTCCTCTTGGTAAACCTCCACACTTTGATGGAGAGGACTACGGATTTTGGAGTCACAAAATGCGTAGTCACTTGTTCTCTCTTCATCCAAGTATATGGGAGATAGTAGAGAATGGAATGCATTTTGATAGTTCGGATAACCCCATGTTTATAAATGAACAAATTCACAAAAATGCACAAGCTACCACTGTTCTTTTAGCATCCTTGTGCTAGAAAGAGTACCATAAGGTGAGCGGCTTGGATAACGCCAAGCAGATTTGGGACACCCTCAGGATCTCGCATGAGGGAAATGATGTCACCATGCTCACCAAGATGGAGTTGGTGGAGGGAAAACTAGGAAGGTTCGCAATGATCAGGGGGGAGGAGCCAACCCAAACATACAACTGGCTCAAGACCCTGGTCAACAAAATAAGGATCTATGGAAGCACGAGATGGACGGACCACGACGTCGTCCGGCTTATGCTAAGGTCCTTCACCGTCCTTGATCCTCATCTTGTTAACTCTATTCGTGAAAATCCTAGGTATACCAAGTTGACGCCCGAGGAAATACTTGGGAAATTTGTGAGCGGGCGAATGATGATCAAGGAGACGAGATATGTTGATGAGGCGCTAAATGGCCCAATGCCGATCCACGAGCCTCAAACCGTTGCTCTCAAAGCAACAAGTAGCAGGGAGGCGCTACCTAGCAAGGTGGCGCAAGTTGAGGCGGCCGGGCTTAACGAGGAAGAAATGGCCCTCATCATCAAGCGCTTTAAGACGACGCTTAAAGGAAGAAAGGAGCACCCAAACAAGAGCAAGACAAAGGGAAAGCGCTCCTGCTTCAAGTGTGGTAAGTATGGTCATTTTATAGCAAATTGTCCCGACAATACTAATGACCAGGAGCAAAAGAAGAAGGCCTACAAGAAGGCAAAGGGCGAGGCACATCTCGGCAAAGAGTGGGACTCGGATTGTTCGTCGTTCGACTCCGACGACGAGGGTCTCGTCGCCTCGGCCTTCAACAAATCGTCGCTCTTCCCCAACGAGCGCCGCACGTGCCTAATTGCAAAAGAAAAGAAGGTAATCACTAGAGAAACTCCTAAGTACTCTACTTCCAGTGATGAGGACTCTATTGATGATGAAATTGATTACACTAGCTTGTTTAAAGGATTAGATAGAGCAAAAGTAGAAAAGATCAATGAATTGATTGATGCTCTGAACGAAAAGGATAGACTTCTAGAAAAGCAAGAGGATCTTTTATATGAAGAACATGATAAATTTGTAAGTGTGCAAAAGTCTCTTGCTTTAGAAGTTAAAAGAAATGAGATGCTTTCATGTGAAATTTCTACTTGTCATGAGACTGTTTCTAGTTTAAAGAGCATTAATGATGATTTAAATGCTAAATTAGTAGAAGCAAATAAGACTAGTTCTCATGTGGAACATGTAGTAATTTGCAATAGGTGTAAGGATTTTAATGTTGATGCTTGCAATGAACATTTAATTTCCATTTCAAAATTAAATGATGAAGTAGCTAGTCTTAATGCCCAACTTAAGACTAGCAAAAATGATTTTGATAAACTAAAATTTGCAAGGGATGTCTACACTAGTGGTAGACACCTCTCTATTAAGGATGGGCTTGGCTTTCGAAGGGAAGCTAAGAACTTAACAAGTCATAAGGCTCCCATCTCCGCCAAGGAGAAAGGGAAGGCCCCTATGGCTAATAGTGTTCATAAAAATCATGCGTTCTTGTATCATGATAGGAAATATTCTAGAAATGTTCATAATGATAGGAGTTATAATGCCTTTGACTCTCATGCCATGATTGCTTCAAGTTCAAACTTTAATGGTAGATCTAGGAGGAATTTTGTGCCTCATGCTCCTAGGAAAATGTTTAAGGGATCTACCACTGTCTTTCATGCTTGCAATGCTAAATTTATTCTTTCATGTAAAAATAAAAAGGTGATTGCTAAAAAGGTGGGAGCCAAATGCAAGGGAGACAAGACTTGCATTTGGGTCCCTAAGGCTATTGTAACTAACCTTGTAGGACCCAACAAGAGTTGGGTACCTAAAACCCAAGCCTAATTTGCCTTGCAGGTTTATGCATCCGGGGGCTCAAGCTGGATTATCGACAACGGATGCACAAACCACATGACAGGGGAGAAGAAGATGTTCACCTCCTACGTCAAGAACAGAGATTCCCAAGACTCAATCATATTCGGTGACGGAAATCAAGGCAAGGTTAAAGGACTAGGAAAAATAGTTATTTCTTCCGAGCATTCCATTTCTAATGTGTTTTTAGTAGAATCGCTCGGATATAACTTGTTGTCTGTTAGTCAATTATGTAATATGGGTTACAACTGCTTATTTACAAATGTAGATGTGTCTGTCTTTAGAAGGAGTGATGGTTCATTAGCCTTTAAGGGTGTACTAGACGACAAACTCTATTTAGTTGATTTTTCGAAGAAGGAGGCCGGTCTAGATGCATGCTTAATTGCTAAGACTAGCATGGGATGGCTGTGGCATCACCGTCTAGCACATGTTGGGATGAAGAACCTTCACAAACTTCTGAAGGGAGAACATGTGTTAGGTCTAACGAATGTGTATTTCGAAAAAGATAGACCTTGTGCAGCTTGTCAAGCAGGTAAACAAGTGGGAAGTGCTCATCACATCAAGAACGTGATGACTACATCAAGACCTCTGGAGCTGTTGCATATGGACCTCTTCGGACCCGTCGCCTACCTTAGCATCGGGGGAAGTAAGTATAGTCTTGTTATTGTTGATGATTTTTCCCGCTTCATTTGGGTATTCTTTTTGCAGGATAAATCAGAAACCCAAGGGACCCTTAAGCACTTTCTAAGGTGAGCTCAAAACGAGTTTGAGCTCAAGGTGAAAAAGATTAGAAGCGACAACGAGTCCGAATTCAAGAACCTGCAAGTGGAGGAGTTTATTGAGGAAGAAGGAAACAAGAACGAGTTCTCCGCTCCCTACACACCACAGCAAAACAGTGTGGTAGAGAGGAAGAACATGATGCTTATAGACATGGCGAGGACAATGCTTGGAGAATTCAAGACGCCTGAACGGTTTTGGTCGGAAGCTGTGAACACGGCTTGCCACGCCATAAACCGGGCCTACCTTCATCGCCTCCTCAAGAAGATGTCATACGAGCTACTAACCGGTAACAAACCCAACGTTTCGTATTTTCGAGTTTTTGGGAGTAAATGCTACATTCTGGTGAAGAAAGGTAGAAATTCAAAATTTGCTCACAAAGCTGTAGAAAGGTTTTTGTTAGGTTATGACTCAAATACAAAGGCGTATAGAGTCTTCAACAAATCATCGGGTTTGGTTGAAGTCTCTAGCGATGTTGTATTTGATGAGACTAATGGCTCTCCAAGAGAGCAAGTTGATCTTGATGATGTAGATGAGGATGATGTTCCAACGGACGCTATTCGTACCATGGCGATTGGAGATGTGCGACCACAGGAACACCAAGTGCAAGATCAACCTTCTTCTTCAACGACGGTGCACCCCCCAACTCAATATGACAAACAGGTCCCTCAAGAAAAGGCGTGTGATCAAGGGGGAGCACAAGATGTCCAAGTTGAGGAGGAAGAAGCGCCACAGGCCCCTCCAACTCAAGTTCGAGCAATGATTCAAAGGAATCATCCCGTCGACCAGATTTTGGGTGACATTAGCAAGGGAGTAACCACTCGCTCTAGATTAGCTAATTTTTGTGAGCATTACTCTTTTGTCTCTTCTATTGAGCCTTTTAGGGTAGAAGAGGCCTTGCTAGATCCGGACTGGGTGTTGGCCATGCAGGAAGAGCTCAACAACTTCAAGCGAAATGAAGTTTGGACACTGGTGCCACGTCCCAAGCAAAACGTTGTGGGAACCAAGTGGGTGTTCCGCAACAAACAGGACGAGCACGGGGTGGTGACAAGGAACAAGGCTCGACTTGTAGCAAAAGGTTATGCCCAAGTCACAGGTTTGGACTTTGAGGAGACTTTTGCTCCTGTGGCTAGGCTAGAGTTGATTCGTATTTTGTTAGCCTATGCCGCTCACCATTCTTTCAGGTTGTTCCAAATGGATGTGAAGAGTGCTTTCCTCAACGGGCCAATCAAGGAGGAGGTGTACGTGGAGCAACCCCCTGGCTTTGAGGATGAACGGTACCCCGACCACGTGTGTAAGCTCTCTAAGGCACTCTATGGACTTAAGCAAGCCCCAAGAGCATGGTATGAAAGCCTTAGAGACTTTTTAATTGCTAACGCTTTCAAGGTTGGGAAAGCCGATCCAACTCTTTTCACTAAGACTTGTGATGGCGATCTATTTGTGTGCCAAATTTATGCTGATGACATAATATTTGGTTCTACTAACCAAAAGTCTTATGAAGAGTTTAGCAGGGTGATGACTCAGAAATTCGAGATGTCGATGATGGGCGAGTTGAACTACTTCCTTGGGTTCCAAGTGAAGCAACTCAAGGACGACACCTTCATCTCTCAAACAAAGTATACGCAAGACTTGCTCAAGCGGTTTGGGATGAAGGACGCCAAGCCCGCAAAGACTCCAATGGGAACCGACGGACATGTCGACCTCAACAAAGGAGGTAAGTCCGTTGATCAAAAGGCATACCGGTCTATGATAGGGTCTTTACTTTATTTATGTGCTAGTAGACCGGATATTATGCTTAGCGTATGCATGTGTGCTAGATTTCAATCTGATCTAAGGGAGTGTCACCTTGTGGCCGTTAAGCGAATTCTTAGATATTTAGTCGCTACGCCTTGCTTCAGGATCTGGTATCCAAAGGGGTCTACCTTTGACTTAATTGGATACTCAGACTCCGACTATGCTGGATGTAAGGTCGATAGGAAGAGTACATCAGGGACGTGCCAATTCCTAGGAAGGTCCCTGGTGTTGTGGAGTTCTAAGAAACAAACTTCCGTTGCCCTATCCACCGCTGAGGCCGAGTACGTTGCTGCAGGACAGTGTTGCGCGCAACTACTTCGGATGAGGCAAACCCTCAGGGACTTTGGCTACAATCTGAGCAAAGTCCCACTCCTATGTGATAATGAGAGTGCAATCCGCATGGCGGACAATCCTATTGAACACAGCCGCACAAAGCACATAGACATCCGATATCACTTTTTGAGAGACCACCAGCAGAAGGGAGATATCGAAGTGTTTTATGTTAGCACCGAGAACCAGCTAGCCGATATCTTTACCAAGCCTTTAGATGAAAAGACCTTTTGCAGGCTACGTACTGAGCTAAATGTCTTAGATTCGGTAACTTGGATTGATATAGAGCATACATGTGTTTTATGCCTTTGATCATGTTCCATTATGCATTTTATTGCTTATTTATGGTGCTCAAGTTGCGCAAGGGATCCCCCGGACCTCACAAGTCCATGTGTGAATGATGCACATATTTAGGGGGAGAAATGCTACAACTTGACCCTTTGAGACTAACCATGTGCTTGAGTTTTCTTAATTTAGCCTCAAAGGTATTGAAAGGGAAAAGATG
The DNA here is from genome assembly GCA_029449295.1 of Zea luxurians. Taxonomy (NCBI): domain Eukaryota; kingdom Viridiplantae; phylum Streptophyta; class Magnoliopsida; order Poales; family Poaceae; genus Zea; species Zea luxurians. The sequence continues at coordinate 89,332,908 of JAOPSE010000003.1, forward strand.
GACTTGGACCATGAAAGACTTCCACTGCACTCCGATGAGAGGGTAACTAACTCCAAGTTCATCTCCATGCTCTCATTGCCTTTTTACTCTTAATTGAAGATTTTGGTGAGGCAATGGGGTTTAAGGGGCCAAAAATGATCCCGTTTTGGTGCTTGATGCCAAAGGGGGAGAAATTAAGGCCAAAGCAATAAATGGATCAGCTACCACTTTAGAATTTTGAAAATAGTAGAGTTAGAGCTTTTGTTTTGTGAGTTAGAGCTTTTATTTTGTCAAAATACTCTTATTGTCTCTTTTTGTCAAAAGTTGGTCTCTTGTGGGGAGAATGTTTGATTATGGAAAAAAGGTGGAGTTTTTGAATCTTTGATCAATTTCTCTTGGAATACCTCTCTCTATGACTCAACAAGTGATTTTTACTTAGAGATAGGAAATTGAGTTTGATTTGCAAAAAACAAACCAAGTGGTGGCAAAGAATGATCCAAATATGCCAAATTTGAATCAAAAACAATTTTTTGTTTTCATTTGCATTGATGATGCACTTCTTTAGTTGCTTTTTGTTGTGTTGGCATAAATCCCCAAAAAAGGGGAGATTGAAAGGGAAATGTGCCCTTGGGCCATTTCTATAAGATTTTGGTGATTAAGTGCTCAACACAAAAGCCTTGAGTGATATTTGTGCCAAAGACTCAAGAAGTGCAAATCAAGATTAAAGGTATGTTTCTAAGACTTAGTACATTGTTTTGAAGACTAATGTATTGTGTCTAAGTGCTAGAAACAGGAGAAATCGCTTTGGAGAAAAGCTGGCTGTGTTCAGCCAAAGGCTGCTCGGTCTAGGTGCACCGGACTGTCCGGTGGTGCACCAGACAGTGTCCGGTGTGCCAGGACCAGACCAGATGAACAGCCAGCTCTCAGGTCTCGACGGTGGCGTACGGCTATAAATCACCGGACTGTCCGGTGAGTCGGCTGCGGCGAAGTCGCTGCTCTTGGGAAACAAGTCAACAACGTACGGCTAAAATTCATCGGACTGTCCGGTGGTGCACCGGACTGTCCGGTGAGCCAACGGTCGGCCGGGCCAACAGTCGGCCGCGCAATCCGCGTGTGACGCATGGCCGAGCCAATGGTCAGATGGGGGCACCGGACTGTCCGATGTGCACCGGAGAGTGTCCGGTGCGCCAACGGCTCCAAATCTTCAACGGTCGGCTACGCCAGATTAGGAAAGCAATCCGCACCAGACTGTCCAGTGCACCACCCGACAGAAGGCAAGAATTGCCTTCCTGGATTGCTTCCAACGGCTCCTAGCTGCCTTGGGGCTATAAAAGGGACCCCTAGGCGCATGGTGGAGTAGACCAAGCATTCTTTGATCAACTATAAGCACCAAGACTCCATTTCCGCACATTTGATTCTTTGTGATAGCAACTAGAGCTCCATTTGAGTAGAGAACTCTTCGGGTTGTGTTGTGAGCTCGAGTTGTGACTTGTGTGCGTGTTTGTGCTCTGATTTTGTGTCTTGTGTGCGTTGCTTTTCCCACCGTTACTTCCGTGCTTCTTTGTGATCATCAAATTGTAAGGGCGAGAGGCTCCAAGTTGTGGAGATTCCTCGCAAGCGGGATATAGTGAAACGAAAGCAAAAGTGGGTCTTTGGACCGCTTGAAAGGGGTTGAGTGTAACCCTCGTCCGTTGGGACGCCACAACGTGGAGTAGGCAAGTGTTGGACTTGGCCAAACCACGAGATAAACCACTGTGCCTGTCTGTGTTGATTTCCTTGTGGTTATCGTGTTTAGCAAGAACTCCTCTCTAGCCACTTGGCTTTATTGTTCTAACACTTAATCAAGTTTGTGGCTTTAAGTTTCAAGTTTTGACAGGATCACCTATTCACCCCCCTTTAGGTGCTCTCAAGATTCTCGCATACCTAATGCACTGTTAGTTGATGAATTGCAAAGTATTCCAAAAAGGAAACATCACAAGGATGCCCAGCCCCAAGAAGAAACACATGAGTTTTACATTGATGGATGGACTATTACTTGCTCACAATTTCAGCCTTGTCATCGCATCAGGTCCAAGAAACAAAAAATGAAACATGGAAAAAGTCAAGAAATAACTTCAAGAAAAGCTTGCTATCTATGTGGACGTGAAGATCATTACTTTCGTAACTGTCTTGAGAAGAGTTCACTACAGATCACCTCCGAGATGAAGCTATCTCAATCTTCAGACATGGAATATGAACAAAAATGCACAGAAACTTCTACCAACAACGTAAAGACAACTCCACCATGTAACTTATCAAGTCATGCTTGCTTTGGCTGTGGTAATACCGACCATCTTGTTAATAGTTGTCCTAATAAAGATGTGGAGATCAATAAGGTCCAAAAGAAAAGACAACATCCTCAAACTCATGCATCAACAAAGAATAAACAATAGAAAAAGTCCATAGGAAGGATAAGTTATGCAGTGACAGGAACCATTGACAGGAACCATATGATAATGCAGTGATTTTTGGAACACTAGTCATTCACACAACCATCGCCACCGTGTTGTATGACCCTCGTACAACACATTCTTTTATCAGTGTCCAGTTTGCAACAAAGTATAGTATCTTCAAGTGTCCCTTGAGATCAAGAAAGACCATCATTGCACCCGAAGGAAAAATGTTAGTAAACTACATATGTCCAAAAGTAAGTGTTAAAATCAACAGGATAGATTTTCCAGCTGAGCTCCTAGTGATAGAATCAATGGGAAAGGATGTGATTCTTGGAAAGAATTGGTTACAAAGAACTAAAGAAGTAATCCAACATACTGAGAGAACCATATGTTTGGAAACTCCATCTGGAGAAACAATAGTAGTTGAAGACAATCGACCTCCAGCTCTGATTGGTGCATCTGACAAGGAAGAATAATATACCATTTAGCTAGAAGGAGTGTGTCTCACAAAAAAATGTCAAAGTGTTGCCCCTTTCAAGATTTGTAATTGTGCTAAGTGATATATGAATAAATTTGGAGAATCTCTCGTACTTATTGTGTTTTGCCTCTTTATAAAGAGAATAAAGTGTGGTGTCATCTGCTATATGCAAACAATGTGATGCTCTATTCTAGTTGCCCTAAAGTCCCGCTCAAGTCTTTCTCTCAAATTGTACTCAAAGAAATACTTTTGGATCAGAAAGATGATTTGGATATCATGCTCTGAAATCTATAAAGTACAAAAGATCTTTGTTAAGGAATATAACACATGTAAACTCTTGAAATATGAGGAAGCTAGAAACCATCCTTGTTCCTTGACTAATCTTATCTTGGAAATCAAAAAGTTGTGTTCACTCTTCATCTTAATGTCATACAAGCCTCTTATGCAGTCTGTCTCACTAACTCTTTTATCCTCTGACTAGATGATGAACCCCAATGGAAATGAAGTAAATGGTGCCAATGACAATATCCCTACCTTAACAACTATGAACGAGAAAAATGAGTCACCGAGATATTCGATGAATGGAATGAAGAACAATAAAAGGAATAGAAAAATGTTTGGATACATGAGTAGTCCACCTCAACCACAAGCAAAAGCCCCAAAACACATTGATACCCAAACAGAAGAATCGAGTCAGGCTCAGCTATATGAGATTAGGGATGTTCCTAAAACATCCGATTTGTATCACAAATCTAATATTTTAGTATAGATATACATAGAATTTCAAGCTAATTTTCGACAATGTTATTAAGAATATTATGAAGTATTTAAATACTTTTTTGTATAGTTTTTTATGTACATTATTTTCTCCCTACAACAAGAAAGGTGAAAAAACATCTGAATCCGTATTCGGATAGACATCCGAATTTTATATGAATTATTTAAAAAGATATAGAACGAATTTAATGTTTATTTTTTATGAAGATTAATAGTCTCAATGCTAAAAACAAGAATATAAATTTACATAGCAAATTCTATATGTTTGTTGTTCACAATCGAAAAAAGAAGACCAAAAAATTGACATCCGAATAAATATCCGGATCCATCCCTATATGAGATACAGACACCCAATCAACCCTCGCCCCCTATTGGTCAAGCAAAGTTGACTCGAACTCAAAGCAAGAGGTGCTTGTTTCTACTGCGAAAATGAAGAACATATTATTCGCGAATGCCCTAAAAAGCGTCTAGACCAGCTAAAAAAAAGAAGACGGTGAAGCAAGACCCAAACAATAATCGAGAAGACCAACTAGTTATAAGTACGATGATGAAGATCGCTTGATTAGTAGTCATTGCGGAGCGAAGAAATGAAGAAGTTCCTTAAGTTTAGAAGAGTTCAATGTGAACCAAGAATCTACGCGTAACCATATATCACCATTGTCTTCTTGCTAGCCATTCCCTAATCTCGAGGACAAGATTCTTTTTAAGAGGGGTAGATCTGTAACACCATAAAAATCACCAAATAAAAATATTACATTTATTTATTAATGGTAATAAATTTTATTTTAAGTGTTTGTTATTTGTTTGCATTTGGAATGATTTTTGATTGCTCATAATGGATTTTTGGATATTGAATATCATTTTTTTCTTAAATGAAAAACCAAATAAATAATATAGATAATAATTATTAGAAAAAATAAACATTTTATTTTGGTTTAATTATTATAAATTTTGGGGTTATTTAAAAGTATATTTTGGAATCTAGAAAAAGAAATAGAAAAAAAAGAAAAAACAAAACTAACCCTAACCCTAAATGGCCCATTAGGCCCATTAGCCGAGCCCCTAGCCGCGCGCGCCTGGCTCCTCCCAGCTGAAGCCGCCGCCGCCCCCTGGTATCCCCACCCGGCCTCTCTCTCTCCTTCCTTCTCTCCTTCCTGCTCACAGCCGCCATGGAGGATGCCGACCCAAGCGCCGCTAGAGACCCGACCGACCCTGCCCCCTCGCGATCCCGACACCCCGGCCACAGCCGCCGAGCCGCCAGGAATCCGCGCCCAGCAACCAGGAGCAGCCGACCCGACCCTGCCGCGCCAGGAGCACGAGCCCCAACCCCGACGTGCCACTTGCACCGCGCGACGAGCCCCCGCACGCCAACCGAGCCGGCCGCCCTGCACCCGACGTCGCGCGCAAGCCCGACCTCGACCGACCGATGCCCAGAGCACGCACCCGCGCGATGCACTACACTCGATCGGAGCCGAACCGAGCCACTGGACGCCGCGAGCAGAAGCCGAGCAGCCCCGTCCGTTCGTTTCACGTTAATGGAGTTGAATGTGTCCGTTTCCACCCTCCCCCATTACCTCCATTCAAGCTCCATGGACGTCATTCATGGTCGCCATGAAGCACCGGCGCCCGTTACTCTCTCCCCTTGGTCGCTCTCTCCTCTCCCTCCTCTCTTCTATAAAAGCCGTTGAGCCCTTTGCTCCTCCCTGTCGAGCTCACTCTCTTCCTCACCTATCTCACGTGCTCGCTTATCGAACCACGTCATCACCGGAGCTCGTGCCCACCGTGTCCGCGCAGCACCCCGGCACCCGCAGCAACGTCACGCGCACCCGCTGTCAAACCCCTGCCCACGCCGTGCCCAGTTCATTGCCGGACTGTCCGCGCAGCACCTCGTCGGAGCTCCGTCCGACGTCAAGAACCCCTGTCCGCCCGCACAACAGCACCACCGCTCACCGTCATGCCTCGCCGGAGACGTGCCCGAACCCCGTCTAAGCCTCACCGATCTCGCCGTACCAAGCCTTCGCCATCGCGCGCTCGAGCCCGTTCGCTGTCATCCGTTCACCCAAGGTTGATAACAATCCGTTAATGTATTTTCTAAATCATGTTTGAATTACTTTATTGATCTTATCAATTATTGTTGTAATATTGATGCGATTTGGTGATTCACGCGTATGATTTTTAGAGATTCGATATATACGTGTAACCAAAATCGAATCCCGCGACAACGCTTTGAATATGCATATGATTTTATAATTCTAAAAATGAACACGGTCACTATTCACTACTTCCGTGGTTTTCATACTAGAAATGTTTATAATTGAGTTCGCTTTATACTCTGTTTGATCCCAAACAATACATTTAATAAAGTTTATTCTTTTGGATATATATGCATAATTAGACGGGTTACCTATTTAGATAACCTTTCCAACCTTATTCCTTGATCAAACTTGGGAATTCTACTTTACCTTCGTAGCTATGCTATTGCTACAACTTAACTTTATGCAGTCACTCCCGCTTATGATATTAATGTTCCAAAATGGTAAGTTTACATTATTGTTGTTAACCTGATGGTTAAACAAGATTATTGCATATTAATTGGAACATGGAGTGACCACCCGGGATAACAGTGCAACCACGAGTGCTATCATGGCTCTGGCTTTGGTAATTAGCTTTATATGCTTAGTGCCTGACAACCTTACCTGAAATATGGGCAAAAGGGGGAGCGGTAGGTGTTGGCAGCCCACGTTAACATGGGGACGTATTCTTGGCTAAGGTACCTCACCTAGGGGGCCTCCACCATCGTCTTTAGAAACCTTAGCGGGTTGCTTCGTATTAAGTGTATTTTGTGAAAGCCTCATAGTGGATCCCTAGCCACTCACCTCGGAAGTGTTTACGGGTTTTGGCCGACCCATACTAGAGGGGATACACGACTTGTGGGTAAAGTTGTACCACCTCTATAGAGTGTAAAACTGATATATCAGCCGTGCTCACGGTTATGAGCAGCCTGGACTCCTCACATGATAATTGAACTTGAAGATGAAAATAAATCGAGATCCGATGATCTACCAATGGTTTGCTTAAGTGGTTTCACTTAAGTGTTTTTAATATACTTTTGTACCTTTGTTTAATGGGAATACTTGGGGTTCACACTTATTAGTAAGACAGGTGTTGTTAATAAAATGTTGACCAACTAAAATGCTTACTGCTCAACCTTAGCCTCACCTTGTTAGACTTGCATTAGTTTTTCCCCCACTTGCTGAGCCCCGACCATAAGTGAGCTCACCCTTGCTTAATTTTGATCAGAAGTTTGCAGATGAAGATATGATGCTGAACTCCATGGATGCTAGTCTAGCGATACCCCCAGTCATCTTCCTATGGATGGATGTCCATGTTCGCTGTACTTTGATGAATAAAGGTTAAGACATTATGTCTGTTTGAAGTGTAATATGTTAATATAATCGTTATTTACGCTCTTATGCATTGTTCTTTTGATATTTTACGCTTGTGACGTCAACATATGTGTGGAAATAGATCCTGCACACATATGTTATGCACCCGGCTCTGGCCCTTAGAAACGGGTGTGACAGTACTCGAGGGCATAAACGTCTTTGACAAGGGACAGGCGACCATTCGAGTGTCTATAAATACCCCTGTATAGTGCCCGCAACAGTAAGGAGAAAAGCTTTTGGCATTCTGTAGGATCTAGGACACCGGCTAGAGGGGGTGAATAGACGGTTTTGACTAAAATAAAAAACACTAGAGAAATTTAATCAATATGACAAGAGGTATAAATTCTCTAGTGACAACAAGTAAACAATCTATGAGAATCAACTATTGTGATTGTATACTAGAAGAACAATATGCAAAATACTAATCACTTGCACGGCAATAAGTAATGCAAGAAAAGAAAGACACCGGATTTTATCCCGTGGTATCAGTGATTTGCCGATCACCCCTAATCCACGTTGAGGTGGACTTCAAGCTCTCACTTGCTCCTCTAGCAATACACGACTTGATCTTTGAGCCAAGTGGACAAGAAATCACTCAATACCTCGATTCCACTAATGTCACCTTTGCCGCTCCGGCGAGGTAGGCACGAACCCCTCACAATCAACACCGCGACTCCTCCACAATCTTCTTGGAGAGCTCGACGGAGACAACGCCCGAGCCATCTAGGAGGCAACAACCTCCAAGAGTAACAAGCTGGTGACGCTTGCTCGGTGTACCACCTAGTGCCTCAAGAATCACCAATGAATGCAAATGCACTAGAAACACTCAATCTCTCACTAGAATGCAATCTCAAGCAAGGAGTGTGAGAGAATGAGTTGGAGGATCACAAATGAGCTTAATGCGTGTAAGGAATGGCCAAGAGAGCTCTCACACACGAGCTCCTCTTCTATTTATAGCACCCCACTCAAATCCAACCGTTATGTGCAAACAACACATGTTCTGCGCACACGCGAACGGTCCGCGCCCTAGGGCCGGACGGTCCGCCGTACACATAACGGCTAGTTTTCCTGTTTGAAATCTGTCAGAGCTATTAGAAAAGTGAGGTCCGGACAGTCCGCCAACCTTGGCCGGACCGTCCGCGACCTGGCAACATGGAGCACTAGAGCTCTGACAAAATGGAATTTAACACATGCGGACGGTCCACCCTACAAGGCCGAATGGTCCGCGACCTAGGAGTCAGTACTGTCCGGGCTTATACTCCGGACAGTCCGTAGTACAAACCCCTAAAACTATACAGTCCCTGCCCAAACCAATTTGGCACCTGCGGACAGTGCGCCCAACAAGGCCGGACGATCCGCACAATAATTCAAGGACTGTGCCGAGAGCAGCCTTCTCTGGTCAGGACTGCGGATGGTCCGGCTCCAAGGCCCGGACGGTCCACAGTACAAATGAACAGGACCAGTCCGAAGTAAACATACTTTGGACCCCCCTAGAGGATCGCGGACGGTCCGCCCGCAAGGCCCAGACGGTCCGCCCGCAAGGCCCAGACGGTCCGCACATCCCAAGACTTGGCAATTTCAAACATGCTTTTGAAAAGATTTTTAAAACTTGAAATTGGAAGCGCTATTAGTCCTCATGCAAATGCAACCACTAGATGCTCTATGAGGCATTAAGCTTTACACAGATCAAAGTCATTGACCCCTCTTAATAGTACGACTATCTAGCCTACTAATCCGGTCAAATATCTTCTCTAAACTCCTGGAGACCGGCAAAAACAAAACCTATGTTATACCTTTGCCTTCATTTGATCTACAACCAGTCAACCAATGCTTATAAGTCTCCAAGATTTTCTGTTCTATGTGGTCCAACCCTGCATTCTTATTTCTCCAAGAACCGTTAGACCACAAACAGTTGTCATTAATTACCAAAACATCACTAAGGGGCCTAGATGATTCACACATTCCATACTAAACCTTATAAACACACTTTTCGTTTCCCGTTGGATTAACCTGCCCGGACGGAAAGGTTCCCAACATTTGGCGCCCACCGTTCGTGCTACGAAAAACAACCCGTGATGGCCCCCAAGCGAGCTAATTCGAAGGTTGTCCCATCCATCGACGATGAGGCGAAGGCAGCGCTTCTGGCGAACAAGAAAGGCAAGGCCCTCGCGGATGCCACCCCCAAGAGGTCTTCGAAGATGACGCTGTCAACAGCAAAAGGCAGCGCGAAGACCACCCCACCCCTGACGGCACCGCACGCACTTGCAGTTTTGAAGACGCGCCCCAGGCACCACCGCCAGGCTCCGCTCCACCAGAGGGCGAAGACACTGTAGAGGACGGAGAAGTCTTCGGTATCTCAGCCAAAGACCAACTAAAGCTACAAGCCCTGCGCATCAAAAACCACCACCTCCAGAAGCAGAAAGAAATCCTCGAAGCCAAGCGTCAACGGGTCACCATGCAAGCCAAGGGGCGCCAGATGATACAAGACAAGGAGCAGAGAGCTCGGGAGCTCGAACAAGAGATCGCGCTCATGTAAGGCGAAGGCCAGTACAACCTACAGCGCGACCTGCCCACACCGCTAGCACCTCCCCAACAGTACGTCTAGGCCGGAGACCCACGCATATCACAACGCGACCCTTTCATCCCACCAGTCACAGCTTTCTAGGGGATCAACTACCTCAATGAGCGAAGCCCTCTGGCTCCACAACTCTAGGCATCGCCTTGGCCCGCCAACTTCAGGGCCGACACCTACCCCAAATACAACGGCAGTACCGACCCGGCTTAGTACATCATGAGCTACCAGGTAGTCGTCACATCGTTCGGAGGGAACGACACCACAATGGCCAAATCCTTCATCATCGCACTCGAAGGCCCGTCCTTGACTTGGTACACCAGGTTACCGCCACTGTCCATTGATTCGTGGAAAGAGCTTCACGACAAGTTCCTGCTCAACTTCCAAGGGTACTGACCTGACACAAACGCCCTGGCCGAGTTATCTCTCTGCAAGTAGTAAGAGAAGGAAACCCTTCGCGAGTACTATAGGAAATTTCTGACGCTCAAATCGCAACTGCCATCAGTTGACCACCACATCTCAATCCACTATGCCATCAGCGGTCTTCGGGCCGGTGTCCTGTATAATCATTGCATCAGGGACCCACCCAAGAATCTACAAGAGCTATACCGATTATTTGAGAAGTACGCCAGGTCCGAAGAGCTCTATCAACGCAAGGTTGAGTCTTAGCAGAAGCCCAAGGACCCTCCACAGCCCAACAGAACCTGGACCCGGCCTGCGCAGCCAGACTCCGGCTGGGACAACCGCAATCATCATTAGGTGCACAACATCGCCAACCAGCAACCCGTCAGAGAAACCACCCGTCGTCAGGAATACCACCTCCAGGGTCGCGACAACGGCACAAGGGGAAGAGGCCACGGACGGACACAGCAGCCGCGTAGATTCTTTTGTTTGTTTCACGGCGAAGGCTGCGCTCACCCAACAAGGGATTGTCCGGAGACCAAGGCCACCAGAGACAGAATGTCCAGAGCACAACCGGCCGACAACCAGAGGGTAGTAGCGCACACATACCATCAACAGCAACCCTATCACAACGAGCAAATCCAGCATCCACCCAACCACGCTTACCAACACCAAGAGGTCTAGGTCCTACCACCATCGCCTCCACATCACCAAAATCCACACCACCACCACCCACAAGCACCCAAACAAGAGGACTTCGCTGAACCACCATATCGGGGAGTCATCCATATGATCACTGGGGGATCGAGCGTGGACTTCGACACAAAGCGGCAGAAAAAGGACCACTACCGAAGCGTGAACCATGTCGCCCTCACTGGCCCAGTAGTGCAGACGAAGTGGTCCCACGTACCGCTCACCTTCGAAGCCAGAGACGTCGACCTATGCAGCGCTCCTCACGCAGATGCCTTGGTGATCAATTGCAGTGTAGCAGGCTGGGACTTACACAAAGTGCTGGTCGACAACGGGAGTCAAGCCGACATTATTTTCCTGCACGCCTTCGATCGCATGGGAATAAGCCACAGTCTACTCAAACCTACAGACAACCCCCTTTACGGCTTCGGCGGCAAGGGCACCTTCCCCGTCGGCAAGATCGAGCTCCCCCTGTCATTTGGTACAGCACACAATGCACGAAGTGAGCAGATCACCTTCGACATTGTCGACATGATCTATCCATACAACGCCATAATGGGTCGGGGCTCAATTAACAAGTTTGAGGCGGCCATTCACGGACTCTACCTTTGCATGAAACTCCCAGGCCCGCAAGGCGTGATCACTATCTATGGCAACCAGCAAACAGCGCGCAACATTGAAAAGGACTTTGTTCCAGGGCAGTGGAACGTACACTGTCTCACGGCAAAGCGTGGAGACTTTGAAAGCAGTCGCCCGATCGCAGACGGAAAAGTCAAGGCACAGCTCCAAAGCAACGACAGAATGAAGGCGGTACCCCTCGACCCGGCAACGCCCAGACAAACAGTCATAATAAGCGAAGACCTGACCTTGCAAGATGAGGAAAAGCTCATCTCTTGTCTCTCCCGCAACAAGGATATCTTCGCTTGGTCGGCCCTCGACCTGGTCGTGGTTAGCCCCTCATAAAGCAAAGCCCCTTGCTTTTATATTAACTTATTCTTCTCGTTTAAGGCATCAATTAATTCATTAATTTTATCAAATTTTGATCTACCTAAGCTTTTGAATAATTCATTATAACCTACATCATCGTCATCAGATTCCTCATCGCTAGAAGAAGTATACTTGAGAGTTTCACATGTAAATACATTCTTCTCCTTAGCCATGAGACACATACGAGGTATGACGCTCGTTGGGAAGAGAGAAGACTTGTTGAAGGTGGAGGCAGTGAGTCCCTCGTCATCGGAGTTGGAGGAGGAGCAGTCCGAGTCTCGCTCCTTGCCAATGTGTGCCTCACCCTTCTTATATAATTTCTTATTTTCGTTCTCTCTTTCTCGTCTTGTTTCTGGTCATTCTCATTATCGGGACATTTAGCTATGTAATGAGCAGTCTTATCGCACTTGAAGCAAGAGTGTTTTCCCCTTGACTTGTTCTTGTTTGAGCAGTCTTTACGCCATTGAGTGCGATCTTGAAGCGTTGAATGATAAGCGTCATTTCATCTTCATTAAGGCCTGCTGCCTCAATTTGCGCCACCTTGTCGAGGAGCGCTCCTTGTAGTTCGTTGCTCTGAGAGCGATGTGTTGTGGTTTGTTGTAGTGGGAAGAGGCTCGTTGACAACGTCGTTGATGTACCTTGCCTCCTTGACCATCATACGCCCGCTCACAAAAGTTTTAAGAATCTCCTCGGGCATCATCTTGGTGTACCTGGGGTTCTCACAAATCAAGTTCACAAGATTTGGATCAAGAACGGTAAATGACCACAACGTTAGGCGGATGATGTCGTGATCCATCCATCTTGTGCTTCCATAGTTCTTTATTTGGTTCATCAAGATATTGAGCCTGTTGTACATTTATGTGGGCTCTTCACCTCTCTTCATGGTAAACCTCCCAAGTTCACCTTCGATGAGCTCCATCTTGGCGATCATCGTCATGACATTGCCCTTGTGAACGATCTTCAATGTGTCCCAAAATTCTTTAAATTGTCTAGACCACACACTTTGTTATATTCCTCCCTGCACAAAGAGGCTAACAACACAATAGTAGCTTGGTCATTTTTGTGAATCATCTCTTTAAGATAAATAGCATTATGGTTTTCATCATCGCTGTCTAAAGCACGCATTCCATTTTCTACTATGTTCCAAATATTAGGATGAAGAGAAAAATAAATGGCTACACATTTTCTAGCTACACCAAGAATAATCCTCCCCATCAAAGCGAGGAGGCTTGTCTTGAGGGATATTGAAAGGGAAATGTGCCCTTGGGCCATTTCTATAGTTGTTTTGGTGATTAGATGCCTAACACATTGTTTTAAGTTTATAAGTGCCAAGATGAAAATCAATTAACAAGGTATGTCTCCAGACTTAGTAAATTGTTTTTGGGTACTAACATGTTTATCTAAGTGCTAGAGACATGACCAAGAAAAGAGAAAAAGGGTTGAAGAAGAAGTGGCTGTGACCAGCCAAACCAGCACCAGCCTGGCACACCGGACTGTCCGGTGGTGCACCGGACAGTGTCCGGTGCCTAGACTGGCCCGACGGTGAAGTTGTTGCTCTCGGGAATCGGCGGTGCGACGTGGCTATAAATCACCAGATTGTCTGGTGGTGCACCGGACTGTCCGGTGAGTCATCAGCGCCCGCGCCCAAGACTCCGGCGACGAACTCGTCGCTCTTGGGAAAGGAGAAGGCGTCGCGATTAAAAATCACTGGACTGTCCGGTGAGCCAACTACGCCTGTGGCCAACCGTCGTCTGCGCGATCAACGGGCGACACGTGGCTGAGCCAATGGCCGGATGGTCACACTGGACTGTCCGGTGGGCACCGAACAGTGTCTAGTGCGCCAACGGATCCGAAGATCCAACGGTCGGCTTCGCCAGAAAAGAAAGGAGATCGAGCATCGGATAGGTACTGTTCATGTTTGGTGGTGCACCAGACTGTCTGGTGCGCCACCCGACAGAAGGCAAGAATTGCCTTCCAAGTTGATCTCCAACGGCTCCTAACTGACTTGGGGCTATAAAAGGGACCCCTAGGCGCATGGAGCAGTACACCAAGCATTCACAAAACATCCTAAGACTCCTAGACTCCACAATCACGCAATCGGTTCAAAGTGTTAGAGATTTGAGCACCGTTCGAGTTGTAAACTCCCTGCGCCGTGATCTTGTGCTCACATCTTGGCTTTTGTGCGTGTGTTTGATGCGATTTGAGTCTTGTGTGTGTTGCTTTCCCTCCCTTACTTCCATGCTTCTTGTGTGATCAACATTGTAAGGGCGAGAGGCTCCTACTTGTGGAGATTCCTCGCAAATGGGAAGAGAATTCTAAAAAGAAAAGACCGTGGTATTCAAGTTAATCATTGGATCACTTGAAAGGGGTTGAGTGTAACCCTCGTCCATTGGGACGCCACAACGTGGAAGTAGGCAAGTGTTACTTGGCCGAACCACACGATAAAAACAGTGTGTCTCTTGTGTTGTTTTTCTGTGTGATTGATTCCATCTCAAGAACTCGCTTTATAATCACTTGGTTTAATCTAATTAACATATTATAAACCAAGTTTGTGTTATTAGTATTGAATATTGCAGGATCACCTATTCACCCCCCTCTAGATGCTCTCAGATAGAGAGCAAATGCACATTTGAATTGTAAGGAATGCGGGAATAATTAAACACGTTTTAGAGTAATTATGTTTGACCGTCTTTTTTCTTTGAAGAGGAGTCATCGGCGTCCTTGTGCAAAGAAGAGGAAGAGTCACTGTCGTAGTAGATGATCCTTTTGATCCTCTTCTTCTTGTTGTCTTCATTCATTTTGTTGAATCCCGAGTTGACGATTTCTCCTCCCTTAATTGTGTCATCGGTGGGGATCCTCTCCCTCTCCTCAATCACCTTCGCCTTCCCTTTAATACCGTTGCTATCCATCTCTTCGGGTTGTTAGACCCAACAGAAGAGATTGGCTCTGGTATCAACTGAGAGCATCTAGAGGGGAGGGGTGAACAGGTGATCCTACAAAATTAGCTTCAAAACACACAAACTTGATCTAATAATTAAGTTAGAGTAAACTAAAACCAAGTTTGAATAGAGGAGATGATAAAAAAGTTCCCTCCACTTGATTGCTCTTTCAAGATTTGAAAGAATCTTAGAGCAATATTTCAAGTGAGTTGAGAGAACCAAGGAAGAATAAAAAGTCGCAATAAAGTAATTGAGACAAGAGACACGGTGATTTTTATCCCATGGTTCGGTCAAGCGTAATATGTTTGCCTACTCCATGTTGTGGTGTCCCAATGAAAAGGGTTACACTCAACCCCTCTTAAGCGATCACAAAGATCAACTTGAGTGCCACCGTTTATTCCTTATATCAGTATTCCTGTTTGTGAGGAATCTCCATGACCTGGAGTGTCTCACAACCTTACAAAATGATCATAATCACAACTTAGAGTAAGAGAGGGAGATAGAACACACACAAGAGCACAATGCAGTAACACACAAAAGAATCATAAAGAAATGAGCGCAAAAACACAAGATCACAAAACATCACAGAACTCGTGCTCATATCTCACAAAAATCACTAGCAGACGTGGTCGTAGGGTGTCGAAGTGTTGTATAGCTCTTGGAGTTCTGGTACTAGTTGGAGGTGCCTATGGGTTCATTTTATAGCCCTAAGTGGTCTAGGAGCCGTTGCCTCCTTCATATAAAAGCCCACAGAGTTTCTTGTATGCGAGCGCACCAGATGGGGTCTGTGTGCCCCAGTCCGGGACCTGATTGACGCCTTTCCTTAGTTCGATGACACCGGATTGGAGGCCACGTCACTACCTATTGGTGTGCTGGCGCCTGCCGGCGCCTGACCTTGAAGTTGGTCCGACGACACATCGAGCCGTGAGCAGTAGTGGTTCGGTGAATTTTAAAAATAAATTCCCCAAAGTACACTGCTCATGTAGGAGGTGGTCTGGTGCACCATGGACCGAGTCTGATGCGCCATCCAGCCCCGCGCCTAAGTCTAGCCCCCATGGATCCGGTCTGGTGAGGCCCAGACCATCACAACATTGGCTCTTTTGAACCTATCTACTTCAAACCCTTTTAACTTTCCTGGGTAGTTTTCCTATGACTTTTAGACAAACATAATTATCATTTAATCAATTGATTAAGTGGAGGAAACATACATTTCCTTCTTAGTTTCACCAGAGTTTGTATATGTCTTATTTCAAGTCCAAAAAAAACACTTTTTCTTGCATAAATGAGTTAATAGTCAAAACAAATTGCTAGAAACATAGAATAGAGTGTGAAACTTATTAAACACTTAAACCTCATGTTTATGTTGATTTATCCGAAGTTACACTTTTGGTTATCCATTTTAGTTTATTTGGATTTGATCACTTCAATAGGCTATTTATGGACATGTGTTCATACTTATACGAAGATAATTAATTCAAGCCGATAGGTTAAACACTTAATCACCAAAAACAAATAAAAATAATACTATATG
Source organism: Zea luxurians (assembly GCA_029449295.1). Classification (NCBI taxonomy): domain Eukaryota; kingdom Viridiplantae; phylum Streptophyta; class Magnoliopsida; order Poales; family Poaceae; genus Zea; species Zea luxurians. Next base: position 89,349,141 of record JAOPSE010000003.1, read on the forward strand.
TCATATTTCCCTTCCACCTGTCGCCCAGCCCCCGGACGACAGAGACCATGCCGCAAAAAAGAAAAAAAACCCATCTCGGCCGTGGATAAATGTCATTTTCAAAGTCTGAATATAAAATTGAAATTTCGATAAGTTTTAATATAAAAGGAAAAAAGCTACCGAATCAAGTATATCTCCTACCAATTTAGCCCACGGAAGAGCCACAGCCGGCCCAGCCCACGCTATAACCCTAGGCCTCTTGGTATTTAATTCCCAGCAGCAGCTGGCCTCACGCCGCCGCCGCTCGCTGCTCGCTGCTCGGCGCTCTCCTCTCCCGACGACAGCTACACCTCACAACCGTGAGCTCGCGAAGGTGAGTTCCAATTTCCTGCACGCTAAGGAAATCTCGAGTTCTGTTTTGTGGAAAGGGCAACATGTTTTAGACGCAAATTTGCTTTATATGCACGCTAAGGAGTAAAGGACTGTGCCCCTTGTCAATTTTCCATGTTCTTTCGAACTGGTGACAAGGTGTTTTGAACTGATGCTACTGTATTGTATGTTTTAGTTCTACCTCTCTCTGCACTACCACACCAAGTTTTGTCAAATTTGGGTCAAACCTTTACCCGGATCTAATATATGTATAAGTATATGGATGTATTATGCCTACCTAACTTTTATTGTTCTGCAAAACAATATTGGGTGTACATGCTTTACTAGGTCCGCCATTGCCAAGTTACCACACAAATGCAGTTATTCCTTTAATCTCACACCGTACACTTTCGTCTCTTCTCAGGAACGCTGTTCGCAATTCCGGCGCCGGCACCATGAGGTACCGCCACGCTTCTCTTCTGTCTCACTGTGGATGCGTGGTGCTTTCTCTGTTGAACATATGATTATCTAACGTTATGCACTCGTCGAGTTCACTAAGTGCACATTGTATCAGTTTCTATACAAATTTGGCAGATTTTACTTGTCTGCTTGGACTTTTTTATGACCCAGTGTGATTTTTGTAAATCCGCGTGCCAGCAATTCTCTTAATGCTAATTGGTTACTTTACCTGTACTTATATAAATGGGGGGATTGAGAATGTCTAGCTTGTTTTCAGGGTTTTGTATGTCTTATTAGTCCGTTGCTTGTTGTGTTAGATTATGCTTCTGTGTTCTGCAGGTTCAGTTTTGTAAAATACTTCTGTAGCTAGTTGCCGAATTGTTTCTTGCTCCTTTTTATTTTATTCTGGTGCAACCAGTTCTCTTCCCTGGGATTGGTTTCTTAACAAATGTCATGTCAATAAATATATGTAAATCTAAGGCAAACTTTGCTATGCACATGTCAGACACCGTTTTTTGTAGAATAAAACTAAAATTCCTTGATGCAATATGCAATTAATTGTTTCATCTTTCTCTGTTTCAGTAAGCTGCAGAGTGATTCTCTGAGGGACGCGATTGCCTCAATTACCAATGATTCCCGTGAGAAGCAGCGCAAATTTGTTGAAACCATTGAGCTACAAATTGGACTGAAGAACTATGACCCTCAAAAGGACAAGCGCTTCAGCGGTTCTGTTAAGCTGCCTCACATCCCTCGCCCTAAGATGAAGGTTTGCATGCTTGGTGATGCTCAGCATGTTGAGGAGGTATGTTATGCTTCCATCATTTCGTCGTGTGTTTTTTTTTGCGTAAATTTACTTGGTACTCAGGAATTCAATTATTTGCTCTTGTAGCGAATATGAGCTTAACAATGTTCTTCAGCAAGGGGCTGTTGTACATGATCAAACTATTTAGCAATTTAACTGACATTAGTCCCTTGCCTTTCTGCTTATGTGCAATGCTATCCTGTGCTGTTAAAATGTTTCATATTCAGCATAGCACTATTTGCTATGTAATATTTAAGCCTTAGGCTTATATATAGTATAACTCTCCATGAAATCAACAAGTGTCGGTAATGCCTTGGTTGCCTTTGTTCTGATATATTTGTTCTAATGTTGGTACTATGCTGTATGCAGGCAGAGAGAATGGGTCTAGACAATATGGATGTGGAAGCCCTCAAGAAAATGAACAAAAACAAGAAGCTAGTGAAGAAGCTGGCAAAGAAGTACCATGCTTTCCTTGCATCTGAGGCTATCATTAAGCAAATTCCTCGTCTTCTTGGTCCTGGTCTTAACAAGGCAGGCAAGGACCTATTCCTTTTCTGTACTTTGGGTCAATATAGTCTGTTGTTATGTTACTGTTTTTTTATTGAGCTTAACCTCTGTACATTTATCTGTGTAGATGTTTCTTGAATCTTGATCCCTATTTTCCCAAGATTTCTTAAATGTTTTTTTTTTCATTTTTGTTATTCAAACTGTATATTAGTATATCCTCTGAGTGTGGTGCAGACAATTAATGTTCTCGTGGCGTAATCTAATTTTCTTTCAGATGGTAGCTGCCAATTAATAGGGTATGCTAGTTTGGAATAGGCCACAGTGGCCTGGGTACAATGCACGATGATAATATAGTTCCATGTTTGTACATAGTTTGTAGACGCAGTCTTTTATTTTGTTCTTTTTTTGAAGTCTCTGATCTGGGAACACTACACACTCACGTACAGCTAGACCTACAACTGCACATAGATAAGGTGCATTAAGGATCTGTGCTCATATTTTGAATTGTGTTTTACTGCAGGAAAATTCCCTACCTTGGTGACACACCAGGAATCCCTTGAGTCCAAGGTTAATGAGACAAAGGCTACAGTTAAGTTCCAGCTGAAGAAGGTGCTTTGCATGGGTGTTGCTGTTGGCAACTGCGGCATGGATGAGAAGCAGATCTTCCAGAATGTGCAAATGAGTGTCAACTTCCTCGTGTCGCTCTTGAAAAAGAATTGGCAGAATGTATGTTCCTCAATGTTCCTCACATCTGTATAAAATTAATGCTTATGTTCTAAAATATGACTATCCACTGGGCTAACTGTCATCTTGTGTGTTTGCAGGTGAGATGCTTGTACCTGAAGAGCACTATGGGAAAGGTGTACCGTCTGTTCTAAATTCTCCAATTAGGCTTAGAATTTCCAGGAGACTCGAGTGCTTGGGCGTTTGCCATTTTCCCTACCATCCATTTTTTTGAGCAACTATGGATTAACTAGTTAAAAACTTGGTCTTGTACTGGATGTTTTGTTCTTGATACCGAACCTATGACATTGTTACCTTATTTCAATGTTTCTCTCGTCACCCACAGGCCGGGGGCTACGATGTCCTTGAGTCCGATCCGTACGGTCGCCTAGTTTTTTGCCCTGCTTGCTTAACCGCATCCAATGGAATTGGAGCATTTTGTCGTTGTCTAGACATTGTTTGAAGCTACGGTATGGTCTGTCTGTGCCGACTGGCCGTGGTGATTTTTATGCGTTCCCCATTGAATTGAAAGAATCTTGGTGTATCCTTGTTGGGACGTTGGACTAGCCGAAGAGTAGAGTTTGGAGTTTTGTTCCGTTTGGGTTCTCCTGGGCTTCAATCAAGCTGTATCTCTCATAATGTGGCGCAAACACAAAGATTTTTTTTTGTCGCATGTGCTGTTGTAGTTCGGTTTTTGACGTCACCTTCTATGATCTACGTTAAACCGTTGTTACCGCCTCCAAAACCAAGCTATAAAAAGGAGACCTGGCTAAAGCAGACTCTGCATCAACCAACCATGACCGCTAAGAACCAAAACATGGCAGGTCGAGACCTTACTCTCTTGCATTTGCAGCTCGTCGCCATCGTCTTGGTGGCGCTCCTTGCCACATGCCACGCCGGCAGCATTGCCGTGTACTGGGGCCAGAACGACGGCGAGTCGTCCCTGTCCGATACGTGCGCGTCGGGGAACTACAAGTTCGTCGTCATCGCCTTCGTCTACAAGTTCGGCAAGGGCCAGACGCCGGAGCTGAACCTTGCCGGTCACTGCGATCCCTCGTCGGGCGGCTGCAAGTGTCTGAGCAAGGACATCCGCTCGTGCCAGCGCCGCGGTGTCAAGGTCCTGCTCTCGATCGGCGGCGCCGACGGCAGCTACGGCCTTGCGTCAGAGAGGGACGCGCGGGAAGTGGCCGAGTACCTCTGGAACAACTACCTGGGCGGCAACTCGTCGTCTCGCCCCCTCGGCGACGCCGTCCTCAACGGCGTCGACTTCGACATCGAGCGTGGCGGCGCCAAGTACTGGGACGTCCTCGCCAGGTCATAAACCCTCGGACGTTCAGTCACAGCCGAGCCGTCGTCGTCGTCGCACTGCGCTGCGCGCTCGTAGTGAGCACAGCACACGGTCCTGACATGGCTGCTGCACGATATGCATGCAGGGAACTCAAGGATATGGGTAAGGAAAAGGACGGCAAGGCTGTGCTTCTGAGCGCGGCGCCGCAGTGCCCGTTCCCGGACGAGTGGGACGACGGCGCGATCAAGACGGGGCTGTTCGACTTCGTGTGGGTGCAGTTCTACAACAACCCTCCGTGCCAGGTGAGTGCTGGCCCCCGCGCGTTCCTGCACGCGTGGAAGAGGTGGCAGTCGGTGCCGGCGAGGAAGATCTTCCTGGGCCTGCCGGCCTCCAAGAGCGCGGCGGGCACCGGGTTCGTGCCCGCCGGCAAGCTTACGTCGCAGGTGCTCCCCCTCATCAGGAGATCGCGCAAGTACGGCGGCGTCATGCTCTGGGCCAAGTTCTACGACGACCGCACGGGCTACAGCGACGCCATCAAGAGACACGTCTGATGTTTCAGGCGCTGGCTGCTGCATGCATGGTGTCGAACACCTTTGTTGGTGGCTGGGTGCCTATGTAAGTATGTTATATGTTCGTGCAACGTCTTACAGAGTCGGCGAGAGAAAGCTTTCTCTAGTGCAGTGAATGTTCGCACGCAGTTGAATAAAAAGGAATCATGATCATTTCGTTGTGCTGTAGTTTTTCCGAGTGCAATATGATGGGGCTGCTCCAAGTGGATGGAAGCCCCATGTGTACTGGCAAAATGGGTTTATAGCTGATGTATGTGCATATTTTTCACATTTATTGGATTCCTCTAACCGTTTTCGAAATATCAGTTACAATATGTAAGACATGTTTGGTATCCTGCTCTCATTTAGAGATAGCTACAATAAATATGCCGTGCTCTGTTTAGTTCCTTGGCCAGGACCTCACAGGAGCAGCCCGACCCCTGTGGGCACGTTGAGACCGGCCGTTTCCCTAGAGCTAGAGGCAACCCATTACACACACCTTTTCACATTTCTCGTCTCGCGTAGGCCAGTCGATTGTGCTAGGGTTAGCCTCCACTCCCACTCGTGTTATATATCCCTCGTCTCCATCGCTACCTCTGTCGCGCTGCAGTCCTTTCTCGAGCTCTTCTATCTGTCGCTCTTCCTCTCCACCGGTTAGACGACTCTGGCCCCTCGACGCTATCTGAAAGTCGCCTAGAGGGGATGAATAGACAAATCTGAAATTTATAAACTTTAAGCATAACTACAAGCCGAGTTAGCGTTAGAAATATAATCGAGTCTAAAAGAGAGGGCGAAAACAAATCAACCAAAGAAATAGAGCGGATGACACGGTGATTTGTTTTACCGAGGTTCGGTTCTTGCAAACTTACTCCCCGTTGAGGTGGTCACAAAGACCGGGTCTCTTTCAACACTTTCCCTCTCTCAAACGGTCACCTAGACCGAGTGAGCTTCTCTTCTCAATCAATTGGGACACTTAGTCCCTACAAGGACCACCACACAATTGGTGTCTCTTGCTTTGATTACAAATATCTTGGGAACAAGAAATGGGGAAGAAGAAAAGCGATCCAAGCGCAAGAACTCAAATGAACACAAATATCTCTCCCTCGCCAGTTACTATTTGATTGGAATGATCTTTGGATTTGGGAGAGGATTTGATCTCTTGTTTGTGTCTTCGAGTGAAGTCTAGAGCTCTTGTATTGAATGTGAAAGGGAAATAGGCTTACACCTTTTCCTAAATGATTTTGGTGGTTGAATTGACCAACACAAATAATTGGACTAACTAGTTTGCTCTAGACTATAAGTTTTACAGGTGCCAAAGGTTCACAATATACCAATACAAAGCCAAAAGTAAGGGTTCAAAAAGAAAGGAGCAAGACACCCGAAGGCTGCCCTGTTCTGGCGCATCGGACTGTCCGGTGCACCACCGGACAGTGTCCGGTGCACCAGTGAGTCCAACTCCGAACTGCTCAGCTTCGGGAATTCTAGGAGCCACTCCGCTATAATTCACCGGACTGTCCGGTGTAGCACCAGACTGTCTGGTGTGCCAGCGGAGTAACGGCTAACCAGCGCCAACGGTCGTCTGCAACTGCTACAGGAACAGTGAACAGAGCGCGACTGCGCGCGTAGAGTCAGAGCAGGCGCTAGAAGGCGCACCAGACAGTGAACAGTGATGTCCGGTGCACCACCGGACTGTCCGGTGGCCCAGTTGTCAGAAGCTCCAACAGTCAGAACCCAACGCCCTGGTGACGTGGCTGGCACACTGGATAGTTGTAGAATCTAGGACACCGACTAGAGGGGGGGTGAATAGACGGTTTCGACTAAAATAAAAAACACTAGGGAAATTTAATCAATATAACAAGAGGAATAAATTCTCTAGTGATAACAAGTAAGCAATATATGAGAATCAACTAGGGTGATTGAATACTTGAATAACAATATGCAAAATACTAATCACTTGCACGGCAATAAGTAAATGCAAGAAAGTAAAGATACCGAAATTTATCCTGTGGTATCGGTGATTTGCCGATCACCCCTAATCCACGTTGAGGTGGACTTCAAGCTCTCACTTGCTCCTCTATCAAGACACGGCTTGATCTTTGAGCCAAGTGGATAAGAAATCACTCAATACCTCGATTTCACTAATGTCACCTTTGCTGCTCCGGCGAGGTAGGCGCGAACCCCTCACAATCAACACCGCGGCTTCTCCACAATCTTCTTGGAGAGCTCGACGGAGACAATCACCCGAGCCGTCTAGGAGGCAGCAACCTCCAAGAGTAACAAGCCGATGACGCTTGCTCGGTGTACCACCTAGTGCCTCAAGAATCACCAATGGATGCAAATGCACTAGGAACACTCAATCTCTCACTAGAATGCAATCTCAAGCGAAGAGTGTGAGAGAGTGAGTTGGAGGAACACAATTGAGCTCAATGTATGCAAGGAATGGCCAAGAGAGCCCTCACACACAAGCTACCCTTCTATTTATAGTCCCCCACTCAAATCCAACCGTTATGAGCAAAAGCCACCTGTTCTGCGCACACGCGGACGGTCCACGCCCTAGGGCCGGACGGTCCGCCGTACACACAACGGCTATAATTCCCATTTGAAAGTTGTCAGAGCTGTCAGAAAAGTAAGGTCCGGACAGTCCGCCCACCTTGGCCGGACCGTCCGCGACCTGGCAACTTGTAGCACACAGAGCTCTGACCAAGTGCTGTTAACACAGGCGGATCGTCCGCCTACAAGGCCGGACGGTCCGAGACCTGGAGATAGTACTGTCCGGACTTATCCTCTGGACAGTCCGTAGTACAAATCCCAAAAACCACATAGTCCCTGCCCAAACCAAATTTGGTACCTGCGGACTGTCCGCCCATCAAGTCCGCACGGTCCGCACTATAATTCAGGGACTTTCCCGAGAGCAGCCTCCTCTAGTCAGGACTGCAGACGGTCCAGCCCCAAGGCCCGGACAGTCCACAGTGCAAATGAATAGGACCTGTCCAAAGTGGTCAGACTTCGGACCCCACTGGAGGATCGCGGATGGTCCGCCCTTGAGGACCGGACGGTCCGCATATCCAAGACTTTGCACTTTTTCAAACAAGCTTTTGAAAGGATTTTTAACTCATGAAATTTGAAGCGCTGTTAGTCCTCATGCAAATGCAACCACTAGATGCTCTATGAGGCACTAAGTTTTACACAGATCAAAGTCATTGACCCCTCTTAATAGTACAGCTATCTAGCCTACTAATCCGGTCAAGTATCTTCTCTAAACTCTTGGAGACCAGCAAAAACAAAACCTATGTTATACCTTTGCCTTCACTTGATCCACAACCAATGCTTATGAGTCTCCAAGATTTCCTGTTCTATGTGGTCCAACCCTGCATTCTTATTTCTCCAAGAACCGTTAGTCCATAAACAGTTGTCATTAATTACCAAAATATCACTAAGGGGCCTAGATGATTCACAATCTCCCCCTTTTTGGTAATTGATGACAACACTACATAATGTATTTAAGAGAAGTTTTGTTTTTCCAAATCTCTCTCATACCATAGGTATAAAAGGATTTTGGAGATGAGTTTCGTAGGACTTATCTTGATTTGAAGTTCTGTCCGAGAGATAGATAAATCCCAATTAAAACTCGGAATGTAAGAAAAGCTCCCCCTATGTGTGTGCATGATATTTCAAGCTGAAGATACAACACACATAATAGATCGGAATTTTAATGGAGACCTTCCTAGAGTCATGGTTATCGAGGCGTACGAGAGATAATATGTAAAGTAAGCGCAGCAATTATAATCACTCCTCAATTAACCATTCACAGAGTAATTTGAACTAAACATAGTTCAACCCACAGAATATTACAAATAGTTGTCCACAGACATAAGACATATTGTTCAAAGTTCAAATAGTAAACAATACCAAGTGCATAAGACATAAAATAACGCATGCGACATAAAATGGTAAACATGCATATGCATGGTCTCAATGTCCACACATAAACAAACTCCCCCTGAATATGACAACTTCTCTTCTCTTTCTTCACTTCTCTCCCCCTTTGGCATCAATTGCCACAAAGGAGAGGCTTCACTGATCACTTGGTGGAGGATGCATGTTATAGTAGTGAGTGCTGAATGTGTCAAAAAGAGAGGAGAATTGTCCAAAGTCATGCTGGAGTTGTTGCTGCCTCTGACTGATCTCTTGCATGCTATCATTGGTAGAGAGGTTGTCAAATTGACTAGACAGAGCTCCCATGTTATCCTAAAAACTCTGCTGCATATTATTGAGTCTGGTCATAATAGGATCAATGACATTAGTTTGAATATGACTGCGAAATTCAGAATACTCAGTGTTGAGCGCATCCTAGTTACTGTCAAAACTAGATTGCATGTCATCCAAGCGTTGATCCATATGTGTCATCATTCCCTGAAAGCGGGTATCAATGTGGGTCTGAAGCCCTTGCTGCATATTGTGAAAATATGGGTCAAAGTAGCCTGGACCAGGCTGCCAATACCGCTGAGGCTGAGGAGGAGGTGGAGGAGGAGGCATCTGCTCTGCCTCAGCTTCAGGAGCTTCTCCTGCATCATAACCAGGATCTTCCTCATCATCTGGGAAGGGAGTGAGTGGCCTGGTGAGGAACCCAATTTTATTCTTGAAGGGTCTAAACGGTGTATGAACTATCTCACAAGGCCCCTCAAATCTTGTCTTTGCTTTGATGAGAGCCATAATGTAAGGTGCATAGGCTAAATTCTGTTTTTTATCCATTTTCAGATCATTTAGCTGTCTCATCATGAAGAGCACAATATTCATTACCTCACCATTCATGACATGGTGGATAATGTTCTAGAATTTGTCTCGAATTTTGCTCTTGTCCCCACTCTTAGGAAGAATAGTGACTCTTGCAATCTTGTTGATCACAGCAGGATGATGCCTCAGTCCTGCTATCTCTCAAAACCTCCTAGGTATGCCCAGCCTTGGTGGCTCATAAAATTGCACAAAGTCCTCAAAATTATCTTCAGTGTAGAGATCAATCCTAGCTGAAATGATGCCATAATTCAGACTGTTGGCAGTAGCAAAATCAGCAAATGTTGCAGAATATCTCTTGAATCCTGTCATCCAAGTGATGTATTCCTCTTCTATATCAATCTCTGCTGTGGCTAGGAATTGCTTGACTGCCATCTCACTGAAATCAGTTCTCTGTCCCATAAACTGATACATACCACATGTCTCAAACTTAGGAATTAGGTCCTCTATAACTGATTGTCCTAGCATGAAGGTCCAATCAATCAACTGATGTTTGTGAAAGTTGGTATCCATCAATGTGCCCCAAAAACATCAAATTGGAGCTGAGTGTGGAAGAATTGAACATTTTTGTCATATGGCAGAGTATATTGATTCACAGTTCTCCTTGAGCAGTATTCAGCCATAGAAAACCTCCTCTTTGGAAATGTCCATCCTGTGATGTCAATTGGGTAGTCAGGATGGGTATGAGGAATGCCTTCTGTGTCCATAGATTCACTGCCCCCAGCTGAAGATTGGGCCTCTGAATCAGTGGTTGGATTATAGTCAGTATCGTCTGCACGAGGGCGCTTTGATTTGAAGCGACCGACAAGCTTCTTGCGTAGACCACCCATACCACGGGATGAATACATGTTTGTTGGACTTTCCACAAGCTGTCGGACTGTCCGTCCGCAACTTTTCTTCACCGTCCGTGCACAATCGACGAAAGTGACTTTTTGGCGAGTGCAGAGCGAGAGAGGAGATGCAATAACCAGAAATGACAAGTTTGCTGCCTCTGCCCGACTTTACTGCCTGTCGCGGGCGGTCCGCGCAGGGGTGGCGGACAGTCCGTGCCCTGATGACTACATACTGTCTGCACTTCTGACCGGACTGTCCAGTTCCTGATACTGCGGACGGTCCGCGGTCCATGGGTGGACGGTCCGCGGCCTGATACTCAGTTTTCCAAATTCTGTCCACTTTCTGATTTTGAATTTCAAATCTGAATTGATGCTCATATATGGACATTTCGACCGATCAAAGGGTTAGTATGCATGCATATACACATTATGTATTTGAGGAATGCAAATTTTCATACCAAACTACTTAGATCAATCTAAAATGAAAAATTCATTAAAAATACCCAATAAATAGCGTAGAGAGCTTGTCTGTCTTTTGTTGGCTAGACTGTTCAGTTCCTTTTGTGGCTTCTGCCTGTCGTGTTGGGATGTAAATAAGAAAGTCTTATGTAGTTCTTCGTAGGCCAAAACTTTTCCTGTTATCGTAGGCCCTTCACTGATCTCGTGATAGTGGTTAGAGTCTAGATAGGGTATTGGTCATGGTCGATCTTTTGGATGTTTTACCGCGAGGTGGCGGTTGTTTCAAACTTTCCTATTTCTTAATGAAATAGGGGGCTTCGCCCCTTCGTAAAAAAATAGCGTAGAGAGCATATTTAGAGCCGAAATGCAATACTACACATGTGTGATCAATTTCAAGCCACATTTGAGAGATCGATCACATTCATTTCACTTCTTAGAGTACAAAATCTCGTTTCATCCAATGGCTTTATAAAAATATCGGCTAATTGATCATCTATACCAATGGAATATATAGAGATATCTCCCTTTCCAACATGATCCCTTTGAAAGGGAAATGTGCCTTTAGGCCATTTCTAAGTATTTTGGTGATTTAGTGTCCAACACAAGTGCCTAAGTGTCAAATGGTGGACAAAGTACACATCAAGTATAAAGGTATGTTTCTAAGACTTAGTACATTGTTTTAAGAGACTAATGTATTGTGTCTAAGTGTTAGAAACAGGAAAAGTTCAATTGGAAATGAGATGGCTTTGTTCAGCCAAAGTCTGCTCTATTTGGGTGCACCGGACTGACCGGTGGTGCACCGGACAGTGTCCGGTGCGCCAGGCTGGCTCTGGCGAACAGGCTGCTCTCGGGACTTCGACGGCGGTGTACGGCTATAATTCACCGGACTGTCCGGTGTGCACCGGACTGTCCGTGAGCCGTTCACAGGCGAAGTCGTCGCTCTCGGGAAGTCATCAACGGCATACGACTATAATTCACCGGACTGTCCGGTGTGCACCGGACTGTCTGGTGAGGCAACGGTCTGCCGGGGCAACGGTCGGCCGAGGATTGCGCGCGTGGCGCGTGGCCGAGCCAACGGTCACATTGGGGCACCGGACTGTCCGGTGTGCACCGGACAGTGTCCGGTGCACCAACGGCTCTCAAATCCCAACGGTCGGCTTTGCCAAATAAGGAAGGGAATCCGCACCGGACAATGTCCGGTGGTGCACCGGACTGTCCGGTGCGCCAGGCGACAGAAGGCAAGATCTGCCTTCCTGGAATGATCCCAACGGCTCCTAGCTGCCTTGGGGCTATAAAAGGGACCCCTAGGCGCATGGAGGAAAAAACCAAGCATACACTAAGCATTCCTAAGCACCAAGACTTCGATTCCGCGCTTTTGTTCATTCGTGATAGCATCTAAAGCTCTAGTTGAGTTGTGAACTCGTCGGGTTGTGTTGCGAGCTCTTGTTGCGACGTGTGTGCGTGTTGGCATTTGGATTTTATGTCTTGTGTGCGTTGCTCATCCCTCCCTTACTCCGTGCGTCTTTGTGATATTCAAGTGTAAGGGCGAGAGGCTCCAAGTTGTGGAGATTCCTCGCAAACGGGATTAAGAAAAGCAAGCAAAACACTGTGGTATTCAAGTGGGTCTTTGGACCGCTTGAGAGGGGTTGATTGCAACCCTCGTCCGTTGGGACGCCACAACGTGGAGTAGGCAAGCGTTGGTCTTGGCCGAACCACGGGATAACCACCGTGCCATCTCTGTGATTGATCTCTTGTGGTTATTGTGTTTTGTTGAGACTCCTCTCTAGCCACTTGGCGATTGTTGTGCTAACACTTAACCAAGTTTTGTGGCTTAAGTATCAAGTTTTCCAGGATCACTTATTCACCCCCCCTCTAGGTGCTCTCAATTGGTATCAGAGTTGTTCTCTTCACAAGGGACTAATCGCCCGAAGAGATGGATCCTAAGGGGAAGGGAATCGTGATCAACGACAAAGAAAAGGAGTCCTTCGTCAATGAGCCTAAGGATGATAAGCCTACCGACTCGGGCTCGGGCCATAGACACAAAGATGAAAGGAAGAAGAAGACGAGACGCATCAAGGAGATCATCTACTACGACGACAGTGATGAGTCCACTTCTTCCCATAAGGACAATGACGACCACGACTACGACAAACGAAAGACGGTTAACTCAAACTTTTCTTTCGATTATTCGCGTATTCCTCAAAGTTCAAATTCGCATTTACTTTCCATTCCTCTCGGCAAGCCTCCACACTTTGATGGGGAGGACTACGGATTTTGGAGTCACAAAATGCGTAGTCATTTGTTCTCTCTCCATCCAAGCATATGGGAGATTGTTGAGAATGGAATGAAGTTTGATAGCTCGGATAGTCCTATTTTTTATTAATGAACAGATTCATAGAAATGCACAAGCTACTACTGTGTTGTTAGCCTCCTTGTGCAGGGACGAGTACCATAAGGTGAGCGGCTTGGACAATGCCAAGCAAATCTGGGACACCCTCAAGATCTCTCATGAGGGGAATGACGTCACCTTGCTCACCAAGATGGAGTTGGTAGAAGGCGAGCTTGGAAGATTTGCGATGATAAGGGGCGAGGAGCCAACCCAAACATACAACCGGCTCAAGACCCTTATCAACAAAATAAGGAGCTACGGAAGCACGCGATGGACGGACCACGACGTCGTCCGACTATTGCTAAGGTCCTTTACCGTTCTTGATCCTCATTTGGTGAATAATATTCGTGAGAATCCCAGGTACACCAAAATGTCGCCCGAAGAAGTCCTTGGAAAATTCGTAAGCGGACGAATGATGATCAAGGAGGCGAGGTACGTGGACGACGCACTGAATGGTCCAATCAATGAGCCTCAATCCGTTGCTCTCAAGGCAACGAGAAGCAAGGAGGCGTTACCTAGCAAGGTGGCGCAAGTTGAGGCGGCAGGGCTCAATGATGAAGAGATGGCCCTCATCATCAAGCGCTTCAAGACGACGCTTAAGGGTCGCAAGGGACAACCAAGCAAGACCAAAGCCAAGGGGAAGCGCTCATGCTTCAAATGCGGTAAGATTGGTCATTTTATTGCTAACTGTCCCGATAATGAAAGTGACCAGGAACACGGGAGCAAGAGGGAAAAGAAGAAAAATTACAAGAAGGCCAAGGGCGAGGCACATCTAGGAAAGGAGTGGGATTCGGATTGCTCCTCCTCCAACTCCGACAATGGACTCGCTGCCACCGCCTTCAACAAGTCATCCCTCTTCCCCAACGAGCGTCACACATGCCTCATGGCAAAAGAGAAGAAGGTATGTACTCGAGACAGTACTACTTATGATTCTTCTAGTGATGATGAGTCTAGCGATGAGGAAATAGATTACTCTAGCTTGTTCAAGGGACTGGATAGAAATAAAATTGATAAAATCAATGAATTGATTGATGCCTTGAATGTGAAGGATAGACTCTTAGAGAAACAAGAGGACCTTTTATATGAAGAGCATGATAAATTTGTTAGTGCACAAAATTCACTTGCTTTAGAAGTTAAACGAAATGAGATGCTTTCTAGTGAATTGTCTGCATGTCATGACTCTATCTCAAGCTTAAAGAGAATTAACAATGATTTAAATGCTAAATTAGAAGTAGCAAATAAATCTAACTCTTGTATAGAACATGTCATGATTTGCACTAGGTGTAAAGATTTTGATATTGATGCTTGTAGTGAACACCTAGTTTCAATTTCCAAATTAAATGATGAATTGGCTAGTCTTAATACCCAACTTAAGACTAGCAAAAGTGAATTTGACAAACTAAAATTTGCAAGGGATGCCTACACAATTGGTAGACACCCCTCAATTAAGGATGGTCTTGGCTTCAAGAGGGAAGTCAAGAACTTAACAAGCCATAAGGCTCCCATCTCCGCCAAGGAGAAAGGTAAGGCCCCTATGGCTAGTAATGTGCAAAAGAACCATGCCTTTATGTACCATGATAGGAGACAATCTAGAAATACTCATAGGAGTTGTAATGCGTATGATGCTTTTGATTCTCATACCATGTTTGCTTCTAGTTCTTCCTATGTGCATGATAGAAATGATGGTGGGAGAAATGTTATTCATAAAATGCCTAGGAGAAATGTTGTTAATGTTCCTAGGAGAGTTAGTGAACCTTCTACAATATATCATGCTTGCAATGCCTCTTTTGCCATTTATAGGAAGAATAAGAAGGTAATTGCTAGGAAGTTAGGGGCAAGATGCAAGGGAGATAAAACTTGCATTTGGGTCCCTAAGACAATTGTGACTAACCTTGTAGGACCCAACAAGAGTTGGGTACCTAAGACCCAAGCCTAAATTTGCCTTGCAGGTTTATGCATCCGGGGGTTCAAGCTGGATTATCGACAGCGGATGCACGAACCACATGACGGGGGAAAAGAGGATGTTCTCTTCCTACGTCAAGAACAAGGATTCCCAAGATTCAATAATATTCGGTGATGGGAACAAAGGCAAGGTAAAAGGGTTAGGTAAAATTGCTATTTCATCTGAACACTCTATTTCTAATGTGTTTTTAGTTGAGTCGCTTGGATATAATTTGTTATCTGTTAGTCAATTATGCAAAATGGGATATAATTGTCTATTTACAAATGTAGATGTGTCTATCTTTAGAAGATGTGATGGTTCACTAGCTTTTAAGGGTGTACTAGACGACAAACTTTATTTGGTTGATTTTGCAAAAGAAGAGGCTGGTCTAGATGCATGCTTAATTGCTAAGACTTGCATGGGCTGGCTGTGGCATCGCCGCTTAGCACATGTGGGGATGAAGAACCTCCACAAGCTTCTAAAGGGAGAACACGTGATAGGTCTAACTAATGTTCATTTCAAAAAAGATAGACCTTGTGCAGCTTGTCAAGCAGGAAAACAGGTGGGAGGCTCTCATCACACCAAAAATGTGATGACCACATCAAGACCCTTGGAGATGCTTCATATGGACCTCTTCGGACCCGTCGCCTATCTAAGTATAGGAGGAAGTAAGTATGGTCTTGTTATAGTTGATGATTTTTCCCGCTTCACTTGGGTATTCTTTTTGCAGGATAAATCTGAAACCCAAGGGACCCTCAAGCACTTCCTCAGGAGAGCTCAAAATGAGTTTGAGCTCAAAGTGAAGAAAATAAGGAGCGACAATGGGTCCGAATTCAAGAATCTTCAAGTGGAGGAGTTCCTTGAGGAGGAGGGGATCAAGCATGAGTTCTCCGCTCCCTACACACCTCAGCAAAATGGTGTGGTAGAGAGGAAGAACTGGACGCTCATCGATATGGCGAGGACTATGCTTGGAGAGTTCAAGACCCCCGAGCGTTTTTGGTCGGAAGCCGTGAACACGGCTTGTCACGCCATCAACAGGGTCTATCTTCACCGCCTCCTCAAGAAGACTTCATATGAGCTGCTAACTGGTAATAAACCCAATGTGTCTTATTTCCGTGTATTTGGGAGCAAGTGTTATATTCTTGTGAAGAAAGGTAGAACTTCTAAATTTGCTCCCAAAGCTGTAGAAGGGTTTTTATTAGGTTATGACTCAAATACAAAGGCGTACAGGGTCTTCAACAAATCATCGGGTTTGGTTGAAGTCTCTAGCGACATTGTATTTGATGAGACTAATGGCTCTCCAAGAGAGCAAGTTGTTGATCTTGATGATGTAGATGAAGAAGATGTTCCAACGGCCGTGATACGCACCATGGCGATTGGAGATGTGCGGCCTCAGGAACAATTGGAGCAAGATCAACCATCTTCCTCAACTATGGTGCATCCCCCAACCCAAGATGACGAACAGGTACCTCAAATGGAGGCGCATGATCAAGGGGGAGCACCGGATGTTCAAGTCGAAGAGGAAGAAGCACCTCAGGCACCTCCAACCCAAGTTCGAGCAATGATTCAAAGGAATCATCCCGTCGACCAAATTTTGGGTGATATTAGCAAGGGAGTAACTACTCGTTCAAGATTAGTTAATTTTTGTGAGCATTACTCTTTTGTCTCTTCTATTGAGCCTTTCAGGGTAGAAGAGGCCTTGCTAGATCCGGACTAGGTATTGGCCATGCAGGAGAAACTCAACAACTTCAAGCGCAATGAAGTTTGGACACTGGTGCCTCGTCCCAAGCAAAATGTTGTGGGAACCAAGTGGGTGTTCTGCAACAAACAGGACGAGCATGGGGTAGTGACAAGGAACAAGGCTCGACTTGTGGCAAAAGGTTATGCCCAAGTCGCAGGTTTGGACTTCGAGGAGATGTTTGCTCCTGTGGCTAGGCTAGAATTAATTCGTATTTTGCTAGCATATGCCGCTCACCATTCTTTCAGGTTGTACCAAATGGATGTGAAGAGCGCTTTCCTCAACGGGCCGATCAAGGAGGAGGTGTATGTGGAGCAACCCCCTGGCTTCGAGGATGAACGGTATCCCGGCCATGTGTGTAAGCTCTCTAAGGCGCTCTATGGACTTAAGCAAGCCCCAAGAGCATGGTATGAATGCCTTAGAGACTTCTTAATTGCTAATGCTTTCAAGATTGGGAAAGCCGATCCAACTCTTTTCACTAAGACTTGCGATGGTGATCTTTTTGTGTGCCAAATTTATGTCGATGACATAATATTTGGTTCTACTAACCAAAAGTCTTGTGAAGAGTTTAGCAGGGTGATGACTCAGAAATTCGAGATGTCGATGATGGGCGAGTTGAACTACTTCCTTGGGTTCCAAGTGAAGCAACTCAAGGATGGCACTTTCATCTCCCAAACGAAGTACACGCAAGACTTGCTAAAGCGATTTGGGATGAAGGACGCCAAGCCCGCAAAGACTCCGATGGGAACCGACGGACACACCGACCTCAACAAAGGAGGTAAGTCCGGTGATCAAAAGGCATACCGGTCTATGATAGGGTCTTTACTTTATTTGTGTGCTAGTAGACCGGATATTATGCTTAGCATATGCATGTGTGCTAGATTTCAATCCGATCCTAAGGAGTGTCACTTAGTGGCTGTGAAGCGAATTCTTCGATATTTAGTTGCTACGCCTTGCTTCGGGATCTGGTATCCAAAGGGGTCTAACTTTGACTTGATTGAATACTCAGATTCCGACTATGCTGGATGTAAGGTCGATAGGAAGAGTACATCGGGGACGTGCCAATTCTTAGGAAGGTCCCTGGTGTCGTGGAACTCTAAGAAACAAACTTCCGTTGCCCTATCCACCGCTGAGGCCGAGTACGTTGCCGCAGGACAGTGTTGTGCGCAACTACTTTAGATGAGGCAAACCCTCCGGGACTTTGGCTACAATCTGAGCAAAGTCCCACTCCTATGTGACAATGAGAGTGCTATCCGAATAGCGGAAAATCCTGTTGAGCACAGCCGCACAAAGCACATTGACATCCGGCATCACTTTTTGAGAGACCACCAGCTAAAGGGAGATATCGAAGTATTTCATGTTAGCACCGAGAACCAGCTAGCCGATATCTTCACTAAGCCTTTAGATGAAAAGACCTTTTACAGACTGCGTAGTGAGCTAAATGTCCTAGATTCGTGGAACTTGGATTGATTTATAGCATACATGTGTTTATGCCTTTGATCATGTTCCTTATGCATTTTGTTGCTTACTTGTGGTGCTCAAGTTGTACAAACACTCCCTGGACCTCACAAGTCCTTTTTGCAAGTGATGCACATATTTAGGGGGAGCTGTGCTACAACTTGACCCTTTGAGACTAACCGTGTGCTTGAGTTTGCTTGTTTTAGTCTCAAAGGAGGTTTGAAAGGGACAAGGTGGACTTGGACCATGAAAGACTTCCACTACACTCCGATGAGAGGGTAACTTATTCCAAGTTCATCTCATTGTCTTTATGTTCTTATTTGAAGATTTTGGTGAGGCAATAGGGTTTAAGGGCCAAGATTGATCCCGTTTTGGTGCTTGATGCCAAAGGGGGAGAAAATAAAGGCCAAAGCAATAAATGGATCAGCTACCACTTGAGAAATTTTTGAAATAGTGGAATAGAGCTTTTGTTTTGTCAAAACTCTTTTATTGTCTCTTTTGTCAAAAGTTGGCCTCTTGTGGGGAGAAGTATTGATTATGGGAAAAAGGGGGAGTTTTTGAAATCTGTGATCAATTTCTATTGGAACAACTCTCTTTATGTCTCTACAAGTGTGTTTGACTTAGAGATAGGAATTTGAGGTTGATTTACAAAAACAAACCAAGTGGTGGCAAAGAATGATCCATATATGCCAAAATTGAATCAAAACAATTTTGAGTGTTCATTTGCTTTGATATTGCACTTGTTCTAGTTGCTTTATGTTGTGTTGGCATGAATCACCAAAAAGGGGGAGATTGAAAGGGAAATGTGCCTTTGGGCCATTTCTAAGTATTTTGGTGATTTAGTGTCCAACACAAGTGCCTAAGTGTCAAATGGTGGACAAAGTACAAATCAAGTATAAAGGTATGTTTCTAAGACTTAGTACATTGTTTTAAGAGACTAATGTATTGTGTCTAAGTGTTAGAAACAGGAAAAGTTCAATTGGAAATGAGATGTCTTTGTTCAGCCAAAGTCTGCTCTATTTGGGTGCACCGGACTGACCGGTGGTGCACCGGACAGTGTCCGGTGCGCCAGGCTGGCTCTGGCGAACAGGCTACTCTCGGGACTTCGACGGCGGTGTACGGCTATAATTCATCGGACTGTCCGGTGTGCACCGGACTATCCGTGAGCCGTTCACAGGCGAAGTCGTCGCTCTCGGGAAGTCATCAACGACATACGACTATAATTCACCGGACTGTCCAGTGTGCACCGGACTGTCCGGTGAGGCAACGGTCTGCCGGGGCAACGGTCGGCCGAGGATTGCGCGCGTGGCGCGTGGCCGAGCCAACGGTCACATTGGGGCACCGGACTGTCCGGTGTGCACCGGACAGTGTCCGGTGCACCAACGGCTCTCAAATCCCAACGGTCGGCTTTGCCAAATAAGGAAGGGAATCCGCACCGGACAATGTCCGGTGGTGCACCGGACTGTCCGGTGCGCCAGGCGACAGAAGGCAAGATCTGCCTTCCTGGAATGATCCCAACGGCTCCTAGCTGCCTTGGGGCTATAAAAAGGACCCCTAGGCGCATGGAGGAAAAAACCAAGCATACACTAAGCATTCCTAAGCACCAAGACTTCGATTTCGCGCTTTTGTTCATTCGTGATAGCATCTAAAGCTCTAGTTGAGTTGTGAACTCGTCGGGTTGTGTTGCGAGCTCTTGTTGCGACGTGTGTGCGTGTTGGCATTTGGATTTTGTGTCTTGTGTGCGTTGCTCATCCCTCCCTTACTCCGTGCGTCTTTGTGATATTCAAGTGTAAGGGCGAGAGGCTCCAAGTTATGGAGATTCCTCGCAAACGGGATTAAGAAAAGCAAGCAAAACACTGTGGTATTCAAGTGGGTCTTTGGACCGCTTGAGAGGGGTTGATTGCAACCCTCGTCCGTTGGGACGCCACAACGTGGAGTAGGCAAGCGTTGGTCTTGGCCGAACCACGGGATAACCACCGTGCCATCTCTGTGATTGATCTCTTGTGGTTATTGTGTTTTGTTGAGACTCCTCTCTAGCCACTTGGCGATTGTTGTGCTAACACTTAACCAAGTTTTGTGGCTTAAGTATCAAGTTTTCCAGGATCACCTATTCACCCCCCCTCTAGGTGCTCTCACCCTTAAGAAGTGATGTCGTATATCAATATGCTTAGTTCTTGAGTGTTGGACCGGATTTGTAGCCAATTTTACCGCACTCTCATTGTCACACATGAGAGGCACATTCTTGAAAATAATCCCATAATCCAATAGAGTTTGTTTCATCCATAATAGTTGAACACAACAATTTCCGGCCGATATATATTCTACCTCGGCGGTAGAGAGAGCAACGGAATTTTGCGTTTTAGAAGACAATGAAACAAGAGATCTACCAAGAGATTGACAACAATCGGAGGTGTTTTTTCTATCAACTTTGCACCCCGCATAGTCCGAATCCAAATATCTAATTAATTCAAATTGAGCACCTTTGGGATACCATAGACCAATATTGGGAGTATACTTCAAATATCTTAGAATTCTTTTTGCGACCTTCAAGTGAATCTCTCTAGGTGAAGCTTGAAATCGAGCACACATGCAAATACTAAACATAACATCGGGCCTAGATGCGGTAATATAAAGTAAACTACCAATTATTGAGCGATAAAGTTTTTGATCAACTATAGTACCTCCCTCATCTAAGTCTAGATGACCATTTGTTGTCATGGGAGTCTTGATAGGCTTTGCATTTTCTAAGCCAAACTTCTTAAGCATGTCCTTCAAATATTTTGATTGACTTATAAAAATCCCATCCTTCAATTGTTTAATTTGAAGACCAAGAAAGAAGCTCAATTCTCCTATCATAGACATTTCAAATTCCTTTGACATCATTTTTCCAAATTCCTCACAAAACAATTCATTAGTAGATCCAAAAATAATATCATCAACATAAATTTGACAAACAAATAAGTCTTTGCCAATTCTTTTAGTGAATAGGGTAGTGTCAACCTTCCCAATTTTAAAGTCTTTGGAAAGCAAGAAATCCCTGAGCCTTTCATACCAAGCGCGTGGAGCTTGCTTAAGCCTATAGAGAGCTTTAGAAAGCTTGAACACATGGTTAGGTCTTTTGGGGTCCTCAAAACCGGGAGGTTGTTCAACGTACACTAGTTCACTAATCTTACCATTTAGAAAGGCACTCTTTACATCCATTTGGTAGAGCTTGATATTATGTGCACAAGCATAAGCAAGAAGATCCGAATTGCTTCTAATCTTGCCACAGGAGCAAATGTCTCCCCAAAATCCAATCCCTCAATTTGAGTATATCCTTGTGCAACTAATCTTGCCTTGTTTCTTACTACTACACCATCTTCATTGTGCTTGTTGCGAAACACCCATTTTGTACCAATAACATTGTGGTTCTTCGGTCTTTCAACAAGCTCCCAAACTTCATTTCAAGTGAAGTTATTTAATTCTTCATGCATTGCATTCACCCAATCAACATCAAGTAGAGCTTCATCTGAACGGTTAGGTTCCATACAAGATACAAAAGAGAAATGTTCACAAAATGAAGCTATGCGAGAGCGAGTTTGAACACCCTTACTAATATCACCCACAATTTGATCAACCTGGTGATCCTTCACAATAGAATGGAGAATTCTTGATATCGTTTGATAATTGCTAGTTGAAGCATTAGGAGGAACCGAATGACTTGAAGTACCTTGATCATGAGAATCCATAATTTCATCATTGTAGGAAACGGGTGACGCCTAAGAGGGGGGGGGGGTGAATTAGGACTTCTAAAACTTTTACTAAACTAGGCCACAAATAAATCCCTAGAGCAAAACCTATGCAAGTAATCAAACTAGAATGTGCAAACTAGGTTTTGTCTAAGTGTTGCTATCTCTACCGCAAAGGCTAAGTTTCAATCTACACTAAATAAGTATGAATACAAGATTGAAACTTAAGTGCTTAATATAAATGCGGAAACTTAAAGAGCAAAGTAGAGAAGCAAACTCTCGTGGATGACGCTGGTATTTTTATCGAGGTATCCGGAACCGCGCAAGGTCCCGACTAATCCTCGTTGGTGCCCCTACGCAAAGGGAAGCCCACGCGAGGGCCAAGCACCACGGTCGAGTAACTCCGTAGAGAGCCGTGGGCCTTCTCCACGCACAAGTGGTGCTCCGCTTCCGGCTCCTCTCGGACGCTCCCCGCTGTCTCCACTATCGAGCTTCTGGCCGAAACGCCGCGGGCCTCGTTCCCTCCGGTACACGATGGCGGCCGTGACACAAACGCGGTTGTCACGGTCTCGCAAGACTCTCGCCCCACTCGGTACAATTACAACGGCTCACGCAAGAGCCGAGGGGTTGTGTGGTTTTACAAAACTCACTCAACTAACTAGGGTTCACCTAGAGCAAGCGCTAAAGCGGTCTAACTAACCTAAGCACTTCGCAAAGCACCTACGCTAATCACCGAGTGATTCTATTAAGCACTTGGGTGTTTGAGCTCTTGGAAATGTGCACTATATGCCTTGGTATGTTGCTTGGGCTCCCACACTAGAGAATGGCCGGTTGGGGTGGTATTTATAGCCTCCAAACCCCAAACTAGCCATTGGACAGAAAGCAGCAGCTTTCTGTCGTCGGGTGCACCGGACAGTCCGGTGCACCACCGGACAGCCACTGTGCAGTGTCCGGTGCACGCCACGTCAGCCGACCATTGGCGCCTGTAGCAGTCGACCGTTGGATCTGACCGTTACCGTCTGTCCGATGCACACCGGACAGTCCAGTGCCGACTGTCCGGTGCTCCACCGGACAGACCGGTGCTACAGCCAGAGAGCGCCTGTCTGTGGCCTCTCTGCGCAGACTGTCCGGTGCCACACCGGACAACACTGTCCGGTGCGCCACCAGGTGCTGGCTGACAACCCGCTTCTTGGGTTTCTTCGCTGATTTCTTTGGGCTTCTTTTGTTCTTGGGTATTGGACTCATATGCACCTTTTTATGTCTTCTTTTGAGGTGTTGCATCCTCATTGCCTTGGTCCAATTCTCTTCGCATCCTGTGAACTATAATTATAAACACTAGCAAACATATTAGTCCACAGGTTGTGTTAATCATCAAACACCAAAACTCAATTAGCCAAAAGGCCTAGGGTCCATTTTCTTTACAATCTCCCCCTTTTTGGTGATTGATGACAACACAACCAAAGCAAGCAAATAATACAAGTATTTGAATTAAAATATGCAATTTACTTGCTAAGATGCATGATTGACCCCATAATGTGATATTATGGACTTAAGCCTCCCCCTAACTCCATAATTCACTTACTTCCTATTTATGGACCAAATAACCAAAACCACTGGAAAAACCATTTGTAGATATAAAATTTTAAATTGGTGGTGTTTGGTGTTTGATATAGTTTTCATTGCTTTGGTCCCTAAACTTCTCCCCCTTTGGCATCAACCACCGAAAAGGAAGACATTAAAAACATGTAGGAAGTAAATAAAAGCTTGCCCTCATATCAGATGATACCATTTGAAGGATACTAAATTAAACCACATGAATGATATCAGTTGAAAGGATTACTCCCCCTAAACGAGTGTTCTCTTTAGAAAGAAATTTCTCCCCCTTTTTAGAGATGAAGAATTACTCCCCCTGACAGAGATTCTCTACTTAGGAAAAAGCATGTAAAAATTAGAGGTGCAAGACATGATTTGAAAAGACTAACTTCCCTTCTGCATAGGTAACAGAATATGAGTTAACTACTTATGCATTTTTAGCAACATGGAAGCATATGATATGAAATATAGTCCAATCAAATTTTGGAGAAGACATGTAAATGATACTAGATATAGTCTCAAAAGATACCAGTTGAAAGTCAATGGCGAGCTTGAGAGACATGAGAGTTCTTAGAGATTTTGTAGTGGAAGATTGGTGTCTTTCTCTGGGGACCTTATTTTCCTTACAATGAGACTATCACATGAAATAGACTTGAAAAGGTGTTAGTCTCAAAGTGTTAGATTATAGAGTAACCTCCCCCTAAAAGTGTGCATAAATACTTGTAGGAGACATGCACTTTGATTTGATATCAAGAGGGGCAAATTATCCATAATCCGAACTTTGGCACATATAAGTTAAATGATACACTTTGTAGAAATCAAAATTTTCAATTGATGCATCATTTACTATGGAGTGATATAAAAGCTATGTGCCGTGCTTTAACTAAACATTTTAAACCATGTAGGTTTGCTTAAGTATATGAATTGAAAGCAAGCAATCCTACCATGTGATTTGCCTATGCATGACTTTAAACAAAAGTAAATAACAAATGTAATACTAGGCAAGAAAGGTAAACTAGATAAAAGGTAAATAGATACGCATATCTAAAAACAAGAAATACAATAAAACTAGATACCTTAGTCATGGGTGGGGAAATTTGGGTCCAAAATATTTACTAACCCACTTGGCAATAAACTTGATCCAACATGATGTATCCCATGATATACATCCCAAATTTGCCAAGTCTCCAAATTTCCCGCAGACCTTCGGTCCACTCACTTCCCTTTCGGGATCCAAACCTTCTTGGTGCTTTTCATGGTTGAAATTATTTCCTTTGGCACCCAGATGCGTTTGGCCCCTTTTCCTCCGTTGGCTTGCTTGTTTGCCTTGATTGCTATCACCTTTCCATTCTTTTTCTTCTTTATCAAATATGGTGTAGCATCCTTTTTGTTCACCTTTTTTATGTAGGTGTTGGAGATCTTGCTTGATGGCTTTTGCTTGAGCTTTTGCCTTTGTTTATCCCCGATCATCGCCTTGCATTGGAAAGACTTGTGGCCTTCCATGTGGCATAGCCTACAAATCACAGTTTCTCCCTCTATAGGCTTGTTCACTCCCGCAGTGGTGTTATCCTGTGGAGGTCGGATTTGTTTGGCTTTGCCTTTCTTGTCATACAAAGCCTTGCCAAGGCGAGCCACTTCTTGCTTTAATTGTTCATTTTCCTTTACAACCTCATCCAAACATGTCTCTACAACAATATTCTCAACAATGACTTGGTTGCAGGGGTTAGAATCATCAATTAAATCAAAGCAGGAAGTAGAAGCATCTTTCTTAATTATTTCAGGTATTTCAACTAAAGATGTTGCTGGGGTGCTACCAATGTTTTCTAGCTTAGTAGTTAGCTCATTATTATGTATGCTAAGAATTTCCATTTTCTCTAGCAAATTTTCAATAGCTTCTTGGGAGCTAGCTAACTTAGCCTTAAGTTTTTCATTCTTTTTAATAAGGCTATCATCGGTAGCAGTGGATGGAGCACTAGATTCTAATAGCTCAATTTTAGTTGATAGCTCACTATTTAGGTTTGCAAAAGTTTCAAATTTTTCTAGCAAACCTTTGTAATCATTTTGAGAGATAACCAACTTATTTTTCAAAGTTTTAAGTTGAGCTTTTTTCTTAGTGCAAACATCCTGGAAAAATTCTACGGCTTTCGCAAGCTCATCTAGAGAGGGTTTTCCCTCACCTTCATCATCACTACTACTTTCATCACTAGAGGATGAAATGCTTTTGTTACCTCTTGCCATAAGGCATTTGTGTGATGACCGTGATGAGCGTGACGAGAACCGGTGGCTGCGCGTCCTTGGAGGTTCATCTTCACTTGAAGAATCATCCCAAGTTCTAACACTTGTTAGCGTCTTGCCTTTGCTCCTCTCCTTTTTGGGTTTGGCCATATTTGGACAGTTGTCCCTGAAGTGGCCCTTCTCCCCACATGTGAAGCATCCTCTCTTCCTTTGCTTTTTCCTGTCAATGTTAAAGAGAAGATCCTCGACCTGCAGGGGCACACCCATTAGATTAATCTTGCGGATAATCCTCATTACCTTTCCGACGCTTCGGATTGTTTCTTCGTCCTCGGAGGATGATGTGCATGGTTGATTATCTTCATCATCCTCACTTTTTCTTCTTCCTCTTCTTCACTTGAGGAACTTGGAGTGGGAGCCTTCTTTTTGCCCTTCCTTTCATCACATGCAAAAGCATATGGTCTTGAGGAAGTTGGCTCCTCTCCCCGACTTATTTTTCGCGACATCTCAAAGGCCGCGATTTTCCCAATCACAATGGTCGGGGTCATGTTGCTCAAGTCCTCCATATTGTGAAGGATGGTGATGATGCTCCCATATCTTTGTTGTGGTAGCAGGGAGATAATCTTCCTCACAATGTCCGCATCACCTAGCTTATTAATGCCGATAGAATTGAGCTCATTGATAATTAGATTCAAACGAGAATACATGTCTCTAACAAGCTCATCATCTTTTATAGCAAAAGAATTATACTCATTTAAGACTAGGCAATGTTTTTGCTCACGGACATTGGATGTGTCGTCATGGAGCTCATGCAATTTTAGCCAAATCTCATTAGCAGTTTTCAAGGTAAATACTTGATTAAAAATATCCATGCTAAGAGATTCATACAAGCAATTTTTGGCTCTAGCATTTAAATGAATTTCTTTTTCCTCACTCGTGGTGGGATTCTCGGGATTCTTGAGGGGTTTCATCCCGTCACGAGTGACTCTCCAAACACCTAGATCAACAGCCTCTAGGTAACAAGCCATTCTAGCACTATAATATGGGAAGTTAGTGCCGTCGAAGTGTGGTGGCCTATGGGTATCCATCCCTTCCTCTAAAAAGCGTCGGCTCTTTTAGCGGTGAAGCTAAAGCGTTTCAAATAAGCCAAACCGGGCTCTGATACCACTTGAGAAAACGGGTGACGCCTAAGAGGGGGGTGAATTAGGACTTCTAAAACTTTTACTAAACTAGGCCACAAATAAATCCCTAGAGCAAAACCTATGCAAGTAATCAAACTAGAATGTGCAAACTAGGTTTTGTCTAAGTGTTGCTGTCTCTACCGCAGAGGCTAAGTTTCAATCTACACTAAATAAGTATGAATACAAGATTGAAACTTAAGTGCTTAATATAAATGCGGAAACTTAAAGAGCAAAGTAGAGAAGCAAACTCTCGTGGATGACGCCGGTATTTTTATCGAGGTATCCAGAACCGCGCAAGGTCCCAACTAATCCTCGTTGGGGCCCCTACGCAAAGGGAAGCCCACGCGAGGGCCAAGCACCACGGTCGAGTAACTCCGTAGAGAGCCGCGGGCCTTCTCCACGCGCAAGTGGTGCTCCGCTTCCGGCTCCTCTCGGACGCTCCCCGTCGTCTCCACTATCGAGCTTCCGGCCGAAACGCCGCGGGCCTCGTTCCCTCCGGTACACAATGGCGGCCGTGACACAAACACGGTTGTC
The DNA here is from genome assembly GCA_029449295.1 of Zea luxurians. Taxonomy (NCBI): domain Eukaryota; kingdom Viridiplantae; phylum Streptophyta; class Magnoliopsida; order Poales; family Poaceae; genus Zea; species Zea luxurians. The sequence goes on from JAOPSE010000003.1 coordinate 89,376,694, forward strand.
ACGGTCTCGCAAGACTCTCGCCCCACTCGGTACAATTACAACGGCTCACGCAAGAGCCGAGGGGTTGTGTGGTTTTACAAAACTCACTCAACTAACTAGGGTTCACCTAGAGCAAGCGCTAAAGCGGTCTAACTAACCTAAGCACTTTGCAAAGCACCTACGCTAATCACCGAGTGATTCTATTAAGCACTTGGGTGTTTGAGCTCTTGGAAATGTGCACTATATGCCTTGGTATGTTGCTTGGGCTCCCACACTAGAGAATGACCGGTTGGGGTGGTATTTATAGCCTCCAAACCCCAAACTAGCCGTTGGACAGAAAGCAGCAGCTTTCTGTCGTCAGGTGCACCAGACAGTCCGGTGCACCACCGGACAACCACTGTGCAGTGTCCGGTGCACGCCACGTCTAGAGATGGCAACGGGTACAAACCCGCTGGGTTTTGCCGTCCCAAACTCGTACCCGTGAAAAATATCTATGCCCATTAAAAAATCCGTACTCATGACGGGTTTGAGATTTTGCCCAAACCCGTACCCATCGGGTTAGCGCGTACCCATGGGTTACCCGCGGGTTTCATCACCAATATACGTGTTCTTCTCATAATCAATAATTATCGTAATGATTATTGATATTATGATCCAAAATCTATATAACGATCAACGAGTTCATGATTTGGTATAAAAATTATTAGTAGAGAGAATGAAATATAAATAATGAGTTGTATAATTAAGTGACCTTGCACTAAGTTATCCATCCACCACATATATAACACTAGTAAAAACTATAATAGCAAGCAAGCAACACTCTCACCGACTACTGATACATTTAGCAATTGATAAAAATTATGAAGTAAATAAGGAATAACAAGTTTGTTGTTCGTTTATAAAATAAAATGACAATATGCACTAGGTTTGGCCGGGTTTAAAAAACCCACGGGTTCACGGGTTTGGGTACTATAGGAACAAACCCGTACCCATAAACCCGTCGGGTATAGATTTATGCCCATTAACAAACCCATGGGTATGAAAATTGAACCAAACCCGTACCCTAATGGGGTAAAAACCCATCGGGTTTTGGGTTGCGGGTACCCATTGCCATCTCTAGCCACGTCAGCCGACCGTTGGCGCCTGTAGCAGTCGACCGTTGGATCCGACCGTTACCGTCTGTCCGGTGCCGACTGTCCGGTGCTCCACCGGACAGACCGGTGCTACAGCTAGAGAGCGCCTGTCTGTGGCCTCTCTGCGCAGACTGTCCGGTGCACACCGGACAGCACTGTCCGGTGCGCCACCAGGCGCTGGCTGACAGCCCGCTTCTTGGGTTTCTTCGCTGATTTCTTTGGGCTTCTTTTGTTCTTGAGTATTGGACTCCTATGCACCTTTTTATGTCTTCTTTTGAGGTGTTGCATCCTCATTGCCTTGGTCCAATTCTCTTCGCATCCTGTGAACTATAATTATAAACACTAGCAAACATATTAGTCCACAGGTTGTGTTAATCATCAAACACCAAAACTCAATTAGCCAAAAGGCCTAGGGTCCATTTTCCTTACAATCATTTTGTTGGCTTTGGTGATCTTCTTCATTTAGAGTTGAAGAGGAAGGAATGACAACCACACTATTTTCATCAACATCTTCCTTTGGCTTTATTTCACCAATGGCCATTGTTTTCATAGCATTTTTCAATTGAGTTCCACCAACATCATCAAGATTATCACTTTCATCTTGAGACCCATTTGTTTCATCAAACTCAACATCATATGCTTCTTCAATAATACCATGAGTTTTGTTGAAAACTCTATAAGCCTTACTATTTGATGAATATCCAAGAAGAAAACCCTCATCACATTTCTTCTCAAACTTAGAAAGCCGGCTTCCCTTTCTCAAAATATAGCATTTGCAACCGAATACCCTAAAATATGAGATATTTGGCTTTCTACCAATGAGCAATTCATAGGGAGTTTTCTTCAAAAGCTTGTGACAATATAGTCTATTTGATGAATGACAAGCGGTGTTTATTGCCTCGGCCCAATAAGAATCTGATACATTATATTCCGCTAGCATAGACCTAGCCATATCAATGAGAGTTCTATTCTTTCTTTCAACAATACCATTTTGTTTCGGGGTATATTTGGAAGAGAATTCATGTTTAATACCCTTGTCATCACAATATTCATCAATTCTTGCATTTTTGAATTCCGACCCATTATCACTTCTAACTTTCTTGATATCAAAATCAAATTGATTATGAGCCAATATAGTAAATGACTTGAATGTTTCAAACACATTAGATTTATCTCAAAGGAAATAAACCCAAGTGAATCTAGAATAATCATCTACAATCACAAGGCAATAGGAATTACCACCGATACTCACAAACGATGTGGGCCCAAATAAATCCATGTGAAGTAATTCCAATGGTCGATGAGTGGACATTTGACTTTTATTTGGGTGAGTATTTGCCACATGCTTCCCGGCTTTACAAGAACTGCACAATTTGTTCTTCTCAAATTTCACATCTTTCAAGCCACGGACTAAATCATGCTTGGTTAACCAATTGAGTTGCTTCATTCCAACATGACCAAGTCTTCTATGCCATAACCAACCTAGTGAAGCCTTTGAGAATAAGCAAGTTGTGAGCTTTGCCTCACTAGATGAGAAATCAACAAGATAAAGATTTTCATGTCTAAAACATTTAAACTTAAGATTGCTACCATCAACACTAGAGATAATAACATCATCAACCGTGAAATTGCAACTAAATCCTAAATCACATAATTGAGCTACGGATAGTAAATTAAAATTCAAAGACTCAACCAAGAGGACATTTGATATGGAATGATCATTTGAAATAGCAATTTTACCTAATCCTTTAACCTTTCCTTTGCGATTATCTCCAAATGTGATACTATCATAATTTGAGCAATCTTCCTCACTCATTTGGGTGAACATTCTCATATCTCTGGTCATGTGTTGAGTGCATCCACTATCTAACACCCAATGATTCCCTCCCGCCTTGTAGTTCACCTACAAAAGGAAATCAATCTCTTTTAGGTACCCAAACTTGCTTGGGTCCTTGGATGTTAGTGACCAAGGTCTTTGGCACCCAAATAGCTTTCTTTTTATTGCCAACAATTGAAGTACCAACAAATCTAGCATGAACACCTTTTGCATTATGAGAAAGAACATAACAATGCTCAAAACAAGTGGAGGATACATTCTTGAGCTTAGGACAATTTTTCTTAACATGTCCCTTCTTGTGACACTTGTGACATACTTCATCACATTCTTTCACAAACAATGTCTTTTGCTTTATAAAATCATTCTTTCCTTTCTTGGGAACATATCCAAGACCCTCACGGTTAAGTGAGCACCGTTGACTTCCCAATATGAAGTCCAATTTAGCCTTTCCACCATATGCCTTTTCTAGGTCATGAGTTAGAGCATTTACTCTATCTACTAACACTTCATTCTCAACAATGATTTTTGATTCATTAAGAGCGATATTATCGTTCAAGAGAGAAATTTTGCATTTATCACAAATAGAGTTAGTAAGTAGTGGTTCACTTGTAGGACTATCGAGTAAGTCACAAGTGACTCCAACATCCTCGGTGACCACCATAACTTCATGCACAATAGATGGTTTTGAGCATCCGCAAGCTTCTCACAATTTTCCTTTAGATCATTGTGAGAGGTCTTGAGCTCCTCAAAAGACACTTGGAGGTTTTTATATAATTCCTTCAAGGTCTTAAATTTTTCTTTTTCTTTGTGCATGTAGTCATCGGCCTCACCTAACATTCTAACAAGATCATCATATGAGTAGCCATCATCATCAACATCATCATCATCATTTATATCATTTAAGTCGGTGATGATTTTTACCTTAGCATTTCCCTTTGCCATGAGACAATGGGGGATGAGAAGAGTGAGGGAGCTTCCTTGATGGCAATTCCGGCATTAAGCTTAGATGAGGTGTCATCATCATCATCATCCGAGCTATCATCCGAGTCCCATTCAACTAGGTACGCTTTGCCATCTTTCTTCTTGTTATAGAATTTCTTTTTCTTCTTATCACTTTCATCTTTGCCCTTCTTCTTCTTGTTAGGGCAATTCATGGCAATGTGATCGGGTTTCCCACACTCAAAACATTTTCTATCATTGAAAGCATTTCTTCTTGATGTTTGACCTCTTCTAGGTTGACCTCTCTTCATCTTCATAAATTTGTTGAATTTCCTTACAACTAGAGCCATATCACCATCACTCTCACTTTCATTTTTTCATCATTACAATCTTCTTTTTCAATTGCCTTAGAAGCTTTAGCTTTGAGAGAAATTGATTCATTCTTCACTTTCTTTGCCAAACTTATAGCATCGGCTTGAGATTTCTTGAATATATCTTGAGTAAGAATTTCCCCCAATACTTCGGTTGGAGAAATTGTAGATAGATCACTTCTTACTAACATTGTCACAATAGTCTCATATTTCTCCGGAAGTGATCTAAGGAACTTATGAGTGAAGTCCACATCCGGTACATTAAAACCAAGTCCCTTGAGTTCATTCACTATCTCATTTAATCGGTTGAACATATCGGATACACTCTCATCTTCTTTCATAATAAATTGCTCAAACTTCCCTTTGCACACATATAGCTTAGCACTCTTCACAATTGTAGTTCCTTCATGAATTTCCATTAGCTTAATCCAAATCTCATGAGCGGTTGTGAGATTCTTGATGCGATTGAACTCATTTATATCAAGAGCATCGTAGAATACATTCATGGCTTGATCATTTGTAAGGATATTTTCATTAACACTAACGGATGGTTCATCTTCCTTCAACACAACAAATCCATCCCTGACAATTGGCCAAATTTTTCCACCCATTGCTCTAAGATGCATTGACATTCTTATTTTCCAATAGTCATAGTTATTCCCATCAAAATGTGGTGGCTTCCCAATGTGCACATTGTTGTTACTAGCCATTTTGTCCCACTCCAGGATGATTAGATCCACAAACAATGGAGTCCTTGTTCTGATACCACTTGTAGGATCTAGGACACCGGCTAGAGGGGGGGGGGGTGAATAGACGGTTTTGACTAAATCAAAAACACTAGGGAAATTTAATCAATATAACAAGAGGAATAAATTCTCTAGTGATAACAAGTAAGCAATATATGAGAATCAACTAGGGTGATTGAATACTTGAAGAACAATATGTGAAATACTAATCACTTGCACGGCAATAAGTAAATGCAAGAAAGTAAAGACATCGAAATTTATCCCGTGGTATCGGTGATTTGCCGATCACCCCTAATCCACGTTGAGGTGGACTTCAAGATCTCACTTGCTCCTCTATCAAGACACGACTTGATCTTTGAGCCAAGTGGACAAGAAATCACTCAATACCTCGATTTCACTAATGTCACCTTTGCCGCTCCAGCGAGGTAGGCGCGAACCCCTCACAATCAACACCGCGGCTTCTCCACAATCTTCTTGGAGAGCTCGACGGAGACAATCACCCGAGCCGTCTAGGAGGCGGCAACCTCCAAGAGTAACAAGCCGATGATGCTTGCTCGGTGTACCACCTAGTGCCTCAAGAATCACTAATGGATGCAAATGCACTAGGAACACTCAATCTCTCACTAGAATGCAATCTCAAGCGAAGAGTGTGAGAGAGTGAGTTGGAGGAACACAATTGAGCTCAATGTATGCAAGGAATGGCCAAGAGAGCCCTCACACACGAGCTACCCTTCTATTTATAGTCCCCCACTCAAATCCAACCGTTATGAGCAAAAGCCACCTGTTCTGCGCACACGCGGATGGTCCACGCCCTAGGGCCGGACGGTCCGCCGTACACACAACGGCTATAATTCCCGTTTGAAAGTTGTCAGAGCTGTCAGAAAAGTAAGGTCCGGACAGTCCGCCCACCTTGGCCGGACCATCCGCGACCTGGCAACTTGTAGCACACAGAGCTCTGACCAAGTGCTGTTAACACAGGCGGATCGTCCGCCTACAAGGCCGGACGGTCCGAGACCTGGAGATAGTACTGTCCGGACTTATCCTCTGGACAGTCCGTAGTACAAATCCCAAAAACCACATAGTCCCTGCCCAAACCAAATTTGGTACCTGCGGACTGTCCGCCCATCAAGTCCGCACGGTCCGCACTATAATTCAGGGACTTTCCCGAGAGCAGCCTCCTCTAGTCAGGACTGCGGATGGTCCGGCCCCAAGGCCCGGACAGTCCGCAGTGCAAATGAATAGGACCTGTCCGAAGTGGTCAGACTTTAGACCCCACTGGAGGATCGTGGATGGTCCGCCCTTGAGGCCCGGACGGTCCGCGCATCCAAGACTTTGCACTTTTTCAAACAAGCTTTTGAAAGGATTTTTAACTCATGAAATTTGAAGCGTTGTTAGTCCTCATGCAAATGCAACCACTAGATGCTCTATGAGGCACTAAGTTTTACACAGATCAAAATCATTGACCCCTCTTAATAGTACAACTATCTAGCCTACTAATCCAGTTAAGTATCTTCTCTAAACTCCTGGAGACCGGCAAAAACAAAACCTATGTTATACCTTTGCCTTCACTTGATCCACAACCAATGGTTATGAGTCTCCAAGATTTTCTGTTCTATGTGGTCCAACCCTGCATTCTTATTTCTCCAAGAACCGTTAGTCCACAAACAGTTGTCATTAATTACCAAAACATCACTAAGGGGCCTAGATGATTCACAACAGTGTCCGGTGGCGCATCGGACTGTCCGGTACGCCATACGACAGAAGCCCTCACCAACGGTTCTTTTGGTGGTTGGGGCTATAAATACCCCCCAACCACCACACTTCAATGCATCCAAGTTTTCAGCCTTCAAACCTCATACAAGAGCTATAGCATTCAATACAAGACACAAACAAAGAGATCAAATCCTCTCCCAAGTCCGGAATCACTCCAAACAAATTAGTGACTAGAGAGAGAGAGAGAGACATTTGTGTTCTTTTGAGCTCTTGTGCTTGGATTGCTTTTCTTCTTCCTCATTCTTGTTTCCATAACACTTATAATCAAAACAAGAGACACCAAGTTGTGGTGGTCCTTATAGTGGACTTAGTGTCCCATTTGATTGAGAAGAGAAGCTCACTCGGTCTAGGTGACCGTTTGAGAGAGGGAAAGGGTTGAAAGAGACCTGGTCTTTGTGACCACCTCAACGGGGAGTAGGTTTGCAAGAACCGAACCTCGGTAAAATAAATCACCGTGTCATCCGCCTTATTTGCTTGTGATTTGTTTTTCGTCCTCTCTTTCGGACTCGATTTTAATTCTAACGCTAACCCTGGCTTGTAGTTGTGCTTAAACTTTATAAATTTCAGATTTGCCTATTCACCCCCCTCTAGGCGACTTTCAGAATGCAATGGCTGAAAACTTGAATACCTTGAAGTGTGGTGGTTGGGGGGTATTTATAGCCCCAACCACCAAAGTGGCCGTTGGAGAAGGCTGTCTACGAAGGGCGCATCGGACAGTCCGGTGCGCCAGCCACGTCACCCAACCGTTAGGGTTCGACCGTTGGAGCTTCTAACAACTAGGCCACCGGACAGTCCGGTGGTGCACCGGACAATTATTGTTCACTGTCCGGTACGCCTTCTGACGCTTGCTCTGACTCTGCGCGCACAGTCCGCACTGTTCACTGTTCATTCTGCAGTCGACCGTTGGCGCTGTAGTAGTTACTCCCGCTGGCACACCGGACAGTCCGGTGCTACACCGGATAGTCCGGTGAATTATAGCAGGGAGCAATTCCAGAAACCCGAAGGTGGCAAGTTCAGAGTTGATCCACCCTAGTGCACCGGACACTGTCCGGTGGCACACCGGACAGTCCGGTGCGCCAGACCAAGGCAGCCTTCGGTTGCTTTGCTCCTTTCTTTTTGAACCCTTTCTTTTAACTTTGTATTGGTTTATTGTGAACTGAAAGGGAATTAGGCTTACACCTAGTTCCCAAATAATTTTGGTGGTTGAATTGCCCAACACAAATATTGGACTAACTAGTTTGCTCTAGTGCATAAGTTATACAGGTGCAAAAGGTTCACATTTAGCCAATAAGAAGACCAAGTGTTGGATTCAACAAAGGAGCAATGAGGCAACCGAGGGCACCTCTGGCTGAAGGCACCGGACTGTCCGGTGTGCACCGGACATGTCCGGTGCGCCCAGAGGACTTCGACTCAAACTCTTCGCCCTCGGGAATTCTCGGAAGACGGCGCGCTATAATTCACCGGACTGTCCGGTGTGCACCGGACATGTCCGGTGCTCCAAGGAAGCGCGGTCTCCGGAACTCGCCAGCCTCGGGTTCGCGCGACAGCCGCTCCGCTAAAATTCACCGGACTGTCCGGTGTGCACCGGACTGTCCGGTGTGCCAGCGGAGCAACGGCTCTCTGCGGCGCCAATGGCTCCCTGCGGTGCATTTATTGCGCGCGCAGCACGCGCAGACGTCAGGATCGCCCATACCGGTGCACCGGACATCAAACAGTACGTGTCCGGTGTGCACCGGACACCCAGGAGGGCCCAGAAGTCAGAAGCTCCAACGGTCAGAATCCAACGGCAATGGTGACGTGGCAGGGGCACCGGACTGTCCGGTGTGCACCGGACTGTCCGGTGTGCCATCGAACAGACTGCTTCCAGCAACGGTCACTTTTGGTGGTTGGGGCTATAAATACCCCAACCACCCCACATTCATTGCAATCCAAGTTTTCCACTTCTCAACTACTACAAGAGCTCTAGCATTCAATTCTAGACACACCAAATAGATCAAGTCCTCTCCAAATTCCACACAACACCATAGTGACTAGAGAGAGTGATTTGCTTGTGTTCTTTCGAGCTCTTGCGCTTGGATCGCATTCTTTTCTTTCTCACTTGTTCTTGTGATCAATCTCAATTGTAACCAAGGCAAGAGGCACCAATTGTGTGGTGGCCCTTGCGGGGAAGCTTTGTTCCCGTTTGATTGAGAAGAAGAGAAAGCTCACTCGATCCGTGGGATCGTTTGAGAGAGGGAAGGGTTGAAAGAGACCCGGCCTTTGTGGCCTCCTCAATGGGGAGTAGGTTTGCGAGAACCGAACCTCGGTAAAACAAATCCTCGTGTCACACTCTTATTTGCTTGCGATTTGTTTTGCGCCCTCTCTCGCGGACTCGTTTCTTTATTACTAACGATAACCCGGCTTGTAGTTGTGATTATTTTTGTAAATTTCAGTTTCGCCCTATTCACCCCCCCTCTAGGCGACTATCAATTGGTAGCAGAGCCCGGTGCTTCATTAGAGCCTAACCGCTCGAAGTGATGTCGGGAGATCACACCAAGAGGGAGATGGAGACCGGCGATAACAAGCCCACTACAAGCCAAGGGAGCACTTCATCGGAAGAGTCCCGCACCAAGAGAAGAGAGAAGAAGAAGAACTCCTCCAAGCGGAAGGAGAAAAGATCTTCCTCTTCTCACCACAAGGAGAAGAAGGAAAAATCTTCTTCTCGCAAGCCGCATCGGAGTGGGGGCAAGCACAAGAGGATGAGGAAAGTGGTCTACTACGAGACCGACACTTCATCAACATCTACCTCCGGCTCCGACGCGGCATCCGTCACTTCTAAACGCCAAGAGCGTAAGAAGTATAGTAAGATTCCCCTACGCTACCCTCGCATTCCTAAACATACACCTTTACTATCCGTCCCATTAGGCAAACCACCAACTTTTAATGGTGAAGATTATGCTATGTGGAGTAATTTGATGCGATTTCATCTAACCTCTCTCCACAAAAGATTATGGGATGTTGTTGAGTATGGTGTACAGGTACCATCCTTAGGGGATGAGGACTATGACACGGATGAAGTGGCCCAAATCGAGCACTTCAACTCCCAAGCCACAACCATCCTCCTTGCCTCTCTAAGCAAGGAGGAATACAACAAAGTACAAGGGTTGAAGAACGCCAAGGAGATTTGGGACCTACTCAAGACGGCGCACGAGGGTGATGAACTCACCAAGATCACCAAGCGGGAAACGATCGAGGGGGAGCTCGGTCGCTTCCGTCTTCGCCAAGGGGAGGAGCCACAAGACATGTACAACCGGCTCAAGACCTTGGTGAACCAAGTGCGCAACCTCGGAAGCGCAAAATGGGATGACCACGAAGTGGTTAAGGTTATTCTAAGAGCCCTTATTTTCCTTAACCCCACACAAGTTCAATTAATTCGTGGCAATCCTAGATATACACAAATGACCCCCGAAGAAGTCATCGGGAATTTTGTTAGTTTTGAATGCATGATTAAGGGCTCCAAGAAGATCAACGAGCTTGACGAGCCTTCCACATCCGAGGCGCAACCCGTGGCCTTCAAGGCAACGGAGGAGAAAAAGGAGGAGTCTACACCAAGTAGACAACCGATTGACGCCTCCAGCTCGACAATGAGGAGATGGCCCTAATCATCAAAAGCTTTCGGCAAATCCTCAAGCAACGGAAGGGGAAGGACTACAAATCCCGTTCCAAGAAGGTTTGCTACAAGTGTGGTAAGCCCGGTCACTTTATTGCTAAATGTCCATTATCAAGTGATAGTGACAGGGGCGATGACAAGAAGGGCAAGAGGAAGGAGAAGAAGAAGTACTACAAGAAGAAGGGCGGCGATGCCCATGTTTGTCGGGAGTGGGACTCCGACGAAAGCTCTAGCGACTCCTCCGACGACGAGGATGCCGCCAACATCGCCGTCACCAAGGGACTCCTCTTCCCCAACGTCGGCCACAAGTGTCTCATGGCCAAGGACGGCAAAAAGAAGGTAAAATCAAGGTCCTCCACTAAATATTAAACATCTAGTGATGAGGATGATAAAAATGAGGAGGATAATTTGCGCATTCTTTTTGCCAACCTTAACATGGAACAAAAGGAAAAGTTAAATGAGCTAATTAGCGCCATCCATGAAAAGGATGATCTCTTGGACTCCCAAGAGGACTTCCTAATCAAGGAAAACAAGAAACATGTTAAGATTAAAAATGCTTTTGCTCTAGAAGTAGAAAAATGTAACAAATTATCTAGTGAGCTAAGCATATGCCATGACACTATTGCCAACCTTAGAAATGAAAACGTTAAATTAATTGCTAAGGTTGATTCTCATGTTTGCATTGATCCTAGAAATGATAATGTTGATTTACTTGCTAGGATTGATGAGTTGAATGTTTCTATCACTAGCCTTAGAAATGAGAATGAAAATCTAATTGCTAAGGCTAAGGATTTTGATGTTTACAATGCTACTATTTCCGACCTTAGAACTAAAAATGATATGTTGCATGCTAAGGTTGTTGAACTAAAATCTTGCAAACCATCTACATCTACTGAGCATATTTCCATTTGTACTAGATGTAGAGATATTAATATTGATGCTATCCATGATCACCTAGCCGTAATTAAAAAACAAAATGATCACATAGCACAACTTAATGCTAAGATTAGAGAGCATGACTTAGAAAATGAAAAATTTAAACTTGCTAGAAGCATGCTCTATAATGGGAGACGCCCTGGCATTAAGGATGGCATTGGCTTCCAAAGGGGAGACAATGTCAAAATTAATGCCCCTCCAAAGAACTTGTCTAACTTTGTTAAGGGCAAGGCTCCCATGCCTCAGGATAACGAGGGTTACATTTTGTACCCTGCCGGCTATCCTGAGAGCAAGATTAGGAAAATTCATTCTAGGAAGTCTCACTCTGGCCCTAATCATGCTTTTATGTATAAGGGTGAGACATCTAGATCTAGGCAACCAACCCATGCCAAGTTGCCTAGAAAGAAAACTACTAGTGCATCAAATGATCATGCCATTTCATTTAAAACTTTTGATGCATCTTATGTTTTAACTAACAAATCAGGCAAGGTAGTTGCCAAAATTGTTGGGGGCAAACACAAGGGCTCCAAGACTTGTGTTTGGGTACCCAAAGTTCTTGTATCTAATGCCAAAGGACCCAAAATCGTTTGGGTACCTAAAACAAAGAACTAAACTTGTTTTGTAGGTTTATGCATCCGGGGGCTCAAGTTGGATACTCGACAGCGGGTGCACAAACCACATGACAGGGGAGAAAAGGATGTTCTCCTCATATGAGAAAAACCAAGATCCCCAACGAGCTATCACATTCGGGGATGGAAATCAAGGTTTGGTCAAAGGTTTGGGTAAAATTGCTATATCTCCTGACCATACTATTTCAAATGTTTTTCTTGTAGATTCCTTAGATTACAATTTGCTTTCCGTATCCCAATTATGCCAAATGGGCTACAACTGTCTTTTTACTGATACTGGTGTTACTGTCTTTAGAAGAAGTGATGATTCAATAGCTTTTAAGGGAGTGTTAGAGGGTCAGCTATACTTAGTAGATTTTAATAGAGCTGAACTCGACACTTGCTTGATTGCTAAGACTAACTTGGGTTGGCTCTGGCACCGCCGACTAGCCCATGTTGGAATGAAGAATCTTCACAAGCTTCTAAAGGGAGAACACATTTTGGGACTAACCGATGTTCATTTTGAGAAAGACAGGATTTGTAGCGCATGTCAAGCCGGGAAGCAAGTTGGCATACATCATCCACACAAAAACATCATGACTACCGACAGGCCACTGGAGCTTCTACACATGGATTTATTCGGTCCGATCGCTTACATAAGCATCGGCGGTAGTAAGTATTGTCTTGTAATTGTGGATGACTATTCTCGCTTCACTTGGGTGTTCTTTTTGCAGGACAAATCTTATACCCAAGAGACCTTAAAGGGATTCTTGAGACGGGCTCAAAATGAGTTCGGCTTAAGGATCAAGAAAATTAGAAGCGACAATGGGACGGAGTTCAAGAACTCTCAAATCGAAGGTTTCCTTGAGGAGGAGGGCATCAAGCATGAGTTCTCTTCTCCCTACACTCCACAACAAAATGGTGTAGTGGAGAGGAAGAATCGAACTCTATTGGACATGGCAAGAACCATGCTTGATGAGTACAAGACAGCGGATCGGTTTTGGGCCGAGGCGGTCAACACCGCCTGCTACGCCATCAACCGGTTATATCTTCACCGAATCCTCAAGAAGACATCTTATGAACTCCTAACCGGTAAAAAGCCCAATATTTCATATTTTAGAGTTTTTGGTAGCAAATGTTTTATTCTTGTCAAAAGAGGTAGAAAATCTAAATTTGCTCCTAAAACTGTAGAAGGCTTTTTACTAGGATATGACTCAAACACAAGGGCATATAGAGTCTTTAACAAGTCCTCAGGACTTGTTGAAGTTTCTTGTGACGTTGTGTTTGATGAGACTAACGGCTCTCAAGTAGAGCAAGTTGATCTTGATGAAATAGGTGAAGAACAGGCTCCATGCATAGCGCTAAGGAACATGTCCATTGGGGATGTGTGTCCTAAGGAATCCGAAGAGCCTTCAAATGCACAAGATCAACCATCCTCCTCCACGCAAGTATCTCCACCAACTCAAGTTGAGGATGAGGCTCAAGATGTTGAACAAGAAGATCAAGAAGATGAGCCACCTCAAAATGACAGCAACGATCAAGGGGGAGATGCAAATAATGAAGACAAGGAGGATGAACAATCAAGGCCGCCACACCCAAGAGTCCACCAAGCAATACAACGAGATCACCCCGTCGACACCATCCTCGGCGACATTCATAAGGGGGTAACTACTCGATCTCGTATTGCGCATTTTTGTGAACATTACTCGTTTGTTTCCTCTATTGAGCCACACAGGGTAGAGGAAGCACTTCAAGATTCGGATTGGGTGATGGAGATGCAAGAGGAGCTCAACAATTTCACAAGGAACGAGGTATGACACTTAGTTCCACGCCCTAATCAAAATGTTGTAGGAACCAAGTGGGTCTTCCGCAACAAGCAAGACGAGCATGGTGTGGTGACTAGGAACAAAGCTCGACTCGTGGCCAAAGGGTATTCACAAGTCGAAGGTTTGGATTTTGGTGAAACCTATGCACCCGTAGCTAGGCTTGAGTCAATTCGCATATTATTAGCCTATGCTACTTACCATGGCTTCAAGCTTTATCAAATGGACGTGAAGAGTGCCTTCCTCAATGGACCAATCAAGGAGGAGGTCTATGTTGAGCAACCTCCCGGCTTTGAAGACAGTGAGTATCCTAATCATGTTTATAGGCTCTCTAAGGCGCTTTATGGGCTCAAGCAAGCCCCAAGAGCATGGTATGAATGCCTTAGAGATTTCCTTATTGCAAATGGCTTCAAGGTCGGCAAAGCCGATCCTACTTTGTTCACTAAAACTCTTGACAATGATTTGTTTGTATGCCAAATTTATGTTGATGATATCATATTTGGGTCTACTAACAAATCTACATGTGAAGAATTTAGTAGGATCATGACACAAAAATTCGAGATGTCGATGATGGGGGAGTTGAAGTATTTTCTAGGATTCCAAGTCAAGCAACTCCAAGAGGGCACCTTCATCAGCCAAACCAAGTATACTCAAGACATTCTAAGCAAGTTTGGAATGAAGGATGCCAAGCCCATCAAGACACCCATGGGAACAAATGGGCATCTCGACCTCGACACGGGAGGTAAGTCCGTGGATCAAAAGGTATACCGGTCGATGATTGGTTCATTGCTTTATTTATGTGCATCTCGACCGGACATTATGCTTTCTGTTTGCATGTGTGCAAGATTCCAAGCCGACCCTAAGGAATCACACCTTACGGCCGTGAAACGAATCTTGAGATATTTGGCTTTTACTCCTAAGTTTGGGCTTTGGTACCCTCGGGGATCCACTTTTGATTTGATTGGATATTCGGATGCCGATTGGGCGGGGTGTAGGATTAATAGGAAGAGCACATCGGGGACTTGCCAGTTCTTGGGAAGATCCTTGGTGTCTTGGGCTTCAAAGAAGCAAAATTCGGTCGCTCTTTCTACCGCCGAAGCCGAGTATATTGCCGCAGGCCATTGTTGCGCGCAATTGCTTTGGATGAGGCAAACCCTGCGGGACTACGGTTACAAATTAACCAAAGTCCCTTTGCTATGTGACAATGAGAGTGCAATCAAAATGGCCGACAATCCCGTCGAGCATAGCCGCACTAAACACATAGCCATTCGGTATCATTTTCTTCGGGATCACCAACAAAAGGGGGATATCGAGATTTCTTACATTAACACTAAAGATCAATTAGCCGATATCTTTACCAAGCCACTTGATGAACAATCTTTTACCAGACTTAGGCATGAGCTCAATATTCTTGATTCTAGGAATTTCTTTTGCTAGTCTTGCACACATAGCTCATCACTATACCTTTGATCATGTCTCTTTTATATATGCTATGACTAATGTGTTTTCAAGTGAATTTCAAACCAAGTCATAGGTATATTGAAAGGGAATAGGAGTCTTCGGCGAAGACAAAGGCTTCCACTCCGCTCTACTACTCATCCTTCGCCGTCGCTCCGCATCATCTCTCCAACTTTGGTATAATCTTCACTCATTCATTTCATGACCAAAGGGGGAGAACGTACTTCATTGGGCTCTAATGATTCCGTTTTTGGCGATTCATGCCAAAGGGGGAGAAAATATAAGCCCAAAGCAAAAGGACCGCACCACCACCTAATTTTTAAATTTGATGATTTTCAATGGTAAATTTCAAAATTGATATCTCTTTGTGTTCTAAAGGGGGAGCAACTAGTATTTTCACATTGATGTCTTAAAACCCTCTTGAACACTAAGAGGAGATCTTATTTTGAGGGGGAGTTTTTTGTTTAGTCAAAGGAAAAGCATTTGAACAAAGGAAGAAAATTTCAAAACTTGAAAATGCTTTGCAAAATCTTATTCATTTACCTTTGACTATCTTGCAAAAAGACTTTGAAAGGAATTTACAAAAGAATTTGCAAAAACAAAACTTTTGGTGCAAATGTGGTCCAATATGTCAAAAACAAAGAAACAATCCATGCGCATCATGTAAGTATTTATATTGGCTCAATTCCAAGCAACCTTTGCACTTACATTTAAGCAAACTAGTTCAATTATGCACTTCTATATTTGCTTTGGTTTGTGTTGGCATCAATCACCAAAAAGGGGGAGATTGAAAGGGAATTAGGCTTACACCTAGTTCCCAAATAATTTTGGTGGTTGAATTGCCCAACACAAATATTGGACTAACTAGTTTGCTCTAGTGCATAAGTTATACAGGTGCAAAAGGTTCACATTTAGCCAATAAGAAGACCAAGTGTTGGATTCAACAAAGGAGCAATGAGGCAACCGAGGGCACCTCTGGCTGAAGGCACCGGACTGTCCGGTGTGCACCGGACATGTCCGGTGCGCCCAGAGGACTTCGACTCAAACTCTTCGCCCTCGGGAATTCTCGGAAGACGGCGCGCTATAATTCACCGGACTGTCCGGTGTGCACCGGACATGTCCGGTGCTCCAAGGAAGCGCGGTCTCCGGAACTCGCCAGCCTCGGGTTCGCGCGACAGCCGCTCCGCTAAAATTCACCGGACTGTCCGGTGTGCACCGGACTGTCCGGTGTGCCAGCGGAGCAACGGCTCTCTGCGGCGCCAACGGCTCCCTGCGGTGCATTTATTGCGCGCGCAGCACGCGCAGACGTCAGGATCGCCCATACCGGTGCACCGGACATCAAACAGTACGTGTCCGGTGTGCACCGGACACCCAGGAGGGCCCAGAAGTCAGAAGCTCCAACGGTCAGAATCCAACGGCAATGGTGACGTGGCAGGGGCACCGGACTGTCCGGTGTGCACCGGACTGTCCGGTGTGCCATCGAACAGACTGCTTCCAGCAACGGTCACTTTTGGTGGTTGGGGCTATAAATACCCCAACCACCCCACATTCATTGCAATCCAAGTTTTCCACTTCTCAACTACTACAAGAGCTCTAGCATTCAATTCTAGACACACCAAATAGATCAAGTCCTCTCCAAATTCCACACAACACCATAGTGACTAGAGAGAGTGATTTGCTTGTGTTCTTTCGAGCTCTTGCGCTTGGATCGCATTCTTTTCTTTCTCACTTGTTCTTGTGATCAATCTCAATTGTAACCAAGGCAAGAGGCACCAATTGTGTGGTGGCCCTTGCGGGGAAGCTTTGTTCCCGTTTGATTGAGAAGAAGAGAAAGCTCACTCGATCCGTGGGATCGTTTGAGAGAGGGAAGGGTTGAAAGAGACCCGGCCTTTGTGGCCTCCTCAACGGGGAGTAGGTTTGCGAGAACCGAACCTCGGTAAAACAAATCCTCGTGTCACACTCTTATTTGCTTGCGATTTGTTTTGCGCCCTCTCTCGCGGACTCGTTTCTTTATTACTAACGATAACCCGGCTTGTAGTTGTGATTATTTTTGTAAATTTCAGTTTCGCCCTATTCACCCCCCTCTAGGCGACTATCATGAACCTTTGGCACCAGTGAAACATATATTCTAGAGCAAACTAGTTAGTCCAATTGTTTGTGTTGGGCAATTTCAACCACCAAAATCATTTAGGAAAAGGTTTGACCTTATTTCCCTTTCAATCTCCCCCTTTTTGGTGATTGATGCCAACACAAACCAAAGTAAATATATAAGTGCAGAATTTGAACTAGTTTGCATAAGGTAAGTGCAAAGGTTGCTTGGAATTAAAACCAATATATTATTTCTACTAGATATGCATGTATTATTTTCTTCTTATTTAACATTTTGGACCACGCTTGCACCACTAGTTTTGTTTTTGCAACTTCTTTGTAAAATTATTTTCAAAATCCTTTTGCAAATAGTCAAATGTATATGAATATGATTTTGAGAAGCATTTTCGAGATTTGAAATTTTCTCCCCCTGTTTCAAATGCTTATCCTTTGACTTAAACAAAACTCCCCCTCAAAGAGATTCTCCTCTTAATGTTCAAGAGGGTTTTAGGTACCAATTTTTGAAAGTGGTTACATCAATTTGAAATACATAAAAAATTCAATACCGATTGAAAACTTCTTTTAAAAACTTTTTGAAATTGGTGGTGGTGCGGTCCTTTTGCTTTGGGCTAATACTTTCTCCCCCTTTGGCATGAATCGCCAAAAACAGATACTTGTGAGTGAAATATAAGCCCTTTTTACTTTCTCCCCAATGGCAAATAAATGAATATGAGTGAAGATTATACCAAAGTGAAGAGCTTGCGGAATACCGGCAAAGAGAGATTAATACCGATGGAGTTGAGTGGAAGCGTCGTCTTTGTCGAATACTCCAATTTCCCTTTCAATTCTATGACTATGCATAAGAGTACACTTGAAAACACATTAGTCATAGACATAAAAGAGATACGATCAAAGGTATATAAATGAGCGATGTGTGCAAAATATCAATCAAAATTCCTAGAATCAAGAATGTTTAGCTCATGCCTAAGTTCGGTAAAGGTCTTTTCATCTAATGGTTTGGTAAAGATATCGACTAATTGTTCTTTGGTGCTAACATAGGAAATCTCGATATCCCCCCTTTGTTGGTGATCCCTCAAAAAGTGATACCGAATGACTATGTGCTTAGTGCGGCTGTGTTCAACGGGATTATCCGCCATGCGGATTGCACTCTCATTATCTTATAGGAGAGGGACTTTGCTAAATTTGTAGCCATAGTCCCTGAGGGTTTGCCTCATCCAAAGCAATTGAGCGCAACAATGGCCTGCGGCAATGTACTCAGTGTCGGCTAGGCGGCGGTTAGGCGGCGGCTAGGCGCGCGCCTAGGCGCTAATCGGTGGGCCGCCGCGTAGCCTAGGGCGCTGTGTGGCGTTTAGATAGACGCAGCGCCTAGGCGGCGCTCAGCCGTGCCTCCGCGGCAATTTTGCGGCGCGCAGGCGCCGTAGGTGGGCACGTAGGCGGGCGGCAGGAGCGCGCGTCGATTTTTAGTGCGTGGCCGAGTTTTTAGCGCGCGCCATCCTGCTCCCGCGTGGGAAAATCCAGAGTCCAGACGCTATCCCGCTCGGCCTCCCTCGTCCCCGCGCGGCAAAATCCAGACGCTATCCCGCGCCAGAGGAAGTTCAGCCACCGGCCTCCCTCGTCCCCGCCGGCCCTGCTTCCTGCCCGTGCCAGTGCCGGAGGAAGTTCAGCCATCACACCCCTCCCCGTCGGCCACCCCACTCCCCAAGGTGAGTTCTCCTCCCTCGCCGGCCGCTCCCCTCCCTGCTCATCCCCCTCCGCCAGCCGCTCCCCTGCTAACTTGGCCTCCCCTGCTTTCCTCCCCTGCTTTTAGCCTCTAGATCCTGCGGTCAAGAGAAAGGATAGCCTGATGTGTACAAGTGAAAGGATTAAGGATGTCATCAGAAACTGCAGCTGCACCTTCTGAAACTGAAGCAGCTAGAGCGAATCTCCTAAAAAGAAATTCAGATGATGTTGGATGGGAATATGGTGTTCTTGTTGATGCTAACAACAAAGACAAGGTGAAGTGTAAGTTCTATGACAAGGAGATGAGGGGAGGGATTTATAGGTTGAAGGAGCATCTTGCCCATGTTGGAAAGAATGTGAAGAAATGCACGTCTACAACCCGCAGGCTCTAGAGGCTAAAGAGAAGTGCAAGAAAGCAATAGAGGCTGCAAAAAGGAAGAGGGAGGAGAAGACTGTTCGTGAGCTAGAACTTAGAGAGGAAGTGAATGTATCTAGGGTTGGAGAGGAGTCAGAAGAAGTCACTTGTGTTGGAAGCTCACAGCCTCACAAATTAGGCCCAATTAACAAATGGACACATGCTATTGATCCTACCAAGGCTGATTCATTCAAACAACAGCAGCTGAACAAGGAACTGTGGAAAGAAAGAGAGCATGAGGTGCACAAGTTTATTGCAAGATGGGCCTATAATCGTGGTAAATTGCTAGTATACTATGCTGTTTTCACATTTTAAAATTCATTATTTGCTGTTATTCATGAACTAAACACTAATTAGACTTCATTTTTTAATCATTGGCAGGAATACCTTTCAATGCATGTGACAATGATGAGTTCAAGCAAATGTGTGAAGCAATTGGACAATTTGGACCAGGACTTACACCTCCAACTCAAGATGCCTTTTGAGATAGTTTGCTGGAAGAAGAATATGAAAGAACCAAGTGTTTGCTGCAGGAACGTGAAGCTAAGAAGATGAAAAATGGGTGCTCTATTATGACCGATGCTTGGTCAGATAGGAAGAGGAGAAGCATAATGAATATATGCACTAATTGTGCTGATGGAACCTCCTTCATCAGCTCAAAAGAGATGTCAGATGTGTCACACACAAGTGAAGTCATTTTTGAATTAGTGGACAAAGCAATTGAAGACATTGGTGAAGAAAATGTGGTGCAAGTAGTCACTGACAATGCCTCTAACAACATGGGAGCAAAGAAGCTATTGCTTGTGAAGAGACCACAAATATTTTGGACCTCTTGTGCAGCTCACACAATCAACTTGATGCTCCAAGGGATTGGCAACTTGCCTCGGTTCAGGAAAGTGATTGACCAAGCAAAGTCATTTACCATATTTGTGTATGGCCACACAAGAACATTGGAGTGCTTGAGATACTTCACAGAGGGGAAAGAGCTAGTGAGTCCAGGAGTGACTAGGTTTGCTTCATACTTTCTCACTTTGAACAGTATGCAAGAGAAGAAGGACCAGTTAAGGAAGATGGTGGTTCATAGCAGGTGGG
Organism: Zea luxurians; assembly: GCA_029449295.1. Classification (NCBI taxonomy): domain Eukaryota; kingdom Viridiplantae; phylum Streptophyta; class Magnoliopsida; order Poales; family Poaceae; genus Zea; species Zea luxurians. The sequence goes on from JAOPSE010000003.1 coordinate 89,397,281, forward strand.
ACTCATTAAAGTATGTGAAATCAAAGAAAGGAAAAGAGGCCACAGCTACTATATTGAGTCCAGCCTTTTGGAAGGATGTGAAGCTAATGTTGGTTGTTTTTGAGCCATTGGTCAAAGTCCTCCGTTTGGTTGATGGGGATGTGAAGCCATCCATGGGTTTCCTTTATGGAGAGCTACTAAAGGCAAAGAGAGAGGTCAAAGAGGCCTTTGGCAATGTTGAGTCTCGATTCAAAGATGTTATGGCTGTAATTGAGAAGAAGATGAATGGAAGACTTGATTCTCCATTGCATTTGACAGCTTTTTTACTGGATCCACACTATAGCTATGCTAACTCATCAATCTTTGATGAGCCCAAAATGAATGAAGCCTTCATATCTTATGTTGAGCAATTTTATTATCATGATGAGGACCAACAAGAACAGGCTGCCAACTTTGAATTGAAAAAATTTCAGAATAGAGAAGGACCATTTAGCAAGAAGCTTGCAAGAACTTTTCAAAACTATGATTACAATCCAGGTAGAGGTACTTATTATATGGTTGTTTGTTGTTTTCTAACATGGTTGTTTGTTGTTTTTAAACTAATAGAGGTGTTTCTAATTTATTTCAGCATCATGGTGGCGGTTATATGGAACTTAAACACCAGCTTTACAGAAGATGGCTACAAGGATATTATCTTTGACATCAAGCTCTTCTGGTTGTGAAAGAAATTCGAGTGGGTTTGAAGGGGTTAGTACCTATCTATTAATCATTTCAGCAGTACTATGTGTAATACCCAATTTGTAAGGGAGAGAATAAAAGGGGAAGAAAATGTTATTTCCTTTATTTCATACGCGTGGGTTGGACCCATTTGTCATCACATGTGAGCCATCTCTATTTATCATTCCATGAGGACACCTCACTTGAATAAATAAATGATTAACAAAGGACACTACTAAATCGTGCATCATGCTGGACTTTGTTTTGTGTGCATTTTGTGATAATATAAAAATGTATGACAAGATGAAGATTTGGTTTGAAACCTAAATTTGAAAATGGAAAATGAAAAAAAAGAAAAGAAAAGGGAAGAAGTATAAAATACAAATAGAAAGGAAGATATAAATATATCCTATTCAAATAGAAATTTGATTTTAGTTTTCTGTGCAGATGACCTGTGCAACCTGCAAACCAATTGTGAATTCAAATAGCAAGTTTGAATCTAGAGAAGGGAATTCAAAAAAAAAAGCAAAATGAGAAAAGAAAAAAAGAATAGGGTATTCCTGCGCTGGGCCCAATCCGCTTAGCCCAATCTCCTATCAGCTGCGCCTGCCCCAAATCCCAGCTCGCTAGCCGCTCAATAGGTTCACGCATGCATTCCTTTGCTCACTGACCCGTGGGGCCCTGTGGTCAGCTGCACGGTCGGGTCGTCTTCTTTCCCCCAACGACTTTCCACCATCTGCCCGTGGATCTCGCGTGACAGGAAGTCACCGCGCTTCTCGCCGTGCGTGCGCACCGTCCTCCCTCCCATGTCGCGCCCCGCGTGTGCTGGCGTGCGGACCTCGCGTAGCAGTCGCGCCCGGGTCTTATGCCGCTGACGTGTGGACCTCGACGGTTAGCGGCTCCTCCTCCATGAATATCCGATGCTTGATGCCAGGATTCTCGCGACGGCTCAACCACCTAACGGCCGCTGAGTTCCTCAGTGCATGCGCCCAGCGTAAATACTCGGATCGTCTTTGCCTTGCCTCATTCCCTGGGTTCGCGACCAAAGACGTTGAGTGTAGAGCGAAGGGGGAAAAAGCAGAGTGTATCACCAGCGCCGCGCCATACTGAGAAGAGGAATGAGTGTGAGAGAGGGTCGTGGGCACCGGCTCTGGCTGCGCATGTGCCTCTTGCCGCGCGCCCCTCCTGCGGCTTCCACCTACGCCGGGCGTTCTCCGCCGCGCATCCGCCACCACCGGCGGCGCCGAGGACATCCCTGTCGCTTCAATAGCCGGTAAGGACCCCTATTACTTCTGTCTTGTCATCCTCTATACTTAGGGCTAGCTGTATTGGCGGGTGGATTACTGGTGCGCCGGGTGGGTGTCTCACTGGCGGAGTTCTGCCATGGGTGCTGGGTCGGTCGCCGTGCCGCCGGGGTCCTGGGCGCGGATGCCCCTGCTCGGCCTCGGACGCGAGGTAGAAGAGAGTCTGGATGCCGCATGATCTCCTTTGGACGGCTTAGATCAGGTGATAGGATGTCCCTTCGTTCTATGTGATCCTGGTCGTTGGCGTTGGATCCAATGGTTGCAAATAGGTCGTGGTGCAGTGTTTGTGGATCGTGGATCACGGATCCAACCACCCAGATCGCGTACCGTTTCGTTGTGGGTGCAGTCTAATCTGGGCCGCCCATTGTGGATCATGTGGCTGAGAACTGAACTTACCCCTTCGCGAGTAAACATTTACTTATGAGCCCCTATGATCTTTATTATTCAACCCGCCATCCACTGCGGGTAAACTGAGTCTTAGGAAAACTTACACCGGGACCCCTGAACTTCTCTGTATTAGTGCGCCCAGTCCAGAGATGTTTAAAAACAGAGGAATATTTATAGAAATTCATTTTTAATACAAAAACAAATCTAGAAACTTGTAAAATTCATAGAAATTCCATCTTTGGTCCAAATTGAACCATTCCAATTTCTAAAATTTTGTAATAATATTCTCTATCATTTAGTGTCTCTGTTTTGGCATAAAAACAGTAAGAACATTAATTTAACATTTAATCCTATTTTAATCACACTAAACCTTAGGAAATTCATAACTTGAATTCTATAACTCCAAATTTAGTGATTCCAGTTCCTATGATTTCATTTTAATGTGTAGATGTTTACTGTATATTTTATCCATCTGTTTGGTGTGATGTTGATTTTGGCTATACTATGTATGTATTGTGTTGATGCGAATAGACGAGCAAGCCACTGTGGAAACTGAGGTTCAACCAGTAGAGGTAGCTGAGCAGGAGCTCATTGAAGGCAAGTTGTGCCCTTGATCACTTACTTTTCCCAGCCATGTTCTTATTAATTTTAATGATCTGCATAGGATAATTTTGATGGGATCCTTTATGTTACCCCAGTTTTGATTACCTCTATACCTTGTTCACCCATGAAATATTTTTGGGTAGTACTTGCTATTGCTTTATGTGGATTGGGTATGGAGATACACTACTCATGATTATCCTGTTATTATCTTGTTATTATTACTGTTCATGTTAAGATCATTAAATTAATGGGAACATGGAGCGACCACCCGGGAAAACAGTGCTACCACAAGGGTTTAATGGGACGCCCTTGGCTGATTAACTAGGAAAGCTAGTGGAGGTCTTCCTTACCCGAAAGGGGCAAGGGCAGTAGGGGAGTGGTCAGTGTAGGGAGGTCCTTGTTTGATTTTGCTGCGATGGCGGTCAGGCAAGAACCCTGCACTGGAGCTTCCTATAAACTGTAGCGGGATTTCTGAAGCTAGTGGAACTTTGTAAAGGCCTCGTAGTGTTACCCTGCCTCGCCTCCTCGGTAGAGGTGTATGGGATTGGCCATCTTTTGGCAGATGGGTAACATGACTTGTGGGTAAAGATGCGCAACCTCTGCAGAGTGTAAAACTAGTATACTAGCCGTGCTCACGGTCAAGAGCGGCTCGGACCCTCACATGATTAATTTATGGAACTTAAATTTAATTTGACATTTGCATCGCATTTGGGATTATTTTACTATTACTGTTCTTTATTATTATTAAGGTTTGGTATTTACTTACACTTAGTAATTGCTAATAAAATTTTGACCAACTTATAAAAGCAATGCTCAGCTTCATCCTCTATTTCATTGATCAGCCTTACACTTCATGAACTCCCATCTTTGGTGAGTTCATGTCACATTATTCCCCACGACTTGTTGAGCTATGAACGTATGTGAGCTCACCCTTGCTGTCTCACACCCCCCCACAGGAGAAGAACAGGTGGTCGAAGTGGAGTCGCCTAACACTGAGGCATTCGACTTGATCTAGGTGGCGTTTCTCAGTCGACATTGGCGCCGACGATCCTTAGTTCGTTTTATATTTATTCTTTTATTTTGTAATAAGTCTTCCGCTATGTAATAAGTACTCTGATGTTATTGTGACATTTATCTCTATACACTCTGTTATTATATATGTTGTCTTCTTGGCGCATGTATGAGATGCACCCGGCTTTGTTCCTTAAAACCGGGTGTTACAGAAGTGGTATCGGAGCAAATGTTGATTATAGGACGAAACCTAGATAGAAATGGACAGACCCTTTCCTACTTACCTTACTCTGATTCTCTCTATACTTATCTTGATTCTGTCTCACCTTCTACTGTTCTACTCTGATCATTCTTACCTTTTCTAATCTAAGACAAGATGGATTTCACACCTTGGAATCCCTACCCCTATGACATTTTTAAGAGATAGGAGACCTAAGAAAAAAATATTTTCTCTATTAAAAATGTTGTTTGATTGTTCTGATGAAAAATGTCTGATTTGCTTCTTTGATTGATTGAAATATTACATATGGACATCTTAGCATGTGCCAGCATAAGGTAATAAATTAGCTATGGTGGGTAAAATATTAATCTGCTTAGCTAATAAATCCCCCAAAGTATCATGAGTCATAATTACTGCCTTGTCTACTGCTCTCTCTTACCATATGTATCTAACTCAGATGGCCAATACCAGGAAAGGAAAGATTATCACGCAACAGCAAACAGAAATGAATCCTCCAAATCCTTCACCTGTTGAAATCGATCAAGTGATTGCAACCCAAAGGCTGGTAATACAACAATTGACAGACATGGTGACCGAAATGCAAAACCAGATAAGACAAGAACGCGAGGAAATACGTCAGGCCCGTCTGGAGATACATCAAGAAATAAGGCAATCACGGTTGGAGAGACAACGACAACAGCAACCACCATCTCCACCACCACCAGCTCCACCAAGCTACATAAACATATATATAAATTACTACTATTTGTAGGATCTACATGTTCATTTAGTTAGTATTCGGTATGATACTATTTTAGGAGGAATAAAAAGGTCTATTTGACCCCATGTGTTGCTAATAAAATTATGCGTCATGCTGAGATTTTGGTTTGGGCATATGTGTTGGACAATATGAGAAAACCCATGAGAGTAATTACACCTAAAGGGCCTATTGTGGCGAATCAAATGACACGTAGATTGACATTGACCATTATGGGTAGAGAATTTGGAGTTACTGCTATAATATTAGAGTCAAGCAGTATAGATCTGATCCTTGGTACGTCATGGCTAAGAAAGGCAAAGGCCGTTATAGCATGTGGTAGAGGTACCGTAGAACTCACTACCACTAAAGGAGAAAGATTTCAAGTTAATATTGCAGTAACCTCCTCATCCATGCGTGCAATGTTCTTTATGCCTGAGGAGTTTGTTGGTGACAACATCCGGGTGGTTAGAGATTTTCCGGATGTCTTTCCAGAGGAGTTACCAGGGATGCCACCTGATAGAGAAGTTGAGTTTGTTATTGATCTCCTACCTGGAACCGCCCCTATTTCTAAACGACCATACAGGATGGCCATAGAAGAACTAAAGGAATTTAAGAAGCAATTAACAGAGTTACAAGAGGTTGGGTACATTCGTTCGAATCCTTCACCTTATGGAGCGTCGGTTCTATTTGTATAGAAGAAAGATGGATCGCCGGGGATGTGCGTGGATTGTAGGATCCTTAACGATGTCACTGTGAAGAACGAGTATCCATTACCCCGCATTGAGGATTTATTTGATTAGATGAGAGGTGCAAGGGTATTCTCGGAGATCGATCTCCGACCGGGTTACCATCAAATGAAGATTAGGCCATCGGATATTCCCAAGACGGATTTCTCGACCCGATATGGTTTATATGAGTTCACCGTTATGTCATTTGGACTAACCAATACATCAGCCTATTTTATGGATCTGAAGAATAAGGTGTTCATGATCTGGACAAATTCGTCGTGGTATTCATTGACGATATTCTTATCTATTCTAAGAGTGATAGTGATCACGAGGAACATCTGAGGTTGGTACTACAGAAGCTACGAGATAACCAGCTATATGCCAAGTTCAGCAAGTGCGAGTTTTGGATTGGCGAGGTGCCATTCCTTGGACATATCATTTCTGATGGAGGGATATTAGTGGATCCTGCTAAGGTTAAGGAGATACTGGAGTGGAGAGTACCCACTACAGTTACCGAGATTCGAAGTTTCTTGGGACTTGCAGGATATTATCGGAGATTTATTGAAGGATTTTCTAAGATTGCTAAGTCTATCACCTCACTTCTGGAGAAGGGAAGAGAGTTTAAGTGGGACAAGAAGTGCCAAGATAGCTTTGATCAATTAAAGAAGAGATTGATGTCGCCACCAGTGTGGGTTATGCCAGATCTATAGAAGGGATTCGATATTTATTGTGATGCATGTGGCCAAGGCTTAGGATGTGTACTTATGCAAGAAGGACACGTGATCACCTACGCGTCTCGTCAGTTGCGGAAACATGAATTGAACTATCCCACTCATGACTTGGAATTGGCAGCCGTTGTGCATGCGCTAAAGATATGAAGGCATTATGTCATGGGAACCAAGTGTCAAGTGTATACGGATCATAAGTATTTGAAGTATATATTCACTTAGAAGGATCTCAACCTTAGGCAACATCGTTGGTTGGAGCTTAGTGAGGATTATGATTTGGAAATTCAATATCATCCGGGCAAGGCAAATTTGGTTGCAGATGCCTTGAGTCGAAAGGAGCATGTTCATTCAGCTGTTGTTGCCCAGCTACCCGATGAGATTGTGAGGATTTCAGGAGACTTAACCTGGGGATAGTTGCTCACACTGAAGGAGTTATTATTGATGTGCAACCTACTTTGGAGCAAGAAACCCGCAAAGGACAAATTGGTGATGCTAAAATACAAGAGATTAAGGATCTAATTACTGAAGGACGAGGTCCAGAATTCACGGAGGGTGAGCAAGGCACCGTATGGTTCAAGGACAGGATATGTGTTCCTGATATTGAAAGCCTTCGTGAGACTGTATTGAGGAGGCCCATGACTCGGATTATTCTATTCATCTTGGTAGTACCAAGATGTATCAGGATTTGAAGCAGAAGTATTGGTGGTATGGATTGAAAAGAGGTGTGGCTGCACATGTGGCTATGTGCGATGTGTGTCAAAAAGTTAAGGATGAACACCAAAGACCAGCTTGACTATTATACCCATTAAAGATACATGACTGGTAGTGGAAAGAGATTGGTAAGGACTTCATTACCAGATTGTCTCGCACCTCGAAAGAATATGATTCTATATGGGTTATTATGGATAGATTGACCAAAGTGGCTCACTTCATTCCGGTCAAGACTACTTATAAGGGATCTCAATTGGTAGAGTTATACATGGCTCGGATTATGTCTCTACACTGTGTATCGAAGAAGATCGTTTCGGATAGAGGATCACAGTCTACCTTCAGATTTTGGAAAACTTTTCATGAGAATATGGATACGAAGTTGAATTTTAATTTGGCTTACCAACCTCCGACTGATGGACAGATCGAAAGGACTAACCAAGTATTGGAAGATAAGTTGAGAGCTTATGCCCTTCGGCATGGTAGTAGTTGGGACAAGAGTCTACCTTATGCTGAGTTCTCCTATAATAATAGCTATCAGGCCAGTTTGAAGATGTCACCGTTTGAGGCTTTATATGGCAGAAAGTGTAGGACTCCCCTGTATTGGGATCAGACTGGAGAAAGACAGTTCTTTGGTCCTGAACTTATACAAGAGGCAGAAGAACAAGTTCGAATTATAAGAGAAAATTTGAGAATTGCACAATCCAGGCAAAAGAGCTATGCTGATAATAGGAGAAGACTACTAGAGTTTAAGGAGGGTGATCATGTATATTTGAAGGTGTCACCACTTTGGGGTATGAGAAGATTCAAAGTCAAAGGAAAGTTGTCCCCTCGCTTTATTGGACCCTTCTTAATCTTAAAGCGAGTGGGAGAGGTTGCATATCAATTGGAGTTACTGGATCATCTCGCGGATGTTCATGATGTATTCCATGTATCTCAGCTGAAGAAGTGTCTCCGTGTCCCTGAGGAACAGTTACCAATGGAAGAGCTCAATGTTCAAGGTGATTTGACTTACACGAAGTACCCGATCAAGATTCTTGATACCTTGACTCGAGACACAAGGAGCAAAAGTGATAAAGATGTACAAAGGACAATGGAGTCATCATGGAGAAGACGAAGCTACATGGGGAAGAGAAGAAGAGCTTCGCATAGATTTCCCCATCTTTCCCTCGTTCTTCCTAAATCTCGAGGACGAGATTATTTTTAAGGGGGGTAGGATTTGTAATACCCAATTTGTAAGGGAGAGAATAAAAGGGGAAGAAAATGTTATTTCCTTTATTTCATACGCGTGGGTTGGACCCATTTGTCATCACATGTGAGCCATCTCTATTTATCATTCCATGAGGACACCTCACTTGAATAAATAAATGATTAACAAAGGACACTACTAAATCGTGCATCATGCTGGACTTTGTTTTGTGTGCATTTTGTGATAATATAAAAATGTATGACAAGATGAAGATTTGGTTTGAAACCTAAATTTGAAAATGGAAAATGAAAAAAAAGAAAAGAAAAGGGAAGAAGTATAAAATACAAATAGAAAGGAAGATATAAATATATCCTATTCAAATAGAAATTTGATTTTAGTTTTCTGTGCAGATGACCTGTGCAACCTGCAAACCAATTGTGAATTCAAATAGCAAGTTTGAATCTAGAGAAGGGAATTCAAAAAAAAATAAAGCAAAATGAGAAAAGAAAAAAAGAATAGGGTATTCCTGCGCTGGGCCCAATCCGCTTAGCCCAATCTCCTATCAGCTGCGCCTGCCCCAAATCCCAGCTCGCTAGCCGCTCAATAGGTTCACGCATGCATTCCTTTGCTCACTGACCCGTGGGGCCCTGTGGTCAGCTGCACGGTCGGGTCGTCTTCTTTCCCCCAACGACTTTCCACCATCTGCCCATGGATCTCGCGTGACAGGAAGTCACCGCGCTTCTCGCCGTGCGTGCGCACCGTCCTCCCTCCCATGTCGCGCCCCGCGTGTGCTGGCGTGCGGACCTCGCGTAGCAGTCGCGCCCGGGTCTTATGCCGCTGACGTGTGGACCTCGACGGTTAGCGGCTCCTCCTCCATGAATATCCGATGCTTGATGCCAGGATTCTCGCGACGGCTCAACCACCTAACGGCCGCTGAGTTCCTCAGTGCATGCGCCCAGCGTAAATACTCGGATCGTCTTTGCCTTGCCTCATTCCCTGGGTTCGCGACCAAAGACGTCGAGTGTAGAGCGAAGGGGGAAAAAGAAGAGTGTATCACCAGCGCCGCGCCATACTGAGAAGAGGAATGAGTGTGAGAGAGGGTCGTGGGCACCGGCTCTGGCTGCGCATGTGCCTCTTGCCGCGCGCCCCTCCTGCGGCTTCCACCTACGCCGGGCGTTCTCCGCCGCGCATCCGCCACCACCGGCGGCGCCGAGGACATCCCCGTCGCTTCAATAGCCGGTAAGGACCCCTATTACTTCTGTCTTGTCATCCTCTATACTTAGGGCTAGCTGTATTGGCGGGTGGATTACTGGTGCGCCGGGTGGGTGTCTCACTGGCGGAGTTCTGCCATGGGTGCTGGGTCGGTCGCCGTGCCGCCGGGGTCCTGGGCGCGGATGCCCCTGCTCGGCCTCGGACGCGAGGTAGAAGAGAGTCTGGATGCCGCATGATCTCCTTTGGACGGCTTAGACCAGGTGATAGGATGTCCCTTCGTTCTGTGTGATCCTGGTCGTTGGCGTTGGATCCAATGGTTGCAAATAGGTCGTGGTGCAGTGTTTGTGGATCGTGGATCACGGATCCAACCACCCAGATCGCGTACCGTTTCGTTGTGGGTGCAGTCTAATCTGGGCCGCCCATTGTGGATCGTGTGGCTGAGAACTGAACTTACCCCTTCGCGAGTAAACATTTACTTATGAGCCCCTAGGATCTTTATTATTCAACCCGCCATCCACTGCGGGTAAACTGAGTCTTAGGAAAACTTACACCGGGACCCCTGAACTTCTCTGTATTAGTGCGCCCAGTCCAGAGATGTTTAAAAACAGAGGAATATTTATAGAAATTCATTTTTAATACAAAAACAAATCTAGAAACTTGTAAAATTCATAGAAATTCCATCTTTGGTCCAAATTGAACCATTCCAATTTCTAAAATTTTGTAATAATATTCTCTATCATTTAGTGTCTCTGTTTTGGCATAAAAACAGTAAGAACATTAATTTAACATTTAATCCTATTTTAATCACACTAAACCTTAGGAAATTCATAACTTGAATTCTATAACTCCAAATTTAGTGATTCCAGTTCCTATGATTTCATTTTAATGTGTAGATGTTTACTGTATATTTTATCCATCTGTTTGGTGTGATGTTGATTTTGGCTATACTATGTATGTATTGTGTTGATGCAAATAGACGAGCAAGCCACTGTGGAAACTGAGGTTCAACCAGTAGAGGTAGCTGAGCAGGAGCTCATTGAAGGCAAGTTGTGCCCTTGATCACTTACTTTTCCCAGCCATGTTCTTATTAATTTTAATGATCTGCATAGGATAATTTTGATGGGATCCTTTATGTTACCCCAGTTTTGATTACCTCTATACCTTGTTCACCCATGAAATATTTTTGGGTAGTACTTGCTATTGCTTTATGTGGATTGGGTATGGAGATACACTACTCATGATTATCCTGTTATTATCTTGTTATTATTACTGTTCATGTTAAGATCATTAAATTAATGGGAACATGGAGCGACCACCTGGGAAAACAGTGCTACCACAAGGGTTTAATGGGACGCCCTTGGCTGATTAACTAGGAAAGCTAGTGGAGGTCTTCCTTACCCGAAAGGGGCAAGGGCAGTAGGGGAGTGGTTAGTGTAGGGAGGTCCTTGTTTGATTTTGCTGCGATGGCGGTCAGGCAAGAACCCTGCACTGGAGCTTCCTATAAACTGTAGCGGGATTTCTGAAGCTAGTGGAACTTTGTAAAGGCCTCGTAGTGTTACCCTGCCTCGCCTCCTCGGTAGAGGTGTATGGGATTGGCCATCTCTTGGCAGATGGGTAACATGACTTGTGGGTAAAGATGCGCAACCTCTGCAGAGTGTAAAACTAGTATACTAGCCGTGCTCACGGTCAAGAGCGGCTCGGACCCTCACATGATTAATTTATGGAACTTAAATTTAATTTGACATTTGCATCGCATTTGGGATTATTTTACTATTACTGTTCTTTATTATTATTAAGGTTTGGTATTTACTTACACTTAGTAATTGCTAATAAAATTTTGACCAACTTATAAAAGCAATGCTCAGCTTCATCCTCTATTTCATTGATCAGCCTTACACTTCATGAACTCCCATCTTTGGTGAGTTCATGTCACATTATTCCCCACGACTTGTTGAGCTATGAACGTATGTGAGCTCACCCTTGCTGTCTCACCCCCCCCCCCCACAGGAGAAGAACAGGTGGTCGAAGTGGAGTCGCCTAACACTGAGGCATTCGACTTGATCTAGGTGGCGTTTCTCAGTCGACATTGGCGCCGACGATCCTTAGTTCATTTTATATTTATTCTTTTATTTTGTAATAAGTCTTCCGCTATGTAATAAGTACTCTGATGTTATTGTGACATTTATCTCTATACACTCTGTTATTATATATGTTGTCTTCTTGGCGCATGTATGAGATGCACCCGGCTTTGTTCCTTAAAACCGGGTGTTACACTATGATTAAATTTCAGAACTGAAAATGCTTTTGTTTTAAATTTATAGATACACACTAAGAAGAGAAATAGGCTGACTACAACCCGCCTCAACAAGTTGGTCTATATTCAGTTCAATAACAGGCTGATGAATAAGAGAGAAAAGATTAAGTCAAAGAAAATCACTGATGTTCTCTTGTCTAGTGATACAACTGAAGCTCAAGGTTTTCTCCAAGAGGGTGGAGATGATTGTGCACAAGTTATCTTTAGAGATGGGGAGGAAGATGAGATGGAAGGTACAGGGATACCTTGGTCTGTTATTGGAGAGGCAGTGGGAGCAGAAGAACAGCTTGAGCCTCGTAGAAGTGCAAGAGTGAGAGAGCTCTATGAAGGAGAAGAGTTTGAGTCTGAAGAAGAAGAGTATGAAGATGAAGATCTGTGCTACAGTGAAGATGAAATATGGTCTGGACCATCTCCATCTAGTAGTGAAGCCTTTTGTGATGCCCTGGTCTTATAAACTGCAGTTGTGTCACTTTGTGTCTGTGTGTCTTCTTTTGTGATTAGTGAGACCTGAACTAAGAACTATGTGCTTGTGTTGTCCTTTATTTATAAATTGTGTTACGCACTTGTATTACTGTCCTATCCACTGGTGTTGTAATTACTAGCTGCTGATATGGTGTGCTCAACTGCTCATGAATGGGAGGTTGCTGAAATCATCCAGATAAGTCACAATTTAGTGTTTTCTATTTTTTTATGAACAGCTAGCCATCTATTGACTAATTTACTAACTACTAGCTATCAAAATGTGTTGCAGCCTTGCAGGAGCTAGGAACATGCAAGAGTAAGCTCAGCTAGGAATCAGATATGTCTACTGGCCTTCTTTTTATACTTACTGTGACTCATATATAGTAGTTATATACATATATATAGTTATATACATAATATATATATATAATTTATGGCTATATTGCCAAAACGCCTAGAAGCGCCTAGGACCGAGTACTCCCGACTAGGCGCTAGGCAATGGGTCAGCGCCTAGATTCCGCCTAGCGCCTAGCTGAACTTTGAATGTACTCGGCTTCGGCGGTTGAAAGAGCTACTGAGTTTTGTTCCTTTGAAGCCCAAGACACCAGGGATCTTCCCAAGAACAGACAAGTCCCTGATGTGCTCTTTCTATCAATTTTACACCCTGCTCAATCAGCATCTGAATATCCTAATAAATCAAAAGTGGATCCCTTGGGGTACCAAAGACCAAACTTAGGAGTATGAACTAAATATCTCAAGATTCGTTTCATGGCCCTAAGGTGAACTTCCTTAGGATCGGCTTGGAATCTTGCACACATGCATATGGAAAGCATAATGTCTGGTCGAGATGCACATAAATAGAGTAAAGATCCTATCATCGACCGGTATACCTTTTGATCTACGGATTTACCTCCCGTGTCGAGGTCGAGATGCCCATTGGTTCCCATGGGTGTCTTGATGGGCTTGGCATCCTTCATCCCAAACTTGGTAAGGATGTCTTGAATGTACTTCGTTTGGCTAATGAAGGTGCCCTCTTGGAGTTGCTTGACTTGAAATCCTAAGAAATACTTCAACTCCCCCATCATAGACATCTTGAATTTTTGTACCATGATCCTACTAAACTCTTCACATGTAGATTTGTTAGTAGACCCAAATATGATATCATCAACATAAATTTAGCATACAAACAAATCATTTGCAATTGTTTTAGTAAAGAGAGTAGGATCGGCTTTTCCGACTTTGAAACCATTAGTGATAAGAAAACCTCTTAGGCATTCATACCATGCTCTTGGGGCTTGCTTGAGCCCATAAAGCGCCTTAGAGAGTTTGTAAACATGGTTAGGGTACTCACTATCTTCAAAGTCGGGAGTTTGCTCAACATAGACCTCTTCCTTGATTGGTCCATTGAGGAAGGCACTTTTCACGTCCATTTGGTAGAGCTTAAAGCCATGGTAAGTAGCATAGGCAAGTAATATACGAATTGACTCGAGCCTGGCTACGGGTGCATAAGTTTCTCCAAAATCCAAACCTTCGACTTGTGAATAACCCTTGGCCACAAGTTGTGCTTTGTTCCTTATCACCACACCATGCTCATCTTGCTTGTTGCGGAAAACCCATTTGGTTCCTACAACATTTTGGTTAGGACGTGGAACTAAATGCCATACCTCATTTCTCGTGAAGTTGTTGAGTTCCTCTTGCATTGCCAACACACAATCCGAATCTCTTAATGCGTCTTCCACCCTGTATGGCTCAATAGAAGACACAAAAGAGTAATGTTCACAAAAGTGAGCGACACGAGATCGAGTGGTTACCCCCTTATGAATATCACCGAGGATGGTGTTCACGGGGTGATCTTGTTGTATCGCTTGGTGGACTCTTGGATGTGGTGGTCTTTGATCTTGTTCATCTTCCTTGTCATGATCATGGTTATCTCTCCCTTGATCATTGTCCTCCTCTTGAGGTGTCTCATTGTCTTGATCTTCATTTTCATCATCTTAAGCTTGATCCTCATCTTGAGTTGGTGGAGATGCTTGATTGGAAGATGTTGATGGTTGATCTTGTGCTTGGGGAGGCTCTTCGGATTCCTTAGGACACACATCCCCAATGGACATGTTCCTTAGTGCGACGCATGGAGCTTATTCATCATCTAGCTCATCAAGATCAACTTGCTCTACTTGAGAGCCGTTAGTCTCATCAAACACAATGTCACAAGAAACTTCAACTAGTCTAGTGGACTTGTTAAAGACTCTATATGCCCTTGTGTTTGAGTGATAACCAAGTAAAAAACCTTCTACAGCCTTAGGAGCAAATTTAGATTTTCTACCTCTTTTAACAAGAATTAAAGCATTTGCTACCAAAGACTCTAAAATATGAAACATTGGGCTTTTTACCGGTGAGGAGTTCATATGATGTCTTCTTGAGAATTCGGTGAAGGTAGAGACGGTTGATGGCGTAGCAAGCGGTGCTGATTGCTTCCGCCCAAAACTGGTCCGAAGTCTTATACTCATCAAGTATGGTCCTCGCCATGTCAAGTAGAGTTCTATTCTTTCTCTCCACTACACCATTTTGTTGTGGTGTGTAGGGAGAAGAGAACTCATGCTTGATGCCCTCCTCCTCAAAGAAGCCTTCAATTTGAGAGTTCTTGAACTCAGTCCCATTGTCGCTTCTAATCTTTTTGATCCTTAAGCCAAACTCATTTTGAGCCCGTCTTAAGAATCCCTTTAAGGTCTCTTGGGTTTGAGATTTATCCTGCAAAAAGAATATCCAAGTGAAGCGAGAATAATCATCCACTATAACTAGACAGTACTTACTCCCGCCGATGCTTATGTAAGCTATCGGGCGGAATAGATCCATGTGGAGTAGCTCGAGCGGCCTATCCATTGTCATGATGTTTTTCTGTGGATGATGGGCACCAACTTGCTTCCCTGCTTGACATGCGCTACAAACCCTGTCTTTCTCAAAATGAACATTTGTTAGTCCCAAAATGTGCTCTCCCTTTAGAAGCTTATGAAGATTCTTCATCCCAACATGGGCTAGTCGGCGATGCCAGAGCCAACTCATATTAGTCTTAGCAATTAAGCAAGTATCGAGTTCAGCTCTATTGAAATCAACTAAGTATAGCTGACCCTCTAATAGTCCCTTAAATGCTATTGAATCATCACTTCTTCTAAAGACAGTAACACCTATATCCGTAAAAAGACAATTGTAGCCCATTTTGCATAATTGAGAAACAGAAAGCAAGTTGTAATCTAAAGAATCTACAAGAAAAACATTGGAAATAGAATGGTCAGGTGATATAGCAATTTTACCGAGTCTTTTGACCAAACCTTGATTTCCATCCCCGAATGTGATAGCTCTTTGGGGATCATGGTTTTTCTCATAGGAGGAGAACATCCTTTTCTCCCCAGTCATGTGGTTTGTGCACCCGCTATCAATGATCCAACTTGAGCCCCAAATGCATAAACCTACAAAACAAGTTTAGGCCTTGTTCTTAGGAACCCAAACTATCTTGGGTCCTTTCATATTAGAAACAAGCACCTTGGGTACCCAAACACAAGTCTTGGAGCCCTTGTGTTTGCCCCCAACATATTTGGCAACTACTTTGCCTGATTTGTTAGTAAGCACATAAGAAGCATCAAAAGTCTTAAATGAAACATTAGGCTCATTTGATGCAATATGAGATTTCTTTTTAGGCATTTTAACATGTGTAGAACGTCTAGAGCTAGAAGCCTCATTCTTATAAATAAATGCATGGTGAGAAACAGAATGAGTCTTCTTGGCATGAATTCTCCTAATCTTATCCTCAGGATAACCAGCAGGATATAAAATATAGCCCTCGTTATCCTGAGGTATGGGAGCCTTACCTTTAACAAAATTAGACAATCTTTTAGGGGCTTTAAGTTTGACATTGTCTCCCTGTTGGAAGCCAATGCCACCTTAATGTCAGGGCATCTCCCACTATTGAGCATGCTTCTAGCAAATTTAAATTTTTCATTTTCTAAGTCATGCTCATTTATTTTAGCACTAAGTTGAGCTATGTGATCATTTTGTTGTTTAATTAAAGCTAAGTGATCATGGATAGCATCAACATTAATGTCTCTACATCTAGTACAAATAGTAACATGATCAACGCTAGATGTAGAGGGTTTGCAAACATTTAATTCATCAATCTTAGCATGTAACATATCATTTTCATTTCTAAGATTGGAAATAACATCATTGCAAACATTTAAACCTTTAGCCTTAGCAATTAATTTTTCATTCTCAATTTTAAGGCTAACAAGTGATTTTCAACTTGTCAATTTTAGCAATCAAACTAGCATTATCATTTTTAAGTTTGACAAGAGAATCATCACAAACATTTGATTTCTCAACCTTAGCAATTAATTTGGCATTTTCATTTCTAAGGCTGGAGATAGTGTCATGGCAAGTGCTAAGCTCACTAGTTAATTTTTCACATTTTTCTACTTCCTGAGCATAAGCATTTTTCACCTTAACATGCTTCTTGTTTTCCTTAATAAGAAAGTCCTCTTGGCTATCCAAGAGTTCATCCTTCTCATGAATATCACTAATCAATTCATTTAATTTTTCATTTTGCTGCATGTTAAGATTGGCAAAAAGAGTAAACAAATCATCCTCATCATCACTAGAGCTAGCCTCATCACTAGATGTTGCATACTTAGTGGAGGATCTTGATTTTACCTTCTTCTTCTTGTCGTCCTTTGCCATGAGGCACTTGTGGCCGACGTTGGGGAAGAGAAGACCCTTGTTGACGGCTATGTTGGCGGCGTCCTTGTCAGAGGAGGAGTCGGTGGAGCTCTCGTCGGAGTCCCACTCCCGACAAACATGGGCATCGCCGCCCTTCTTCTTGTAGTACCTCTTCTTTTCCTTCTTCTTTCCCCTTTTGTCGTTATCCCTGTCACTATCACTAGACAAAGGACATTTAGCAATAAAATGAACGGTCTTACCATATTTGTAGCAATCCTTCTTGGAGCGGGGTTTGTAATCCTTCCCCCTCCTTTGCTTGAGGATTTGGCGGAAGCCCTTGATGATGAGCGCCATCTCCTCGTTGTCGAGCTTGGAGGTGTCAATGGGGAGTCTACTTGATGTAGACTCTTCTTTCTTCTCCTCCACCGCCTTGAATGCGACGGGTTGCACATCGGGTGTTGAGGAGGCGCCTTGCTCAATGATTTTCTTGGAGCCTTTGATCATCAATTCAAAGCTCACAAATTTTCCTATAACTTCCTCGGGAGACATTGGCCCTGTTTGTTTCGGCTTCTGGCAACTTCTGGCCACCAAAAGCTGCTACGGACTGCCAAACAATCAGCTTTTCAGCCAGCTTCTATAAAATTCGTTAGGACAAAAACCATCCAAAATCAACATAAACATATAATCGGTTGAGTCATTGTAATAATAAGAATCTGTCACTTTCTAGATCCTAAGTCCTATGAACAACTTTATCTTCCTCCACACGTAATCGTAATGATACTCAGATTCTTCCCACAGCCAGATTCTCCCCACAGCCAGATTTTCAGAAAAGCTGGTCAGAAAAAAGCTGAACCAAACAGGCCCATTAGCTTATATCTAGGATCACCACGAATTAATTGAACTTGAGTAGGGTTAATAAAAACGAGTGATCTAAGAATAACCTTGACCATCTCATGGTCATCCCATTTTGTGCTCCCGAGGTTGCGCACTTGGTTCACCAAGGTTTTGAGTCGGTTGTACATGGCTTGTGGCTCCTCCCCTTGGTTGAGCATAAATCGACCGAGCTCCCCCTCGATCGTCTCTCGCTTGGTGATCTTGGTCACCTCATCTCCTTCGTGCGCGGTCTTGAGTACGTCCCAAATCTCTTTGGCACTCTTCAACCCTTGCACCTTATTATACTCCTCTCAACTTAGAGAGGCGAGGAGTATAGTAGTGGCTTGGGAGTTGAAGTGCCAGATTTGGGCTACCTCGTCCGAGTCATAGCCTTCATCCCCCACGGCTGGTTCCTGCGCACCAAACTCAGCAATGTCCCAAATGCTAGCGTGGAGTTAGGTTAGATGGTGCCTCATTTTATCACTCCACATACAATAATCTTCACCGTCAAAAATCGGTGGTTTGCCTAGTGGGACGGAAAGTAAAGGGGTGTGTTTGGAAATACGAGGATAGCGTAAGGGGATCTTACTAAACTTCTTGTGCTCATGGCGCTTAGAAGTGATGGACGACACGTCAGAGCCAGAGGTAGATGGCGACGAAGAATCGGTCTCGTAGTAGACCACCTTCTTCATCTTCTTTTTCTTGTCGCCGCTCTGATGCAACTTGGTGTGTGAAGGGGATCCCTTCCCCTTATTGCTGGACTCTCCCGATGGAGCCTTCTCGTGGCTTGTGGCGGGTTTCTCACCGGTCACCATCTCCTTCATGGTGTGATCTCCTGACATCACTTTGAGCGGTTAGGCTCTAATGAAGTATCGGGCTCTAATACCAATTGAAAGTCTCCTAGAGAGGGGGGTGAATAGGCAAATCTGAAATTTATAAACTTTAAGCACAACAACAAGCCGGGGTTAGCGTTAGAAATATAATCGAGTCCGAAAGAGAGGGCGAAAACAAATCAACCAAAGAAATAGAGCGGATGACACGGTGATTTGTTTTTACCGAGGTTCGGTTCTTACAAACCTACTCCCCGTTGAGGTGGTCACAAAGACCGGGTCTCTTTCAACCCTTTCCCTCTCTCAAACGGTCAACTAGACCGAGTGAGCTTCTCTTCTCAATCAATTGGGACACTTAGTCCCCACAAGGACCACCACACAATTGGTGTCTCTTGCTTTGATTACAAATGTCTTGGGAATAAGAAATGGGGAAGAAGAAAAGCGATCCAAGCGCAAGAACTCAAATGAACACAAATCTCTCTCTCTCTCGCTAGTCACTATTTGATTGGAATGATCTTTGGACTTGGGAGAGGATTTGATCTCTTGTTTGTGTCTTGGAGTGAAGTCTAGAGCTCTTGTATTGAATGCAATGGCTGAAAACTTGGATTCCTTGAAGTGTGGTGGTTGGGGGGTATTTATAGCCCCAACCACCAAAGTGGCTGTTGGGGAAGGCTGTCTGCGAAGGGCGCATCAGACAGTCCGATGCGCCACCGGACACTGTACGGTGCCAGCCACGTCACCCAACCGTTAGGGTTCGACCGTTGGAGCTTCTGACAACTGGGCCACCGGACAGTCCGGTGGTGCACCGGACAGTCACTGTTCACTGTCCGGTGCGCCTTCTGGCGCCTGCTCTGACTCTACGCACGCAGTCCGCACTATTCACTATTCATTCTGCAGTCGACCGTTGGCGCTGTAGCCGTTACTCCCGCTGGCACACCGGACAGTCCGGTGAATTATAGCGGGGAGCAATTCCAGAAACCCGAAGGTGGCAAGTTCAGAGTTGATCCACCCTGGTGCACCGGACACTGTCCGATGGCACACCGGACAGTCCGGTGCGCCAGACCAGGGCAGCCTTCGGTTGCTTTGCTCCTTTCTTTTTGAACCCTTTCTTTTAACTTTATATTGGTTTATTGTGAACCTTTGGCACCTGTGGAACATATATTCTAGAGCAAACTAGTTAGTCCAATTATTTGTGTTGGGCAATTTCAACCACCAAAATCATTTAGGAAAAGGTTTGACCCTATTTCCCTTTCACTATCCGGTACCCTACCTAGTGACTGGTTGTGTTAGGTGGTCAATGGTCATTTTCCTATAGTGGTCTCCCTCGTCGCCTTTGTGTCGTTGCTCTCCTCCCTCAAGATCCTCTCCCTTTTGTTGTTGCTCGCCGCTGGTTGGCCAACACCAACCCCTTGACCCAACACTGTACCCGACTCAACATCTTATCATGTTCGGTGGTCGTTCCTCGGCTGTCTTTAGTCATCCCCACTCTCTGGTATATGCCTACTCGATTTGTCCTTCCCTCTTCCTTTTGTCTGTTGATCTGTCTCATCTGTTATGATTGAGCATATTACTTATATGATATTTAGGAGTAATCTACTTATAATTTGGACTTTGGCGCATATAAATGAAAATGATGCCACTTAGTAGAATCTAGGAACCACTCATGAAAGACATGATATCATGTGTTAAGAATTTTAGAGCTATGTGATATGCTCCTAGTCATTTTAAACCATATATAGGTTTGCTCAAGGATCATGAATCAGACTGAGCAATCCTACCATATGTGATTGTCGTAGTATATGTATGCTTATTTTTTTATAAAAAAGATATATAACAAAAAGTACACATGAAAGGTAAACTAGATACCACATGAAAGATATGCCTACCAAATAGGAGTAAAAACCAATTATCTTATTATGGGTGGAGAATTTAGGTCCATAATTTTTACTAATCCACTTGGCAATAAACTTGAACCAATATGATGTACCTCATAAAGCTATAATATACATTCCAACTTTGTCAAGTTTTCAAGTTCTCCGAAATCCATTGGACTTCTCAGTTTCCTCTTGGGGGCAAAACCTTCTTAGTGATCTTCATGTTTGATATGATTTCTTTCGGCACCCAAATCTGCTTGGCCCCTTTTATTTTCGCTTGCTTCCTCATATTGATGGCTACCACCTTGTTATTTTTCTTCTTGAGAAGATAAGGCGTGGTAGCCTTTTTGTTCAACTTGTTGGTGCAGGTGTTGGAGAGCTTTCTTATTGATTTTTTGCTTTTCTCCCCATTCTTCACTTTCCACTAAAAATACTTGTGGTCTTTTTATGGCATACAAAATAAACCATAGTTTCTCTGTCATCAAGTTTCTTCACTTCTTTGATGGTGTTATCTTGATGGAGTTGGGTGAGCTTCATCTTGCCTTTCTTTTTTGTAAGTCCTTTGTGAGGCGAACCACTTCTTGTTTGAGCTACTCATTCTTCCTTACAAATTCCTTGAGCATGTTTCTACAATGACATCCTTAACACATACGTGATTGCAAGGGGTGAGATGAATGCAAGAAGTAGAGATATCATTTTTTATCAATTTTAATTGTTTCAATTTTAGGTGCCTCGTAGGTACTACCGATAGCTCCTAGCTTGTTAGACTGCTTATTATAGTGTGTACTAAGAATTTCTATTTTGTTTAGCATACTATCATAAGCATCTTGAAAGCTAGCTAATTTTGCTTTTCAATGTTTCATTTATCTTCATTGGGTATCAGAACCACACGTTGTCCACATCAATCTCCATCGTTGTGATCTAACTCAAATTTGTCTCTCCAAAACATTCATTAGTTATAATAATCTTATTCTACCGTTAATCACCAAAACACTTAAGAGCTTAGACGATGTTTTTAGGTGTAATTTGCACTACCGGAATCCGCGCCTTTGCCGAGTGCCGGTGGCTTTGCCGAGTGCTTTTTATCGGGCACTCGGCAAAGCAGACTTTGCCGAGCGCCGCACTCGGCAAAGTCCTGCGCTCGGTAAAGAGCTAGTTTACCGAGTGTAGGACACTCGGCACAGCAAAGCACTCGGCAAAGACTGCTTTGCCGAGCGTCAAGCACTCGGCAAACATGGCTCTCGGCAAAGGGTCGTTAGCGGCCGTCTACAACTAACACCGTCAGTCTTTGCCGAGTGTCAAATATCTGGCACTCGGCAAACAGTCTTTGCCGAGTGTTCTATGTAGACACTCGGCAAAGTACATTTTTATTTTTTTTTTATTTTGGTCACCAAACTTTTTGTGATATGTTTCTACACTATGTAGACCTACATGTACCATTTTGGGATAATTATAACAGTGTTTTCTATAGCTAGTACATTTAGTTTGTTTATTTGAATTTCTTCGGAAAATTCAGATTTGAACTGCAGGTCACTCGAAACTTGGAAAACCGTGAATGCAAAAATGATATCCATGCTACATAGCACAAGTTACGACCGATTTCAGGAGCGGACCGGAAACTTCGAGCACCATGCTCACTCAACATGACCGTAAACTTGCCATCCAGGTGTTTAAAAATTATATAAAACAGAAACAAAGTCAGAAAATCATGAAACCTGTCCATGTGTCATGATATCATATGTAGAGGCTGTGATAAAAATTTGAAAAAGTTTCGAGAAAGCTGTAACGCACTATGTGTACAAACCTAAGAGATCCACATTAAAACTCTATGATTTCATGTGTGGTTCTCTTAGGTTTCTACACATAATGTCTTACAACTTTCTCCAAACATTCTAAATTTTTTTATCACAGACTCTACATATGATATCATGATATGTGGACAAGTTTCATGATTTTCTAAGTTTGTTTGTGTTTTATAAATTTTTTAAACAGCTGTATGGCAAGTTCACGGCCATGTTGAGTGAGCATGGTGCTCGAAGTTTCCGGTCCGCTCCTGAAATCGGTCGTAACTTATGCTATGTAGCATGGATATCATTTTTGCATGCACGGTTTTCCAAGTTTCAAGTGACCTGCAGTTCAAATCTGAATTTTCCGAAGAAATTCAAATAAACAAACTAAATGTACTAGCTATAGAAAACACTGTTATAATTGTCCCAAAATGGTACATGTAGGTCTATATAGTGTAGGAACATACCACAAAAATTTTGGTTGGCAAAATAAAAAAAATAAAAATATACTTTGCCGAGTGTCCAAAGAAGACACTCGGCAAAGACTCTATTTGCCGAGTGCCAGCCCGGCAGCATTCAGCAAAAACAATAAGTTAAGGTTTTGCCGAGTGCCTGTCAGTCGGCACTCGGCAAAATGTATTTTAAATTTTTTAAAAAAATGCTTTGCCGAGTGCCCGCGATCTGGCACTCGGCAAAGACGGCTTTGCCGAGTGCCAGGTCCGAGGCACTCGGCAAAATTAAGGTTTTGTCGAGTGCCTGTCAGTCGGCACTCGACACAATGTATTTTAAAATTTTTAAAAAATACTTTGCCGAGTGCCAGGTCCGAGGCACTCGACAAAATGTATTTTAAAATTTTTAAAAAATTCTTTGCCGAGTGCCCGCGATCTGGCACTCGGCAAAGCCGTTGAATAATACTCTGGTCGTCTTCCTCTCTTCTTCTCTTCGCTCACTTCCTTTCTTCTCTCATCTAACCCGCGCCCACGCCGCCACCACGCCGCCGGGCCGCTTCCCGCCGCCCCCACGCCGCCACCACGCCGCCGGGCGCCGCGCCCCGCCCCCACGCCGCCGGGCCGCGCCCCGCCGCCCCCACGCCGCCAAGCGCCGCCGCCCCTGCAGTGCCATCTCCGCCACTCCCCGCTCCGGCCATCGACATCCTCCCTACGCAGACCGAGGTTAGAATCATGTGTATTAGATAACCCTAATACACACCCTTAAATTAGGATTTAATTCTTGTTAAGTTTGAATCATGCAAGTAGAAATAGATCTTTGAAAACCTTGTGCTCACTTGTTCTCAGCACTAATTAGATTGCTCTATTACCTTTGGAGTGTATACTTTAGGTGAATTTTTTGTTACTGTGTGCATGTCAGCCATCGTGCTGTTAGTGTTATTTGCAGGTTTTAAAAACCTCAACGTACAGGGGAGGTGCTGTTGATTTTTTTTGTATTAATAGACTTGTGTTTCTTTTTTACAGAGAAGATACTTGTCTTCCTAGCCGTTGCGGGTCTGCCTGCACCGCGTCGCGTCGCCACTGCACCGACCCGCCACAGCCCCACTAGCCTGACTCCACCGCCACCCTAGGTATAACCTCTATTTCCGCATCATGGTCGTAGATCACGTAACCCAGTTAGCCGTCTCCCGTTCAAAAGAGATACAGTGTAGATATGCAGATCTTTGCATATCTACAAATGTATCAGTTTCGAATTGTCCACGTTTTTTGGACAGCCCGCGGTTGCGTAGATGGTGTTAGTTTCCATGCTCTACTCCGGTCCGAGAAAGAGTTTCGACGTCACCTCCCTGTTGTTCTCCGGACAGTACACTCTCCCTGCCAGGACGTGTATCCGGAGAACAGCGGGGAGGTGCTGCCGAAATTCTATCTCGGATCGGAGTAGAGCATGGAAACTAACTCCATCTACACAACCGCGGGTGGGATTAGGACCTATCCTCACCTATTAGAAGGTAGGAACGTAGTGTACATGCATTACATGTCTATATTAAACTATACTCGGTTATATATGTTAGAGGATGGAGGACCATGAGTGGATGTACATGGGCCGCGTTCGACGTAATGATGTCACCCCAGAATGGATTAGGAAGACCGATGCTTTCGTGGAACGGGCATATGGCGAAGCTGCTAAAGGAGCTAGCCTAGTCCTTTGTCCGTGTAGCAAATGTGACAACCGGAAAAGAAAACCAAATAAGACCATGGTAGAACATATTTGGAAGAATGGATTTACGCCGGACTATACTCGGTGGATCTTCCATGGTGAAGCGCATCGCACGAGAGAGGAGGTGGTGAGACAACGTGTCGAGAATTACGATGCTGATGCCGGGGTAGGAGACATGTTGAACGACTATCACGAGGCACAGTTCGCCGAAGGACGTACGGAGGACGAGCCAGAGGCGACCGCAAAGACATTCTACGACATGTTTGACGCGGCACAGAAACCCCTTCACGGCAAGACAAAGGTTTCTCAACTGGATGCCATTGGGCGTATAATGGCGTTCAAGTCGCAGTATAGCATGAGTCGAGACGCCTTCGATGGTTTGTTGACAGTTATTGGTAGCCTGCTTCCGGAGGATCACGTTCTGCCAAAGAGCATGTACGAGGCACAGAAACTCCTTCGTGCACTCAAGATGACGTATGAGCAGATACATGCTTGTCCGAAGGGCTACGTCCTATTTAGGAAAGAACACACTGAGGCAAAGTACTGTCCGAAGTGTAAATCGTCTAGGTTCATGGAGGTAGACTCTGGTGATGGACAAAAGAGGCAGCTCGACATCCCCGTGACAATCCTACGCCACCTTCCGTTCATACCGAGGATCCAGCGTTTATACATGACAGAGGAATCCGCGAAACAGATGACATGGCACAAAAAGGGCAAACGATACAATCCTGACAAGATGGTTCACGCATCCGATGGTGAAGCATGGACCCAATTTGATGCCATTCACCATGAGAAAGCCAAAGAGGCTCGACATGTTCGTGTTGCGCTGGCCACAGATGGGTTCAATCCCTATGGAATGACCGCTGCCCCATACACATGTTGGCCCGTGTTCGTTATCCCCATCAATCTCCCCCCCCCGGCGTATGCTTTCAAAGACAGAACATATTCGTGTCGTTGATAATTCCTGGACACCCGGGGAATAAAATGGGCGTGTACATGGAGCCTTTGATTGATGAATTGGTCCGTGCTTGGGAGGAAGGGGTATGGACGTACGACCGAGCTACGAAGACAAACTTCAAAATGCATGTTTGGTACCAGTACTCCATGCATGACTTTCCGGCGTATGGGCTATTTTGCGCCTGGTGTGTTCACGGTAAGTTCCCATGCCCAGTTTGCAAGGAAGCTCTTAGGTTCATTTGGTTGAAGAAGGGTGGCAAATATTTGTCATTCGATAAACATCGACAATTTCTCCCTCCTGACCATGCATTCCGGCTAGACATCAAGAACTTTACGAAAGGTGTCGTGGTGACAGACCGCCCACCTGCAATGATGACTGGTGCCGAAGTTCGCGAACAGATAGATGGTCTCGTGGCCAACCCAGAAGGTGGTTTTGTGGGATATGGTGAGCAACATATGTGGACACATAAGTCGGGCTTGACTCAGCTCCCCTGTTATGATGACCTGCTCCTTCCACACAACATTGACGTGATGCACACTGAAAAGAATGTCGCCGAGGCACTTTGGGCAACAATTATGGAGATTCCTGATAAGTCAAAGGATAACGTAAAGGCAAGAGTGGATCTGGCAGAGTTATGTGATAGACCAAACCAAGAGATGAAGCCGCCTAGTGGTGGTAAGACATGGAGAAGGCCTAAGGCCGATTTCGTCCTGAGCAGGGCCCAGAGGAAGGAAGTACTACAGTGGATCAAGATGTTAATGTTCCCTGATGGGTATGCAGCTAACCTTAGTAGGGGGGTGAACTTATCTACTCTGCGAGTCTTAGGGATGAAGAGTCATGACTTCCACATATGGATTGAACGAATTCTTCCGGCGATGGTTCGAGGCTATGTCCCTGAGCATGTCTGGCTAGCGCTTGCAGAGTTGAGCTATTTCTTCCGCCAGCTTTGTGCAAAAGAGTTAGCTCGGACCATGATTGCAGACTTGGAAAGGATGGCACCCGTGTTACTGTGTAAGCTGGAGAAGATCTTTCCACCCGGCTTCTTCAATCCGATGCAGCATTTGATTATTCATCTCCCGTATGAGGCACGAATGGGGGGGGCCCGTGCAGGGACGTTGGTGCTATCCAATTGAGAGATGTCTAAAGACTATCCGAAAGAAATGTAGAAATAAATGCAAAATCGAGGCTTCCATTGCAGAGGCATACATACTGGAGGAGGTGTCAAACTTCACAACAACTTACTATGGTGACAAACTACCGAGCGTGCATAATCCACCCCCTCGTTACAATGATGGCGACAATGAATCGAACCTCAGCATTTTTCGAGGGCAACTCGGAAGCGCAAGTGGTTCGACCACCAAGACTCTGAGACATGAAGAGTGGCGCCATATCATGCTATATGTATTGACCAACCTTGAAGAGATGACGCCATACATGGAGCAATTTCTTCATGAATTCTGGCGTCGATCAAGGGACCCAACTTCACAGGAATATGATACCCTTCTTCGAAAGGGTGCGGGAAATGGATTGCCCGATTTCATTTCCTGGTTTAAGGTATGTGCTTAGTTTGTCATTTTAAGTTGCTCTTACGTGCGAATAATATAACAATCTAGCGTGTTTGAACTTGCAGGGCCAAAGAGAGCCGTCTATGAGTGCCTAGTTGAGACAAGTAGCCAATGGCTTTGCCTATAGGGTCAGGAAATTTTCTGGGTATGACGTCAATGGATACCATTTTCGCACAACAAGCTACGACCAAAGTTGGCCCAATCGAAAAACCACGTGTTCTGGAGTCTTTACGCCCGGGCTTGACGAGGTCGAGTATTATGGAAGAATTGAAGAAATATATGAACTCAATTTTTATGGTTCCAAACCTCTTACTCCAGTGATATTCAAATGTCATTGGTTTGACCCTGAAGTTACGAGACGGACACATTCTAATCTTGGGCTAGTCGAAATTCGACAGGATTCCACCTTACCAGGAGACGATGTCTATATTGTGGCCCAACAGGCCATACAAGTGTATTATCTTCCATATGCGTGCCAAACGAAACAACATCTTAAGGGTTGGGATGTTGTGTATAAGGTACACCGCACGCTAAATTACCTGTTCCAAACGATGAAGATTATAACTTAGACCCGGACACATATGACGGAGAGTTCTTCCAAGAAGATGGGCTCGAAGGGCAATTTGAGATAGACTTAACCGAAGCGATCGGAATGGAAGTAGATATTGAAATGGTTGTTGATGACGAGGATGATGAGGTGCAAAATGAGAATGACTTAGAAATACTTGAAGGCAATGCCAATGACGAAATTGCGCCTTCAGATAATGTTGACTATGAAATGGTTGATAGTGATGATGGCACTTATGATCCGGCTAACCCGGACACATATGAAGATTATTTTTAATCGATGTAATGCTATATTTCATTTATTTTGCATATGTTTCTAAATACATATTTTTTTATTTGTGCTTAATTGTTTACTCTTAATTGCAGGTTGTTGGACAAAGATGGTGGGCGGTGGGACGAGGACGAGGAGGGGGAGGGGGAGGGGGAGGAGGAGCACCCGTAGGACGGAGGAGGAGGCGCAGCAGGACGACGCTGTACAGCAGCAGGTGGAGCAGCAAGCCGCTGTCGATGCGGCATAGCAGGATGACGACGATGCGGCGCAGCAGGACGACGACGACGACTACGCCACTCAGCAGGACGTCTCAGGTTCTGGCTTCTCAGGTTCGAGGAGTATCTACCTGTGAGGTCCCACGAGCCTCCCTAAGCGACCCATACTTCGTGACAGACGTCCGCTGATACGACCCGATGGAGAGAGGTAGGTAACTTTAGATGTTGTTGCTGCTTTTTCATATTATATGTTCAAATTAATAATAGAAACTAATACTTCATCTTAATCACTTGGACAGGTCTTGGATGGTTTTGGAGACTGCAGGGGGTCACGGCCGCAACCCCAATGGCATCCTCGGCCTTCTATGCCGGGAACACTTCCCTGGACTTGTCGAGTACGCCGGAGTGACGAGCCCAGCATAAACCTTCGACCACTACGCCGTCGCCCCCGATGCAGTAGATCGGGACGACAGACAATTCAACAACAAGGCGGAGCGGGTGAAGCAAGAGCTATGGGTAAGTCTTCCTCGCACTATATTGTTTAATAAGTCGCATTTGTTGCATATTCTTGAAATAATGTATGGATACATCGTCTTTGTATGTAGGATTTCTTCAGGTGCGATGCTGGATACGAGGCCAGGGCGGATGTGGTGTCTACGACGTGCTGTAAGAAGCTCGTCGTGGACATGCACTACGAGGCGCGCATCCAGGCCATCGTCACTTACCACGGCTCCGTCCTTGGGGAGAAGGTGAACAAGAAGGACGCCCGAACCATGTCGTTGACTCCGGACCAGTACTTGCAGGTAAATACAAAACTTTATTATTGGTACTAAATATGCTTATTTTTATCTTCTGATATGCGGTGTACTTATATTTTTTTAGATGATTCCTCATTGGTGCGCCGCGCATCCTGAGTGCTGGGAGCAGATGGTGCAGAGGTGGTGCTCGGCTGAGTGGGATGAGGCGCACAACGCTAGCCGGGAACGGCGTTTGCTGATGCAAGGTCCCTCCCACCATCAAGGCAGCCGCAGCCTGGGCAAATACGCGGAAGCATGGGTACGCGCTCTTTTTTATTTAGGTATATAACTTTCGATTAGACATGATTTCTAACTATCTCGTTGGTTTTCTCGCAGTCGGCGGCACATGGTGGCGCGCCTTGCTCCACGTTCTCGGCATATGCCATGGCCCACAAGGGGAAGGCGACGTCCGACGTCACCTACAACCTGGATGACGGGCCCGAGGCGTACACCAACCCCGCCATCCACAGCCGACTCAGTGAGTACACTGCCATGGCCAAGGAGGTCCATGGGCCAGATTACGATCTGAGGACCGAGGACATCGACGGAGATGTCCTCATGAGGGTCGGAGGAGGCAAGAGGCATGGGCGGTACTGGATTGCCGACGGGGCAATCGACTCGTCCTCCACTCCCACTCTCTCTCAGGTGCGAGCAAGGAGCACGAGCGCGAGCCCAGCCATACGACCTCGGCAGGACACCTCACAGCATCGTATCCAGCAACTCCAGGTTATTCCTTATCTATTCATCGTTCATTGATTTTTATATATCTTCTCTTTGCATTATCGTAACATTAGGGCGAAATATTACAGACTCAGCTAGATGATGAGAGGAGGCAACGTGAGGAGCTAGAGAAGAGGATGGCGGAGATGTTCGCGTACATGCAGAGCCTTGGCGCCGCAGAGGGTCATGCTCCACCACCTCCGTTGTTCCCTGCAGCTGACCCTACAGAGTTCACTACTCCTGTGAGTATCAAAATTTTAGTACTGCATGATATATATTCATATGTTCTCACACATACAATCTCTTCTCTGTGCAGGGTCAATCGGCGGCGTCGAACAACTCTCATGCTTCGTCCAGCCCTTCACCGAACCAGTCCAGATGCCCACCTCGTTGATGATCTATTTTGTGATGATCCAGACTTACCTTTATGAGTGTTGGTGATGTTAGTTAGACTTTATCTTGTGAGATACTTGGTGATGTTAGTGATGATGTAGACTTATATCTGTTTTGTGATGATCCTGACTTATATTTGTGAGACTTTAGTGAGACTTTGTGATATATATGGTGTTGATGATAAATGTGTTCATTCTGTGATGTGATTGATATATAATGTGATGTGAATGATATATATCTTTTGTATGTTTGGATGGAACAACAAAAGCAAATAAAAAAGGGACATCCTGGTCACTTTGCCGAGTGTAACACTCGGCAAAGGGTCGCTTTGCCGAGTGCTATGACCATGGCACTCGGCAAAGAAGAAAACCTGGGAACCGGTAAAGCCATCTTTGCCGAGTGCTGACAATGGCACTCGGCAAAGAAGGAAACCTGGGAACCGGCAAAGACATCTTTGCCGAGTGCTGTTGCCAAGGCACTCGGCAAAGATACTGGCAAAGGGGCCCACTGGAGGGTTCTTTGCCGAGTGCCAGTCCACCAGACACTCGGCAAAGAAGCCTCCTTTGCCGAGTGCCTACTAGAGCTCTCGGCACAGGGACTGGCGGTGGGGCCCACTGGACCAGTCTTTGCCGAGGGCCTCTCGAGCAAACACTCGGCAAAATTGGCCTTTTGCCGAGTGCCACAGAAGGCACTCGGCAAAGGATCCGTCACCGTCACTTGGCGCCGTGACGGTTACTTTTCTTTGCCGAGTGCCCGACAAAAAGTACTCGGCAAAGAGGCTGTTGCCGATAGGGCTGGAAACGAGCCGAGCCGAGCTCGGCTCGGCTCGGCTCGACGTGGCTCGGTGCAGCTACGAGCCGAGCCAGGCTCGGCTCGGTCATTTTGCGAGCCCGACCTAGAGGCTCGGCTTGGCTCGGTAACGGCTCGCGAGCCGGCTCGAGCCAGCTCGCGAGCCTCACACTAAATCACGTTTAGAGTATAAATTATATATTTTTTATTATATATAAGATAAAAAAATTATGTATAATATATTTTTAGACTACAATATAAGTGTATCACATATCAAGTTCAAGAAATTCAATAAAATAGTTCAAAACATAACAATAATATGGTATAATAGTATACTTGACGTTGTTAGCTCGGCTCGCGAGCTGGACCGAGCCGGCTCGGCTCGGCTCGCAGTTCTGGCGAGCTACAAAATCAGGCTCGGCTCGGGCTCGTTTTGGCTCGCGAGCCGGCTCGAGCCGAGCCGAGCCTCACCGAGCCCGAGCCGGCTCGTCGAGCCCGAGCCAAATTTCCACCCCTAGTTGCCGATGTACAGTTCACTCGAGCGTTCTTTGCCGAGTGTTACACTCGACAAAGGCTTTGCCGAGTGTAAAATAGTCTTTGCCGTGTGTCTCAGACACACGGCAAAGGAGCTGATTCCGGTAGTGTTGGAATATAGAAAAATAGGATGGAAAAACTTTTTTTGTCTGAGTAGTTAGGATGCGGTGGACAAAAAATAGAATTAAATTTTGGCTCTTGATATAATGTAAAATATTTTTTTAGTAAATCTAAAATCACAAATCTTTTATTATGAAACTATATATATATTTTAAAATAAGGATCAAAGCTAGAAATGTTTAATCTAAGATAAACCTAATGTGATATGTATATAAAACTAGTATGCAGGAACCAGCAAAAGAAGCATTTTTTGTCGCATGTGATCTTGTGATTTAGTTTTTTTTTACAAGTTATGTTGTGGTTTAGTTGAGTACGGTGGAGCGCATCGTCACGTTTGAACTCAATGATTATGGATTACCCTTCAATCATCATGGAAGGTAAACTGCATATGGGATTACGGTACGTAAATCATTAAAAAATTAACCACAGTCACTTCAAGGTAAATTCACACAGAAGTGCAGACTAACCACGGCACGAAACCTATAAAAGAGCTCTCCACGGCGTTCATATTGCTAACGCAAACAGTTATAAAAGGAGACACGAGTATGCACACTTCGCCACCCCATCTCTGATCTCTCCACTCAATACTCGTAGAACAGCTACCTAAAGTAAGCTGGGCACCCTCGATCAAGCCATGGCAAAACGAGCTCTAGCTCCATTCCTGCTCGTGACCACCCTCTTGGCGTCGCTCCTTGCCACATGCCATGGCGGTGGCATCGCTGTCTACTGGGGCCAGAACGACGGCGAGGCGTCCCTGTCCGAGACGTGTGCGTCAGGAAACTACAAGTTCGTCATCCTCGCCTTCGTCTACAAGTTCGGCAAGGGCCAGACGCCGCAGCTAGACCTTGCCAGCCACTGCGACCCCTCATCGGGCGGCTGCACGGGGTTGAGCAAGGACATACGTTCGTGCCAGAGCAGCGGCATCAAGGTCCTGCTCTCTATCGGCGGCGGCGACGGCAGCTATGGCCTGTCGTCTGAGGGGGACGCGCGGGACGTGGCCGCGTACCTCTGGAACAATTACCTCGGCGGCACGTCGTCGTCGCGCCCCCTCGGCGACGCCGTTCTTGATGGCATTGACTTCGACATCGAGCTTGGCGGCGCCAAGTACTGGGACAGCCTGGCCAGGTAAACTCTCACAGCCTTCTCGTCGTCGCACACGCGCTCGGTCGTGTTGATTGACTCCGCGTTTGCTCACCGTCTCCACCTCTGCCGCACGCCGCCGTGCAGGGACCTCAAGAACAAGGGCGGCAAACGGGTGCTCCTGAGCGCGGCGCCGCAGTGTCCGTTCCCGGACGAGTGGGACGGCGGCGCGATCAACACGGGGCTGTTCGACTACGTGTGGGTGCAGTTCTACAACAACCCTCCGTGCCAGGTGAACGCCGGCCGCGGCGCGTTCATGGACGCGTGGAAACAGTGGGAGTCGGTTCCGGCGGGGCAGATCTTCCTAGGCCTGCCCGCCTCCAAGGACGCGGCCGGCACCGGGTTCGTGCCCGCCGACGATCTCAACTCTAACGTGCTGCCGCTCATCAGGGGATCGCCCAAGTACGGCGGCGTCATGCTCTGGTCCAAGTACTACGACGACCGCGCAGGCTACAGTGACGCCATCAAGAGCCATGTGTGAATTATAAGGCCTATACTTAGGATACGCTTGTGCATACACACGCGCTTGGTGTTAGCGTCTACCGTTCGTATTTGCATTGTGCGACTTATTGTATTTTGTGTAGTCTTTTCGATTCATTAGTTTGTCATATATTGTACCAGACAGCTGAATAAAAAGGTGAGATCTTTTCGTTTTGTATGGAAAAAAAACACCAGTCTTCTTACAGATAACTAGGTAACAAAAAAAAAATCACTACTACAAAACTTAACTAAATTCAACATTGTATTTGTAACTCTGGACATTAGAGTACAAAACAAACAAATACACACAAACTAAAACTCAACTCAGCTAAATTCACCATTACAACACATAATTGCTCAATTAAATCCACATAACACAAACAAATGAAAAAATGGCATTTGACTATGACATAGGAGACATGATTGACGAATAAATATCACAAACACCAGTCTTTATGATTGATGAATAAACATCATAAACAACAAATCCGTCTGTGATGTTCTATGGGCCAGGGTTGTACATATTGTCTGTTGTTTCCATTTGCAGGCCAATGTTTATATAGTATAGCACGCCTTAAATAAATACTTCCCAAGCAGATAAGCAGTATGTCACCGTGAGTGCAGGGGAATGGAGAATGTTGCTGCACCTGACATCAACCGAAGTGTACTTTTGTTTCACGAAGCTGAAAGGGTTTGGTATATTAGAAATTAGAAATGAAACAAGCCAAGGAGCACGCCTAGTTCGTTCGGCCGGCCGGCTGTCCACTCTCCTGTCCAGGAGCGCCGAGCGACGCCGCGGCATGCCGGACCAGTTACTATCTATAGGCCCATCCGTCCCGTGACGCTCACATTGCTATTGATAACACTAGAAACCCGCTATAAAAAGGTGGCCGGACATTGATCAATCTTCGCCAGCGCCATAGCTACTCAAAGCACATCCTTACTAGCTAGCACTAGCAGTAGCACTGTCTCGGGCTAGGCTAGGGGTAGGATCAGTCGCTATCTAGCTAGCCGGTTTAACCATGGCAGTAGCCCGACCTCTGCCTCCCTTCCAGCTCATCGCCGCCCTCTCGCTGGCGCTCCTCGTCACGAGCCACGCCGGCGGGATCGCCGTGTACTGGGGCCAGAACACGGGAGAAGTGACCCTGTCCGCGACGTGCGCGTCCCGCAGGTACCAGTTCGTCATCCTCGCCTTCGTCTCCCAGTTCGGCGAGGGCCGGACGCCGCGGCTGGACCTGTCGGGCCACTGCGACGACGCCTCGTCGGGCGGCTGCTCCGGCCTGAGCGACGACATCCGCTCGTGCCAGCGCCGCGGCGTCAAGGTCCTGCTCTCCATCGGCGGCGGCGAAGGCATGTACGGCCTGTCGTCGCCCGCGGACGCGCGGCTCGTGGCCGCGTACCTCTGGAACAGCTACCTCGGCGGCACGTCGTCGTCGCGCCCGCTCGGCGATGCCGTCCTCGACGGCATTGACTTTGACATCGAGCTCGGCCGCGCCAAGTTCTGGGACAACCTCGCCAGGTACGCATGCACTTTGGCAGCCGCCCGCCTAATTGCTCATGCTCTGATCGGGCACCACGCAACGCAGGGACCTGAAGGACATGGGCAAGGACGGCGACAAGGCGGTGCTCCTGAGCGCGGCGCCGCAGTGCCCGTTCCCGGACCAGTGGGATGGCGCCGCGATCAACACGGGGCTGTTCGACTACGTCTGGGTGCAGTTCTACAACAACCCGGAGTGCCAGTTCAGCTCGGGTCGCAACGCCTTCCTGGACGCGTGGAAGCAGTGGGAGTCGGTGCCGGCGGGGCAGATCTTCCTCGGCCTGCCCGCCTCCAAGGACGCGGCAGGCACCGGGTTCGTGCCCGCGGGCCAGCTCACGTCGCAGGTGCTGCCGCTCATCAAGGGCTCGCCCAAGTACGGCGGCGTCATGCTCTGGTCCAAGTTCTACGACGACCGCACGGGATACAGCTCCGCTATCAAGAGCCACGTCTGAATGTCTGGTAGAATGGTAGCATATTTACAAGCGTGCATGTACTGTATGCGTCTGTGAGTGCGTGTGGAGTTGTCCTGTGCTAGATAGTTTTATATCTCAGCATGTTCGTATTCGATGTAGCAGAGCAAAAATACCAGCTTTGCAATTTTCACTCGCCATGACTCCATCTCAGTAGGCCCTTTATCAACAAATAAAGCGACTTTTATGATCTATATAGTTTTTGACGATACAGCCCGATCCCCAGAAAAAAATAATTGAGTGCATGGACCTTAGAAATAGAAAAACAATCAAACAACTTAATACACATGAGCTTTGTGGAACGAACGTTGAATGCTACAATACTTGAGTACCATGAATGATTAAGGGTGTGTTAGGTTGGAGAGTTAACTAGAATTAAGCAGCTCTATTCTAGTTTTTGAGAATGGAACTGTTCTATTCTGAGTTTGGCAAACCGAACAGAGCCGCTCTATTTTTTTTGTCTGGTTGAAGAATAGAATAGAACGCAGCCACTACTTTGATTGGAGAGCCATATGAGTATAGAGGAGAAGAGAGAGAGGAGAGCGCCTATGTATATGTGAGCACTCACATCCGATCGTTTTTGTGAAGCGGGAGCATTACAACTATTTATGATAAATTTCTATATGGAGACTCTAAGCTTCGCTCCACTCCTATTCTCTTGAAAATCAAACATATAAAAAAATAGGAATAGAGTCACTCCATTCTCTTCTATCCTCAACCAAACACACCCTAAGATTCTCGAGATGTGTCAGGGAAGATTTTATTATACTAGACCATAGAGGTGAGCACATCCAACACATAACCAATCACAAAGTATCATACTTTGCGTTTAAATGTGTAAGAAATTAAAACGGCATGCTGCATATATTAATATGGGCCTCTTTTATAGTGCATAAGGCCTAATACAGGTAAACAATTCAACCATAGCAACACCCTTCAGGCTTAATGAAGGTTTAGATTATGATGCAAGACAAGCTCCCATCCTATATAAATATAGAGAGCTTAGACTGTCTGCAACGCACAGCTCTACGGCTCGCCTCCCCTATTACTGTGCTCATGCAAGAGGCAAAAATCACCCCCTTCCTCCCGCATTGCCTCCCCCTGCAGTGCCCCCTACCTGGCGTTCTGAGAGCACCTAGAGGGGGGGGGTGAATAGGTGATCCTGTGAAACTTGAAAACTTAATGCCACAAAACTTGGTTAGGCGTTAGTACAATAATGTCAAGTGGCTAGAGAGGAGTCTCAACAAAACACAATAACCACGAGAGATCAATCACAGAGATGGCACAGTAGTTTATCCCGTGGTTCGGCCAAGACCAACGCTTGCCTACTCCACGTTGTGGCGTCCCAACGGACGAGGGTTGCAATCAACCCCTCTCAAGCGGTCCAAAGACCCACTTGAATACCATGGTGTTTTGCTTGCTTTACTATATCCCGTTTGCGAGGAATCTCCACAACTTGGAGCCTCTCGCCCTTACACTTGAAGTTCACAAAGAAGCACGGAGTAAGGGAGGGATGAGCAACGCACACAAGACACTAAAATCAGAGTGTCAACACGCACACAAGTCGCAACAAGAGCTCGCAACAAAACCCGACGAGTTCACAACTCAACTAGAGCTCTAGATGCTATCACGAAGAAACAAATGCGTGGAATCGAAGTCTTGGTGCTTAGGAATGCTTTGAGAATGCTTGGTGTGCTCCTCCATGCGCCTAGGGGTCCCTTTTATAGCCCCAAGGCAGCTAGGAGCCGTTGAGAGCATTCCAGGAAGGCAGATCTTGCCTTCTGTCGCCTGGCGCACCGGACAGTCCGGTGCACCACCGGACACTGTCCGGTTCGGATTTCTTTCCTTCTATGGCGCAGTCGACCGTTGAAGATCCAGAGCCGTTGGCGCACCGGACACTGTCCGGTGCACACCGGACAGTCCGGTGCACACCGGACAGTCCGGTGCACAAATGTGACCGTTGGCTCGGCCACGCATCACGCGCGGAATCCTCGGCCGACCGTTGCCCCGGCTGACCGTTGGCTCACCGGACAGTCCGGTGCACACCGGACAGTCCGGTGAATTATAGTCGTACGCCGTTAATCATCTCCCGAGAGCAATGAGTTCGCCTGTGAACGGCTCACCGGACAGTCCGGTGCACCACCGGACAGTCCGATGAATTATAGCCGTACACCGCCGTCGAAGTCCCGAGAGCAGCAAGTTCGCCAGAGTCAGCCTGGCGCACCGGACACTGTCCGGTGCACCCAGACTGAGCAGACTTTGGCTGAACAAAGCCATCTCTTCTCTAACTTGATTTTTCCTGTTTCCAGCACTTAGACACAATACATTAGTCCATAAAACAATGTACTAAGTCTAGAAACATACCTCTTGACATGATTTGCACTTTGTCCACCACTTTGCATATACTAACACAGAAGCACTTGTGTTGGCACTCAATCACCAAAATACTTAGAAATGGCCCAAGGGCACATTTCCCTTTCAATCTCCCCCTTTTTGGTGATTTATGCCAACACAACATAAAGCAACTAGAACA
The DNA here is from genome assembly GCA_029449295.1 of Zea luxurians. Lineage (NCBI taxonomy): Eukaryota > Viridiplantae > Streptophyta > Magnoliopsida > Poales > Poaceae > Zea > Zea luxurians. The sequence continues at coordinate 89,434,929 of JAOPSE010000003.1, forward strand.
AGTGCAATATCAATGCAAATGAAAACTCAATATAGTTTTGATTCATATTTGGCATATATGGATCACTCTTTGCCACCACTTGGTTTGTTTTTGCAAATCAAACTCAATTTCCTATCTCTAAGTCAAATTCACTTGTAGAGACATAAAGAGAGGTATTCCAAAAGAAATTGATCAAGCAAAAACTCCCCCTTTTTCCCATAATCAACACTTCTCCCCATAAGAGGCCAACTTTTGACAAAAGAGATAATAAAAGAGTTTTGACAAACCAAAAGCTCTATTCTACTATTTTCAAAATTTCTCAAGTGGTAGCTGATCCATTTATTGCTTTGGCCTTATTTTCTCCCCCTTTGGCATCAAGCACCAAAATGGGATCAATCTTGGCCCTTAAACCCCATTGCCTCACCAAAATCTTCAAATAAGAATACAAAGGCAATAAGAGTACATGAGATGAACTTGGAATAAGTTACCCTCTCATCGGAGTGCAGTGGAAGTCTTTCATGGTCCAAGTCCACCTTTTCCCTTTCAAACCTCCTTTGAGACTAAATTAAGAAAACTCAAGCACATGGTTAGTCTCAAAGGGTCAAGTTGTAGCACATCTCCCCCTAAATATGTGCATCACGTGCAAAGGACTTGTGAGGTCCGGGGAGTGCTTGTACAACTTGAGCACCATACATAAGCAACAAAATGCATAAGGAACATGATCAAAGGCATAAACACATGTATGCTCTAAATCAATCCAAGTTTCGTGAATCTAAGACATTTAGCTCACTATGCAGCCTGCAAAAGGTCTTCTCATCTAAAGGCTTGGTAAAGATATCGGCTAGCTGGTTCTCGGTGCTAACATAAAACACTTCGATATCTCCCTTTTGCTGGTGGTCTCTCAAAAAGTGATGCCGGATGTCAATGTGCTTTGTGCGGTTGTGCTCAACAGGATTTTCCGCTATTCGGATAGCACTCTCATTATCACATAGGAGTGGGACTTTGCTCAGATTGTAGCCAAAGTCCCGGAGGGTTTGCCTCATCCAAAGTAGTTGCGCGCAACACTGTCCTGCGGCAACGTACTCGGCCTCAGCGGTGGATAGGGCAACGGAAGTTTGTTTCTTAGAGTTCCATGACACCAAGGACCTTCCTAAGAATTGGCACGTCCCCGATGTACTCTTCCTATCGACCTTACATCCAGCATAGTCAGAATCTGAATATCCAATCAAGTCAAAGGTAGACCCCTTTGGATACCAGATCCCGAAGCAAGGCGTAGCGACTAAATATCTAAGAATTCGCTTCACAGCCACCAAGTGACACTCCCTTGGATCGGATTGAAATCTAGCACACATGCATACGCTAAGCATAATATCCGGTCTACTAGCACATAAATAAAGCAAAGAACCTATCATTGACCGATATGCCTTTTGATCAACGGACTTACCTCCTTTGTTGAGGTCGGTGTGTCCGTCGGTTCCCATCGGTGTCTTTGCGAGCTTGGCGTCCTTCATCCCAAACCGCTTTAGCAAGTCTTGCGTGTACTTCATTTGGGAGATGAAGGTGCCGTCCTTGAGTTGCTTCACTTAGAACCCAAGGAAGTAGTTCAACTCGCCCATCATTGACATCTCGAATTTCTGCGTCATCACCCTGCTAAACTCTTCACAAGGCTTTTGGTTAGTAGAACCAAATATTATGTCATCGACATAAATTTGGCACACAAAAAGATCACCATCGCAAGTCTTAGTAAAAAGAGTTGGATCGGCTTTCCCAACCTTGAAAGCATTAGCAATTAAAAAGTCTCTAAGGCATTCATACCATGCTCTTGGGGCTTGCTTAAGTCCATAGAGCGCCTTAGAGAGCTTACACACGTGGTCGGGAAACCGTTCATCCTCGAAGCCAGGGGGTTGCTCCACGTACACCTCCTCCTTGATCGGCCCGTTGAGGAAAGCGCTCTTCACATCCATTTGGAATAACCTGAAAGAATGGTGAGTGGCATATGCTAGCAATATACGAATAGATTCTAGCCTAGCCACAGGAGCAAAAGTCTCCTCAAAGTCCAAACCTGCGACTTGGGCATGACCTTTTGCCACAAGTCGAGCCTTGTTCCTTGTCACCACCCCGTGCTCGTCCTGTTTGTTGCGGAACACCCACTTGGTTCCCACAACATTTTGCTTGGGACGAGGCACCAGTGTCCAAACTTCATTACGCTTGAAGTTGTTGAGCTCTTCCTGCATGGCCAACACCCAGTCCGGATCTAGCAAGGCCTCTTCTACCCTGAAAGGCTCAATAGAAGAGACAAAAGAGTAATGCTCACAGAAATTAACTAATCTTGAACGAGTAGTTACTCCCTTGCTAATATCTCCCAAAATTTGGTCGACGGGATGATTCCTTTGAATCGTCGCTCGAACTTGGGTTGGAGGTGCCTGTGGTGCTTCTTCCTCTTCAACTTGAACATCCTGTGCTCCCCCTTGATCACACGCCTCCTTTTGATGAACCTGTTCATCGTCTCGAGTTGGGGGATGCACCATTGTTGAGGAAGAAGGTTGATCTTGCTCCAATTGTTCCTGTGGTCGCACATCGCCAATCGCCATGGTGCGCATTGCGGCCGTTGGAACGCCTTCTTCATCTACATCATCAAGATCAACAACTTGCTCTCTTGGAGAGCCCTTAGTCTCATCAAATACAACGTCGCTAGAGACTTCAACCAAACCTGATGATTTGTTGAAGACCCTATACGTCTTTGTATTTGAGTCATAACCTAATAAAAACCCTTCTACAGCTTTGGGAGCAAATTTTGAAGTTCTACCTTTCTTCACAAGAATATAACACTTGCTCCCAAATACACGAAAGTAAGACACATTGGGTTTGTTACCAGTTAGAATCTCATACGAAGTCTTCTTGAGGAGGCGGTGAAGGTAGACCCGGTTGATGGCGTGGCAAGCTGTCGGTGTTTCGAAACCCGGGAGGTCCCTGGACCGACGAGTGAATTGTCGTCGCGTGCCCCAGCCTAGATGGGTCGACGCGAGGCGGAACGCGAAGGGGGGAAAGGAAGCAGCCGGAGGGAGGCAGGCGTGAGAGAGCGGATCCTGTGGCCTTCGTGTTAGCCTCGCGCCTGAGTCGGGTGCGCTTGCAGTAGGGGGATACAAGCGTCCACGCGGGAGTGGGAGCGAGTGGCCTTGCGCGAGCGCCGTCCCGTCCTTCTCCGCGCGGGCCAACCCTCTATAAGAGGGCCCTGGTCCTCCCTTTTATAGGCGTAAGGAGAGGATCCAGGTGTACAATGGGGGGTGTAGCAGAGTGCTACGTGTCTAGCGGAGGAGAGCTAGCGCCCTAAGTACATGCCGTCGTGGCAGCCGGAGAGGTTTGGGCACCAGGTTCGTGTGGTGTCGTGGCCGTCAGAGGAGCGCTGGAGCCTGGCGGAAGGACAGCTGTCGGGGCTGTCGAGTCCTTGCTGACGTCGTCTTGCTTCCGTAAGGGGGCCGAGAGCCGCCGTCGTCACAGAGCGTGCGGGGCGCCATCATTGCCTATCTGGCGGAGTGAGCCAGATGGGACGCCGGTCTTGTTCCCCGTAGCCTGAGTCAGCTCGGGGTAGGGTAATGATGGCGCCTCCTGTCGACATGGTCGGTCCGCGCCCTAGGTTGGGCGATGTGGAGGCTCCTCCGAGGTCAAGGTCGAGTCTGTCTTCCGTGGCCGTGGTCGAGTCCGAGCCCCTGGGTCGGGCGAGGCGGAGACCGTCGGGTGAGGCCAGGGCTGAGTCCGAGCCCTGGGGTCGGGCGAAGCGGTGTCTGTCGTCTCCTGGGGCTGAGCCCAAGTCCGAGCCCTGGGTCGGGCGGAGCGGAGTTCGCCGTCTTCCGGGGCTGAGCCCGAGTCCGAGCCCTGGGTCGGGCGGAGCGGAGTTCGCCGTCTTCTGGGGCTGAGCCTGTCGGTGTTTTGGGTCCGACCGCACACCCGGGGTTGCCCCTCAAGGTGTTTTTAGGAGTAGGACGGTGTCGACGACTGTAGCAAAATGGTTCGTGCCGATCGCACGAGGGACAGTGGACAAGGTTTACAGGTTCGGGCCGCTTGGAGATGCGTAACACCCTACGTCCTGGTGTGTATGCTTGGTGAATGTGGTTACAAGAGAGCTCTCTGGATTGAGAATACAGAGAGTTGACGTGGTGGCTAAGTAAAGGGTCGATCGTTCTGAAGGGGTGCTCCCTAGGCCTTATATACTCGACCGTGGGGCAGTACACGCGGATAAGATAACAATAAGTAGCTAAAAGATAGTGAACCTCTTGAGATTATCCATACGTAACCCTCGCCGACTTATCCTCGCATGACTTCGTTGCATGGAGGCTCCAGTGCGGGAAAGTCGGATCTCTGTTGCAGTCACTCGCTCGACGCTATGGGCCGTCCGGGTTTGCACCAATCCGGCCTCATGTCGTTCTGCTTTGCTGGTTGTTTCTCCCCAGGCCCACGAAAGAATGACCTTACGATTTATTGGGCCCTTGGGCCTTTCGTGAGGTCCTTTGCTCTTTTAGTGGACCCAGGGGATATCTATCCCCCACAAGCCCCCGATCTTTGGGTTAATTTAGAGGTAATCAACCCGAAGATCCCAGGTCCAGCTTGTAGGTGATTTGAAGAAAGATGGCTTCCTGTTGTCTTCTCCTGCTCCGATCACTCGTTGACCAAAGCCTAGTTTCGTGCCTGTGCCTTAGAGGTCGGCATTCCAATTTGTAGGATTCTGAACTTCATTGGGTGCACCGGAGGTGAACCTAATGGGTGTAGCCCCCGAGCTTCGAGTAGATTTTAGAAAATAATCTACTCGAAGGTCTTCAGTAGGGATTATTTCCGTTTGTGTTCCTCCACTTTGGTTGAGGGTTGGCTTTTTAATCTTGTCCCACGCTTTAGAAATCAGCACTATCTCGGCTTGGAATGATAATCCATGGGGTGCACCGGAGGTGCACCCAATGGGTGTAGCCTCCGACCTTCAAGTGGATTTTTGAGGATAATCCACTCGAAGGTCTTTCTTTTGCGTCTTTTTGCTGAAGATTATCCTTTCTGCTTGTAAAAAATTGGCATGATGTCATCCGCACTATGTCATCAATATTATGCTTCAGAGGTCAGCATGCATTTTTGTCTTTTGCAGCCGAGTTCGCAATCCATCCATATCTTGCTGGGCAGTGCAATTTATTTGCTCTGTGACTGATTGGATATTTGATGGACGTTCTCTGTCTAGTCTTCAAGTCGTTTCTGTCGACCATATTTTGTACTCCACTGGCTATATTTGGCTTCCCTCTAATTCTCACTGATATCTCATTTTTGTCTTAAGGCATTCACTGCGTGCCCTGCACAGATGTGACCAATTTGAAAAATATACTGATAATTCCTGGGCGTCCCCCCAATGGGTGTGGGCAAGGGACGGCTTGGTACGCTGAGTGTTTTAGCCGGCTGCTTCTGAGTAGTAATGTGATGCGACGGCGAGTGTAATCATATCCTTCGCGCTGTTGACTGGAGTCCCAATGGGTGTAGTGTTGTGTGAAATGGCGTCAGCCGCCTGACGTGTCTTCAGACGGGTGGAAGTGCTTATTGAATGCTTTGCGACTGTTCGGTGACCGCGGTTGGAGGTGAGCGGTTGCCTTCTCCCTTTATAAATAACGCCGTTGCCTTTCTGGTTTTTTCACATCTCCTCGCTGTTCTTTACTGCTTCCTTCTCTTCTCTCCCGTCTGCTTCCGCCATGGGCAAGAGTAACAAGCGCAAGCGCGAACCGACTCCTCCATCGGAGGATTTCGGTGACTCGGAATACTCGGAGGAGGAGTTCTCCTCCGGGTCCGAGGGATCTCCGGCTCCCGTCTCTCCCCCGGCGTCGTCCGATGACTCGGACGACTCCCAGGGGATAGCCGCGGAAGTCTGGACATACATCCGGGCCGTCGAACGCTCCGGGCTCGAGGGCTCGGATGAGTCGGAGTACTCCTCGGATGAGGAGGACTCGGACGGCGGCGGCGAGGACGACGACGACGACGACGGTGGCGACGGCGACGGCAACGGCAGCGGCAGGGGCAGCGGCGACGGCGGCAGGGACGGTGACGGCGGCAGCAGCAGGGGCAGCACCAAAGGCGGCAGTAGCAAGGGCAGCACCAAGGGCGGCGACGGCAGCAGGGGCAGGGCCAGTGGCTAGACGCCACTGGTCTTCTTGGATATTAGTATAGTATAGTATAGTTAGAATAATGTAGTAGTAATGTAGAGTAGTATAGCGTAGTGTAGTAGTAGTAATGTAATGTAGTAATAGTAGGGAGGTATCAACTCGCGAAGAGTTGATTTGTAAGTTTATTAACTTCCCTTTGAATGAAAGAATGACGTTTGGCTTCTCTTTTGATGACTGTCCTGCTTACTTGTGAGTCTAATTCCTTTGAAAGAGTAAAATGAAATACTCAGGCATTGAACTGGTGTTTTCTGAAATGGCTGCCGAGTAACTTTGTAGGTGGTGTCGGCGCTTATAGAAGTAACTGTCGAGTAACTGAAGATTGTGTCGGCGTTTTTAGAAGCAACGCCGAGCAACTAATCATTGTATCAGCGTTTTAGAGGCAACGCCAAGTGACTGAATATGATATCAACGTTTTTAACGTCGATTGACTGGAAGTCGGCATCGGCATTTTAGAAGTAATGCCAAGCAACTGAACATGAAAACAGCGTTTTAGAGGCAACGCCGAGTGACTGGAGGTCGACGTCGTCATTTTAGAAGTAATGCCGAGCAACTGAATACGAAATCAGCGTTTTAGAGGCAACGCCAAGTGACTGGAGGTCGACGTCAGCATTTTAGAAGTAATGCCAAGCAACTGAATACGAAATCAGCGTTTTAGAGGCAACGCTGAGTGACGGCAGGTCGATGTCGGCATTTTAGAAGTAATGCCGAGCAACTGAATACGAAATCAGCGTTTTAGAGGCAACGCCGAGTGTCTGGAGGTCGATGTCGGCATTTTAGAAGTAATGCCGAGCAACTGAATACGAAATCAGCGTTTTAGAGGCAACGCCGAGTGACTGGAGGTCGACGTTGGCATTTTAGAAGTAATGCCAAGCAACTGAATACGAAATCAGCGTTTTAGAGGCAACGCCGAGTGACGGCAGGTCGATGTCGGCATTTTAGAAGTAATGCCGAGCAACTGAATACGAAATCAGCGTTTTAGAGGCAACGCCGAGTGACTGGAGGTTGATGTCGGCATTTTAGAAGTAATGCCGAGCAACTGAATACGAAATCAGCGTTTTAGAGGCAACGCCGAGTGACGGCAGGTCGATGTCGGCATTTTAGAAGTAATGCCGAGCAACTGAATACGAAATCAGCATTTTAGAGGCAACGCCGAGTGACGGCAGGCCGTCCGAGCCACTTTGAGGATGATGGCCGAGTGATGAGGTGGCGCATCAGTGTTCTGGGGATAACTGCCGGGTGACCACGTGGCACGCTGGTTTTGGAAATAATCATCGGGTGATGACTGGGCACTTTTTGAAACGGTATCTGGCTCGAGAATATCCCGTAAGAGCTGCGCTTTTAGCCGTCTTTGCTTTCCATGCCCTAGTTCTTGCATTCCCGCTTCCGAATCCTCTCTGCCGCTTGCCTCCACTTTGCTCGCTGGTAGAATTGAGATGGCGCCCAAGAGGAAGACCGCGAGCTCGTCTGCTGTGGTGATTCCTCCGATCGATCCCAACAGCCAGTTGCCTTTTGTAGGTAACCACATGTCCATCATTTCCGAAGCTGAACTCCTCCTCCTCGTGTCCATCGGGGTTCTTCCTCCGCAGGAACTCTGTTCTTGGCGGATTTGCCACAGGACTACTGTTCCGACAGAGGATACCCACGAGTCTGTAGTTTACGCCCCTTTTCTTCTCCATGGCCTTGGCCTTCCCATCTCTCCCTTTTTCCGCGGTCTCCTTGATTTCTACCACATTAACCTGACCCATCTGAACCCTAACTCAATTCTGCAAATCTCCATCTTTGTTCACTTATGCGAAGCCTTTCTTGGCGTGCTGCCGCATTTCGGCTTATGGAAATACCTGTACCATTGTCGCCCTGGGATGGCCGGGGGACAACATCAGTTGGTCGGAGGTGCCAGTTTGGAGATGCGCCGCGGGCGGAAGACTGAGTATCTTGAGATTCCCCTCAAAGACAGTATTAAGGGGTGGCGTTTAGAGTGGTTCATAGTTGATAATTATGGAAATTCTCTCCCCTCCCGGTCGGGAAGACAGCCAGACGTTCGCACCCCAAGCTGGACCGAGTCTCCCATGGATGAGGAGGTAGCTGAGGCGGGTGTGTTGCTGGCTGAAGTTGGACTGCTGAAAGAGAGAGGTCTAACTGCTGAAGCTGTGGTCACTGACTTTGTTTTCAAGAACATTCAGCCACTGAAAGATAGGGCCTACCCAGCTTATCTGTATCGAGGGCTAGCCGACTCAATTCGGGTTACCAACAGGAGAATCCCCTCTGCTGACTTGGTGAGCCGACTTGAAATGATTCTCAGGGGCAAGGTGTCCAATGTTGGTGCTCCAGTGGCGTACTCGGCCTGGAACTTGCCTCCTCCCAAAGCCTTCACCGTTCTCGTGTCAAATCCACCTGTGACTGATGGCAATTTGGGCCTTAGAGTGCGACCCTCTGCTGAAGAAGTCAGTACTTTGGTTGCTTCGCTTGGGGAGATTCCTGATGACGAACGGCAAGTCCATTTTGAGGTGCCCTTGAACCCTAGTGATGCAGATATAAATGCCATGCTTGATCTGCTAGCTGAGGATTCTTCCGACGCTGCTCCTGCTGGTACATTGGCAGTGGTGCCCCTCCCAGGGGTTGATACAACTTTGGATGTTCAGAGACCTGTCAGTACTCGCCCGAGGCGCCCTAGCCGAACCAATCAGCCTGAGCCTTCTGCTGATGAGCAAAAGAAGAAGAGAAGACGCCTCCGGCGAGTATCCAGTTTTGATGAGGATGCTGGTACCTCAGTTCCTGCTGCTGAGGAAGTGCCTGCAACTAGACTTACTGACGCTGACCCCAATGGGTGTACCCAAACTGCTACTGATCCCAATGTGGGTGCTCCATCTGTTGCTGACCCCAATGGGTGTGCTGCTTGTGTTGTCACTGTAGAAGATGAGGAGGAAGAGAATGAGGCTCCTTTGACTCGGAAAAACAGTCGGCAGTTCGTCGCCAGCGGTGAAAGTAGTGGAGTTCCTTCTCCTGCTTTGTCTGCCCTCATTGATCTGCAAGAACTGTCCCTGGCCAACTTTGATCAAACTCTTGAGGATATGGTCCCAGAAGACTTGTTATCAGAGCCAGTGGATGATGATGCAACGGAGGCTCGCGCTGCCGTGCCTGATGCTGGACTGAGGTCATCCCGTGCCTCGTCGACCTTAGAGCGCGATCTCGAGGGTCGGGAGACTGACTTGGATCATCTCGGTCCTATGGAAGTAGTTGAGGGTCCATCAACCTTAGAGGTGGTTACTGCAGAGAGCCTAGACCTCAAGAATGGTGCTGACACATGCCCAGCCCCCGAGGATGTCGCCGGGGATGACTTAGCTCGGGTGAAGAGTGTAAGCCACTGCCCAGCCCCCGAGGGTGCTGTCGGGGATGATCCGGCTCAAGTGGGCAGTGCCAACTATAACCCAGCCCCCGAGGGTGCCCAAGCAGAGTCTCCTTCCTGTACTTCCATGGACGCTCACGCGGGATCTCCTCCACACTCTGGCTGTATGGTGGTAGCCTAGAATTTGGATCAAGGAGTCGCTTTAGAGGGCAGCGCCCCTGCTGACCGAGTGTTGGGCTCTGTTGAAGGTACTGAGTTGATCTCTGCTGATTCGTTGCAAACTGCTCCGGGTGGTGGCCTTACATCTGCTTATCAACTGGTCTCTCCTGATTTGGGGATACCTTCGTTCTTTTCCAACCTCCAGGTACTGTGATGTATTTTAGCTTGATTTTTACGTTGCCTGAACTTCTGTCATTATACTCATCTGTTCTCCTTATCAGGCTTTGGTGGATGGGATGGCTAGCCAGCTGAGGCTACAGGGTGCTTCCGCCCCAGAGGTAGCTTCATCTCTTGCATGTTGGAATCCAGTGTCACTTCAACGTCGCGTCTCTGAATTGGAGGCAACCAACGCTGGTTAGTGCTTTTTTGCTTCTCTCTGCCTTCGCTGTGGACTGCCTTACCTTCTGACCCCATTTTGTTTGATTATCTCTTGCTAGGAGTGACTCGGCAGATTTCAATTCTTGAGTAAAAACACTCCCGAGATCTGGCTGAATTGGCTCAGCGGTGCACTGACTTTGAGGAGAAGTACTCTCAGGGCCAAATTGAACTGGGTCAAGTCTCTGCTGCCTTGGATGACGCCAATGCCCTGAGTTCTTCTCTTCATGCTCAGCTTGATTCTGAAAAGGTAGTTTACAAAACTGTGCCTTGCCTTGCTGTGCTCCTATTACTTGCTTAGTTTTTGAAGGAGCTGACTTTTGCTCGCAGGAAGGAAAGCGTATCCTTGCTGCTTCTCGTGACAATCTTGACAGATTATATCGTGATTCTAGCAACTCGCTGACCATCTTAGAGAGGAGTCACCGCTTTACCATGGAGGAATTGGACAATCAACGTTGCAGGCTGCAGGAATCCGCGGACGAAGTGACTCGCCTCACGCAATTGATATTAGCAAAGGATGCCTCCATTAAAGAACACCGAGCTTCCAAGAAATCCATTGTCCAGGAGTTAGAGACTGCTCGACTGGCTGCTAAAGTTGCCGAAGAAACTTCTGTTACTCTCAAAGCCCAGCGTGACAGAGCTATGGATAAGGCTATTCGGGCAGGACGAATATTGATGAGGAGACCCGGCGTGGTTGTTCCTGAAGACAGAAGAGCTGATGTGAATGCTGCCCCTGATTCCTCGAGTCGCCCTTCTTCGTCGGTCGCTCCTGAGAAAGACTTTGCAAAATAAAGAAAAAATTTTGCGTGCTTTGAGTGCGCGGTTAGCATAATCGAGTATTTGTCAGAGGATATTAGTTCAGCGTTCGAATGATATAATGACTTTCTTATTGTATTAGAATTCATCAGTTCGTAAATTTATAGTAATGAAATGACGCATTATGAAATTCGTTTGTGGGATATGGAAGTCATCCCCTGAATTGTTGAGGCATGTTGCATCAGCTTAAGTCGTTGCCGACTTAAGTCCACTGCTCCGTTTGTAGGGCATAGTGGTCACCCCAAGTTAAGTAAGTATGAGCATGTTGCACCGCCTTAAGTCGTTGCCGACTTAAGTCGATTGCTCCGTTTGTAGGGTATAGTGGTCACCCCGAGTTAAGTAAGCGTGAGCATGTTGCACCGCCTTAAGTCGTTGCCGACTTAAGTCGATTGCTCCGTTTGTAGGGCATAGTGGTCACCCCGAGTTAAGTAAGCGTGAGCATGTTGCACCGCCTTAAGTCGTTGCCGACTTAAGTCGATTGCTCCGTTTGTAGGGCATAGTGGTCACCCCGAGTTAAGTAAGCGTGAGCATGTTGCACCGCCTTAAGTCGTTGCCGACTTAAGTCGATTGCTCCGTTTGTAGGGCATAGTGGTCACCCCAAGTTAAGTAAGCGTGAGCATGTTGCACCGCCTTAAGTCGTTGCCGACTTAAGTCGATTGCTCCGTTTGTAGGGCATAGTGGTCACCCCAAGTTAAGTAAGAATGCGAGTCAATCGTGAATGAGCTGAGCGTCTTTGAAATCTCTTCTTTATTGACGACATATTTCCACTTTACAGAATACATTGTCGCCCTAGCAGTTTTGAAATACAGCTAGGGATAAAACTTTCTGAGGTGCTCTATGTTCCAAGAGTTCCCAACTTCTGTGCCATCCATCTGAGTGAGGCGATACGATCCGGGCCGAGTGACTTCTGTTACTATGAAGGGTCCTTCCCATAAAGGTGATAACTTGTGTCGTCCCTCCCCCGTTAGAATTCGACGGAGGACGAGGTCTCCTACTGAAAAGAACCGTTGCCACACAGCCTTGTCGTGATAGCGCCTTAGAGTCTGCTGGTACCGTGCTGATTGGATTACCGCATTCAGCCGTTCTTCCTCAAGTACATCAATGTCCTCCAGCCTGGTGGCCTCAGCTTCTGCTATGCTTTCGAAGATCAACCTTGGCGCCCCAAACTTGAGATCAGCAGGTAGCACTGCCTCCGACCCATAGACCATGAAGAAAGGAGTGTTTCCATGCAGGGCTCGGCTAGGTTGGGTTCTTAGGCTCCAAACGACATAGGGCAATTCCCTTATCCACTTGCCTGCAAATTTTTCATTCTTATCGAAGACCTTTTTCCTGAGTGCCTCCAATATCATCCCGTTGGCTCGCTCAACCTGCCCGTTGGCTCTTGGATGGGCTACAGATGCATACTTGATCTGAATGCTCTTTTGCTCGCAGAAGTCAAAGAATTCTGAACTTGTGAAGTTGGATCCTAAATCAGTTATGATGCTGTTTGGTATCCCGAATCTGAGTATTATGTCTTGTATGAATTCCACGGCCTTAGCAGAGGTTAAAGAGGCAATGGGCTTGAACTCTATCCATTTAGTGAATTTGTCAATCGCTACCAATACATGAGTGTATCCCCCTTGAGCTTTCTTGAAAGGTCCAATCATATCCAGTCCCCAGCATGCGAAAGGCCAAGTTACTGGTATGGTCTGCAGTTGCTGTGCTGGCATGTGTTGTTGCTTTGACAAGTATTGGCAGGCTTCGCACCTCTGAACTAACTCGGCTGCATCGTTCTTCACTGTCGGCCAATAGAATCCTGACCTGAAAACCTTCCCGACTAGTGTTCTGGATGCTGCATGTATTCCACATTGCCCTGCATGGACCTCTTCCAGAAGTTGCTTCCCAGTGGTCGGGAGAATGCACTTCATGAGGATGCCTGATGCGCCCCTTCTGTACAATATTTCCCCAATGAGTGTATAGTGAGCCGACTGTCTTGCAATGCGTTCTGCCGAATTCTTGTCGTCTGGTTCTTCTTCATTCTTTATATACTTAATGATCGGCCTTCTCCAGTCGTCAGAGTCTGACTTGGGTTGATCTATGATGTTGCACTCTTCTGTTTGATCCATTGAGATACTCGGCTGCTGAATTTCTTGCACGAAAACTCCGGGTGGTACCTGAGTTCGACTGGACCCTAGCTTGGACAGTACATCGGCTTCTGTGTTTCGATCTCTTTCTACATGATGAAATTCCAGACCCTCGAATTTTTCTTCCAGCTTTCGCACGGCAGTGCAGTATTTTCCCATTGAATCGCTTGAGCAATCCCACTCCTTGTATATCTAGCTGATGACTACCAGAGAGTCTCCGTATACCATTAATCTTTTGACGCCCAATGATATGGCAATGTTCAATCCGTGGATCAAAGCTTCATACTCGGCTGCATTGTTGGAGGCCGGGAATAGCAACTGGAGGGCGTACTTGAGGTGTTCGCCTCCAGGCACAGTGAAGAGAATCCCTGCTCCTGCTCCCTGCAGCTTCAGTGAGCCGTCAAAATACATTCGCCATACTTCTGCAGTCTCCGGGTTGTCGGGTACTTGTTGTTCGGTCCACTCTGATATGAAATCAACCAGTGCTTGAGTTTTGATGGCAGTGCGAGGTCGGAACTCGATGTCATGAGATCCCAGCTCACAAGCCCACTTGGCTATTCGACCAATGGCTTCCTTGTTGTGAAGAATATCCCCTATTGGAAAACTTGTAACTACTATGACTTTGTGGTCGTCAAAGTAGTGACGCAGCTTGCGGGCAGTTAGAAGTACTGCGTATAATAGCTTCTGAACTTGAGGATACTTTTTCTTTGAGGGGCCTAGGACTTCACTAATGAAGTAAACAGGATGTTGTACTGGATAGGCATGTCCTTCTTCTACTCGCTCGACTACCAACGCAGTGCTTATCACGTGAGTCGTGCAAGAGATATACAGTAGCAAATCTTCAGCTGGTTGAGTTGACGTAGCTCGCCGGGGTGGTTTTAGTACTGGTGGTGTTGTCAAGAATTTTTTCAGAGCATCTAGAGCTTCTTGTGCTTCTGAAGTCCATTGAAACTTATCCACCTTCTTGAGTAACTTGTAAAATGGCAAACCTTTTTCTCCTAGCCTGGATATAAATCTGCTCAAAGCTGCCATACATCCAGTAAGTCGCTGAACCTTCTTTTGCGATCGAGGTGCTTCCATCTTCATGATAGCTTCAATCTTATCTGGATTAGCCTCAATTCCCCGGTGGCTGACGATAAACCCGAGCAACTTTTCTGCTGGTACCCCGAAAACACATTTCTCGGGATTAAGCTTCCATCTATATCGCCTCAGACTGTTGAAAACCAGTTGTAAGTCTTCGATGAAGTTTTTTGAGTCCTGCGTTTTGATTACCACGTCATCCACGTAGGCCTCCACACGCTTGACCCAGTGATCGGCTAAGCATGTTTGAATGGCTCTCTGGTAAGTTGCCCCAGCGTTTTTGAGGCCAAACGGCATGGAGGTACAACAGAAAGCACCAAACGGAGTAATGAATGCCGTTTTTTCTTCATCTTCCTTTGCCAGACTAATCTGATGGTATCCGGAATAGCAATCCAGGAAAGACAGTATAGAACATCCAGCGGTGGAGTCCACCACCTGATCTATCCTTGGGAGCCTGAAAGGATCCTTCGGACAATGTTTGTTGAGATCAGTATAATCAACACACATGCGCCAATCCACTTTATTCTTTTTGAGTACAAGAACAGGGTTGGCTAACCACTCGGGATGTAATACTTCTCTAATGAATCCAGCCGCGACCAAGCGAGCTAACTCGGTGCGAATGGCCTCTCTCTTGTCGGGTGTGAAACGACGTAGTTTTTGCCGAATCGGTCTCGCCTGGGGATAGACCTTCAATTTGTGCTCGGCCAGTTCTCTTGGGACCCCCGGCATATCCGCAGGTTGCCATGCGAATACATCTCGGTTATCTTGCAGAAACTGGACGAGCGCGCTTTCCTATTTGTCGTCCAAGCTGGAGCTGATGATAGCCGTTTTGCGCTCATCAGCGAACCCCAGGTTGATTCTTTTGGTTTCTTCAGTCGGCCGCATAGAGGTCGCGGTCTGAGCTTCGCTTGCCGGTACTGCGAGGTCTTCCTCAGGCTTAGAGTTCGCCAGTGTGGAAGGGGCCGTCGATGGCTTGGCGGTGAGAGCTGCTTGAATAGCCACTCGGAAACACTCTGCGGCGCCTTGGAAGTCGGCGCGCATAGTTATGATCCCTTGCGGTCCTGGCATCTTCAGTATCATGTATGTGTAATGCGGAATGGCCATGAACTTGGCCAATCCAGGCCTCCCGATGATGGCGTTGTACCCGCAGTCGAAGTTCGCCACTTCAAACCTCAGGAACTCAGTTCTGTAGTTCTCCGAAGTTCCGAAGGTGACTGGCATGTAGATGTGGCCCAGCGGGTACTCCCCTTCTGTCGGCACGATGCCGAAGAAAGGAGTGTCCGACTCGCGGAGCTCTTTGAGGCGAACCCCTAAGCCTTGAAGTGTCCGGGGGAAGGTGACGTTGATGCTGCTCCCCCCGTCCACCAGCACTTTCTTTACCCGGCTTTCTCGGATCACCGGATCGACGAGGAGCGGATATTTGCCTGGATGGTCGAAGTTGAGCCATTGATCTCCCCGAGTGAAAGTGATCGGGTGTTCCGACCACTGGTATGGGGCGGGAGGACCGGTGGTTGCCACCAGTATCTGGCGGTTGTTGAGCTTTTGTTGTCTTTTGCTCTCCTGCGACCCATGTCCGCCGAAGATGACGTTGACCTCCCTGTCGATGCGTGGGAAAGCTCCTCCTCCTCCTCCTTCCTCCTGCCGATGAGGTTGTCGTGGTTCATCTGGTCCTCCCCTCGGTGGAGGAGGAGGTAGAGGTTGGAAGGGTCGGCCATGCCCAACAGAGTGCTTGAAGTCCCGACAGTTGCGAAGAGTATGGCGCATGTCCTTGTGGTATGGGCATTAGGCGTTGAGGATGTCGTCCAGCGTGCGCTCGCCTCCGCGAGGTCCTCCTCGGGCGCGAGAGGCGGGTGGTCCGGTGGCGTGTACTTCTTCGCGAGGCCTCTTCTCCCAGCGTTTGTCGGGTGGCTGGTTCGCGTCGCGTCGTGGTGCTGCCGGTGCAGGCTTTGCTCCTCCGATGAGGTCCTGAGCTCGCTCGTCGGCGGTGATGTAGAGGTCGGCTTCCCGGAACAGCTCCTCGGAAGTAGTCGGCGCTTTCAGTAGTATGGTTCTGACAAAAGCCGAGTCGTTGGATCCTCTATAGAAGTCCTCGATCACGGCCGCCTCCGTGACCTCGGGGATACGATTTCTCATGGTCTGGAACCTTTTGAGGTACGACCGAAGAGTCTCATCCCCCTGGCGCTTGATGGATTTGAGGTCCCACGGTTGCGCCGGCTTGTCGGAGAGGGACTAGAAGTTGGCGGTGAAGCGTCGACTGAAGTCCCCCCAGTCGTCGATGCAGTGTCGGGGTAGATGTCGCAGCCACTGCAACGCGTCTTGCCCAAGGACGATGGGTAAATAAGCGGTCATCACGTCTTCGGATGCCCCGGCAGCCCGGGCAGCGGTGGTGTAGACGGCTAGCCAACCCCCTGGATCCTGCTTAGGTTCATATTTGTCGACATTGGATACCTTGAAGTTGGGAGGCCATTGGACGGCCCTAAGGCGCGGAGTAAGAGCGGACACTCCGCACGTGTCCTCCTGTCGTCGGGGACGATGTCCGTCCCGGGGAGGGGAGTTGCGATTGTGGTTCCTCGACCGTCCCCGGGTGGTTCCGCTAGTTGAGGCCGTTGCCGACTCAGTTCCGGTGGCTTGGCTCTGAGTCGGGATGCCATGATCCCTGTCGTACTCCTCCCGACGGCGAATCTCGTTCTCATGCCGCCGCTCGCGCGAAGCATTGATGGAGCTTCGCGCGTCTCGGCGACTGTTGATGGCGTGTCGTAGATCGTTCGGCGGGTGAGCAAGCGGTAGAAGATGGTTGGCCGCCTGGGTGAACAGTCGTCGGTAGCCCTCAGCGTCAGGAGTTCGAGGAAGTCCATCAGCTATCCGAGCCAATACCCCTCCGACTTCGCTCGGTGTGTTCATAGCTCGGGCGAAGTCGGGGTTCAGGTTACGCCCAAAGAATGGATTCTCCCGGCGTTGCCTTGCATCTTGCTCAGCCTGTTCCTGAGCTCGTCGGCGATCACGTCGTCGGGAGTTCCTTCGTTCTCTGAAGACGCGTTCTTCCGGAGTTTCTCCTATCTCCGAGACCTCGTCTCGCGAGACAGGCTGTTCCGGATCCTGCTCTCCAGCCGCGTGATGTCGTCGAACGTTCCTGCGCCGGTTCCTCCGTCGTCGGGACTCTCGTTGAGGCGGTTCTTCCCCGGGTACGGTTGGCTCGTCGTCGGAGACGATAGGCGACTCCACTCTCCCGATGAAGAGGACGTCGGGGTAGAATGGCGCTGCTATCGTGGTGAGCTTTTTCCCATTCTCCTTTGAGGCATGAGGAACGGAAAGAGCAACTCGCTTCTCCCTGGTTTCCTTCTTCCTTGCGATCTGTGTCCACTCTTTCGTCGGAGAGGTAGGCAGTGGAGTTCTCCGGGTCAGCGAGCCCTCAGCCCCCGACTTTCTGGAGACGATCTTCTTCCGGAAAGCTGGAGGTTGTGTTTCTCCGGTATTTTCGGAGTTCGTTGGGAGAGACTTCTTTTCCGGCGGATCCGCGATACGGTGCAGAATTCCCTCTTCATCCGCTACGGATGAGATTGTTCCGAAGCAGAATACGGATCCGGGACGCAGGGTGATCTTGCTGTAGAAGGTGACGGCCATTGAGCTAGCTTGGATCGTCGACACACCCCCTACCTGGCGCGCCAGCTGTCGGTGTTTTGGGTCCGACCGCACACCCGGGGTTGCCCCTCAAGGTGTTTTTAGGAGTAGGACGGTGTCGACGACTGTAGCAAAATGGTTCGTGCCGATCGCACGAGGGACAGTGGACAAGGTTTACAGGTTCGGGCCGCTTGGAGATGCGTAACACCCTACGTCCTAGTGTGTATGCTTGGTGAATGTGGTTACAAGAGAGCTCTCTGGATTGAGAATACAGAGAGTTGACGTGGTGGCTAAGTAAAGGGTCGATCGTTCCGAAGGGGTGCTCCCTAGGCCTTATATACTCGACCGTGGGGCAGTACACGCGGATAAGATAACAATAAGTAGCTAAAAGATAGTGAACCTCTTGAGATTATCCATACGTAACCCTCGCCGACTTATCCTCGCATGGCTTCGTTGCATGGAGGCTCCAGTGCGGGAAAGTCAGATCTCTGTTGCAGTCACTCGCTCGACGCTGTGGGCCGTCCGGGTTTGCACCAATCCGGCCTCATGTCGTTCTACTTTGCTCGTTGTTTCTCCCCAGGCCCACGAAAGAATGACCTTACGATTTATTGGGCCCTTGGGCCTTTCGTGAGGTCCTTTGCTCTTTTAGTGGACCCAGGGGATATCTATCCCCCACAGAGCCCGAGTCCGAGCCCTGGGTCGGGCGGAGTGGAGTTCGCCGTCTTCCGGGGCTGAGCCCAAGTCCGAGCCCTAGGTCGGGCGGAGCGGAGTTCGCCGTCTTCCGGGGCTGAGCTCGAGTCCGAGCCCTGGGTCGGGCGAGGCAGAGTTTCCTATGACGCCCGAGGCCAGCCTTGGCTGCTGTCAGCTTCACTCTGTCGGGTGGCTCAGCAGTCAGTGCGGCGCAGGCGGCGCTGTCCTCTTGTCAGACCGGTCAGTAGAGCGGCGAAGTGACTGCGGTCACTTCGGCTCTGTCGACTGGTGGGCGTGCGTCAGGATAAAGGTGTCAGGCCACTTTTGCATTAAATGCCCCTGCGATTTGGTCGGTCAGCGTGGCGATGTGGCCAAGGTTGCTTCTCGGTGAAGACTGGGCCTCGGGCGAGCTGACAGTGTGCCCGTTGCTGGAGGGGGGTCCTCGGGCGAGACGTAGGTTCTCCGGGGTCGGCTTCCCTTGCCCGAGGCTAGGCTCGGGCGAGGCACGATCGTGTCCCTTGAGTGGACCGATCCTTGACTTAATCGCACCCATCAGGCCTTTGCAGCTTTGTGCTGATGGGGGTTACCAGCTGAGATTTAGGGGTCTTGAGGGTACCCCTAATTATGGTCCCCGACAGTAGCCCCCGAGCCTCCAAGGGAGTACTAATACTCGCTTGGAGGCTTTTGCCGCACTTTTTTGCAAGGGGACCAGCCTTTTTTGGTTGCATTCTGTTCCGGTGGGTGCGCGCGAGCGCACCCGCCGGGTGTAGCCCCCGAGGCCTCGGAGGAGTAGTTTTACTCCTTCGAGGTCTTAGTGCGTTTCGCAACACTTCGGCTGGTCTAGTTGTTCCCTCATGCGAGCTGGTCGTAGCCCGAGTGCACGGTCGGGTCCCAAGTTCTCGGGCTGGTATGTTGACGCTGTCAACGGTCTGGCCGGAGCCGGGTTTGCAAGAGCAGCCCCCGAGCCTCTGCACAGGGCGAGAGGACGGTCAAGGACAGACTCGTCTTTTTTACATATGCCCCTGCGTCGCCTTTCCGCAAGGAGGAGGGGGGGAAAGCGCCATGTTGCCCTCGGAGGGCGCCGAACATGGTGTTTCTGGTGAGCTGCTGGCGGGTAATCTGAGCGGACGCCCGTGCCCCATTTGCTAGGGGTCGGCTAGAGGCCCGGAGGCGCGCTCCAAAAGTACCTGCGGGTGATCTGCCGGACCCGGTCCCCTTTGACGGGGTCCGAGGGCTCGATGCCTCCCTCTGATGGGATTCCGTTACAAGATCGCTCCCGCTGGTCTCGGAAATGTCCTAGGGTACCTCGGGAGCGTAGCCCGAGCCTTGGTTATGTATCGAACGTACCCATGGTCATCCCTCGCTCTGTGTCTGAGGCGGCTGTGAACCCTTCGAGGGCCAGCCTACGAACCCCTGATCAGTAGTGGGCGCGGAGCCCGAGTGGCCTGAGGCGGCCGTTGAACCCTTCGAGGGGCCAGCCATCGAACCTCTGACCAGTAGTGGGCGCAGAACCCAATCGATCTGAGGCGGCCGTTGAACCCCTCCGAGGGGCTGGCCTTCGAACCTCTGATCAGTAGGGAGGCTCGGAGCCTGTTTCCTTCACGGAGAAGGGTCCTTTTCGAGGTATCCCCCTTTCCCGGTCCCTGTTGTAAGAGAGAGAAAGAGGAAAAGGAAAAGGATGCGAAGTCGAATGACGTGGCATACCTTTTTTGACGCGGTCATTATGGTGAAGGCGAAGCGTCGCTTGCTTCTCCCGCCTGAGGCGCCGCCTGTCCTGCCGCGGAGTTAATGCGACGGGGCGAGCGGTTCGCGAGGCGGTCGTTGCGCGTGTGCGAGCCGTTCGAGGAACGGATCACGGGCGCGCCGTCTTCACGCCCTGAGAGAGGGCTCCCCCGCTGCCCCTGGATGGGACGTGAGCTTGGCTGACGACGTGACCGCTGCTTCTGCCCGCCTGTCACCGCCATTACTGCTGGCCCAATTTTGACTGCATTTGACCGTCACGCTTGGCTGGCACTGCAGGGTTGCCTCGAGCCGCGGTATTGACTCCACAGTCGAGGAGGCGCGGTAGTGGCGTGAGTGGCGGTGCAGTTGCTCACACGTAGCAACCAGCGCGCCGGTTGCATGACGCGTGGGCCTGGATCTCCATGCTGGGCTTGTTGGAGTCGAAGGGGCGCGCCCACTTGGCACGGTTGCATGCCGCCTGCATGGCTGTTCGCCCTTTCGCCCGCTGGTCTTGGCGAAAGTGGAGGAGTGCTTGTAACCGCCGGGTGGTTGCATGCACCGCGCGCGCGTGGCGGTTCGGCTTCTTCTCCCCTGGACTGGCTTGCATGACGTGTGGGACCCAGCCCCCACGCCGTGGGGGGGAGAATCTTGGAGCGTGTCGGAGAAGACTCAACCCGCGACGGTTGAGGGCGCAAGTGGGGAGAGTCGCCTGTAAAAAGGGGGGCGACCCCCTTGGAGGGCCACCATGTCTTCGCGCTCCCCTCATGCATCGTGTCTTTTCACCTTCCGAGCCCCCGGATGGGGGACACCCGCAATCCTTCCGCCTTGTCGTCGGAGGAACGCAACTTCGTGGAAGTTGGTACCTTTCAGCCATCGTTCGGCTTCAAGGATTTTCATCATGCAGCCCGGCTGCATCCCCTCGCCGGTGGTCACCCAAGACGGTGACCTCCAGCTTCTGGACGGGGAGAAGCAAGTCGGGCTGCGATCTTGGTCCCGCCCTCAGCTTCAAGGATGTTTATCATCCTTGCTGGGGCGGAGGCCGGGCTGAGCCGGAGCTCTACCTCCCGCGCGGGCCGGCTGGCCACCTCCTCTTCTAGCTTCTGGTGGTGGAAACCATCCTCCAGCCTTGCGGAGGAGGCGTCCTCCAGCCATGCCGGGGAAGGCGAAGTGTTGCTGTCCAGCTAGGATGCAACATTCCATCCTTCTCCTCGCTTTCGCGGCGAGGACGGGACTGAGGACCTGTCGGTGCGCCTTGCCGACCGTCGGCGTTAGTGGAGAGGCGGACGCCGCCGTCCGTGCTTATGTGGTGGCAGCCGGAGGAAGCTCCCCCCTCATTGAGGCCATCGGCGCCGCCCACGGGCCGGCCCCCGGTTCTTTGGCTTTGATGTCTGTTTTGCGTCCCTTGAGTAGGGACGCGAACGAAAGCCTTCCGGTGGCCGCGCCCGTACTGGGATCATGGCTGCTGCTGTGGGGTCAGAACCGGAGTTCCGTTTGTAATGGCACCTTGAGTGCTGGTGTTTTGTTCATTGCGGCTGTCGAGGCCTGAACGTGTATGTATTTTCGGCATGGAGCCGTGTTTTTTCTTCAGTTCGAGCACTAAGACTCGCCTGTTGGTTATCTGAACCGCTTCACCAAGTGTGAGTCGCCTCGTGCGAAGGAGACGAGTGAGGTATCCGTATCCCGGAGGCGTAGGAGTCCCTCGGCTCGGTCAGCCTTGCTGTCTGAGGCCCCTCTTGCTTAGTTAAAGGAACCCCTCGGCCGCCCTTCGATGAGCCGAAGCCGGAGGTAGCGGTGTCAGCACGGACGGGGGCAGAGTTGGCTTCGAAAAGGAGGTGTGGTTGGCCAGAGCCTGGCCGGGTCGTCCACTGGCGGAACCGACGCCGGGGTTGAGCTGCCGAGGCCACAAGCCGAGCTGATGTCTTTAGGGGACAGCTGGCCGAGGCCTCGGGGTGGCCGGCCGAGCCGCCTGCTCGGGCCGGATTCTCGAAGAAGATCCTGGCGGCGATGGCCCGGGCGTGGTGCTGATGTCGTCCTTCAGAGTGGGGGCCCTCCGACCGCGTCGCCGTCCGAGGCTAGGTCAGACCCCGCCGAAGGTGTAGTTGATGCCGAGGGTGATGCTGCCCCCTTCGGCTGTCGACGTCCGAGCCTGCAGGATCAGGTTGTCTTGTAGTGTGTGTATGTCTTCTGCGGCCGCCGAGGCCTAAACACACTGTCGTCGTGTTGTAAAGCTGCGTTTCTTTTCCTCTTGTTTCGAGTATCCGAACTCATTTGTCGGTAACAGAATTGTTTGTGCGGGCGAGAGTTGCTTTTCACGGAAGGCGATGAGTGAGGTATCTGTATCCCAGAGGCATAGGAATCCCTTGGCTCGGTCGGCCTTGCCGCTTACGCGCGCTCTTACTCGTCCATAGGGTTCTGTTACCGACGCAATCGAGAAGGCCCGAAAAATCATTTCGGCAGAGGAGCTCTCGAGCATGAAGACTTGTTCGGTCCGTGGAGTCACTTATCCGAGCGTGAGTTACTTATCGCAGAAGGTGATGAGTGAGGTATCCGTATCCCGGAGGCGTAGGAGTCCCTCGGCTCGGTCAGCCTTGGCTGCTTACGTGTACTCCGTCGTTTTTCAGGATCCACTTTTGAAGTAGTCGAAGAGCACGAAAGGCATTCTGGCAGAAAATATTTTTTTTCGAGGAAAATTTCGACGCAGAGGGGGTTGCCCCCTTCTAGCCCCCGAGGGAGGGTCGGGCTTTGCCGAGGCAAGGCTGACCCTTTCTTGACGACCAGACTTGGTGTGTGAACGAGGTATACGAGCAACTTGAAAGCATCTTAAGGGTAGAAGCGACGTAGTTGTTGGATGTTCCAAGCGTTGCTGTAGACCTCGCCTTGGCTGTTGGCCAGCTTGTACGTTTCGGGCTTCAGGACCTTGGCGATGACGAACGGCCCTTCCCAGGGAGGCGTGAGTTTGTGCCGCCCTCGGGTGTCTTGTCGCAGCCGAAGCACCAGGTCGCCCACCTGGAGGTCTCGGGACCTAACCCCTCAGGCATGGTAGCGTCGCAGGGACTGATGGTACCGCGCCGAGTATAGTAAGGCCACATCCCGAGCCTCCTCTAGTTGGTCCAGTGAGTCTTCTCGGTTGGCTCGGTTGCTTTGGTCGGTGTAGGCCCTCGCCCTCGGGGAACCGTATTCCAAGTCTGTGGGCAAGATGGCCTCGGCCCCATAGACTAGAAAGAACGGTGTGAAGCCCGTGGCTCGGCTCGGCGTTGTTCTCAGACTCCAGACCACCGAGGGGAGTTCCTTCATCCACCGCTTGCCGAACTTGTTGAGGTCGTTGTAGATCCGAGGCTTGAGTCCTTGCAGGATCATGCTGTTGGCCCGCTCCACTTGCCCATTCGTCATGGGGTGTGCCACGGCAGCCCAGTCCACCCGGATGTGGTGATCCTCGCAGAAGTCCAGGAACTTTCTGCCGGTGAACTAGGTACCGTTGTCGGTGATGATGGAGTTCGGGACCCCAAAGCGATGGATGATGTTGGTGAAGAACGCCACCGCCTGTTCAGACCTATTGCTGTTTAGGGGTCGGACCTCGATCCACTTGGAGAATTTGTCAATGGCGACCAACAGGTGCGTGTAGCCCCCGGGTGCCTTCTGCAAGGGGCCAACAAGGTCCAGACCCCACACAGCAAACGGCCAGGTGATGGGTATGGTCTGTAGAGCCTGAGCGGGCAGGTGGGTCTGCCTCGCGTAGAACTGACACCCTTCGCAGGTGCGGACAATTCTAGTAGCGTCGGCCACCGCCGTCGGCCAGTAGAATCCTTGTCGAAAGGCGTTTCCAACGAGGGTTCGAGGTGCTGCGTGATGGCCGCAAGCCCCCGAGTGTATCTCTTGCAAGAGCTCCTGGCCTTCGGCGATGGAAATGCATCGCTAGAGGATGCCTGAGGGGCTGTGGTGATAGAGCTCCTTCCCATCTCCCAGCAAGACGAAAGACTTGGCGCGCCGCGCCAACCGCCGAGCTTCGGATTGGTCGAGGGGCAGCTCTCCTCGGTGGAGATATTGCAGGTACGGGGTCTGCCAGCTTTGATTAGGCGTGACCTCGCTCGGTTCCCCCTCGACACGCAGTGCCTCACCCTCGGGGGCCGAGGGTACCTTGGGCTAAGCCGAGGGTACCTCTGACTGGGCCGGGGGTACCTCGGACTGAGCCGAGGGTGCCTCGGGCGGAGCCGAAGGTGCCTCAGGCTCGGGCGTGTCCTCGGTCTTGACGGAGGGTTGATGCAGGTCTCGGGAGAATACGTCCGGGGGAACTGTTGTTCGTCCCGAGGCTATTTTAGCCAGCTCGTTCGCAGTCTCGTTGTAGCGTCGGGCGATGTGGTTGAGCTCAAACCTGTAGAACTTGTCTTCCAAGCGCCGAACCTCATCGCAGTAGGCTTCCGTCTTCGGGTCACGGCAGTGGGAGTTCTTCATGACTTGGGTCGATGACGAGCTGCGAGTCACCGCGAGCGTCGAGGCGTCGGACCCCTAGCTCGATGGCGATTCACAACCCGTTTACCAGAGCCTCGTACTCAGCCACGTTGTTGGACGCCGGGAAGTGGAGGCGTAGCACGTAGCGTAGGTGCTTCCCGAGGGGCGAGACGAAGAGGAGGCCTGCGCCGGCCCCCGTCTTCATCAGCGACCCGTCGAAAAACATGGTCCAGAGCTCCGGTTGGATCGGAGCCGTCGGGAGCTGGGTGTCGGCCCATTCAGCCACGAAGTCCGCCAGGACCTGGGACTTGATGGCCTTCTGAGGGGCGAACGAGATTGTCTCGCCCATGATCTCCACCGCCCACTTCGCAATTCTACCCAAGGCCTCTCGGGACTGGATGATCTCTCCCAGGGGAAGGATGACACCACAGTCACCGGATGAGACTCGAAGTAGTGTCGCAACTTCCGCCGTGTCAGGATCACCGCGTACAGCAGCTTCTAGATTTGTGGGTAACGGATCTTGGTCTCGGACAGTACCTCACTGATGAAGTAGACTGGCCTCTGGACGGGCAATGCATGCCCTTCTTCTCGTCTCTCAACCACGATCGCGGCGCTAACCACCTGGGTGGTTGCGGCGACGTAGATCAAGAGGGCTTCTCCGGCAGCGGTGGGGCACCAAGATGGGCGCGTTCGTGAGGAGCGCCTTCAGGTTCCTGAGGGCTTCCTCGACCTCGGGAGTCCAAGCGAAGCACTCAGCTTTTCTTAAGAGGCGATACAGAGGCAGACCTCTTTCGCCGAGGCGGGAGATGAAGCGGCTCAGAGCCGCGAGACATCCCATGACCCTCTATACGCCTTTCAAGTCCTTGATTGGCCCCATGCTGGTGATGGCTGCGATCTTCTCCGGGTTGGCTTCGATGCCCCGCTCGGAGACGATGAACCCCAAGAGCATGCCTCGGGGGACCCCGAAGACACACTTTTCGGGATTAAGCTTCACGCCTTTCGCCTTGAGACATCGGAATGTCGCTTCAAGGTCGGAAAGGAGGTCGGAGGCCTTTTTCGTCTTGACTACGATGTCATCGACGTAGGCCTCGACCGTTCGGCCGATGTGTTCGCCAAACACATGGTTCATGCATCGCTGGTACGTTGCCCCCGCATTCCTCAAACCAAACGGCATTGTAACATAGCAGTACATGCCGAAGGGTGTGATGAATGAAGTCGCAAGCTGGTCGGACTCTTTCATCCTGATCTGATGATACCCTGAGTAGGCATCGAGGAAAGACAGGGTTTCGCACCCAGCAGTGGAATCCACGATCTGATCGATGCGAGGCAGAGGGTAGGGAACCTTCGGACATGCTTTGTTTAGACCAGTGTAGTCTACACACATCCGCCATTTCCCCCCTTTCTTTCTCACAAGCACAGGGTTGGCAAGCCATTTGGGATGGAATACCTCTTTGATGAACCCGGCCGCCAGTAGCTTGTGGATCTCCTCGCCTATGGCTCTGCGCTTTTCTTCGTCGAATCGGCGCAGAGGTTGCTTCACGGGTCGGGCCCCAGCTCGAATATCCAGAGAGTGCTCGGTGACTTCCCTCGGTATGTCGGGCATGTCCGAAGGACTCCACGCGAAAACGTCGGCGTTCGCGCGGAGAAAGTCGACGAGCACTGCTTCCTATTTGGGGTTGAGCTCGGAACCGATCCGAATCTGCTTGGAGGCGTCATCGCAGGGTTCGAGAGGGACGGACTTGACCGTCTCCGCTGGTTCGAAGTTGCCGGCGTGGCGCTTCACGTCGGGCGCCTCCCTAGAGAGGCTCTCCAGGTCAGCGATGAGGGCCTCGGATTCGGCGAGGGCCTCGGCGTACTCCACGCACTCCACGTCGCATTCGTACGCGTGTCGGTATGTGGGCCCGACAGTGATGACCCTGTTGGGGCCCGGCATCTTGAGCTTGAGGTAGGTGTAGTTGGGGACGGCCATGAACTTGGCGTAGCATGGCCTCCCCAGCACTGCGTGGTAGGTTCCTCGAAAACCGACCACTTCGAACGTGAGGGTCTCCTTTCGAAAGTTGGAGGGCGTCGCGAAGCAGACGTGTAGGTCGAGTTGTTCGAGGGGTTGAACGCGCTTCCCGGGGACGATCCCGTGGAAAGGCGCAGCGCCCGTCCGGACCGAGGACAGATCGATCCGCAGGAGCCCGAGGGTCTCGGCGTAGATGATGTTGAGGCCGCTGCCTCCGTCCATGAGGACCTTGGTGAGCCTGACGTTGCCGATGATGGGGTCGACAACGAGTGGGTATCTCCTCGGGCTCGGCACGTAGTCTGGATGGTCGGCCCGGTCGAAGGTGATGGGCTTGTCGGACCAGTCTAGGTAGACTGGCGCCGCCACCTTTACCGAGCAGACCTCCCGATGCTCTTGCTTGCGGTGCCGAGCCGAGGCGTTCACCACTTGCCCGCCGTAGATCATGAAGCAGTCGCGGACCTCGGGGAACCCTCCTGCCTTGTGATCTTCCTCCTTCGCGTCGTCGTGGGCCTTGCCACCCTCCGCGGGTGGCCCGGCCTTGTGGAAGTGTCATCGAAGCATGGCACACTACTCGAGGGTGTGCTTGACGGGCCCCTGATGATAGGGGCATGGCTCCTTGAGCATCTTGTCGAAGAGGTTGGCACCTCCGGGAGGCTTCCGAGGGTTCTTGTACTCAACGGCGGCGACAAGGTCCACGTCAGCAGCGTCGCGTTTCGCTTGCGACTTCTTCTTGCCCTTCTTCTTGGCGCCGCGCTGAGTTGACGCCTCGGGAGCATCTTCCGGCGGGCGGCCCTGGGGCTGCTTGTCCTTCCGGAAAATGGCCTCAACCGCCTCCTGGCCAGAGGCGAACTTGGTGGCGATGTCCATCAGCTCGCTCGCCCTGGTGGGGGTCTTGCGACCCAGCTTGCTCACCAGGTCGCGGCAGGTGGTGCCGGTGAGGAACGCGCCGATGATATCTGAATCGGTGACGTTGGGCAGCTCTGTGCGCTGCTTCGAGAATCGCCGGATGTAGTCCCGGAGAGACTCTTCCGGCTGCTGGCGGCAGCTTCGGAGATCCCAGGAGTTTCCAGGGCGCACGTATGTGCCCTGGAAATTGCCGGCGAAGGCTTGGACCAGGTCGTCCCAGTTGGAGATATGCCCCGGGGGCAGGTGCTCCAGCCAGGCTCGAGCGGTGTCGGAGAGGAACAGGGGGAGGTTGCGGATGATGAGGTTGTCATCGTCCGTTCCACCCAGTTGGCAGGCCAGCCGATAGTCCGTGAGCCACAGTTCCGGTCTCGTCTCCCCTGAGTACTTTGTGATAGTAGTCGGGGTTCGGAACCAGGTCGGGAGTGGTGCCCGTCGTATGGCGCGGCTGAAAGCCTGCGGACCGGGTGGTTCGGGCGAGGGACTCCGATCCTCCCCGCTGTCGTAGCGTCCCCCATGCCTGGGGTGGTAGCCTCGGCGCGCCCTGTCGTCGAGGTGGGCCCGACGGCTGTGATGATGACGCTCGTTGCCGAGGCGACCCGGGACTGCAGGCGCTGTGTTGCGCGTGCGCCCGGAGTGGACCGAGGCTTCCCGCATGAATCGGGAAGTCGCGGCGCGATGTTCCGAGGGGAACCCCTGCCTTCAAGAGGCAGAGCTTTCGGCCCGTCGGACCGCGACGTCCTCCAGGAGATTCTTGAGCTCTCCCTGGATACGTCGCCCCTCGGTGGTTGATGGCTCCGGCATCGCGCGGAGGAGTATTGCCGCTGCAGCCAGGTTCTGGCCGACTCTGCTGGAATCCGGCGGTGGCCTCACCCTGACGTCGTCGGCGATGCGGTGCTGGATGTCCTGGGGGAGATGACGCGCTTCTCCGGCCGGGGGTTGGACCGCCCATTCCTGCCCGATGTCCCGGCGGATCGGCACAAGCGTTCCTGCTCCCTCGTCGAGCCTGGCCTGCCTCTCGCAGATTTGCTCGAGCTATGGGTCAGGACCCCCCGCCGGGACGGGGACTACAGCTAGCTCCCGAAGGATGTCAACGTGAGGCACGGGCCTAGGGGGATCACCATTTTCCGGCATACAAGATGGTTGCCTTCGCCGGGACCCCCTAGATCGACGTGGAAACATTCACGACTTGGGTCGCGGTCCTCGTTGTCGAGGCCGCGGCTGCCGTCGGAACAGTCGGAACGGCAGTAGTCACACGCGGTCATGAAGTCCCGTATGGCACTGGGGTTACCAAGTCCGGAGAAATCCCAACAAAGGTCGGGCTCGCCATCTTCCTCGGACCCCGAGGGCTCGTAGGTCGAGTCGGCCGTCAGTTGGTCACAGGGTGACCGCACACAATACCCCAGAGGGTTTGGACTCGCCTCTAAGAGAGTGCTCACTGAAGCGGAGTCGCTTGGTGGGTCGAGGCCGAATCCAAAGGACGCGAGATGGGAATCGGTCGGTACCTTTCGGTCGATGGTCGGTGACGAGGTCGCGTCTGGGACTGACTGCACTGTTGTCTCAGGTACGAGGGTGACGCCCGGCAAGTCCTTCGCGAGCGTGCTGGCGTCGTGCGTTTGCTTGAGATTGGCGTGTTGCGGGGAGGCGGCGCTCGTCTTTGTCTCAGACGCGAGATCGATGCCCGACGCGCCCTCCGTTGGGGCGCCGGCGCCGTCGACTCGCTCGACAGCCAACGAGGTGCCGCTTCCCACTTGGCCTTGGTTGCCCCGCCTCCTCCTCCGTCAGCGGGGGAGGGGACGGGACAAGCCCGAATGTCGTCCTTCCACCACGTGGGGAAGACGTCGTCGATTTCCCCGCCGGCGAGCGGGTTGTCGACCGCCGTTGTCGCTGTCGCGCGGCGGGGGAAGGAGTATCATGTCGTAGCTGCCGTCGAGGGACATGAACTCAAGATTCCCGAAACGGAGCACCGTCCCGGGCCGGAAAGGTTGCTGGAGTCTGCCCATCTGGAGCTTGACGGGAAGCTGTTCGTCAACACGCAGCAGGCCCCTACCTGGCGCGCCAACTGTCAGTGTTTCGAAACCCGGGGGGTCCCTGGACCGACGAGTGAATTGTCGCCGCGTGCCCCAGCCCAGATGGGTCGACGCAAGGCGGAACGCGAAGGGGGAAAGGAAGCAGCCGGAGGGAGGCAAGCGTGAGAGAGCGGATCCTGCGGCCTTCGTGTTAGCCCCGCGCCTGAGTCGGGTGCGCTTGCAGTAGGGGGATACAAGCGTCCACGCGGGAGTGGGAGCGAGCGGCCTTGCGCGAGCGCCGTCCCGTCCTTCTCCGCGCGGGCCAACCCTCTGTAAGAGGGCCCTGGTCCTCCCTTTTATAGGCGTAAGGAGAGGATCGAGGTGTACAATGGGGGGTGTAGCAGAGTGCTACGTGTCTAGCGGAGGAGAGCTAGCGCCCTAAGTACATGCCGTCATGGAAGCCGGAGAGGTTTGGGCACCCGGTTCGTGTGGTGTCGTGGCCGTCGGAGGAGCACTGGAGCCTGGCGGAAGGACAGTTGTCGAGGCTGTCGAGTCCTTGCTGACGTCCTCTTGCTTCCGTAAGGGGGCCGAGAGCCGCCGTCGTCACAGAGCGTGCGGGGCGCCATCATTGCCTATCTGGCGGAGCGAGCCAGATGGGACGCCGGTCTTGTTCCCTGTAGCCTGAGTCAGCTTGGGGTAGGGTAATGATGGCGCCTCCTGTCGACGTGGTCGGTCCGCGCCCTAGGTTGGGCGATGTGGAGGCTCCTCCGAGGTCGAGGTCGAGTCTGTCTTCCATGGCCGTGGTCGAGTCCGAGCCCCTGGGTCGGGCGAGGCGGAGACTGTCGGCTGAGGCCAGGGCTGAGTCCAAGCCCTGGGGTCGGGCGAAGCGGAGTCCGTCGTCTCCTGGGGCTGAGCCCAAGTCCGAGCCCTGGGTCGGGCGGAGCGGAGTTTGCCGTCTTCCGGGGCTGAGCCCGAGTCCGAGCCCTGGGTCGGGCGGAGCGGAGTTCGTCGTCTTCCGGGGCTGAGCCCGAGTCCGAGCCCTAGGTCGGGCGGAGCAGAGTTCGCCGTCTTCCGGGGCTGAGCCCGAGTCCGAGCCCTGGGTCAGGCGAGGCAGAGTTTCCTATGACGCCCGAGGCCGGCCTTGGCTGCTGTCAGCTTCACTCTGTCGGGTGGCTCAACAGTCAGTGCGGCGCAGGCGGCGCTGTCCTCTTGTCAGACCGGTCAGTAGAGCGGCGAAGTGACTGCGGTCACTTTGGCTCTGTCGACTGGTGGGCGTGCGTCAGGATAAAGGTGTCAGGCCACTTTTGCATTAAATGCCCCTGTGATTTGGTCGGTCGGCGTGGCGATGTGGCCAAGGTTGCTTCTCGGTGAAGACTGGGCCTCGGGCGAGCTGACAGTGTGCCCGTTGCTGGAGGGGGGTCCTCGGGCGAGACGTAGGTTCTCCGGGGTCAGCTTCCCTTGCCCGAGGCTAGGCTCGGGCGAGGCACGATCGTGTACCTTGAGTGGACCGATCCTTGACTTAATCGCACCCATCAGGCCTTTGCAGCTTTGTGCTGATGGGGGTTACCAGCTGAGATTTAGGGGTCTTGAGGGTACCCCTAGTTATGGTCCTCGACACAAGCCGTGTTCACGGCTTCTGACCAAAAGCGCTCGGAGGTCTTGAACTCTCCAAGCATAGTCCTCGCCATATCGATGAGCGTCATGTTCTTCCTCTCTACCACACCATTTTGTTGTGGTGTGTAGGGAGCGGAGAACTCGTGCTTGATCCCTTCCTCCTCAAGATACTCCTCCACTTGTAGGTTCTTAAATTCGGACCCGTTGTCGCTCCTTATCTTCTTCACCTTGAGCTCAAACTCATTTTGAGCTCTCCTGAGGAAGCGCTTGAGGGTCCCTTGGGTTTCAGATTTATCCTGCAAAAAGAATACCCAAGTGAAGCGGGAAAAATCATCAACTATAACAAGACCATACTTACTTCCTCCTATGCTTAGATAGGCGACGGGTCCGAAGAGGTCCATATGAAGCATCTCCAAGGGTCTTGATGTGGTCATCACATTTTTGGTGTGATGAGAGCTTCCCACCTGTTTCCCTGCTTGACAAGCTGCACAAGGTCTATCTTTTTCGAAATGCACATTAGCTAGACT
Source organism: Zea luxurians (assembly GCA_029449295.1). Taxonomy (NCBI): domain Eukaryota; kingdom Viridiplantae; phylum Streptophyta; class Magnoliopsida; order Poales; family Poaceae; genus Zea; species Zea luxurians. The sequence continues at coordinate 89,466,583 of JAOPSE010000003.1, forward strand.
TATCACGTGTTCTCCCTTTAGAAGCTTGTGGAGGTTCTTCATCCCCACATGTGCTAAGCGGCGATGCCACAGCTAGCCATGCAAGTCTTAGCAATTAAGCATGCATCTAGACCGGCCTCTTCTTTTGCAAAATCAACCAAATAAAGTTTGTCGTCTAGTACACCCTTAAAAGCTAGTGAACCATCACACCTTCTAAAGACAGACACATCTACATTTGTGAATAGACAATTATATCCCATATTGCATAATTGACTAACAGATAACAAATTATATCCAAGAGACTCAACTAAAAACACATTAGATATAGAGTGCTCGGATGAAATAGCAATTTTACCTAACCCTTTTACCTTGCCTTGGTTCCCATCACCGAATATTATTGAATCTTGGGAATCCTTGTTTTTGACGTAGGAGGTGAACATCTTCTTCTCCCCCGTCATATGGTTTGTGCATCCGCTGTCGATAATCCAGCTTGAACCCCCGGATGCATAAACCTGCAAGGCAAATTTAGGCTTGGGTCTTAGGTACCCAACTCTTGTTGGGTCCTACAAGGTTAGTCACAATTGTCTTAGGGACCCAAATGCAAGTTTTATCTCCCTTGCATCTTGCCCCTAACTTCCTAGCAATCACCTTCTTATTCTTTCTACAAATGGCAAATGAAGCATTGCAAGCATGATATATTGTAGAAGGTTCATTAACTTTCTTAGGAACATTAACAACATTTATCCTAGGCATATGATGAACAACATTTCTCCTAGCAACATTTCTATCATGCACAACACAGGAACTAGAAGCAGTCATAGCATGAGAATCAAAAGCATCATAACTTCTAAAGGCATTCCTAGAATGTCTCCTATCATTATACATGAAAGCATGGTTCTTTTGCACACTACTAGCCATAGGGGCCTTCCCTTTCTCCTTGGCGGAGATGGAAGCCTTATGGCTTGTTAAGTTCTTGACTTCCCTCTTGAAGCCAAGACCATCCTTAATTGAGGGGTGTCTACCAATCGTGTAGGCATCCCTTGCAAATTTTAGCTTGTCAAATTCACTCTTGCTAGTCTTAAGTTGAGCATTAAGACTAGCCACTTCATCATTTAATTTAGAAATGCAAACTAGGTGTTCACTACAAGCATCAATGTCAAAATCTTTACACCTAGTGCAAATCATAACATGTTCTACACAAGAGTTAGATTTATTTGCTACTTCTAGTTTAGCATTTAAATCATTGTTAATTCTCTTTAAGCTAGAGATAGAGTCATGACATGTAGACAATTCACTAGAAAGCATTTCATTCCTTTTAACTTCTAGAGCAAGTGAATTTTGTGCACTAACAAATTTATCATGCTCTTCATATAAAAGGTCCTCTTATTTCTCTAAAAGTCTATCCTTTTCATTCAAGGCATCAATCAATTCATTAATCTTGTCTATTTTAGTTCTATCCAATCCCTTGAACAAACTAGAGTAATCTATTTCCTCATCACTAGACTCATCATCACTAGAAGAATCATAAGTAGTATTGTCTCGAGTACATACCTTCTTCTCCTTCGCCATGAGGCATGTGTGACGCTCGTTGGGGAAGAGGGATGACTTGTTGAAGGCGGTGGCGGCGAGTCCTTCATTTTCGGAGTCGGATGACGAACAATTCGAGTCCCACTCCTTGCCAAGGTGTGCCTCGCCCTTAGCCTTCTTGTATGCCTTCTTCTTCTCCCTCTTGCTCCCTTGTTCCTGGTCACTTCCATTATCGGGACAGTTAGCGATAAAATGACCAATCTTACCACATTTGAAGCATGAGTGCTTTCCCTTTGTCTTGGTCTTGCTTAGCTGTCCCTTGCGACCCTTTAGCGCCGTCTTGAAGCGCTTGATGATGAGGGCCATCTCTTCATCATTAAGCCCGACCGCCTCTACTTGCGCCACCTTGCTAGGTAGCGCCTCCTTGCTCCTCGTTGCCTTGAGAGCAATAGTTTGAGGCTCTTGGATTGGTCCATTTAGTGCATCGTCGACGTATCTCGCCTCCTTGATCATCATTCGCCCGCTTACGAATTTCCCAAGAACTTCTTCGGGCGACATCTTGGTGTACCTAGGATTTTCACGAATATTGTTCACCAGATGTGGATCAAGTACAGTAAAGGACCTTAGCATTAGACGAACGACGTCGTGGTCCGTCCATCGCGTGCTTCCGTAGCTCCTTATCTTGTTGATGAGGGTCTTGAGCCGGTTGTATGTTTGGGTTGGCTCCTCGCCCCTTATCATCGCGAATCTTCCAAGCTTGCCCTCCACCAACTCCATTTTGGTGAGCAAGGTGACATCGTTCCCCTCATGAGAGATCTTGTGGGTGTCCCAGATCTGCTTGGCATTGTCCAAGCCGCTCACCTTATGGTACTCGTCCCTGCACAAAGATGCTAACAACACAGTAGTAGCTTGTGCATTTTTATGAATCTGTTCATTAATAAATATAGGACTATCCGAGCTATCAAATTTCATTCCATTCTCAACAATCTCCCATATGCTTGGATGGAGAGAGAACAAGTGACTACGCATTTTGTGACTCCAAAATCCGTAGTCCTCCCCATCAAAGTGTGGAGGTTTGCCAAGAGGGATGGAAAGCAAATGAGCATTTGAACTCTGAGGAATACGAGAGTAATCGAAAGAAAAATTCGAATTAACCGTCTTTCTTTTCTCGTAGTCGTTGTCGTCGTCCTTGTGGGAAGAAGTGGACTCGTCGCTGTCGTCGTAGTAGACGATCTCCTTGATGCGTCTCGTCTTCTTCTTCCCATCTTTGCGTTTGTAGCCCGAGCCCGAGTCGGTAGGCTTGTCATCCTTCGGCTCGTTGACGAAGGACTCCTTCTCCTTATCGTTGATCACAATTCCCTTCCCCTTAGGATCCATCTCTTCGGGCGATTAGTCCCTTCGTGAAGAGAACGGCTCCGATACCAATTGAGAGCACCTAGAGGGGGGTGAATAGGTGATCCTGTGAAACTTGAAAACTTAATGCCACAAAACTTGGTTAGGTGTTAGTACAATAATGCCAAGTGGCTAGAGAGGAGTCTCAACAAAACACAATAACCACGAGAGATCAATCACAGAGATGGCACAGTGGTTTATCCCGTGGTTCGGCCAAGACCAACGCTTGCCTACTCCACGTTGTGGCGTCCCAACGGACGAGGGTTGCAATCAACCCCTCTCAAGCGGTCCAAAGACCCACTTGAATACCACGGTGTTTTGCTTGCTTTACTATATCCCATTTGCGAGGAATCTCCACAACTTGGAGCCTCTCGCCCTTATACTTGAAGTTCACAAAGAAGCACGGAGTAAGGGAGGGATGAGCAACGCACACAAGACACAAAAATCAGAGTGTCAACACGCACACAAGTCGCAACAAGAGCTCGCAACAAAACCCGACGAGTTCACAACTCAACTAGAGCTCTAGATGCTATCACGAAGAAACAAATGCGTGGAATCGAAGTCTTGGTGCTTAGGAATGCTTTGAGAATGCTTGGTGTGCTCCTCCATGCGCCTAGGGGGTCCCTTTTATAGCCCCAAGGCAGCTAGGAGCCGTTGAGAGCATTCCAGGAAGGCAGATCTTGCCTTCTGTCGCCTGGCGCACCGGACACTGTCCGGTGCGGATTTCTTTCCTTCTATGGCGCAGTCGATCGTTGAAGATCCAGAGCCGTTTGGCGCACCGGACACTGTCCGGTGCACACCGGACAGTCTGGTGCACCAATGTGACCGTTGGCTCGGCCACGCGTCACGCGCGGAATCCTCGGCCGACCGTTGCCCCGGCTGACCGTTGGCTCACCGGACAGTTCGGTGCACACCGGACAGTCCGGTGAATTATAGCCGTACGCCGTTAATCATCTCCCGAGAGCAACGAGTTCGCCTGTGAACGGCTCACCGGACAGTCCGGTGCACCACCGGACAGTCCGGTGAATTATAGCCGTACACCGCCGTCGAAGTCCCGAGAGCAGCAAGTTCGCCAGAGTCAGCCTGGCGCACCGGACACTGTCCGGTGCACCACCGGACAGTCCGGTGCACCCAGACTGAGCAGACTTTGGCTGAACAAAGCCATCTCTTCTCTAACTTGATTTTTCCTGTTTCCAGCACTTAGACACAATACATTAGTCCATAAAACAATGTACTAAGTCTAGAAACATACCTCTTGACATGATTTGCACTTTGTCCACCACTTTGCATATACTAACACAGAGCTTCGCTCCGCTCCTATTCTCTTGAAAATCAAACATATAAAAAAATAGGAATAGAGTCACTCCATTCTCTTCTATCCTCAACCAAACACACCTAAGATTCTCGAGATGTGTCAGCAGGGGCGGGCCCAGGGGTGGTTCAAGGGTATTCATTGAATACCCAAGTTTTTGGTTGTTTTTGGTGATCTATAGTAATTTGTCAATAATATATTATAAAAAATAGTGTTAGAGCACTAATTTCTTTGATCTTTTGAATTTTTGAATACCCAATCTTAAATTTCTAGGCCCGCTTCTGTGTGTCAGGGAAGATTTTATTATACTAGACGATAGAGGTGAGCACATCCAACACATAACCAATCACAAAGTATCATACTTTGCGTTTAAATGTGTAAGAAATTAAAACGGCATGCTGCATATATTAATATGGGCCTCTTTTATAGTGCATAAAGCCTAATACAGGTAAACAATTCAACCATAGCAACACCCTTCAGGCTTAATGAAGGTTTAGATTATGATGCAAGACAAGCTCCCATCCTATATAAATATAGGGAGCTTAGACTGTCTGCAACGCACAGCTCTACGGCTCGCATCCCCTATTACTGTGCTCATGCAAGAGGCAAAAATTACCCCCTTCCTCCCGCATTGCCTCCCCCTGCAGTGCCCCCTACCTGGCGTTCCCCTTCTCTCTCCCTCCTATTCTGGCGCTGCCCGTTGCTACTATTGACAGTCTCGTGTTTCGTGCCCGAGTAATTGTTAGTTGATAACAAATTGATAATAGATGTAAAGTAGGGATAGAAAAATATATTTTATGTGTAGAGGATATATAGGGAAATATATAGAGGGAACGGTTGCGGTAAGAGTAAATATAGGAAAAATAATCTTATTGACGTGGCTACATAGTAGCATTTAGAGGAAAAAATTTAGAAGACATCACTGCAGACAGCCTTATCAGGTGCAAACCAACCATTTGATGCAAAACTAGAATTCCAAATTGCGGTGGAGCCTCTATCTGCTCTGCCTGCTCTGTGCTCTCTGCTAGTGTGGCATCAGCACGTGAACCGCCGTTTCCCTTTTTTTTTCGCCGCTGTTGAAGTTGGAACTTCGAATCAAGTTAACGCTAGAACTGAAAGAAGGCAAGGAGCAGTTGGTCTGGTCCGGACGGGTGTCTATTCCTTTGTCCAGCCGTCCAGCCGTCCAGGGGCACTACAATCTCTTCTGACGTGTTTGGTTTGATGAATCACTCTATCAAATTGAAGTGGTGCATCATGGGTCTATTTCTTAAATTTGGTGGGATAACTCTATCCCACATATTATTACTAAACAATTAACTATGAGAAATGAGGTGGTGATGGATTAACTCATTCTATTCCACAAATCAAACAAAAAAGTAAGGAGTGAGAAGATGATGGACTATATCATTCCTCAAATCAAACACTCCATTCATTCTTCAACCAGTCTCCAATCTCCATACGTTAGACTGGCTCCAACAGGTCCTCTAAAGGGCCCTCTACCTTAAATTTAGAGGATACAGCGCACTCTATCCAATCCAGCAAGAGACTGCAAACGAGTCTCTAAATTTTAGAGTGTGGTCTTCAGCCGCTAAATGTGGAGATACACTGTAGATTCGGTATCCTGCGCGAGATGGTTCTTTTAGCTGCTAGTGTACCTGGTGTATGTCCTTTTTATTATCTTTTATTTTTTGTCGACCAATGATGTAAAGAGAGAGAGAGAGTAGAGAACGGACTTTAGAGGATAAATTTAGAGGACTTTGTTGGAGACGCTGAAGATATAGAGAACGAACTTTTTTAGAGTATGCTGTAAAGGACAGAGAATATTTTTTTAGAGGATGAAATTTAGAGAATGTTGCTGGAGATAGTCTTATACGTACGCGCTGGCCCATCCCTAGTTGGTTAATCATTTGGATCGGGGCGACAGATTTGAGCGGTTTTTTTTTTGGCTTAAGAACCGAGTAAGACGACGATGCGTGACTCTGATGACGTCGCTCTGCTCATCAAACAGGGCCGATGAGCTCGTCCCCTTTGCTGTCTGATTCAGCGAAGGACGGCAGGAAAGGTGATTGTTCTCGCTATCAAAACCAAGCCAAGCTTTGTGGCCCTGGCTGGCCGTGGAAATGGACAGCGACTCAGCGAACAGCTGAGTCGTCTCTGACTGAGAGTAGCACCGAGGCCGACTTGGTTGCCATTAGCAGGAGAGGGCGTGCGGTTGATGCGCATGCATGATCGCGTCAAACGGAAACGCACTGTCCAAGTGTCCAGCAGCACATTGCCCTCGCGCACCGAGCGTTTAGTGAATTCTGACTTTCTGAGCAGAGGCACGCGTGACAAAACTCGAAGAGCTGAGGAGGGAATGGTCGTCGCACTTGGACGCCCGATCAGTGGAGGCCGCTGTCTGTTCCATCAAAAGTCAATAGCGACGACCCTCGCGCACAGCGTCAGCGGTCAAACACTGCCGCCGACGACGCAGGCAGGACGCACTATCGTCGTCGCGCGCGCGCGCGATATATAAAGACCATACCAAAGAGCTCGAGAAACAAGATGGCTAAAAGCAGAAGCAGCCAGTTTCCGTCAATGGCACTGGCCATGGCCACGGTGCTGATGGCACTGGCCGGGGTAGCCGCCACAGCGCGCGCCGGCGGCGGCGGCATCGCCATCTACTGGGGCCAGAACGGCAACGAGGGGACGCTGGCGCAGACCTGCGCCACGGGCAACTACAGGTTCGTCAACGTGGCCTTCCTCCCCACGTTCGGCAGGGGCCAGACGCCGGCGCTGAACCTGGCGGGCCACTGCGACCCGGCGAGCGGCGGGTGCACGGGCGTGGGCGCGGACGTCAAGGCGTGCCAGCGCATGGGCGTGAAGGTCCTGCTCTCCATCGGCGGGGGCGTCGGCAGCTACGGGCTCTCGTCCCGGGCCGACGCCCGGAGCGTCGCGGCGTACCTCTGGGACAACTACCTCGGCGGCGGCGGCGGCGGGTCCGAGTCCAGGCCCCTCGGCGACGCCGTCCTCGACGGCGTCGACTTCGACATCGAGAGCGGCGGGGGCATGTACTGGGACGACCTGGCCCGGTTCCTCAAGTCCTACTCCCGGCGCGGGCGCGGGCGCGCGCGGAGGCCCGTGTACCTGTCGGCTGCGCCGCAGTGCCCGTTCCCGGACGCGTCGCTGGGCACCGCGCTCGCCACGGGGCTGTTCGACTACGTGTGGGTGCAGTTCTACAACAACCCGCCGTGCCAGTACAGCGCGAGCGCCGGCGTGGGCGGCCTGGCGCAAGCGTGGGCGCAGTGGACGTCCATCAGGGCGGGGCGGGTGTTCCTCGGCCTCCCCGCCGCGCCCCAGGCCGCTGGCAGCGGGTTCGTGCCGGCGAGCGACCTCGTGGCGCAGGTGCTGCCGGTGGTCAAGAACTCCACCAAGTACGGGGGCATCATGCTCTGGTCGAGGTACTACGACGGGCTCACGGGGTACAGCGACGCGGTCAAGTCCTACGTGTGAGCTAGCCAGCCTCGTGCGTCCATGTGCGTGCACGTGCGGGGCGTTGTCATACCTATGGGTATACTGGGTCGCTATTCGGTAAGGAAGAGACTGAAAAGAACCAAATCGCAAATACAGCTTCTTACTACAGTACTTTGTAAACTTCAGTTCGTTTCGGATGATCACCTTTTTTTCAGATTCAGAACATTTGTGCCTTAAAGTACACTAGATTGTTGCTGCTGCTATAGACAGCGACTATTCCGACCTGATTGATGTTCAGACAAATTATTATGAACTTCAACAGTTGTGTCTACGATCGTGGTGGTTGTTGAGCGTTGTGGTTTTTAAGGCCCTCTCTCTCTCCCTCACACACACACACACACGCACAGCTCAGAGATAGATGCCAAGAAACGAAGTTCAGAATTATTCCTTGAGCGTTTGTCTGTTTGATACTCGTATACTGTCTGTCTACCGATAAATAGAGGTTGCTTCCGTAAATTGATGGTGAGACTGGGCTGTGTGGGCTTGATAAGTTGAAAATCAACGAGAGGCCGACATGGTCCGGCCCAGCAAGACTTGGACCATTAATACACCTACATTGCGCAGCCTCTCTGGTCTCACTCTGCTATAACTGCATTTTGCCCAAAAAATATTGAGAACCTATGCAGCAGAAGGCCAGTTTCGGTAAGCCATCATCATCGTTTGGCGGGCTAAATAAGCCATGCCGGCACGCTATATACAAGATAATGGGTGAATAACCTTACTGTGTGATAACGACATCCACATGATTGACTCCGAAATTGGTTTAATTTCTATCCCCATCAGTGTGGATGATATGTTTGGCTCTTGGATTGATAGTTTTAATAATACTGACAAGGATCTGGTTCTTTTTGGCTGTGGCGCTGTTATTTGGGCGATATGGAGATGTCGCAATGATTGCTGTTTTGGATCTGGAAAAATTAATGATCCGACTAATGTGATTTTTTCCTGTTGCTATTGGCTTGATACTTGGGCTATCCATCAGAAAAAGAAGGAAAGAAATTTGGTGGAACAAGGAAGCCTCAAAATCAGAAAGATGGCGTGTGAGATCTACAACAAGTCTTGTGGTTGAAAGCCAATCGACAGACGGATCCAGTGAAGAATCTGCTGTGTTTGGCTATTTTGGCTCATCGGTTTCATGTTTACTGTTATTCCCCCGTCGCCTTGGTAGCTTCAGGTGGCTGAAAAACTTTATGCTATGGAGGGGTTGAACTTGTTTAGATTCGTCTTTCTCTAGTTTGATCTAGGTGATCTGTGTCATGGGTCTGTCATGTGCTGTTTCTGGGCTGCTTTTGCCAGTTTGGTCCGTGCAGGTCTATTCCTGTCATAGCTGATAGTAGTGTTTCTTGTCGACTTTTAAATTCTGGTTGGTCCTTGGTTCTTGTAAGAAGTTGTGTATCTTTCTATTTCGTAATGAAATAGGGGCTCTGTCAAAAAAAATGATTGACTCCGAAATCAGCACGCCTGCTTTTCCCGATCGGTGGTCAGACCTGCTGTTCCCGATAAGAATATGATTGCTTTCCACACCAGGGGATGGGACTGGGAGGGAGACAGGCAGACAGCCGACTTCTCGCATCGAAACGAGTCAAACAAAACGACGCCATGTGAGAAGCCGGCGAGAGCTCTGCCGTCTGAATCCGCCATGTGCATGCATGCATCCCTCTAAAATCGTATCGCCGCTCCTGGCTGCTGCGGATGGCCGGCGGCGGTGACCTTCCGTCCTTTCCCCCACGCGCGGAGGCAGGGGCAGCACATGAGCAGCAGCGCTGGTTCGATCAGGATTCAGGCCGGGGCCGCTTGTCAGTCTTCCAATCACTATCTTTGGTCTGACCGTCTGACGTGGGCGTGGAGACATCCATCCAGCGTGCGCCCTTTCCGACGTGGCGACGGTAGGCGTTTCCTCTCCACCTGTGAATCTGGTCGAGAGCTGCTTGAGCATTTGGGATTTGGACCTCCTCACCAAGATCAAAAAGTGGTTTATCTTTCCGGTGGCTGTCAACGTGACGCACCACCATGGACATCGTGGGCTGGGGCGAGCAAGAAGGAATGTCCGTGAGCAACACCGACAAGGAAGCCAAGGTTTTCAAGTGTGAGCACGTTTGCATATACACACTGAACTCTAATCCATACCTTATATACCGATCAGTAATCGATCGAACGCGGTTTTATCACGGCAGGAGAGAAGGATCACATCTGAACGCATGCGCAGCCATGGTGCGCTGTGTGCTGTAACGCGCAGTAGACAGCCGCAACACGCACCTTCAAAATTTTATTTCTTATGTTATCCTTTTGTGCTCTGCGGTTGTGTGGTTGCGGAGCTGTTCGATATATACACGGCGTTCGCACGCATTCAGCCCATTCAAGTGGGAGCCGGAAGTCTAATTAATGCAGTTTATGAGCATTTGGTCCCGTTGGACAAGTCGGCAACGTTTGGCGACGATTCGCACGAGTAACAAAATAACACACCATCCCCGTGTGGTCCATTTCCATGCTACCGGCCAGACCAGACGCGTCCAGACCTGCTAAATTCGGTGGCCCTGCTAGTTAGTACTGACATCGTTTGGTTATTGAACTTATTGCGTGTTGCATTGCATGCTTTCGGTTCAATCATCTGTAGCAGCTACTGAGAGAGCAGCTCGCGCATGCCATAGCCAAGGGAGCCAGCACAACTCATTTTCAGTCACTTTGTCGCTTCGTCAGACCGGACAAGGCTGTACGCTGAGTCGCTGCCTATTGCATGCGGTGACGTGCGACTCCCGAAGTGAAGAACGTCCCTCCACCGTGCACGGTGAAAAGAAATCTTCTTCTTGCCTAAAAAAGGGGTGAAAAACTTCTTAACGAGAGAGAGAAAAGGCAGAGACTAAACAGAGTTTCATCAAACCGACGTCGCCTAATCTGCCTGACTCACACGGACCTGCACATGAAACAGGCATGTCATGACTTCTTTCAAGAGCAGCTCCTTTTTAGAAGCTATTATTTTTTTTAATAAATCGTTTGACAAAAACATCTCTCGGTACGAGAGAAGGGTAAAATAGAGAGTGAAATAGGAACCGCTATGAGCCATTTTTTTTTTCTTCTGAGTCCTCTTTATAAAAATAGCTATGGCTCCTTACTACTATCTGTTAGGAGCTCTTTTTCTAGACTCCCTCCCAAACAGGCCCGTATATATCGAGTCGGGAGAGGTAACTAGCCTTGGACGCCGATTTCACCAAACACGTATAGGGTTGGATATCTGTGCAGATCGACTCGGCTCGGTCTCGTCTCGTCTCGATTCATTAAGAAACCGAGCCACTCGCTCGTTTGCGAGCTCGAGCTGACCCGTTTAGCTCGCGAGCTACAAAAAAATGTATATACATACACAACAATAGAATCAATTACTACTTAATTATACACTAATTTAACACCGAAAAGAGTAATAGTACTCTTAATTTCACATACCACATGAATTCAATGTGGCGGAACCATCCAGATTTTTCTAGTTTAGGTGCCCATGTCCCACCTTAGTGACGATGACACACTTAAATCAGAATAAACTATCGGTCCGTCGGAGCTAGTCCGATGAAACCACTTACACCAAATCGAAATGTCACTTGATCACTCGAAAGTGAGGTACAGAGAAATACAATAATGTATAATACCACAATTTAAGGATTGTGTGTTGTGCCAAAACCGAGACTAGACCAGTGTTAAGTCATGTCAAAACGTCTGATCTCGAGTTCAAACTTCTCCAATGATTAGATCAAATGAATAGGCACAACTTTTGTAACTAGGAACAATGAATTTGTGGTTTGTTGTCTTTTGTAAGGGCTGATTTGGGATTTAGGGGAAAAAAATCCAGATTTCTTCCTCTCCTTCCCTACTTTATAGCTAGTTGTGGGAACCCTAGTTTTTCAAGTGATTTCTATTTTTATAAGAAAAATTAGTTAATTTTTGTTTAGTAAAATAAAAATATCATGTGAAAATGGAATTTCCAAACTAGACAATTGTGACTTATTTAGGGTCCTTGCCTTACCTTGTTGGTGATAAAACCTTAATATCTGCGGTGGGCAGAAGCCACAAGCGGTGGGCTGGCGCAGGAAGCGTAAAGGGAGCTGCGGCCATCGACGCGCGCACGTGCCGGCGAGAGACGGTTGTGACGTCGACGCCCCGGGCCGCCGGGCCTGACCGCCTGAGACGAGCAGACGAGGAAGGGACAAGGGAGGGAGGAAAAGATTTTTTTTTTCTCACGCTCCCCTTTCCTGCACGTTAAAACGCATTTTACTGAAGACCTGCTAACGGAGATGGTGCCGTCACTGGGGTGGATTGGAGTATAAGACCGAGGAGCGTGGGCGTGACGGCCACCGGTCCCGAGGGCTATCGAACGTAACTACTATCCTCTGTCTCGGCGTCGGCGAGCAACAGAACAGACAGAGGAGGGGAGGCGAGGCGGAAATGGGGCTCGGCGTCCGCGCCTCCTCGCTTCTGCTATCTCTGGCCATCGAGCTCGCGGCCGCGCTCGTCTCAGGTAACCCAGCCGCCGGGCTTGCTCGCTCCCTGCCTGCTTCTATCGCTGTGGGATTCTCTGTCTTCTTGCTCCTGCTCTGCTTTCTGCCGCCATTGCTAGCTCTTGCTGTGTGGTGGATCAGTGCCACGCCCGTCTGTCCTCGTGAGACGTCGTGAGTCGGAGTTGCTAGGTCGGTTCTCTCGAGTCCTGCCACGACCACGATGCTAAGTTGCTAGGTTGGTTGCCGATTTTTGGGTGGGCGCGGCTAGAATTTGCAGCGAGCGCACAGCACTGGAAAGCAGCAGCGACTGCGGACCAAGAACATGGCATGGAGGCCTCTGTCCTCGTGAGATGCGAGTTGGGGTTGCTTGTATCGGTCCTTTCGGGTTCTGCCACGATGCTGCTGCCTTCCAGTTTCATTGTCCGTGCGGACAAGGGTACGGAGTTCTTTTTTGGTTGCCAATTTTGGGACCGATTAGAATTTGCAGCGAGGGCACAGCACTGGAAAGCAGCCGCGAACCAAGAACATGGAGGCCTGACGATGAGGTCCGGCAAAGCAGACCAGCGCAAATAACTCCGGTGCCTCTCATATTGTCGCAATCAGTTGAGCAAGCCCGGACGCCCGGTTGCTAACTCAACTCTGACGGCCATCCACACGCAACTGCAGCTGAATAATCCATTACATGATTTCTTCCTAAAACCGCACAATTTGCTAAAAATTTCTGTTTTTTTACATATCTACTAGCTGTTTAAATCTTACCATTTTTGCTCTCTCCCTCATAAATGGTTTCTAGCTCTGCCCCTAGCCGCCTACTATGAATGATCATCCCGTCTGCTTCCGTATACATTATTGATTGTAGGTGTAAGGTGCTCTCCTCTTGCCACCGAACAATTTTTATGCCGTTTAATCACGAAAGCGACTTCGTACCTAGAGCATTTCGGTGGGACTCTATTCCGGATTACTAAAATATAGTATGTTTTTATGCAATGATTTTTTTACTGTTACTTAACATATAAAGCTGAGATTTATCTTATATAGTAAAAATTAAGTAACGAAGTGGATATAATATATTTTACTGTTAATTTAGGAACTCTATTTTTACTGTTATATATTCCGGTTGCTAACAATGAGCGCCTGGCGTGCGTTAATTTGGCAGTGTCGGCGCAGCAGAAATTCGGGATCAACTACGGGCAGATCGCGAACAATCTCCCGGACCCGACGCAGGTGGCGACCCTCCTCCGGTCGATGAACGTGAACAAGGTGAAGCTCTACGACGCGGACCCCCGGGTGCTGACGGCGTTCGCCAACACGGGCGTGGAGTTCATCATCGCCGTGGGCAACGAGAACCTGCAGACCATGGCCGGCAGCCCCGCCGCGGCGCGGCAGTGGGTGGCGGCGAACGTGCGGCCCTACATCCCGGCCACGCGCATCACCTGCGTCACCGTGGGCAACGAGGTCTTCTCCGGCAACGACACGGCCACGATGGCCAGCCTCCTCCCCGCCATGAAGGCCGTCCACGCGGCGCTCGCGGACCTGGGCCTCGGCGGCCAGGCCACCGTCTCGTCGGCGCACTCCGTGAACGTGCTCGCCGCCAGCTTCCCGCCGTCGTCGGGCGCGTTCCGGGAGGACCTGGCGGAGTACATGAAGCCCATCCTGGACTTCCACGCCCAGACGGGGTCGCCGTTCCTCATCAACGCCTACCCGTTCTTCGCGTACAAGGCGAGCCCGGGCAGCGTGTCGCTGCCGTACGTGCTGTTCGAGCCCAACCCGGGGGTGCGCGACCCCAGCACCGGGCTCAGCTACGACAACATGCTGTACGCCCAGATCGACGCCGTGTACGCCGCCATGAAGGCCATGGGGCACACGGACGTGGGCGTCCGGATCTCGGAGACCGGGTGGCCGTCCAGGGGCGACGAGGACGAGACCGGGGCCACGGTGCAGAACGCCGCCGCGTACAACGGCAACCTCATGCAGAGGGTCGCCATGAGCCAGGGGACGCCGCTCAAGCCCAACGTGCCCGTCGACGTCTACGTGTTCGCGCTCTTCAACGAGAACATGAAGCCAGGGCCCACGTCGGAGCGCAACTACGGGCTGTTCTACCCCAACGGCTCGCCGGTGTACGCGCTCAGCGCCGGCTCCGGCGGCGGTTCAGGTCCCGGCGGGTCGCTCAACCCGTACTACACATCCATGTTCTCCTCGTCGTCCAGATCCAAGGTGAGCGCGACCTTTTTGACAGAGAGAGTGATGCTGTTACTGCTGCTGCAAGCAACTGTAATACTCCGACACTACTGCTAGCCAGTGATATATACCTTGTAATCTTGTATACGGAAAAAAAATGCATCTCAATTCAACCCATAGGGTAGGCCTTAGATTCGGAAATTTGGCACGACAGTGTGGCTGCTCGAAAAGGTCTCATTTTTTTTTCTCTTTTATTCCCCCCAGCAATGACCTTGAAAGTTCTTGAAAAGGTGACCTTTTTCTTCTCTGTGCACAAACCTATCGAGATGTGGAAACACCTAAAGCTGAGGTTTGAGGTTGATTGATGTCCGGGCATCGTCGAAAGCGCGGTCATTCCTGAGCTTTTTGACCCAACCGACAGCCGCGTATTTCCATGCTGGCCTTATACAGTTGTTAACTTCGGGCGGCAGCATGGAACTCAAACTGAAACTGAAACTAAAACAGAATGTCAAAGGGATATTTAACTATGTCAAGCTTTGGATGGTTTTACATATACTGACTAAGTTAGTATTTCACGATAAAATCGGCAAACCGAAGGAGGGCTTTGGTGGGATGGTGAATAGTTAAATTTTTCTTAATCTCATATACTACTTCCGTTCTTAAATATTTGTCACATATAATACTTCCGTTCTCGAATATTTGTCACGCCAAGTAGCTAAATGTTCCAATCTCATCAAATTGCATCAACAAAACAATCATCTCTCGGTCTGGTTTTCTGGCACTGACAACGAAGATGGGGATTTGCTTGTCTGTGTGTGTTTTGTTGTCCTGGTGAGTGGTGGTGGTGGTGGGTTTGCGATCGCTTGCAGATAACGTATCGGGGTGGGGGGGTGGTTGTCCTGCTCGCCCGGCATTATTCCGCCGAGGCTTCCTCCACACGTACGTACCGCTCGCAAATCATTGGCAGCTTCCCTTCCGGCTGACGCAACTCCGGGCTGGGTTGTCGTCCGTCGCCACTCGTCCGTGCCGGCCGGGGCCGGGGGCCGGTGCGGTGCGTTGCTCACTGACAGCGAGGCAACGACACAGTGGCACACCGCACACACACACACACTGGATGAAATCATCTCAAGTTTCTTTTCCATTTTCCTGTTCCTGACGCGGTTTAGTGTCAAAAAAGAACTTAGGAACAGCAAAGCAAATCCGCCGTGACCGTGAGTTCGTGACTGACAACTGACGACGAGAGTTGAAATCCGGCGTTTGCTCTCGGCTGAGCGAGCTGGTGTGGTTAGGTACCAGGTCCTGTGTCGTCCAAGCCGCGACACTTTGGCAACTGGTGGTGAGCCAATGTGATAAGATGCATGCGGCCGACGGGTGGGGTGAGGCAACTGGTGGCGACCCGTTTGTTGAGGCCCGTCGTTCGTTCCTGCACTGCAGCGCATGAGCTGTTGCGGCTGGTCCCCCTGCCGTTCGGGGCTTCGGGCGCAGCGGCCCCGAACGGACCAGCAGATCACGGAGAGCCGTCGAAGCATTTTTCGCGGACGTTTTAGACAGGGCTCATTCTGCGGACGTTTTAGACAGGGCTCCCAGTCTCGTCACTACTGTCCGCGCTCACAGGACGTTCGGCCAGCACGCTGCAAGCTGCTGCCTGTTGACCGCTCGCCGCCGTGTTGTTCGGCAGGTTGAATCGCAAGCATTGGCCTGCCGTAGCAGCGGCCGTAGGAGTAGGAGTGGACATGGAGCCCGTTTGCACGAGAGAGGGCGCACGAGTGGATCGACGAATATCCGTGGCCCTTTGTTGTCTCTGGCTGGCACACCTTTATTGGAAAGTTATTCGCCATGTAGCGCTGTGTGTGATTGAGATTTCAAGGCTGGAGGATGGGTCCCTGGATCGGAACGCTGGACCTACTAGCCTAACCCAGCGCCAGTGCGCCACTGCAGTTGTGTTTGGTTCTCGCATAGGGAGGAGGATGGGGGCGGTTTGGTCTTAGTTTTATTTTTAGTTTAGGACGGCCCCAGTTTAGTTATCCCTGTTTTTTTTGTCTGATTCTGGTTATCCCTAATTTTTTATTTATGAAAATCATTACGTATCCGTCAGTCAGGGTCGACGTGTCATTATTCTCCTTTTCACTCTCCCTCTCCCATCATCTCCCCAAACTCGAGCGCATAAAAAAAAACATGGCAGGTACAGCAGCGGCGCGCGGCCAAGCCTACAGGGCGCGGCCTCCACGGCGACGCGCGGCCAGCCTGGCCCTGCCACGGCGCCACCGGTGGGAAAGTTCACTAACCGCGCGGGCAATAACGACGGTACCGTGGCGGTGGCGCGAGAGAGACCGACGGGACTGACTGGGGCCTGCGCGATGAAGAGGAGAAAACAGAGAACAACAACGTCACATCGGACGGCATGTTTTTTCATGTACATTCTCGTTTGGGGACTGTCTCATCCTCTGTATCCCATAAAAAAAATACCAGAATGAAGTTGTATGGCCCTTAAACAAATACCAGTAAGAAGTTCTATGCACTAGGGTTTTGTCCTGGCCTCTCATACAAAAGGTGTTGCATGTATTGGCTCCCCTATGTGCAAATTTCCATAGTTCTCTAGCCGAATTATTTGGTAACAAAAACATGAATTGTATCCATGCCCCAATTTATTCTGGTTTTGTATGAACTTATTCTGGTTTCACCAAAAATGGCTAGGCTCATACTAGACTGCCTCGACTTACACGTCAACCAATAGACGGATAGATTACCTGCCAATGCCCGATCCACTGTTAGATTTTTCCTATTCTTTTTTCTTATTCTTTTTTTTCTTATTCCTTTTTGTTTGCGAATGTGGTTGCAGCGTGTATTATTTCATTAAGCGAGAAGCAGGTATAGACATTGTAGCTAATGAACGAGGTGCCGAAAGCCCACAGCGCAAACAACAGAAATGGAGACGGAACAAGACTGCCAAGGCTTCAGGCGCGCCCACAGCCCACAGCCCAGCCTAACCCGTCGCTTGAACCTAACAAGGCCGATCCAACTTAAAACACGTAGATGCGATTTACTTGGTGCTTTTCTTCAGAGTAGATTACCTGTCATGCCAGAAATTTGCCTGTAGTCCATCACTAGTGCTGGAAATGAGCCGATCTGGTATGTCTAGGCGGGTGATCGAGTTCGGCTCGGCTCAAAATTGACTCGCGAGCTGGCTTGGCTCATAAGCCACACCTTAGTAAATATAATTACATTATATATTAGATTAATATCAAAATATAAAATATAGAATTATTATTTGATATTATCATATATCTATCATCAAAGACTAAGAAATGAATCAATAATTTATTACCGTTCTACATATTGATTAATTTTAACCAACGAGCCTAAAATACAAACTCATTTTAGCTCGTTTGACGCTCATGAGTCACTCCAAACTCGAGACGGCTTGCGAGAGTCTCGAGCTTATTTTACAGCCCTATCACCCAGAGAGAAAAGTTATGTTTCTGCAGTGGCGCGTCAGGTTTCTTGCAGACGAGAAAGCAGCAAGCCGGCTGCTACCGGTTGCTTGGGTTATCAATACTCTCTTCAAGAATTCTAAAAAATGTTTTTTTTCTTATTAGCCTTGTCGCTCTTTTATTTACCATGTTTGCGTAACACATCGCTATCTCTTACTCTCTCCAAAAATTCTAAGAAGTTGGGGTGGGGGCACGAAGAGGACCGGCCTGTTTGTTTCACCTTTTCTTTTATTGTTTCTTGCTGTGAGAATTCAAACGTTCAACTTTTCAGCTCATTTATATAAGAATCATTTGGTGAAAATCATCCAAAAAGCAACGTTAACACATGATTGGTTGAGTCATCACGATAGAAAGAATCTGTCACTTCGTAAATTCTAAACCCTATAGACTACTTCATCTTTATCCGCATGTTATTGTCACGACAATAGATTCTCTCCACTAGATTTTTTTTAAAAAAAAAACTCTTAAAAAAAAGCCGAAACAGCGTGCCGCGTAAGGGTGGGTTATCAAGTCCAACAATGAAGCATTCATCCCCCATCCACTCACATTCACTGATTCACATGTACAAGCGTCCCATTCACATTCACTGATTCACATGTACAAGCGTCCCGCGTCCGTGCGGCGGGTACAACTGCACGTACAAGGCATCAAGGTTGTTGTCGTGTCGAGCCGAAACCGAACCCGGTCTTGACTGTATCCATGGGTTGACACTAGCAGCTAGCTAGCCCCCTGGTAGAGCCACGATTTCGTGCGGTACGAGATGGGCAGACGAGACGAGTGGGTCACACGATCACGGAAAAGAACATGGGCACAACCGCATGCAAAAGCCTGAAGAACAGTTGCGATGACGAAGAGGAAGACAGGCGAATGGCGGACTGCACATTATGCGCTCCTGTTATTAATTGCTATGTACACAGCGGTAGGCCGACGACGACGAGCTCAAGTTTCAACAAACAAGCTCTTCCAAATGGGTTGCGTAATTCCACGCAGAAACAATCCACCAAACTCCAAAACTCGCAGTTCTAGGCGGCCAGGCCAGTCTACGATCGCCATCGAGCGGCGACCGGCCAGCCAGCCAGCCAAAGCCGACCGTGCTGCTCGAGACGCCTCGGGCTCACCTATCGGCGACCACGGCAGTCACTTACAGCGGGCCCATCCCAGCGGCGCCCAATCGTTTCCCGCCCTCACCACAACCTAAGTTACCGGCCGCCGGGACCACTGCACAGCGTCCTTGCTGTCGGGCTCCTCCTCCCCCTCGTCCGGGTCGGCCCCCGTCGCCGCCGCGGCCAGCGCCTCGTCTCCCCACGATGCGGCTCTTCTCCCGGACTTGAACCTCCGCATTCCCGCAATGCCGCCCGTCTGCTGCTGCTGCTGCTGCCGCCGCCGCCCGTCATCGTCCTCCAGCGCCACCTTCTTCCTGGACGCGCCGCCGGGCACACGGGCGCAGCCGTCGCACCGGAACATGGCGGCCACGCCGTACCACCACCCGCGCCGGCGCCGTCCGTGCCGCTCCCGGTCGGACAGGACCTTGCCAATGCAGGACACCTTGGGCGACCGCGGCTCCACCTCGCCGCCGCCGCCGCCGCCGCCCGCGCGCTTGCCGTGCAAGATCCGGCCCTGCGACGGGCGGCGCCGGGTGAAGGTCGGGCGGATCCTCGCCGGGAGGCCGAAGAACGTGGTGCCGGCCGCGGGGGGCGGCGGGGCGCCCGCGACGCGCGTGGAGTTGGACCGCGTCTTGGCCGCGACGGGGTTGGCCACGGCGGCGGCCGCCGCGAACTTGGGGTTGGTGCTGCCCTTGGTGGAGTCGTCCCGCTCGTATATCGGGTTCAGCTCCGAGAACGCCGCGTCGTCGCCGATGGGGATGGTTATCGACTCGGGCGGCAAGTCCGGGTCCGGCGGCGGCGGCGGCGGCGAGGCGTCCCCGCTGCCCCCCGCGATGACCGTCTCGCACGACACCTTCCTGTCACCGGCGCCGGAGCCGGCGCCCGACACGCCGCACACCAGGCTCTCCAGGTCCACCTGGGGCATCGCGCGCGCAGCTCGCTTCCTTGCTAGTGCAGACTGACTGCAGAGGGGGGGAGTGCAAGACTGAAGATGCTGACTAGCTGCGGCAGGGAGAGGTGGCTGCTAGCAGGCGCTTCCCTTTAAAATTCCCATGAGGACGATGGGGGGGAGGCAAAGCACAGCGAGGCTGCATCAGCAAGCATTCACCAGTGCTCAGAGGCTGTCCTATACAAATAAATACAAGTGACGCAGAAAATGCCAGCTCTGAAACGAAACGAACTGCAAAAACGGATTTCGACTATTTGCCCCTCCCCCCCTAAAAAAAACCAGTCCTAGTAAAGCTGAATGGAGTGTTTCACCTAGTGTCGATCCACTAGCTGAGGTTAAAACGGAAAACGGGATTGAGCAGCAATCAACCAAGAAGGATATATACTGTAGTTCAGCAGGGGTAATTTACCTGGCAAGTCCACGATAACGGTGGGGGCAGACAGGAGTGGCCAGCCGATCTGGAGAGACCCCCGGCCGACAGAGCCCATTTTCTGCTGCGGCCCTCCCAATATATGAGCTTAGTCTTTTCATTCCAGATTTCAGCGTGGAACGCCCGACGACTCCCCCTGAGACCGATCTGTCTTTTACGCAGTGGCCACCAAAAAATGTGAAGAATCTGTCGCTGCGCTTTATGATTTTCGCAAATAACAATAAATAACAGTTCGGCCTGTAGGATCTGTCGACGCCCGTCGTCAGTTTAAAACAGTTTCATCCTCAAACTAACATAGGGTCAGAGAACACCGCAGGGTAAACCCTAAACCGTAAACCTCACTCAGCAGCACCAGCACGCCACCTAATTTTTTTTTTAACAGAGGTCAGAACCAAGATTTGAAGGGCAAATCAAGATAATCTACTCTGCAGGACTGTTCCTGATGACTTGATCAGGACGCAGAGCAAGGCTTGGTAAAAGGAATCAAGGCCAGTTCTGGGCACGTAGTGCTGTTGGGATATCACATGGCGATGTCGGACTGGGTGGTGAGCACCAGAGGAGGAGGAGGGCATCAGCGGAGCACCAGGACCAGGCCCATCTGTACTATTTTGTTGGCTTCGCTGCACGCTGTACATATAGCTGCAGTCTTTTCGTTGGCAAGATATTGTGGTAGGAGCAATGGCCGTGGCTCAGCTTGCAAACGTGCCGTTTTTGCTCAGCGTTCAAGTTTTTTACCTGCTCGCCAAAAATACCAGCCTGATTTTGTGAAGTGACTGGAGCCTAACAATACACTATGAAAGAGACAGCTGAGTGACCCCCCCCCCCCCCCCCCCCCTACACAGCACACTGATGGCTCAGCCTGCAGTGTTCGAACACAGGAACCTCACACATGTGACATGTCATGCGGCCTTGTAGTGGCACAACAAATAAAAGCTGAGGGTAGGCAACTCTTCTATTGATATGAAAACTCTGGATTTCTGGCATGGAGGTGCAAGGCCATATCTAGAGTGTATCACTGTATCAGTGTGGGGAACCTATGCAGGCCATGGAAATAAGCCAAGCCACAACTAGATTCCAAAGACCTCCATGCTTGGACCTTGGTCAACGCTCAGCAACCCCCACAAGCTCCCCATGGGTCGGAATTATTGTACTCTGAGACAGATTCACATTACAAGACAGCGGTGAATGGGACGAGGAACCATATTAAAGATCAAGTGCATGTATAATAAATTGAAAATAATATCCTTCCATTCAGTTTTGAATAGAAAGGGAATTAATCCCCTCAATCCCATGCAACCAAACAAGGCTTTAAAATGGAGCTCCAAATGTAGTAATTCCTGCAGCCAAGAATGCTTCTTGAATCATAGTAGGTTAATGATATGGGTATAACTGGCATCTATAAAATGGCAGGATTTTTTAGTTGAAGAACCTAAGTATACTAGGAGTTATTGATGAGTATTGTTGCAAGAGCAAGCTAGAGGAAATTGAAACTAGTATAATCTCTCCACTATACAATAATCACAGTGCACAGCTGAACGCAAGTATTTTAGGATTCAGGCCAAATGCACAAGCTAAATGTCAACTCTTTTTTTTTTGAAGGCTTGTAAAAGTAGACTTAGCAATCTTTTTGTTTGAGCTATTTATCACATGGTAACACAAGAAAAATGCCAAAACAGTTTCATATAACTTGATCCTGAAATTCGTTAAATAAAAATGAAGTTATCCTAGTCTAGACTTGGCCCACCGTGTCGTTCCCACGTGGGCGACTTGAGCGGCGAAAACTCTAGCCTCCATCTCTTCTCTCCCTCCCCTCTCCATCTCGACGCCGCCAGAGCTAGTCGTTGGAAGGCTCGCGATGATGGTGGCGACAGGGCGTTTGCGCCCGCCCCGTGTCTCCCTCTCTCCTTCCACGCCGGGGTGGAGGGGCCTAGCAGCAGTAGTGGCCCACGGTGGTGGCGCCCGCACGCCACTCTCGCCCTCGGTCCTTCAGCGCCTGCGTGGGGGTGTGGTCTGGCGGCGGCCGTGCCAGCTCACGTGGCCAGCGAGCGGCAACAACGGCGATCATGTCTGCTTGTGTGGTCGACCCGCTGCAACGGCAAGTGGCTGGGGTAGGGCTGGCTGGAGGCGGCTCTGCTGCTGCCTCCGAAGGGTTTGGGGTGGCGTGGCTAGTGTTGGAGGGGTGGGGGCCGAGGCAGTGTCGCGGTCTTCGTGGGATGGCAGTCTCGGTGTCCCCCGACATCGGGGCTTCGGTCGAGACTCCCAGGTCGGCTGTAGGCCGGATCTTGAGCCTCTTTGGCCAGATCCATCTCTCCACCTCCGGAGGAGGCCGACGGGTGTCTGGTTCCGCGCAGCGGGACGTTTGGTGGTAGGTCCTCGGGCGAAAGCCAAGCCCGCTTGCGAGCGTACGGCGGTGACGCCTACAGGCGCCACTCCCACCCTGTTGAGGGTGTCGTCTATGGATCTCCCCGACCTCCATATGGGTGCGCAACGGCGGTCGTGCACCCGACGGCAACTGGCATGCACGACAAGGTGTTCCCTGGTTCCGTGTGTCCAGCCGGAGGGGATGGCAGCCAACACAGCTTTGCGGCTGCTGCGGCAGTCGGCACGTCAGTGCCCCACTGGAGGGGTTTGCGCGAGGCTAGGGCGGTGGCGATCACGGAGGCTGCATACTGTGACCTGGGGTCCTGGCCTACGATGTGCTGGAGGGCATCTTGGACGAAAGCCTCGGCGACAGTGACGCTCGTGGGCGCCACTTCTTCCTGTTGAGGGTGTCGCATTGCTCTGAAGTTCGTCTCGACTTCGACGTTGGCTTCAGTTGATGCTCTCACTTCTCGGTGTCTGGTTTGCGGGTGGTGGAGTTTTTGCAACGTGGAGTCGAAACTACCACGTTAGGGGATGTGGCTCGACAACGGTGACATGAGGCGAGCCCCCTTCCTCATGGTATGGATTGTTTTGGAGGTCGGGCAAATAGCCAGAGGTGGGTGTTAGATGAAGCTAGATCATTGATGAAGAATTGAAGCTGCCTCGAGTTGCGCATTGAGGGTTGGCAACGATGACGCGTCGCAGTCTTCCTCCTTGTGTGCCAGGTTTTAGGTGTTGGCGTTGTCGTGTTTCTTTTGGTCATGTGTGACCCGTCTGGCGGAGTCGGAGCTGCTCGTACCTTGTGTTGAACTCGACAACGATGACTCTGAATAGGCTTTGTATGTGGGGTTGTCGCTGCCTGTGTTGTTTGGGCACTCTATGTAGGTTTTCGGCCTAGTTTTCCTTAAAACTAGGTCAATTCTAATATTCTTCTGAATGAAAAGGCACAACTCCTACCATTACGTTCAAAACATGAAGCTTGTGTTGAACTCGACAACGATGACTCTGAATAGGTTTTGTGTGTGGGGTTGTCGCTGTCTGTGTTGTTTGGGCACACTATGTAGGTTTTCGGCCTAGTTTTCCTTAAAACTAGGTCAATTCTAATATTCTTCTGAATGGAAAGGCAGAACTCCTACCATTACGTTCAAAACATGAAGCTATGGATGCTAACAATACGGAAGCTATGGTTTCTTATAACCTATGCTGTCTGAGAAATTTGATTTCTACAACTGAACTTCATACCAACCTACCTGATAGTTCACAATCGACGAAGTTAGGTTGCAGACTATGGAATTTTGCAGGAACGTTTGGTTCGTCAGTTCAGCTCTGTCAACTTATCCAGAGGGCTCTGCAACCGAAAGCCCTGTCAAACGTCAAAATTAGACTGCCAGGATGTTGGTTAAGCACTTAAGCTTTCTCTATCCATAATCCATTTGTCCTTAGTACATAACACCGCAAAAAATGCTCCAACGAAGATAATTCAAGAAGATTTGGCGAGATCAGTATAAGGCGCAATACATTAGTAACAATAGTGAAGTGAAGTGGATGGAGAAAACTGCAAATCAGCATCATGGAGCCAAAAGTTACGATGTCACTAAGACGGGTTTCGGTGACATCAACAGTAAATCCAGATCCTTCGTGGGAATGACCACACACGATGTACAAGATTTTGAGCTTCCCCCAAACGATTAGATGACAAAGAGAGAATCACCAACCTCTCAGCACTTGTATTATAGTCCTCCACCTCTACTTCTGAACTAGGATCACCAACCAAGTAAGGAACGAAGCACAGCAGCGAGCTCAAACGATGAATCGCTCTGTAATTTTGTAATCCGTCATGCCAAGAAGCTGGAAAAAAAGGAAGCTTACTCCTTCACGGTCTAGAAGCCGGCTTTGCGGCCCCAGAGGCCGACTCCTGCGGCAGGGGAGGGGTCGAGGGAGTGGAAACGGAGCCGGTGGCAGAGGCAGCCTGCGACTCCTCGGCCGCGGAGAGCTTGCGGAGGCGTTCCTGAAGAACGCGGACGCGGTCCTCGGTGCGGCGGAGCTTGCGCCAGCGCCAGGCGAGGTAGGCGCCGAGGCCGCCGTAGACGAGGATGTAGGAGCTCCACACGTACGGGTAGGTCTGCGCGTGCTCCTTCGCCTTCCGCCACTCCTCTTCCAGCTTCGCGATCACGGCGCCTCCAGCCGCCGCTCCCGCCACTGGCTCTGGCTCCGGCTCCTGCGGCGTCGGCGGCGTCTGTCCGTCCCCCGCGGCCGCCATCGCTGCGCTTGTCGGTATGCGCCTGTGCGTCCGAGCGAGTGGGGCTCGTGTCGGTTTCTTTAGGGCAAGCGCGAAATGGTGCGGGCCGAGGGACCTGTGTGATAAACAACGGCCCAAACTATAATATTGTTCCCTTTGATAGGAAGGAACCTCCTCAGTTTTTGGGCCGCACTTCAAAGAAGCCCAAAAATTTGCTACAGTAGAGCTGGAGCAGATACGTAGCCTGTGCGTTTAGCTATTTTCTGCTGCAATATTTTTGTTTTTATAAATTACAGCTACAACAGCGTAAATAGTCAGCTTTAACTACAGAGCCCACAGTATATAGGATAAAAGGTATTCCTCGGTCTAGGCTTTCACCTCCTCTCTGATCGAAATAGTATTTTAATCTTAATTTAGAGTGCTTGCTTTGACTATATAACTACATCGGTGTAAGGTTATCTATAGCGGTCATAGAGGTGTTTAAATGTACTAATATAACAATTAGCCGCTAAAATTAGCTAAATACATACAAACAGTCTAGTTAATAATTAAGTTATTAGCCACTTTTAGCAATTACCTAATAGTTTACAAGTTATTTGCAGAGAAACAGCAGACTCTCTGCTCGGCGTCAGCTGCCGCGTGCTTTGACAGTCAAGCTCATTGGATGAAGCTGTTCCGCCGTCAGAGAGAGAGCTCCTTCACGTGGGGATAACCGGTCAAGCATGTGCTAGTGCTAGCTACCCACAGCAGCAGTTAAGATCTATCGTGCGCTATACCCAGACGCGGTTGAAGCGGCATCCAGAATGTTTACGTCACGGATATAGGAGCATTAGCGAAACCTGAAAACCAAATAATATGCCCATCGTGGTGTTGCTCCTCAATTCCATTGTGTTTTCTACCACTCTATACCAACATGATTAATGATAGTCTATTGTTAGCTATGTAAAATCTTTGCAGCTTATCCCTGAGTTTATCTATATAGCAGTTAACTCTTCGTAATTAATATATGATGACTTGTCTTTTTTTCTCCTACAGAATTATTAATGCAAGACGCCAGGTTTGTCTGCGTGGTAGTGTCAGCATCCCACTGAGCGCACGTCGAAGGCCGTGCCTCGACGACGACGCAACACAACAGCCAGCGGGAGGGAGCCGTGTGCCCGTGTCCCATACTCCCATGTGAGGCGAGATGAGCGGGCGAACGGCGCAGGGCCACAGGACGGCTCCGGCGGCCGGGGGTGAGCGCCGTGCCGCCGGGGCCGGGCTGCTCGGCCCGCGGCCACGGGACGGGACGGCTAGTCAGTCAGTCCCCACCCTTCGTGGCGTCGTCGTCAGAACGACACTTGACGTCAGTGCCAACTGCCAAGACGGAGTCTTGGGGACTACTCGACCACTAGGACTGCTATAGCTAGGCAGCTTGCTTCCTCTTGCGTTCGATTTGGCTTTGTCCCCAAGGTAATCGATAAGCATCGATGGCACTGTTTTTTCCTCCTCACATCCGGCCGAGACAGGCCGAAGGCCTGTTGTTGTTGTTGTTGGAAAATCGCTCGAGGCGTCTACAAAGTGGTTGGAAAATCTGATCCGCAGCAACCCCAGGGGCCGGACACATCTGATCTAACAATCGAGTACATGCCGATTCAGTAACCATCCAGCTAAACAATATCAGGCCCCGTTTGTACCACTTGCTATCTCGATCGTGGTTGTTATTACTATGAGATAAGAGCCTGCCAACGAACGTAAGAGTAAAGAGATTAGCTAAAAAGACTAGCCAAATTTACTGATTTAGCTACTCTCTAAAATAGATTTTAGAGAAAAAGTGTAGGCTAATCCAACAGACTCGATAAACCTACGGACTGAATAGAGAGTGAAGCAGACTATCCAAAAATAGAGAGCGAAGATAGAGAAATAGAGAGCCACTAAATTTGAAGAGTCGTTTACAGAGTCTATTGGATTTACAATTTTTTTAATATTAGCTAAATTTATTTTTACAAAACTATATACATATTCTCTTGGAGTTGCTCTAAACGCTCCATCTCGAAAATACTCGTTGCAACGCTGGAAGGTAGTACTGGATTCCTTCTGAAGAAGTGATGACCAGCAGCACGGCTCTCGCTGTTAACTCTTTTCCGTTGATTCCTAACCGCCGAAGCTTGTGGTCTGCACTCAGTCGCAATCGTCGTCTTTTTATATGCAATCATAGATTGTTTACACTCAGTTGCCGTTTGGTTCAATGTAGAACCGATAACGTCAAATCATATTTGTTTAAGTCTAGCCGTAATCGAATATCACACTAGAAATAGATGCCGGCCTTTTCAAACATTTTATACGTTACAAAATATGATCCAAACATCACCTCGTCTTTGTCTTTGTGGAATTTAGACTATTCCTTTGAATACATGTAGCAGCCCTCTCGGGTGGCACTGTTGGAACGTTATTAGGCTATCTGCACTCATACAACTCTAAATTTCTACTCTAAAAAGAATATTCTGTTCTTGTCAGCAAGGTTCTCTACTCTATACCATAAACCTCCGCAGTCATATTTACTCCATATCTCAACCCTATACCAACTACTACGTATTATATCATTTTTTAATTCTCTCCTATGTACACGTGACCGCGTTTTTGCTGGCCAACCTCACGGCACAGTGGATAGCGCACTGCATCCGTACAACGCTTGATATACCGCTCCTCCACTGCCACTGCAAAATAGCGCACTCCATGCAGTCTCCGCTGCAGAAGGTGTTTTACGCTATAGTGGATAGCGCAGGCCATGCAGTCTTCGACTGCGTACAGCCTTATCATCTCCTAGAATCTACAGATTGTGTATTAAAACAATCTTCAAACTAGCAGCACAATTAATGAAGGACCGAACTGACGATTATAGGGATGAACATGAACCCATCAAAATGTCTTCTGAAATGATTGGTGTCCCGATCATCACTTCCAAAAACCTAGAATCTCCAAACAAGTAGCTCTCGAGCCAACTAGTGACTAGATGTCCTTGGTTATAACTAAAAAAGTAAAGCGGAACACCAATCATTATAACTACAAAAGTAAACCGGCGAAAAAAAACCAACGCACAAAGGAAACGCTTCTTAACCCGAAAGTATTCCTTAACAAAGATGACGATAGAGCACACACAAACTGTTGGAAAATTAACATGGTCTAAGATTAATTTGATAATACAGCATAAAACGAAAAATCCAGATCTACTAGAAGATAATATCAACGACATTAGAACAGAACAGATCTAAACCAACTCAACAAGATTAACGCATAACATAAGAATCAACAACGGATCTAACCATTAGACCGTCATCGCAATAAACTGAAACCGTAGATTTACTCATAGTGATTCCACGAGTGTTGAAAAAGAACCCGAGTGGACGTGCGTGAAGCACTTCCCAGAAACCTGATTCGTCGGCACCCATACAGGTCATCAAAACGCCGGCGGTGGTTCGGAGACACCGCTCTCCCTTGATCTGTTGCACGGCAGACGAAGGGACGGCAGGGCAGAGAAACGACGGCGCAGAGAATTGAGAACAAAAGATGAGTCAGTTGCTATTCACCCGTGACCTCCGACGGAAGACGTTTGCCCTTTATAGACGGGCCACCGTAACCCCTTGATTCGATCTGCTATATTCCAGGAACCGTCCCCCTGAAATATCTCTACGTGCAACCGCCCGGAGATCTTGCACGTAACGTGCGTGCCCGTTGCTCCTAGTTGGCGTGGTCGTCTATGTGTGATCTTTGATAACCAAATAAACAAAAGGTAAAAATTAAACTGATATTTAGAACACGTCACGACGCGATCGCGCATCGTCGCAAGTCACAAGTCACGCGATAAAAAATGTGAAACGCAAGCGAGCGCGCGCGTGTAGCAGCCTCCATAGCCTTTTATTTATCTCATGTGAAGAGTAGGGAACTGAAAGTCGCCTAGAGGGGGGTGAATAGGTGTAATCTGAAATTTACAACTTTAAACACACACTACAAGTCGGGGTTAGCGTTAGAACTAAAATCAAGTCCGGGAGAGAGGACGAAAACAAATCAAATGAGAATCAAGCGGATGAACACAGTGATTTGTTTTACCGAGGTTCGGTTCCAAAGAACCTAGTCCCCGTTGAGGAGGCTACAAAGGCCGGTCTATTTCAACCCTTTCCGTCTCTCAAACGGTCATTAGACCGAGTGAGCCTTCTTCCTTAATCTCACGGGTCACTAAGACCCCGCAAGGACCACCACACACTTGGTGTCTCTTGCCTTGCTTACAAAGCACTTGAGAGTAAGAATGGGAAAAGAAGAAAGCCAATCCAGGCGACAAGAACTCAAATGAACACAAAAATCTCTCTCTTACAAGCCACTAAGTGTTTGAAGTGAATTTGGGACTCAGAGAGTATTTGATCTTTTGTATTGTGTCTTGGAGTGAATGCTAGAGCTCTTTTATTGAATGTGATCTTCACAAAACTTGGATGCTTGAAGTTGTGGTAGTTGGGGGTATTTATAGCCCTCAACCACCAAGGTAGCCGTTGGGAGGTTGCTGGCGATGGGCGCACCGGATAGTCCGGTGCGC
The DNA here is from genome assembly GCA_029449295.1 of Zea luxurians. Taxonomy (NCBI): domain Eukaryota; kingdom Viridiplantae; phylum Streptophyta; class Magnoliopsida; order Poales; family Poaceae; genus Zea; species Zea luxurians. The sequence continues at coordinate 89,496,102 of JAOPSE010000003.1, forward strand.
CACCGGACACTCACTGTTCAGTGTCCGGTGCGCCGCCACGTCACACAACCGTTAGGGTTCTAGAGCAGTTGACTGTTGGCACCTTTGTCTTCTTGTGGCACCAGACAGTCTTGTGGTGCACCGGATAGTCCGGTGCCCCTCTGACTCGCTGCTCAGACTTCTGCCGCTACACTGTAGCGCTGTCAGAGTCGACCGTTGTGCGCAGGTAGCCGTTACTCCGCTGGCTCACCGGACAGTCCGGTGGCACACCGGACAGTCCGGTGAATTATAGCGGAGCGCGCTTGCGCTTCCCGAGAGTGGCTGCTTGGCTCCTGTATGGCCCTGGTGCACCGGACACTGTCCGGTGGCACACCGGACAGTCCGGTGCGCCAGACCACATCACACTCAAGTCTTTTTTGCTCCTTTTGAATTGGGTCCCTAACTTGAATATTTATTGGTTTGTGTTGAACCTTATGCACCTATGATACATGAGTTCTAGAGCAAACTAGTTAGTCCATATGTTTGTGTTGGATATTCAACCACCAAAATCAATTGTAGAAAATTGTTAACCCTATTTCCCTTTCAATCTCCCCTTTTTGGTGATTGATGCCAACACAAACCAAAGCAAATATAAAGTGCAGAAATGAACTAGTTTGCATATAGTAAGTGCATAGGTTACTTGGAATTAAACCAATTGATAATCTCGAACGGATTGCTTTTCTTTTATTGAACATTTTGGACCACATTCGCACCACTTGTTTTGTTTTTGCAAATCCTTTTGGAAAAATCTTTTCAAAATCTTTTGCAAATGGTCAAAGGTATATGAATAAGATTGAAAGAAGCATTTTCAAGATTTGAAATTTCTCCCCTATTTCAAATGCTTTTCCTTTGACTAAATAAAACTCCCCCTGAATGAAATTCTCCTCTTAGCTTTCAAGAGGGTTTTTGAAATAGATACCAATTTGAAAAAAGGTACCAATTGGAGGATTTTATTTTCACAAATCAAGTGAAGCATAGATACCAATTGAGAATTTGCCAAATATCAATTAACATTTCATTTCAAAAAATTTTGAAATTGGTGGTGGTGCGGTCCTTTTGCTTTGGGCTTAATATTTTCTCCCCCTTTGGCATTAATCACCAAAAACGGAGACTTTGAGAGCCCTTGAATACTCTCTCCCCCATTGGTAAAAGAAACATGAGTGAAGGATTATAGCAATTTGAGAGTTGTGGAGGAACAACAGCAAAGGGTAGATGATACCCTCAGATTTGTGGAGTGGAAGCCTTGTTCTTTTCCAAAGACTCTATTTCCCTTTCAATCTACGACTTAGTATAGAAATACACTTGAAAACATATTAGTCGTAGCCTTGGTACAAGAATAATAAGAAATATGTATGTGTACCAAATGAAAAAGACATGATCAAAGGTATGTAAATGAGCTATGTGTGCAATGTTTCAGTCAAAATTCCGAGAATCAAGTATATTTAGCTCATTCCTAAGTTTGCTAAAGGTTTTCTCATCTAGTGGCTTGGTAAAGATAACGGCTAATTGATTCTTGGTGTTTACATAAGCTATTTCGATATCCCCCTTTGTTGGTGATCTCTCAGAAAGTGATACCGAATGTCTATGTGCTTAGTGCGATTGTGTTCAACAGGATTATCCGCCATGTGGATTGCACTCTCATTGTCACATAGGAGAGGGACTTTGCTCGATTTGTAGCCCATAAAGTGCCTTTGAGAGTTTGTAAACATGGTTAGGGTACTCACTATCTTCAAAGACGGGAGGTTGCTCAACAAAGACCTCTTCCTTGATGGGTCCTGAAAGTTGCCTAGAGGGGGGTGAATAGGCGAAACCTAAAATTTACAACTTAAAACACAAACTACAAGCTGGGATTAGCGTTAGAATTAAATCCGAGTCCGGGAGAGAGGGGGAAAACAAATCAACCAAGAAATAAAGCGGATGAACACGGTGATTTGTTTTACCGAGGTTCGGTTCTAAAGAACCTAGTCCTCGTTGAGGTGGTCACAAAGACCAGGTCTCTTTCAACCCTTTCACTCTCTCAAACGGTCACTTAGACCGAGTGAACTTTCTCCTTAATTCTCATGGGTCACTTAGACCCCGCAAGGACCACCACACAATTGGTGTCTCTTGCCTTGCTTACAAAATGCTTGGGAACAAGAATGAGGAAAGAAGAAAGCGATCCAAGCAACAAGAGCGCAAAGAACATGAGCAAACTCTCTCTCAAGTCACTAGGTGGTTGGAATGAATTCTAGACTTGGAGAGGCTTTGATCTTTTGGAAATGTGTCTTTGAGTGAATGCACTAGCTCTTGTATTGAATGTGAAGTGCTATAAACTTGGATGCTTGGAGTGATGGTGGTTGGAGGGTATTTATAGCCCTCAACCACCAAACAACTGTTGGGGCAGGCTGCTGTAGATGGGCGCACCGGACAGTCCGGTGCACCATCAGACACTGTTCGGTGCGTCAGCCACGTCACCCAACCATTAGGGTTCTAGAGCATTTGACCGTTGAAGGCTTTGTCCTCTAGTGGCACCGGACAGTCCGGTGCGCCTCTGACTTCTGTTCTGACTTCTATCACGCATTGTAGCGCACTGTAGCGTTTGTAGAGTCGACCGTTGCACGAAGGAGCCGTTGCTCCGCTGGTGCACCGGATAGTCCTGTGAATTATAGCGGAGCGTGCCTGAAGAAACCCGAGAGTGGCTAGTTCATCCTTGTATGGTTCTGGTGCACCGGACACTGTCCGGTAGCACACCAGACAGTCCGGTGCACCAGACCAGAGCACACTCGTTTTCTTTGCTCCTTTGTATTTGAACCCTATCTTGAATATTTATTGGTTTGTGTTGAACCTTTATGCACCTGTAGAACATATATTCTAGAGCAAACTAGTTATTCCAATATTTGTGTTGGGCATTCAACCACCAAAATTAATTGTGGGAAAAGGTTAACCCTATTTCCCTTTCAGGTCCATTGAGGAAGGAACTTTTCACGTCCATTTGGTAAAGCTTAAAGCCATGGTAAATAGCATAGGCAAGTAATATTCAAATTGACTCAAGCCTAGCTACGGGTGCATAAGTTTCATCAAAGTCCAAACCTTCGACTTGTGAATAACCTTTGCCCACAAGTCAGGCTTTGTTCCTTGTCACCACACCATGCTCATCTTGCTTGTTGCGGAATACCCACTTAGTATCTACAACATTTTGATTAGGACGTGGAACTAAATACATTACCTCATTCCTCGTGAAGTTGTTGAGTTCCTCTTGCATTGCTAGCACCCAATCCGGATCTCTTAGTGCATCCTCCACCCTGTATGGCTCAATAGAGGACACAAAAGAGTAATGTTCACAGAAACGAGCAACTCAAGATCTAGTGGTTACCCCCTTATGAATGTCACCAAGGATGGAGTTGACAGGGTGATCCCGTTGGATTGCTTGGTGGACTCTTGGGTGTGGCGGTCTTTGACCCTGAATTTCTTGATCATCTTCCTTGTCTTCATTATCTTCATCTCCCATTTGATCATTTTCCTCCTCTTGAGGTGGCTCATCCTCTTGATTTTCATCCTCCTCATCTTAAGCATGTTCCTCATCTTGGGTAGGTGGAGGTGCTTGATTGGAAGATGACGGCTAATCTTGTGCTTGTGTGAGCTCTTCGGATTCTTTAGGACACACATCCCCAATGGACATGTTCCTTAGCGCGACGCATGGAGCTTCTTCATCATCTAGCTCATCAAGATCAACTTGCTCCACTTGGGAGCCATTAGTCTCATCAAACACAATGTCACAAGAAACTTCAACCAATCCAGAGGATTTGTTGAAGACTCTATATGCCCTTGTGTTTGAGTCATAACCAAGTAAAAAGCCTTGTATAGCCTTAGAAGCAAATTTAGATTTTCTACCTCTTTTAATAAGAATAAAACATTTGCTTCCAAAGACTCTAAAATATGAAACATTGGGCTTTTTACCAGTGAGGAGTTCATATGATGTCTTCTTGAGGATTCGGTGAAGGTAGAGCCGGTTGATGGAGTAGCAGGCGGTGTTAATCGCCTCATCCCAAAACCGGTCCGGTGTCATGTACTCATCAAGCATGGTCCTTGCCATGTCCAGTAGAGTTCTATTCTTCCTCTCCACTATACCATTTTGTTGAGATGTGTAGGGAGAAAAGAACTCATGCTTGATGCCCTCATCCTCAAGAAAGCCTTCGATTTGTGAGTTCTTGAACTCCATTCCATTATCGCTTCTTATCTTTTTGATCCTTAATCTGAACTCGTTTTGAGCCCGTCTTAAGAATCCTTTTAAGGTCTCTTGGGTTTGTGATTTTTCCTGCAAAAAGAACACCCAAGTGAAGCGAGAATAATCATCCACAATAACTAGACAGTACTTACTCCCGCCGATGCTTATGTAAGCTATCGAGCCGAATAAATCCATGTGAAGTAGCTCGAGTGGCCTGTCAGTCATCATTATGTTCTTATGTGGATGATGAACTCCAACCTGCTTTCCTGCTTGACATGCGCTACAAATCCTGTCTTTCTCAAAATGAACATTTGTTAGACCTAAAATGTGCTCTCCCTTTAGAAGTTTATGAAGATTCTTCATCCCAACATGAGCAAGTCGGCGATGCTAGAGCCAACCCATATTAGTCTTAGCAATTAAGCAAGTGTCAAGTTCAGCTTTGTTATCATTAAAATCAACTAAATATAGCTGCCCTTCTAACACTCCCTTAAACGCTACTGAATCATCACTCTTTCTAAAGACAGTAACAATTACGTCTGTAAATAGACAGTTGTAGCCCATTTTGCATAATTGAGAAACAGAAAGCAAATTATAGTCTAAAGAATCTACAAGAAAAACATTGGAAATAGAATGGTCAGATGATATAGCAAATTTACCCAAACCTTTGACCAAACCTTGATTTCCATCCCTGAATATGATAGCTTGTTGGGGATCTTCATTTTTTCATTGGAGGAGAACTAACATCCTTTTCTCCCCTGTCATGTGGTTTGTGCACCCGCTATCGATTATCCAACTTGAACCACCGGATGCATAAACCTACAAAACAATTTTAGGCCTTGTTCGTAGGTACCCAAATAGTCTTGGGTCCTTTGACGTTAGAAACAAGCACCTTGGGTACCCAAACACAAGTCTTTGAACTCTTGTGTTTGCCCCCAACATATTTGGCAACTACTTTGCCTAATTTGTTAGTTAAAACATAAAATGCATCAAAAGTTTTAAAAGAAACATTATGCCTCATTTGATGCAACAGAAATTTTCTTTCTAAGCATTTTAACATGTGTGGTATGCCTAGAGCTAGAAGCCTCATTTTTATACATAAATGCATGATGAGAAACATTATGAGGTTTCCTAGCATGAATCTTCCTAATTTTGTGCTCAGGATAATTAGCAGGATATAAAATGTAGCCTTCATTATCCTGAACCATGGGAGCCTTGCCCTTAACAAAATTAGACAATCTTTTAGGGGCATTAAGCTTGACATTGCTCCCCTATTGGAAACCAATGCCATCCTTAATGCCAGGGCATCTCTCATTATAAAGCATGCTACGAGCAAATTTAATTTTTTCATTTTCGAGCTCATGCTCGGCAATTTTAGCATCTAATTTAGCTATATGATCATTTTGTTTCTTAATCATGGCAAGGTGATCATCTATAGCTTCAACATTAATATCTCTACATCTAGTGCAAATGGAAACATGCTCAACAGTAGATGTAGATGGTTTGCAAACATTTAATTCTTCTATCTTAGATTTTAATCTAGCATTCTCATCTCTAAGACAGGAAATAGAATCATTGCAAACATTTAAATCTTTGATCTCAGAAACTAAGCTAGCATTTTCATTTCTAAGGCTAGAAATTGAATCATGACAAATGCTAAGCTCCTTAGATAAATTTTCACATTTCTCTACTTCCTGAGCATAAGCATTTTTCAACTTAACAAATTTTTTGTTCTCTTTAATTAGGAAGTCCTCTTGGCTATCCAAGAGTTCATCCTTCTCATTAATTGCTTCTATTAATTCATTCAATTTCTTCTTTTGATCCATGCTAAGGTTAGCAAAAAGAGTCATTAAATTGTCTTCACTATCACTAGAGCTACCCTCATCACTAGATGTTGTATATTTGGGGGTGGCTCTAGATTGTACCTTCTTCTTCTTGCCGTCCTTAGCCATGAGACACTTGTGGCCGACGTTGGGGAAGAGGAGGCCCTTGTTGACGGTGATGTTGGCGGTGTCCTTGTCGGATGAGGAATCGGTGGAGCTCTCGTCGGAGTCCCATTCCTAACATATGTGGGCATCACCGCCCTTCTTCTTGTAGTATCTCTTCTTCTCCTTCTTCTTCCCCTTCTTGTCATCGTCCCTGTCACTTCCACTAGAAATTGGACATTTTGCTATGAAATGACATGGCTTACCACATTTGTAGCACACCTTCTTGGAGCGGGACTTGTAGTCCTTCCCCTCCTTTGCTTGAGGATTTGGCGAAAACTTGATGATGAGCGTCATTTCCTCGTTGTCGAGCTTGGAGGCATTGATTGGAAGCCTACTTGATGTGGACCCCTCCTTCTTTTCTTTCGTCGCTTTGAATGCGACGGGTTGCACCTCAGGTGTGGAGGTGGCGCCTTGTTCCAAGTTGACGATGTGTTTGCAGTCTTTGATCATTAGCTCAAAGCTCGCAAACTTGCCAATCACTTCCTCGGGAGACATTAGTTTATATCTAGGATCCCCACGTATTAATTGAACTTGAGTAGGGTCCAAAAAACAAGGGATCTTGGAATAACCTTGACCATTTCTTGGTCATCCCACTTGGTGCTCCCGAAGTTGCACACTTGGTTCACCATGGTCTTTAGCCGGTTGTACATTGCTTGCGACTCTTCTCCTTTGTTGAGGACGAATCGATCGAGCTCCCCCTCGATCGTCTCCCGCTTGGTGATCTTGGTCACCTCGTCCCCTTCGTGTGCGGTCTTGAGGATGTCCCAAATTTCTTTAGCATTCTTTAACCCTTGCACCTTGTTATACTCCTCTCGACACAAGGCGCGAGGAGTATAGTTGTGGCTTGGGAGTTAAAGTGCCTAATTTGGGTGGCCTCATCCGAGTCGGAGTCCTTGTCCACTACCTTAGGTACCTGCGCTCCATACTCAACAATTTCCCAAATACTTTCGTGGAGTGAGGTTAGATGGTGTCTCATTTTATCACTCCACATACAATAATCTTCACCATCAAAATATGGTGGTTTGCCTAGGGGAATGGAAAGCAATGGAGCACGCTTGGAAATACGGGGATAGCGAAGGGGCATCTTACTATACTTCTTGCACTCATGACGCTTAGAAGTAGTCGACGACTCGGAGCCGGAGGTGGAGGGCGACGAAGAGTCGGTCTTGTAGTAGACCACTTTCTTCATCTTCTTCTTCTTATCACCTCTCCTATGAGACTTGATGGAGGAAGAGGATTCCTCCTTGTATTTGTTGACAGACTCCTTTAAAGGAGTCCTCCCCGAGCTTGCGGACTTGTTGCCGGTCACGATCTCTCTCTTGGCGTGATCTCCAAACACCACTTCGAGTTTGTTAGATTCTTAATGAAGCAATGGCTCTGATACCAATTAAAAGTCGCCTAGGGGATGAATAGGCATAATCTGAAATTTACAACTTTAAACACACACTACAAGCCGAGGTTAGCGTTAGAACTAAAATCAAGTCCTGGAGAGAGGGCAAAAACAAATCAAATAAGAATCAAGCGGATGAACACGGTGATTTGTTTTACCTAGGTTCGGTTCCAAAGAACCTAGTCCCCATTGAGGAGGCCACAAAGGCCGGTCTATTTCAACCCTTTCACTCTCTCAAAGGTCACTTAGACCGAGTGAGCCTTATTCCTTAATCTCACGGGTCACTAAGACCCCACAAGGACCACCACACACTTGGTGTCTCTTGCCTTGCTTACAAAGCACTTGAGAGTAAGAATGGGAAAAGAAGAAAGTCAATCCAAGCGACAAGAACTCAAATGAACACAAAAATCTCTCTCTTACAAGTCACTAAGTGTTTGGAGTGAATTTAAGACTCGGAGAGGATTTGATCTTTTGTATTGTGTCTTGGAGTGAATGCTAGAGCTCTTGTATTGAATGTGATCTTCAGAAAACTTGGATGCTTGAAGTTGTGGTGGTTGGGGGTATTTATAGCCCTCAACCACCAAGGTAGCCGTTGGGAGGCTGTTGGCGATGGACGCACTGGACAGTCCGGTGCGCCACCGGACACTCACTATTCAGTGTCTGGTGCGCCGCCACGTCACCCAACCATTAGGGTTCTAGAGCGGTTGACCATTGCCGCCTTTGTCTTCTTGTGGCACCGGATAGTCTGGTGGTGCACCGGACAGTCCGGTGCCCCTCTGACTCGCTGTTCTGACTTCTGCCGCGACACTGTAGCGTTGTCAGAGTCGACCGTTGTGCGCAGGTAGCCGTTACTCCGCTAGCTCACCGGACAGTCCGGTGGCACACTAGACAGTCCGGTGAATTATAGCGGAGCGTGCCTGCGTTTTCCCGAGAGTGGCTGCTTGGCTCTTGTACGGCCCTGGTGCACCAGACACTGTCCAGTGGCACACCGGACAGTCCTGTGCGCCAGACCACAACACACTCAAGTCCTTTTTGCTCCTTTTGGGTCCCTAACTTGAATATTTATTGGTTTGTGTTGAACCTTATGCACCTGTAATACATGAGTTCTAGAGCAAACTAGTTAGTCCATATGTTTGTGTTGGACATTCAATCACCAAAATCAATTGTAGGAAAAGGTTAACCCTATTTCTCTTTTAGGAACACTCCCACATATAAGCTAATTCTCTCCTATCTAGATGGGCGATATGTGACTAAAGTCCCGTGCCATCTCTACACACCACCTTGACTTCCTTATTAAATTGGACCACAGACAAATGGGCCTAATTCCAACACAAACTACCTAAGGCCTTGTTCAGTTATTTCTACGCCATATGAATTGGTTGGGATTAAAAAATTAGTAAAGATTTTGACTTTCTATGGATTTAAATTCATTCAATCCCTTCCAATCTTATATGGATTGAGATGAAAACAAACAAGCTCTAAATCAATTGGTGGTTCGATGATTTAAAAAAACCTAAGCAAATAAAAAAATACATTGTAGTGAAGAAATCAAAGTTTGGACACCTAAAACTCAAAAAGAATCCAAAACACACCTACACATGCAAAGGTGCTTCGACTGGGGTGAAGGCTCGATGTGGCCGAGATTGGCCTTCCCTAGCTTGGCCAAAGTCAGACTAGCCACACTATCTCACTCGCGTTCTTTTTCAGGTATCCTAGGCACTCCATGAAAACCTTTTTACACTCGGTAAAGAACACTCAGCAAATATTTTATCGGCAAATGGTTCTTTGCGAGTGCTTTTTTTTGGTACTTGGCAAATACTTTACCTAGTGTCAAAAAACACTCGGTAAAGAAAAACACTACAAATTAAGAATCGCAAAATAACACCAAAACCAATAACAAAGTTAATTAGGGGAACAACCCCCACCCAAGCAACAAAATTGCCCTACCCATCACCCTATCACTTTCACCATTTTTTGAAACTAAATTCACATGTTTTGTGGCCGGTGAGATTCGAACTCGCAACATCTCTCTCGCGCATAAGCTCCTCTAACACTCCACCCCTATATCACTTGTGTTTATTTTACATTTTCCTTCACTGGGTATTATAACAAACCGAGAGTAAAATGATTATTTGAGACACTAAATGAATTCAAATAAAAAGGTTGTTAACTACAAAGTTGCGTAGCTCTTTCAGACATACAACTTTCATTTTAGTAGTTTTTCATCCGAGATAGTTTACAAAATTAGAATTTCAAATTTTAAAACTTCAAATGTATTTTTATATGATAAGATGATTTCAAATCAAAAGCTTGTGAACTATAAAGTAACAACTTTTTGAGATCTATAACTTTCATTTTGGTAGTTTTTTCATCTCAGGTCGGTAGAAAAATTCAAATTTTGAATAAATATAGTTTTGCATGTCCAGATGATTTCAATACTATGGCCTCTTTAGTCCCTTAGTCCAAGCATCAACATCTGTCTTTAACTACTCTCATACCATCGACATGAACCGCCTTGACCTACACTTTTTTCATCAACCACCACATTTATGCTTCACACACACATGCACCAACTACACAAGAAAAGGCAACTCAACCAAATTGAAGGGTCAATTAGGCCAAGATTAGGCTTCCTTAGCTAGACCAAAGTCAGTCTAGCTATCTTGATAGGTCAGTTCTATAGCCTTCTACTCACCGACGTGCCTTGCCAGGATGAAGAAGAAGTTAAGTGCCTATTGTGTTTATAACAAGATAAGCGCACTAAAAACAACCATATGTGTCGGTGTTTTGACCTGAGTGTCCTAACCAACGGGTAAATTTGTGCTACGTGTCCCAGTCCAGATGGGTGATGGAAGAAGACACAAGATTTATCCTAGTTTAGGCAATAGAAGGCCCTACTTTCAGCGAGGGGGATGAGACTTATATTATCTTGCACCTAGGTTCTTGTAGTAGGGGGTACAAGCTAGTCAAGTGAGGGAGTGGATCCTAAGTCACTTTGAGTGATTGAGGCTAGTACCAATATTGAAAGTGGATGGCAAACGGTAAAGTGTTGTCCTCTGTCTCACTTGGACCCTGGACTCCTCCTTTTATAGCCGTAAGGGGGAGCCCAGGAGTATAAGAGTTGTCATAATGTTGAGAGGGGGTGAACCTGAGCCCCTGTAGTAGTATGGTCATTGGGATGCCATTGTCTTGGTCGTTGCTTTTGATTAGGAGGAGGATGTTCGGTTCCATTATCCCGTGTTTTGACCAAGCAGAGAGTCGAGGCCAGGATCCGGGGCTCAGATGCGTACCCGAGCCCATCCTGTCGATGAGACGTCTGAGCTGTAGTGGTTGAAATAGCGATCAACATGGTGAAAAGTGCATGGTAATCCGGCCCCTATGTCATATGGAAGGGTGTAAACCAGGCTTGACACTGGCCTTGTAGTTTTTGTAGCCATCCCATTGTTAACGATTTTTGTGGGAGGGTTGACAGTGTCAGGTGTTCTTCTGTTGATGTTGTTGGGCGAGGCCATGCCCGAGCAAGACGAAGACTTCTTCCGAGTCTAAGGTCAGATCTGCGCATGGGCACACGATCATGTTGGGAGTGGTCAGAACAGTTTCTGGTATTTGATGTGCCACTACCAGGGCAGTTGGCCGAGACTGAGCTCGGGCAAGTGGACTTTCCTCCCGAGGCTGAGGCTGTGTCCAGTCGTCGTATGTCCTGTCCGGAGTTGTTGAAAATAGTGACCGGAGCAGGGGAACAATTTCTAGTATTCGTGGACGTGCATCATCATGGATGGTGAAAGTAGATTTGACTGTGGTCCCATTGTCCTTTGTTGACTGTGGTGTCATTGGTGGAGCAGGTGTTCGTACCAGTTGCATTTAATGCGCACGCCGGTTCTTGAGAACTTTGGCCGAGGCCGGGCTCTTGAGATGCCCTCGGGCGAGATGTATATTTGTTTTCCATCGAAGGGTGCTCCTCGGGTGAGTCGCAGGCATCTACAGGCATAGCATTCGCCTGAGGTTGTGCTCGGGCGAGGCGTAGTTTTATGCAGCTGGAAAAGCAGGATCTTGGGCGAATCGTGATTCGACCCTGTGTGACCTCACAGAGTGCACTTTTTGCCTTATGATTCCCTGGTACTTGGTGTCAGTTATGTTTAGGGTCACAATATGGGTACCCCTAATTATGATACTCGACACTATGCTACCATGACAATACTTGAAATGTAAATGCTCAAAGTAAATTGCGAAAAGTAAAGGTAGGGTCAAGATGACACCTCCAATTTTCCGAGGTATCGAAGAGTCGACACTCTTCATTGGTCCTTGTTAGAGCACCCTGAAAGTCGCCTAGAGGGGGGTGAATAGGCGTAATCTGAAATTTACAACTTAAAACACAAACTACAAGTCAGGGTTAGCGTTAGAATGAAATCCGAGTCTGAGAGAGAAGGGGAAAACAAATCAAAAGCAAATGAAGCGGATGACACGGTGATTTGTTTTACCGAGGTTTGGTTCTTGAGAACCTAGTCCCCGTTGAGGTGGTCACAAAGACCGGATCTCTTTCAACCCTTTCCCTCTCTCAAACGATCACTTAGACCGAATGAGCTTTCTTCCTTGATTTTCCTGGGTTACTTAGACCTTGCAAGGACCACCACACGATTGGTGTCTCTTGCTTCGCTTACAAGGCTTTGAGAATAAGAATGAGAGAAAGAAGAAAGCCAACCAAGCAACAAGAGCAACAAAGAAACACAAGAACGATCCTCTCACAAGTCCTAAAGCACTAGAATTGAATTGAGGACTTTGGTTGGATCAGAGGCTTTGATTTGTGTCTTGGAGTGTTGCACTTTGCTCTTGTATTGAATGAGGAGTGTTGAATGTTTGGATGGTTGGAGTGGTGGTGGTTGAGGGGTATTTATAGCCCTCACCCACCAAAACAATCGTTGGGGCAGGCTGCTGTCGATGGGCGTACCGGATAGTCCGGTGCGCCACCGGACGCTGTCCGGTGCCCCCGCCACGTCACACAACCGTTAGGGTTCTGGAGCAGACGACCGTTGGAGCTTTGTCTTCATGTGGCACCGGACAGTCCGATGCTACACCGGACAGACACTGTTCAGTGTCCGGTGCCTCTCTGACTTCTGCGCTCTGACTTTGCACGCACTGTTCACCGCTGTTCACGGAGTCAGCAGCTTTTGCAGTCGACCGTTGCGCCGAAGAGCCGTTGCTCCACTGTCACACCGGACAGTCCGGTGAATTATAATGGAGCGCGCTGGTTGAAACCTGAGAGTGACGAGTTTATTTCTATACGGTCTTGGTGCACCGGACACTGTCCGATGGCACATCGGACAGTCCGGTGCGCTAGACTAGGGCACACTCGATTTCTTTGCTCCTTTGTATTTGAACCCTATCTTGTATATTTATTGGTTTGTGTTGAACCTATATGCACCTGTAGAACATATATTCTAGAGCAAACTAGTTAGTCCATTATTTGTGTTGGGCATTCAACCACCAAAATTAATTATAGGAAAAGGTTAACCCTATTTCCCTTTCAATCTCCCCCTTTTTGGTGATTGATGCCAACACAAACCAAAGCAAATATATGAAGTGCAGAAATGAACTAGTTTGCATAATGTAAGTGCATAGGTTACTTAGACTTAAACCAATTTATACTTTTACTAGATATGCATGGTTTGCTTTCTTTTATTTAAAATTTTGGACCACGTTTGCACCACTTGTTTTGTTTTTGCAAATTATTTTGTAAAATCTTTTCAAAGTCTTTTGCAAATAGTTAAAGGCATATGAATAAGATTGCAAGAAGCATTTTCAAGATTTGAAATTTTCTCCCCCTGTTTAAAATGCTTTTCCTTTGACTAAACAGAACTCCCCCTGAATGAAATTCTCCTCTTAGTGTTTAAGAGGGTTTTACCAATTTTTGTAAATACCATTTGAACATGATCAAATACATTTGGATACCAATTTGAAAAATTCTTGAAAATTGGTGGTGGTGCGGTCCTTTTGCTTTGGCTTAATATCTTCTCCCCCTTTGGCATTAATCGCCAAAAACGGAGACTTTGAGAGCCCTTCTATATTTTCTCCCCCTTTGGTAAACAATATATGGGTGAAAGATTATACCAAAATGGAGAGCGTTGCGGAATACTGGCAAAGGGTAAATAATACCGATGGAGTTGAGTGGAAGCGTTGTCTTTGTCGAATACTCAATTTCCCTTTCAATCTAGGACTAATACAAGAAATACTCATAGAAACACATTAGTCTTAGCCTTGGCACAAGAAGAATAAAAAATATGAATATGTACCAAATGAAAGAGATATGATCAAAGGTATATAAAATGAGCTATGTGTGCAATGTTTCAATCAAAATTCCGAGAATCAAGAATATTTACCTCATTCCTAAGTTTGCTAAAGGTTTTCTAAGCTAGAGGCTTGGTAAAGATATCGGCTAATTGATCTTTGGTGTTAACATAAGCTATCTCGATACCCCCCTTTGTTGGTGATTCCTCAGAAAGTGATACTGAATGTCTATGTGCTTAGTGCGGTTGTGTTCAACGGGATTCTCCGCAATGCGGATAGCACTCTCATTGTCACATAGGAGAGGGACTTTGATCAATTTGTAGCCATAGTCCCTGAGGGTTTGCCTCATCCAAAGTAATTGTGCACAATAATGTCCTGCGGCAATATACTCGGCTTTGGCGGTAGAAAGAGCTACTGAGTTTTGTTTCTTTGAAGCCCAAGACTCCAGGGATCTCCCCAGAAACTGACAAGTCCCTGATGTGCTCTTCCTATCAATTTTACACCCTGCCCAATTGTCATTGGAATATCCTATCAAATCAAAGGCAGATCCCCTGGGGTACCAAAGCCCAAACTTAGGAGTGTAAACTAAATATCTCATGATTCTTTTTACGACCCTAAGGTGAACTTCCTTAGGATTGGCTTGGAACCTTGCACACATGCATACAGAAAGCATAATATCCGGTTGAGATGGACATAAATAGAGTAAAGATCCTATCATCAATCGGTATACCTTTTGATCTACGGATTTACCTCCCGTGTCGAGGTCGTGATGCCCATTGGTTCCCATGGGTGTCTTGATGAGTTTGGCATCCTTCATTACAAACTTGTTAAGTATGTCTTGAATGTACTTGGTTTGGCTAATGAAGGTGCCCTCTTGGAGTTGCTTGACTTGAAATCCTAAGAAATATCTCAACTCCCCCATCATTGACATCTCGAATTTTTGAACCATGATCCTACTAAACTCTTCACAAGTGGATTTGTTAGTAGACCCAAATATAATATTATCAACATAAATTTGGCTTACAAACAAATCATTTGCAATAGTTTTAGTAAAGAGAGTAGGATCGACTTTATCGACTTTGAAGCCATTAGTGATAAGAAAATATCGCAGGCATTCATATCATGCTCTTGGGGCTTGCTTGAGCCCATAAAGCGCCTTTGAGAGTTTATAAACATGGTTAGGGTACTCACTATCTTCAAAGCCGGGAGGTTGCTCAACATAGACCTCTTCCTTGATTAGTCCATTGAGGAAGGCACTCTTCACGTCCATTTGATAGAGCTTGAAGCCATGGTAAGTAGCATAGGCAAGTAATATGCGAATTGACTCAAGCCTAGCTATGGGTGCATAAGTTTCATCGAAATCCAAACCTTCGACTTGTGAATAACCTTTGGCCGCAAGTCGGGCTTTGTTCCTTATCACCACACCATGCTCGTCTTGCTTGTTGCGGAATACCCATTTGGTACCTACAACATTTTGATTAGGACGTGGAACTAAATGCCATACCTCATTCCTCGTGAAGTTGTTGAGCTCCTCTTGCATTGCCATCATCCAATTCGAATCTCTTAGTGCATCCTCTACCCTGTATGGCTCAATAGAGGAAACAAAAGAGTAATGTTCACAAAAATGAGCAACACGAGATCTAGTGGCTACCCCCTTATGAATGTCACCGAGGATGGAGTTGATGGGGTGATCTCTTTGAATCGCCTGGTGGACTCTTGGGTGTGGCGGTCTTTGACCCTGAATTTCTTAATCATTTTCCTTGTCTTGATCAACTTCATCTCTCCCTTGATCCTTGTCCTCCTCTTGAGGTGGCTCATCTTCTTGATCTTCTTCATCACCTTGAGCCTGTTCCTCATCTTGAGTTGGTGGAGATGCTTGTATGGAAGATGATGGTTGATCTTGTGCTTGTGGAGGCTCTTCAGATTCCTTAGGACACACATCTGAGAGCACCTAGAGGGGGGGTGAATAGGTGATCCTGTAGAACTTGAAACTTAAGCCACAAAAACTTGGTTAAGTGTTAGCACAATAATCGCCAAGTGGCTAGAGAGGAGTCTTCAACAAAACACAATAACCACAAAGATATCAATCACAGAGATGGCACGGTGGTTATCCCGTGGTTCAGCCAAGACCAACGCTTGCCTACTCCACGTTGTGGCGTCCCAACGGACGAGGGTTGCAATCAACCCCTCTCAAGCGGTCCAAAGACCCACTTGAATACCACGGTGTTTTGCTTGCTTTTCTTAATCCCGTTCGCGAGGAATCTCCACAACTTGGAGCCTCTCGCCCTTACACTTGAAGTTCACAAAGAAGCACAAAGTAAGGGAGGGATTAGCAACTCACACAAGACAAAAAGATTACAGCAAATACGCACACACAAAACCCAGACTTAAGCTCAAAAGACTAGCACACTAGAACGGAGCTCAAATCACTAGAATGTCGAATAAGTGCGCAAGAATGGAGTGTGAGTGATCGAGAGTGCTCAAGGAATGCTTGGTATACTCCTCCATGCGCCTAGGGGTCCCTTTTATAGCCCCAAGGCAGCTAGGAGCCGTTGAGAGCAATCCTGGAAGGCAGATCTTGCCTTCTGTCGACTGGCGCACTAGACAGTCCGGTGCACCACCAGACACTGTCCGGTGCGGATTTCTTTCCTTCTATGGCGCAGTCGACCGTTGCTGATTGAGAGCCGTTGGCGCACCGGACACTGTCCGGTGCACACCGGACAGTTCGGTGCCCCAATGTGACCGTTGGCTCGGCCACGCGTCACGCGCGGAATCCTCGGCCGACCGTTGCCCCGGATGACCGTAGGCTCACCGGACAGTCCGGTGCACCACCGGACAGACCGGTGAATTTTAGTCGTACGCCGTTAATCATCTCCCGAGAGCGACGAGTTCGCCTGTGAACGGCTCACCGAACAGTCCGGTGCACCACCGGACAGACCGGTGAATTTTAGCCGTACACCGCCATCGAAGTCCCAAGAGCAGCCTGTTCGCCAGAGCCAGCCTGGCGCACCGGACAGTGTCCGGTGCACCACCGGACAGTCCGGTGCACCCAGACTGAGCAGACTTTGGCTGAACAAAGCCATCTCATTTCCAATTCAATTTTTCCTGTTTCCAGCACTTAGACACAATACATTAGTCCATAAAACAATGTACTAAGTCTAGAAACATACCTTTTGACTTGATTTGTACTTTGTCCACCACTTTACATAGATTAACACAAAAGCACTTGTGTTGGCACTCAATCACCAAAATACTTATAAATGGCCCAAGGGCACATTTCCCTTTCAATCTCCCCCTTTTTGGTGATTTATGCCAACACAACATAAAGCAACTAGAACAAGTACAATATCAATGCAAATGAAAACCAAAGGTTGTTTTGAATCAAATTTGGTATATATGGGTCACTCTTTGCAACCACTTGGTTTGTTTTTGCAAATCAAACTCAAATTCCTATCTCTAAGTCAAATTCACTTGTAGAGACATAAAGAGAGGTATTCCAAAGGAAATTGATCAAGGATTTCAAAAACTCCCCTTTTTCCCATAATCAACACTTCTCCCCACAAGAGGCCAACTTTTCACAAAAGAGACAATAAAAGAGTTTTGCCAAACCAAAAGCTCTAATCTACTATTTTCAAACTTTCTCAAGTGGTAGCTGATCCATCTATTGCTTTGGCCTTTATTTTCTCCCCCTTTGGCATTAAGCACCAAAACGGGATCAATCTTGGTCCTAGAACCCCATTTCCTCACCAAAATCTTCAAATAAGAATACAAAGGCAATAAGAGTACATGAGATGAACTTGGAATAAGTTACCCTCTCATCGGAGTGCAGTGGAAGTCTTTCATGGTCCAAGTCCACCATTTCCCTTTCAAACCTCCTTTGAGACTAAAACAAGCAAACTCAAGCACACGGTTAGTCTCAAAGGGTCAAGTTGTAGCACAGCTCCCCCTAAATATGTGCATCACTTGCAAAAAGGACTTGTGAGGTCCAGGGAGTGTTTGTACAACTTGAGCACCACAAGTAGGCAACAAAATGCAGAAGGAACATGATCAAAGGCATAAACACATGTATGCTATAAATCAATCCAAGTTCCGCGAATCTAGGACATTTAGCTCACTACGCAGCCTGCAAAAGGTCTTTTCATCTAAAGGTTTAGTGAAGATATCGGCTAGCTGGTTCTCGGTGCTAACATGAAACACTTCGATATCTCCCTTTTGCTGGTGGTCTCTCAAAAAGTGATGCCGGATGTCAATGTGCTTTGTGCGGCTGTGCTCAACAGGATTTTCCGCTATTCGGATAGCACTCTCATTATCACATAGGAGTGGGACTTTGCTCAGATTGTAGCCAAAGTCCCAGAGGGTTTGCCTCATCCAAAGTAGTTGCGCGCAACACTGTCTTGCGGCAACGTATTTGGCCTCAGCGGTGGATAGGGCAACGGAAGTTTGTTTCTTAGAGTCCCATGACACCAGGGACCTTCCTAAGAATTGGCACGTCCCCGATGTACTCTTCCTATCGACCTTACATCCAGCATAGTCGGAATCTGAATATCCAATCAAGTCAAAGTTAGACCCCTTTGGATACCAGATCCCGAAGCAAGGCGTAGCGACTAAATATCTAAGAATTCGCTTCACGGCCACTAAGTGACACTCCCTTGGATCGGATTGAAATCTAGCACACATGCATACGCTAAGCATAATATCCGGTCTACTAGCACATAAATAAAGTAAAGACCCTATCATAGACCGGTATGCCTTTTGATCAACGGACTTACCTCCTTTGTTGAGGTCGGTGTGTCCGTCAGTTCCCATCGGTGTCTTTGCGGGCTTGGCGTCCTTCATCCCAAACCGCTTTAGCAAGTCTTGCGTGTACTTCGTTTGGGAGATGAAGGTACCATCCTTGAGTTGCTTCACTTGGAACCCAAGGAAGTAGTTCAACTCGCCCATCATCGACATCTCAAATTTCTGCGTCATCACCCTGCTAAACTCTTCACAAGACTTTTGGTTAGTAGAACCAAATATTATGTCATCGACATAAATTTGGCACACAAAAAGATCACCATCGCAAGTCTTAGTGAAAAGAGTTGGATCGGCTTTCCCAACCTTGAAAGCATTAGCAATTAAAAAGTCTCTAAGGCATTCATACCATGCTCTTGGGGCTTGCTTAAGTCCATAGAGCGCCTTAGAGAGCTTACACACGTGGTCGGGGTACCGTTCATCCTCGAAGCCAGGGGGTTGCTCCACGTACACCTCCTCCTTGATCAGCCCGTTGAGGAAAGCGCTCTTCACATCCATTTGGTACAACCTGAAAGAATGGTGAGCGGCATACGCTAGCAATATACAAATTGATTCTAGCCTAGCCACAGGAGCGAAAGTCTCCTCAAAGTCCAAACCTGCGACTTGGGCATAACCTTTTGCCATAAGTTGAGCCTTGTTCCTTGTCACCACCCCGTGCTCGTCATGTTTGTTGCGGAACACCCACTTGGTTCCCACAACATTTTGCTTGGAACAAGGCACCAGTGTCCAAACTTCATTACGCTTGAAGTTGTTGAGCTCTTCCTGCATGGCCAACACCCAGTCCAGATCTAGCAAGGCCTCTTCTACCCTGAAAGGCTCAATAGAAGAGACAAAAGAGTAATGCTCACAAAAATTCACTAATCTAGAGCGAGTAGTTACTCCCTTGCTAATATCACCCAAAATTTGGTCGACGGGATGATTCCTTTGAATCGTTGCTCGAACTTGGGTTGGAGGTGCCGGTTGTGCTTCTTCCTCTTCAACTTGGACATCTTGTGCTCCCCCTTGATCACATGCCTCCACTTGAGGTACTTGTTCGTCATCTTGGGTTGGAGGATGCACCATTGTTGAGGAAGATGGTTGATCTTGCTCCAATTGTTCCTGTGGTCGCACATCGCCAATCGCCATGGTGCGCATTGCGGCCGTTGGAACGTCTTCTTCATCTACATCATCAAGATCAACAACTTGCTCTCTTGGAGAGCCATTAGTCTCATCAAATACAACGTCGCTAGAGACTTCAACCAAACCCGATGATTTGTTGAAGACCCTATACGCCTTTGTATTTGAGTCATAACCTAGTAGAAACTCTTCTACAGCTTTGGGAGCAAATTTAGAAGTTCTACCTTTCTTCACAAGAATATAACACTTGCTCCCAAATACACGAAAATAAGACACATTGGGCTTGTTACCAGTTAGCAGCTCATATGAAGTCTTTTTGAGGAGGCGGTGAAGATAGACCCTGTTGATGGCGTGGCAAGCCGTGTTCACGGCTTCCGACCAAAAATGCTCGGGGGTCTTGAACTCTCCAAGCATAGTCCTCGCCATATCGATGAGTGTCCTGTTCTTCCTCTCTACCACACCATTTTGCTGAGGTGTGTAGGGAGCAGAGAACTCGTGCTTGATCCCCTCCTCCTCAAGGAACTCCTCCACTTGAAGGTTCTTGAACTCGGACCCGTTGTCGCTCCTTATCTTCTTCACCTTGAGCTCAAACTCATTTTGAGCTCTCCTGAGGAAGCGCTTGAGGGTCCCTTGGGTTTCAGATTTATCCTGCAAAAAGAATACCCAAGTGAAGCGGGAAAAATCATCAACTATAACAAGACCATACTTACTTCCTCCTATGCTTAGATAGGCGACGGGTCCGAAGAGGTCCATATGAAGCATCTCCAAGGGTCTTGATGTGGTCATCACATTTTTGGTGTGATGAGAGCCTCCCACCTGTTTCCCTGCTTGACAAGCTGCACAAGGTCTATCTTTTTCGAAATGTACATTAGTTAGACCTATCACGTGTTCTCCCTTTAGAAGCTTGTGGAGGTTCTTCATCCCCACATGTGCTAAGCGGCGATGCCACAGCCAGCCCATGCAAGTCTTAGCCATTAAGCATGCATCTAGACCGGCCTCTTCTTTTGCAAAATCAACCAAATAAAGTTTGCCGTCTAGTACACCCTTAAAAGCTAGTGAACCATCACACCTTCTAAAGACAGAGACATCTACATTTGTGAATAGACAATTATATCCCATATTGCATAATTGACTAACAGATAACAAATTATATCCAAGCGACTCAATTAAAAACACATTAGAAATAGAATGCTCGGATGAAATAGCAATTTTACCTAACCCTTTTACCTTGCCTTGGTTCCCATCACCGAATATGATTGAATCTTGGGGATCCTTGTTCTTGACGTAGGAAGAGAACATCCTCTTTTCCCCCGTCATGTGGTTTGTGCATCCGCTGTCGATAATCCAGCTTGAACCCCCGGATGCATAAACCTGCAAGGCAAATTTAGGCTTGGGTCTTAGGTACCCAACTCTTGTTGGGTCCTACAAGGTTAGTCACAATTGTCCTAGGGACCCAAATGCAAGTTTTGTCACCCTTACATTTGGCCCCTAACTTCCTAGCAATTACCTTCTTACCCTTTCTACAAATGGTAAATGAAGCATTGCAAGCATGATATATTGTAGAAGGTTCATTAACTTTCCTAGGAATATGAACAACATTCTTTCTAGGCACATGATGAATAACATTTCTCCTCGACATATTTCTACCATGCACATAGGAAGAACTAGAAGCAAACATGGCATGAGAATCAAAAGCATCATACGCATTACAACTCCTATAAGCATTTCTAGAATGTTTCCTATCATGATACATGAAAGCATGGTTCTTTTGCACACTACTAGCCATAGGGGCCTTCCCCTTCTCCTTGGCGGAGATGGGAGCCTTATGGCTTGTTGAGTTCTTGACTTCCCTCTTGAAGCCAAGACCATCCTTAATTGAGGGGTGTCTACCAATTATGTAGGCATCCCTTGCAAATTTTAGTTTGTCAAATTCACTCTTGCTAGTCTTAAGTTGGGCATTTAGACTAGCTACTTCATCATTTAATTTAGAAATGCACTCTAGGTGTTCACTATAGGTATCAACATTAAGATCTTTACACCTAGTGCAAATATGTTCTACACAAGAGTTAGATTTACTAGCTACTTCTAGTTTAGCATTTAAATTATCATTAACACCTTTTAAAGTAGCAATGGTTTCATGACAAGTAGATAGTTCATAAGAAAGCATTTCATTTCTTTTAACTTCTAAAGCATGAGCTTTTTGTGCCTCTACAAATTTATCATATTCTTCATATAACAAATCCTCTTGCTTTTCTAAAAGTCTATCCTTTTCATTCAAGGCATCAATTAACTCATTAATTTTGCCAATTTTAATTCTATCCAAACCTTTAAATAAACTAGAATAGTCTATCTCATCGTCATCACTAGAATCATCACTTGAAGAAGCATAAGTGGTATCCCGAGTACATACCTTCTTCTCCTTCGCCATGAGGCATGTGTGATGCTCGTTGGGGAAGAGGGATGACTTGTTGAAGGCAGTGGCGGCGAGTCCTTCATTGTTAGAGTTGGAGGAGGAGCAATCCGAATCCCACTCATTTCCGATATGTGCCTCACCCTTGGCCTCCTTGTAATTCTTCTTCTTCTCCCTCTTGTTTCCTTTTTCCTGGTCACTATCATTATCGGGACAGTTAGCAATAAAATGACCAAGCTTACCACATTTGAAGCATGAGCGCTTCCCCTTTGACTTGGTCTTGCTTGGTTGTCCCTTGCTACTCTTAAGTGCCGTCTTGAAGCGCTTGATGATGAGGGCCATCTCTTCATCATTGAGCCCTGCCGCCTCAACTTGCGCCACCTTGCTAGGTAATGCCTCCTTGCTTCTCATTGCCTTGAGAGCAACGGGTTGAGGCTCATTGATTGGACCATTCAGTGCGTCGTCCACGTACCTCGCCTCCTTGATCATCATTCGCCCGCTTACGAATTTTCCAAGGACTTCTTCGGGCGACATTTTGGTGTACCTGGGATTCTCACGAATATTATTCACCAAATGTGGATCAAGAACGGTAAAGGACCTTAGCATTAGTTGGACGACGTCGTGGTCCGTCCATCGCGTGCTTCCGTAGCTCCTTATTTTGTTGATAAGAGTCTTGAGCCGGTTGTACGTTTGCGTTGGCTCCTCGCCCCTTATCATCGCAAATCTTCCGAGCTCGCCTTCTACCAACTCCATCTTGGTGAGCAAGGTGACGTCATTCCCCTCATGAGAGATCTTGAGGGTGTCCCAGATTTGCTTGGCATTGTCCAAGCCGCTCACCTTATGGTACTCGTCCCTGCATAAGGAGGCTAACAACACAGTAGTAGCTTGTGCATTTCTATGAATCTGTTCATTAATAAAAATAGGACTATCCGAGCTATCAAATTTCATTCCATTCTCAACAATCTCCCATATGCTTGGATGGAGAGAGAACAGGTGACTACGCATTTTGTGGCTCCAAAATCCGTAGTCCTCCCCATCAAAGTGTGGAGGCTTACCGAGAGGAATGGAGAGCAAATGTGAATTTGAACTTTGAGGAATACGCGAATAATCGAAAGAAAAGTTTGAGTTAACCGTCTTTCGTTTGTCGTAGTCGTTGTCGTCGTTGTCCTTATGGGAAGAAGTGGACTCATCACTGTCGTCGTAGTAGACGATCTCCTTGATGCGTCTCGTCTTCTTCTTCTTTCCATCTTTGCGTCTATGGCCTGAGCCCGAGTCGGTAGGCTTGTCATCCTTAGGCTCGTTGACGAAGGACTCCTTCTCTTTATCGTTGATCACGATTCCCTTCCCCTTAGGATCCATCTCTTCGGGCGATTAGTCCCTTTGTGAAGAGAACGACTCTGATACCAATTGAGAGCACCTAGAGGGGGGGTGAATAGGTGATCTGTAGAACTTGAAACTTAAGCCACAAAAACTTGGTTAAGTGTTAGCACAATAATCGCCAAGTGGCTAGAGAGGAGTCTTCAACAAAACACAATAACCACAAAGATATCAATCACAGAGATGGCACTGTGGTTATCCCGTGGTTTAGCCAAGACCAACGCTTGCCTACTCCACGTTGTGGCGTCCCAACGGACGAGGGTTGCAATCAACCCCTCTCAAGCGGTCCAAAGACCCACTTGAATACCACGGTGTTTTGCTTGCTTTTCTTGATCCCATTCGCGAGGAATCTCCACAACTTGGAGCCTCTCGCCCTTACACTTGAAGTTCACAAAGAAGCACGGAGTAAGGGAGGGATTAGCAACTCACACAAGACACAAAGATTATAGCAAATACGCACACACAAAACCCAGACTTAAGCTCAAAAGACTAGCACACTAGAACGGAGCTCAAATCATTAGAATGTCGAATAAGTGCGCAAGAATGGAGTGTGAGTGATCGAGAGTGCTCAAGGAATGCTTGGTATACTCCTCCATGCGCCTAGGGGTCCCTTTTATAGCCCCAAGGCAGCTAGGAGCCGTTGAGAGCAATCCTGGAAGGCAGGTCTTGCCTTTTGTCGACTGGCGCACCGGACAGTCCGGTGCACCACCGGACACTGTCCCGTGCGGATTTCTTTCCTTCTATGGCGCAGTCGACCGTTGCTGATTGAGAGCCGTTGGCGCACCGGACAGTCCGGTGCCCCAATGTGACCGTTGGCTCGGCCACACGTCACGCGCGGAATCCTCGGCCGACCGTTGCCCCGGCTGACCGTAGGCTCACCGGACAGTCCGGTGCACCACCGGACAGACCGGTGAATTTTAGCCGTACACCGTTAATCATCTCCCGAGAGCGACGAGTTCGCCTGTGAACGGCTCACCGGACAGTCCGGTGCACCACCGGACAGACCGGTGAATTTTAGCCGTACACCGCCGTCGAAGTCCCGAGAGCAGCCTGTTCGCCAGAGCCAGCCTGGCGCACCGGACACTGTCCGGTGCACCCAGACTGAGCAGACTTTGGCTGAACAAAGCCATCTCATTTCCAATTCAATTTTTCCTGTTTCCAACACTTAGACACAATACATTAGTCCATAAAACAATGTACTAAGTCTAGAAACATACCTTTTG
Organism: Zea luxurians; assembly: GCA_029449295.1. Lineage (NCBI taxonomy): Eukaryota > Viridiplantae > Streptophyta > Magnoliopsida > Poales > Poaceae > Zea > Zea luxurians. The sequence continues at coordinate 89,520,898 of JAOPSE010000003.1, forward strand.
ACTTGATCTGTACTTTGTCCACCACTTTACATAGATTAACACAAAAGCACTTGTGTTGGCACTCAATCACCAAAATACTTAGAAATGGCCCAAGGGCACATTTCCCTTTCAACATCCCCAATGGACATGTTCCTTAGTGTGACACACGTGGCCTCTTCATCATCTAGTTCATCAAGATCAACTTGCTCCACTTAGGAGCCATTAGTCTCATCAAACACAATGTAACAAGAAACCTCAACCAATCTAGTGGATTTGTTGAAGACTCTATATGCCCTTGTGTTTGAGTCATATCCTAGTAAAAAGCCTTCTACAGCCTTAGGAGCAAATTTAGATTTTCTACCTTTTTTAACAAGAATAAAGCATTTGCTACCAAAGACTCTAAAATATGAAACATTTGGCTTTTTACCGGTGAGGAGTTCATAAGATGTCTTCTTTAGTATTCCGTGAAGATATAACTGGTTGATGGAGTAGTAGGCGGTGTTAATCGCCTCGGCCCAAAACCGGTCCGGTGTCTTGTACTCATCAAGCATAGTTCTTTCCATGTCCAGTAGAGTTCTATTATTCCTCTCCACTACACCATTTTGTTGAGGTGTGTAGGGAGAAGAGAACTCATGCTTGATGCCCTCATCCTTAAGGAAGCCTTCGATTTGTGAGTTCTTGAACTCCGTCCCGTTGTCGCTTCTTATCTTTTTGATCTGTAAGCCAAACTCATTTTGAGCCTATCTCAAGAATCCTTTTAAGGTCTCTTAGGTCTGAGATTTTTCCTGCAAAAATAATACCCAAGTGAAGCGAGAATAATCATCCACAATTACTAGACAGTACTTACTCCCGCCGATGCTTATGTAAGCTATCGGGCCGAATAAATCCATGTGGAGTAGCTCCAATGGCCTGTCTGTTGTCATGATGTTTTTTTGTGGATGGTGAGCACCAACTTGCTTTCCTGCTTGGCATGCGTTACAAACCCAATCTTTCTCAAAATGAACATTTGTTAGTCCCAAAATGTGTTCTCCCTTTAGAAGCTTGTGAAGATTCTTCATTCCAACATGAGCTAGTTGGCGATGCCAGAGCCAACCCATATTAGTCTTAGCAATTAAGCAAGTGTCAAGTTTAGCTCTATTAAAATCAACTAAGTATAGCTGACCCTCTAACACTCCCTTAAATGCTACTGAATCATCACTTCTTCTAAAGACAGTAACACCTATATCACTAAAAAGACAATTGTAACCCATTTTGCATAATTAAGAAACCGAAAGCAAGTTATAGTCTAAAAAATCTACAAGAAAAACATTGGAAATAGAATGGTCAGGTGATATAGCAATTTTACCAAGTCCTTTGACCAAACCTTGATTTCCATCCTCGAATGTGATACCTCATTGGGGATCTTCGTTTTTCTCGTAGGAGGAGAACATCCTTTTCTCCCCTGTCATGTGGTTTGTGCATCCGCTATCAATTATTCAGCTTGATCCCCCCGGATGCATAAACCTGCAAAACAATTTAGGCCATGTTCTTAGGTACCCAAATGGTCTTGGGTCCTTTCACATTAGAAACAAGCACCTTGGGTACCAAAAAACAAGTCTTTGATCCCTTGTGTTTGCCCCAAACATATTTGGCAACTACTTTCCCTGATTTGTTAGTTAGCACATATGATGCATCAAAAGTCTTAAATGAAATGTTATGATCATTTGATGCAGCAGGAGTTTTCTTCTTAGGCATTTTAGCATGAGCATAATGCCTAGAGCTAGAAGCCTCATTCTTATACATAAAAGCATAGTGAGAAACAGAATGAGTGTCGGGGACCATAATTAGGGGTACCCTCAAGACGCCTAATTCTCAGCTGGTAACCCCCATCAGCATAAAGCTGCAGAGGTCTGATGGGTTTGATTAAGTCAGGGGTCAGTCCATACGAGCGACTCGATCACGCCTCGCCCGAGCCTAGCCTCGGGCAAGGGCAGCCGACCCTGAGATGATTCCGTCTCGCCCGAGGCCTCCTCTTTCACGGCAGACGCATCTCCGGCTCGCCCGAGGCCTTGCCTTCGATAAGAAGAAACCCTGACTAAATCACCGCACCGACCGACCAAGTCACTGGGGCCTTCAACGCAAAAGGTAAGACTGACGGGCAGCCAGGCTTGGCCAAAAGCGCCAGAGGAAGCTCCGCCCGACCCAGGGCTCGGACTCGGGCTAAGGCCCCGGAAGACGGCGAACTCCGCTCCGCCCGACCCAGGGCTCGGACTCGGGCTAAGGCCCCGGAAGACGGCGAACTCCGCTCCGCCCGACCCAGGGCTCGGACTCGGGCTAAGGTCCCGGAAGACGGCGAACTCCGCTCCGCCCGACCCAGGGCTCGGACTCGGGCTAAGGTCCCGGAAGACGGCGAACTCCGCTCCGCCCGACCCAGGGCTCGGACTCCACCCCGACCTCTGCCGAACGACCTCCGCCTCGCCCGACCCGGGAGCTCAAGTTCGGCCTCGGCCATGCAGGACAAACTCGACCTCGGCCTCGGAGGAGCCTCCACGTCGCCCGACCTAGGGCACAAGTCCGCCACGTCGACAGGAAGCGCCATCATCACCCTACCCCGAGCCGACTCGGGCCGCAGGGAACAGGACCGACGTCCCATCTGGCTAGCTCCGCCAGATAGGCAATGATGGCGCCCCTCTGGACCATGACGACGGCGGCTCCCAGCTCCCTTACGAAAGCAGGAGGACGTCAGCAAGGGCCCAGCCGCTCCGACAGCTGTCCCTCCGCCCGGCTCCATTGCTTCTCCGACAGCCACGACGCCACACTAGCTGGGTGCCAAGCTCTCTCCGGCTGCCACCTTGGCATGTACCTAGGGCACTAGCACTCCCCCGCTAGACATGTAGCACCTTGCTACACCCCATTTGTACACCTGGATCCTCTCCTTACGCCTATAAAAGGAAGGACCAGGGCCTTCTTAGAGAAGGTTGGCCTCGCGGGAACGAGGGGCAGGGGCAGGCGCTCTCTCGGGGCCGCTCGCTCCCCTCACCCGCGCGGACGCTTGTAACCCCCTACTGCAAGCGCACCCGACCTGGGCGCGGGACGAACACGAAGGCCGCGGGAATTCTCCGACTCCCTCACGACCCGGCTCCGGCCACCTCCCTCTCGCTCGCTCTCTCTCCCCCCTTCGCGCTCGCCCACGCGCTCGACCCATCTGGGCTGGGGCACGCGGCACACTCACTCGTCGGCTCGGGGACCCCCCGGTCTCGGAACGCCGACAGTTGGCGCGCCAGGTAGGGGCCTGCTGCGTGTTGACGAGCAGTTTCCCGTCAAGCTCCAGACGGGCAGTCTCCAACGACCACTTCAACCCGGGACGGTGCTCCGTTTCGGGAGCCTCGAGTTCATGTCTCTCGACAGCGGCTACGACATGGTACTCCTTCCACCGCCGCGCGACGGCAACAATGGTGGCGGACAACCCGCCCGCCGGCGGCGGAATCGACGACGTCTTTCCCGCGTGGGGGAAGGACAACTTTCGGGCTTGCCCCATCCTCTCCCTCGCCATCGGAGGAGGAGGCGGGGCAACCGGGGCCGAGCGGGAGGCTGCGCTCCGACGGCTGTCGAGCAAATCGACATCCCCAGTGCCCCAACGGAGGACACGCTAGGCGTCACCCTCGCGTTCGAGGCGAAGGCGAGCGCCATCCCCCCGCAACACGTCGACCCCGAGCAGGTGGACGACGCCAGCACGCTTTGCAAGGGCCTGCAGGACGTCGCCCTCATACCAAAGACGACGGCGCGATCAGCCCCCGACGTGACTTCGTCGCTCCTCGTCGACAAAAAGGTACCGACCGATTCCCATCTTTCATCATTTCGACTCGGCCTCAACCCGCCTAGCGACCTCGCTTTGGCGGGCGCTCACATCGAGGCGAGTGCAACCTCTCTGGGGTTTTGTGTGCGGTCGCCTTGGGATCGATTGACGGGTGTCTCGACCTACGGGCCCTCTGGGTCCGAGGAAGATGACGACCCCAGCATCTGCTGGGATTTCTCTGGATCTGGCAACCCCAGTGCCATGCGGGACTTCATGACCGCATGCAACTACTGCCTCTCCGACTGTTCCGACGGCAGCCGCAGCCTTGACGACAAGGACTGCGGCCCGAGCCGCGAATGTTTCCACGTCGAGCTAGGGGATCCCTCCGGAGGCGGCTGTCTCGGCATGCCGGAGGATGGTGATCCCCCTAGGCCAGCGCCTCGCGCCGACATCCCGCGGGAGCTAGCTGTGGTCCCCGTTCCGGCGGGGGGTCACGATCCACAGCTCGAGCAAGTCCACGGGGCGCAGGCCGGGCTCGATGAGGGAGCAGGAGCGCTCGAGGCAATCCGCCGGAACGTCGGGCAGGTATGGGCAAGCCAGCCCCCGACCGGAGAAATACGTCACCCGCCCCAAGGTCTCCAGCACCGCATCGCTAACGATGCCAGGGACAGACCGCCACCCGCATCCGGCGGGACCGGTCAGGACCTGGCCGCTGCAGCGATGCTCCTCCGCGCGATGCCGGAGTCATCAACCACCGAGGGTCGGCGAATCCAGGGAGAGCTCAAGCATCTCCTGGAAGGCGCTGCGGCCCGGCGGGCCGAGAGCTCTGCCTCCCGAAGGCAGGGATACCCCTCGGAACCTCGTGCCGCGACTTCCCGACTCACGCGGGAAGCCTCGGTCTATACCGGGCGCACGCGCAACACCGCGCCTGCAGCCCCGGGCCACCTTGGCGACGAGCACCCTCATCGCGACCGTCGGGCACGCCTCGACGAAAGGGTGCGCCGAGGCTATCACCCCAGGCGTGGGGGACGCTACGACAGCGGGGAGGATCGAAGTCCTTCGCCCGAACCACCCGGTCCGCAGGTCTTTAGCCGAGCCATTCGGCGGGCGCCGTTTCCACCCCGATTCTGACCCCCGACTACTATCACAAAGTACTCGGGGGAAACGAGGCCGGAATTGTGGCTCGCGGACTACCGCCTGGCCTGTCAACTGGGTGGGACGGACGACGATAACCTCATCATCCGCAACCTCCCCCTGTTCCTCTCCGACACTGCTCGCGCTTGGTTGGAGCACCTGCCACCGGGGCAGATCTCCAACTGGGAGGATCTGGTCCAGGCTTTCGCTGGCAACTTCCAAGGCACGTACGTGCGCCCCGGGAATTCCTGGGACCTCCGAAGCTGTCGGCAACTGCCGGGAGAGTCTCTTCGGGACTACATCCGGCGGTTCTCGAAGCAGCGCACCGAGCTGCCCAACATCACCGACTCCGATGTCATCGGCGCGTTCCTTGCCGGCACCACCTGCCGTGACCTGGTGAGCAAGTTGGGCCGCAAGACCCCCACCAGAGCAAGCGAGCTGATGGACATCGCCACCAAGTTCGCCTCTGGTCAGGAGGCGGTCGAGGCCATCTTCCGAAAGGACAAGCAGCCCCAGGGCCGCCCGTCGGAAGATGCTCCCGAGGCGTCTGCTCCGCGCGGCGCCAAGAAGAAAGGCAGGAGGAAGTCGCTAGCGAAACGCGACGCTCCCGACGCAGACCTTGTCGCCGCCGCCGAGCACAAGAACCCTCGGAAGCCCCCCGGAGGCGCCAACCTCTTCGACAAGGCACTCAAGGAGACGTGCCCCTACCATCAGGGGCCCGTTAAGCACACCCTCGAGGAGTGCGTCATGCTTCGGCGCCACTTCCACCGGGCCGGGCCGCCCGCGGAGGGTGGCAGGGCCCGCGACGACGACAAAAGGGAAGATCGCCAAGCAGGAGAGTTCCCCGAGGTCCGCGACTGCTTCATGATCTACGGAGGGCATGCGGCGAACGCCTCGGCTCGGCATCGTAAGCAGGAGCGTCGGGAGGTCTGCTCGGTGAAGGTGGCGGCACCAGTCTACCTAGACTGGTCCGACAAGCCCATCACCTTCGACCGGGACGACCACCCAGACCACGTGCCGAGCCCGGGGAAGTACCCGCTCGTCGTCGACCCTGTCATCGGTGACGTCAGGCTCACCAAGGTCCTGATGGATGGGGGCAGCTGCCTCAATATCATCTACGCTGAGACCCTCAGGCTCCTGCGCGTCGACCTGTCGTCCGTCCGAGCAGGCGCTGCGCCCTTCCACGGGATCATCCCCGGGAAGCGCGTCCAGCCCCTCGGACAGCTCGACCTTCCTGTCTGCTTCGGAACACCCTCCAACTTCCGAAGGGAGACTTTGACGTTCGAGGTGGTCGGGTTCCGAGGGACCTATCACGCAGTGTTGGGAAGGCCATGCTACGCGAAGTTCATGGCCATCCCCAACTACACCTACCTGAAACTCAAGATGCCGGGCCCCAACGGGGTCATCACCGTCGGCCCCACGTACAAACACGCATTCGAATGCGATGTGGAGTGCGTGGAGTACGCCGAGGCCCTCGCCGAGTCCGAGGCCCTCATTGCCGACCTGGAAAGCCTCTCCCGAGAGGTGCCGGACGTAAAGCGACATGCCGGCAACTTCGAGCCAGCGGAGACGGTTAAGGCCGTCCCTCTCGACCCCGGTGGCGACACCTCCAAGCAGATTCGGATCGGTTCCGGGCTCGACCCCAAATAGGAAGCAGTGCTCGTCGACTTTCTCCGCGCAAACGCCGACGTCTTTGCGTGGAGTCCCTCGGACATGCCCGGCATACCGAGGGATGTCGCCGAGCACTCGCTGGATATTCGGGCCGGAGCCCGACCGGTCAGACAGCCTCTACGCCGATTCGACGAGGAAAGGCGCAGGGTGATAGGCGAGGAGATCCACAAGCTGATGGCAGCAGGGTTCATCAAAGAGGTATTCCATCCCGAATGGCTTGCCAACCCTGTGCTTGTGAGGAAGAAAGGGGGGAAATGGCGGATGTGTGTAGACTACACTGGTCTCAACAAAGCATGTCCGAAAGTCCCCTACCCTCTACCTCGCATCGATCAAATCGTGGACTCCACTGCAGGGTGCGAAACCCTGTCTTTCCTCGATGCCCACTCAGGGTATCATCAAATCAAGATGAAAGAGTCCGACCAGCTCGCGACTTCTTTCATCACGCCCTTCGGCATGTACTGCTATGTCACAATGCCTTTTGGTCTAAGGAACGCGGGTGCAACGTACCAGCGGTGCATGAACCATGTGTTCGGTGAGCACATCGGTCGCACGGTCGAGGCCTACGTCGATGACATTGTAGTCAAGACGAGGAAAGCCTCCGACCTTCTCTCCGACCTTGAGCTGACATTCCGGTGTCTCAAGGCGAAGGGCGTCAAACTCAATCCCGAGAAGTGCGTCTTCGGGGTGCCCCGGGGCATGCTTTTGGGATTCATCGTCTCCGAGCGGGGCATCGAAGCCAACCCGGAGAAGATCGCAGCCATCGCAAACATGGGGCCCATCAAGGACTTAAAAGGCGTACAGAGGGTTATGGGATGCCTCGCGGCATTGAGCCGTTTCATCTCGCGCCTCGGCGAAAGAGGCCTGCCCCTGTACCGTCTCTTAAGGAAGGCCGAGTGCTTCACTTGGACTCCCGAGGCTGAGGAAGCCCTCGGGAACCTGAAGGCGCTCCTCACCCAGGCGCCCGTCTTGGTACCCCCAGCTGATGGAGAAACCCTCTTGGTCTACGTCGCCGCAACCACTCAGGTGGTCAGCGCCGCGATCGTGGTCGAAAGGCAGGAAGAGGGGCATGCTTTGCCCATTCAGAGGCCAGTTTACTTCGTCAGCGAAGTGCTGTCCGAGACCAAGATCCGCTACCCACAAGTCCAGAAGCTGCTGTATGCAGTGATCCTGACGAGGCGAAAGCTGCGACATTATTTCGAGTCTCATCCGGTGACTGCGGTGTCATCCTTCCCCCTGGGGGAGATCATCCAGTGCCGGGAAGCCTCGGGACGGATCGCGAAGTGGGCGGTGGAAATCATGGGCGAGGCAATCTCGTTCGCCCCTCGGAAGGCCATCAAGTCCCAGGTACTGGCGGACTTCGTAGCCGAATGGGTCGACACCCAGTTGCCGACGGCTCCGATCCAACCGGAGCTCTGGACCATGTTTTTCGACGGGTCGCTGATGAAGACGGGAGCCGGCGCGGGCCTGCTCTTCATCTCACCCCTCGGGAAACACCTGCGCTACGTGCTCCGCCTCCATTTCCCGGCGTCCAACAATGTGGCTGAGTACGAGGCTCTGATCAACGGATTGCGAATCGCCATCGAGCTAGGGGTCCGACGCCTCGATGCGCGCGGCGACTCGCAGCTCGTCATCGACCAAGTCATGAAGAACTCCCACTGCCGCGATCCGAAGATGGAGGCCTACTGTGAGGAGGTTCGACGCCTGGAAGACAAGTTCTACGGGCTCGAGCTTAACCACATCGCCCGGCGCTACAACGAGACTGCGGACGAGCTGGCGAAGATAGCCTCGGGGCGAACGACGGTTCCCCCGGACGTTTTCTCCCGGGATCTGCACCAACCCTCCGTCAAGATGGGTGGCACGCCCGAGCCCGAGGTGCCCTCGGCCCCGTCCGAGGCAGCCTCGGCCCGGCCCGAGCCATCCTCGGCTCAGCCTGAGGAACCCTCGGCCCCCGAGGGCGAAGCACTGCACATCGAGGAGGAGCAGAGCGGGGTCATGCCAGAGCAAGATTGGCAGACCCCGTACCTGCAGTATCTCCGCCAAGGAGAACTGCCCCTCGGCCGAGCCGAGGCTCGGCGGGTAGCGCGATGCGCCAAGTCGTTCGTCTTGCTGGGCGATGAGAAGGAGCTCTACCACCGTAGCCCCTCGGGCATCCTCCAGCGATGCATCTCCATCGCCGAGGGTCAGGAACTCCTGCAGGAAATACACTCGGGGGCTTGCGGCCATCATGCCACACCTCGAACCCTCGTCGGGAACGCTTTCCGCCAGGGCTTCTACTGGCCGACGGCGGTGGCTGACGCCACTAGAATTGTCCGCGCCTGCGAAGGGTGCCAATTCTATGCGAAGCAGACCCACCTGCCCGCTCAGGCTCTGCAGACGATACCCATCACCTGGCCCTTCGCTGTGTGGGGTCTGGACCTCGTCAGCCCTCTGCAGAAGGCGCCCGGGGGCTACACGCACCTGCTGGTCGCCGTCGACAAATTCTCCAAGTGGATCGAGGTCCGACCCCTAAACAGCATCAGATCCGAGCAGGCGGTGGCGTTCTTCACCAACATCATCCATCGCTTCGGGGTCCCGAACTCCATCATCACCGACAACGGCACCCAGTTTACCGGCAAAAAATTCTTGGATTTTTGCGAGGATCACAACATCCGGGTGGACTGGGCCGCCGTAGCTCATCCCATGTCGAATGGGCAAGTGGAACGTGCCAACGGCATGATTCTACAAGGGCTCAAGCCTCGGATTTACAATGATCTCAACAAGTTCGGCAAGCGATGGATGAAGGAACTCCCCTCGGTGGTCTGGAGCCTGAGGACGACGCCAAGCCGAGCCACAGGTTTCACGCCGTTCTTCCTGGTCTACGGGGCCGAGGCCGTCCTGCCCACTGACCTGGAATACGGCTCCCCGAGGACGAGGGCCTACAACGAAGAGAGCAACCAAGCTAGCCGAGAAGACTCGCTGGACCAGCTGGACGAGGCTCGGGACAGGGCCTTACTACACTCGGCGCGGTATCAGCAGTCCTTGCGACGCTACCACGCCCGAGGGGTCCGACCCCGAGACCTCCAGGTGGGCGACCTGGTGCTTCGGCTGCGGCAAGACACCCGAGGGAGGCACAAGCTCACGCCCCCCTGGGAGGGGCCGTTCGTCATCGCCAAAGTCCTGAAGCCCGGAACGTACAAGCTGGCCAACAGTCAAGGCGAGGTCTACGGCAACGCTTGGAACATCCAACAGCTACGTCGCTTCTACCCTTAAGATGTTTCCAAGTTGTTCATATACCTCACACCCACGCAAAGTTTAGTCAACAAGGAAGGGTCGGCCTCGCCTCGGCAGAGCCCGACCCTCCCTCGGGGGCTAAAAGGGGGGAAACCCCCTCTGCGTCAAAATTTTCCTCGAACAAAAAATCTCTTTTGCCAGAATATCTTTCGTGCTTTTTGACTACTTCGAAAAGTGGGTCATGGAAACGACAGGGTACACGTAAGCAGCCAAGGCTGACCGAGCCGAGGGACTCCTACGCCTCCGGGATACGGATACCTCACTCATCACCTTCTGCGATAAGTAACTCGCGTTCGGATAAAGTGACTCCGCGGATCGAACAAGTCTCTACGTTCGGGAGCTCTTCTGCCGAAGCGATTCTTCGAGTTTTCTCGACTGAGTCGGTGATAGGGCCTCATGGACGAGTAAAAGTGCGCGTAAGCGGCAAGGCCGACCGAGCCGAGGGACTCCCACGCCTCCGGGATACGGATACCTCACTCCTCACCTTCCGCGAGAAGCAACTTTCGCTCGCACAAACATCCCTGTTACCGACAAAAAGTCCAGATGCTTGGAACAAGAGGAAAAGGGACGCAGCTTTACAACGCAGCAAGGGTGTGTGTTCTGGCCTCGACGGTCGCACAAAGCGCACACTACAAGGCAAGTTGGTCCTGCAGGCTCAGGTCTTGGCGCTGGAAGGGGGCGGCGACACCCTCGGCATCGACAGCACCTTCGGCAAGGCCCGAACTAGCCTCGGACGGCGACGCGGTCCGAGGGCCTCCGCCCCAAAGAACGTTGTCAGGGACTTCTCCGGGAATCCGGCCCGAGCAGGCGGCTCGGCCAGCCACCTCTGGGGCCTCGGCCAACCACCTTCCGAGGGCACGAGCCCGGTCCGAAGCCTCGGCTGACCAACTCCGGCGACGATCCTGCCAACGGACAACTCGGCTAGGCTCCGGCCAACCAGGTTTCATTTCCGAGCCAACTCTGCCTCTGCCCATGCTGATATCGCTACCCCCGGCCTCGGCTCGTCGAAGAGCGGCCGAGGGGTCTCTTTAACTAGGCTAGAGGAGCCTCGGACAACAGGGCCGACCGAGCCGAGGAACTCCTACGCCTCCGGGATACGGATACCTCACTCGTCACCTTGACTCGGGGCGACTCATGCTTAGTGAAGCGGTTCAGACAATCAGCAGGCGAGTCTTAGTGCTCGGAAATGAGGAAAAAACACGGCTCCGTGCCGTAATTACATACATGTTCAGGCCCCGAAAGCCGAAATGAACAGAAAACCCGGCACTCGAAGTGCCATTACAAACGGAACTATGGTTCCCCCTCCGCAGGTACGAACAACCCCACTCGATAGGGGTGGGCCTGCGGGGCAACAGAAGACCGACGAACGGCATGTCGCCGACCGCCTCGACAGCGGCGACGATGAAGACGTCTGCCCCGGGGAGCCGAACAGCAGCAGTGATGGCCTCAGGGCGGATACTGCTGCTAGGAGGCCCCCGCCCTTGCCCAAACTCGAGAGGCAAGGACGGGCAGAAGGCCGTAGAGTTGGAGGTCGGCCCATGGCCAACCTTGGCTGTCGCGCCGGCGGAAGAACCTCTTCCAGCTGCCGTGGCAGGAGGCGGCACCGGGAGCGATTCCGAAACTGCTCGGCTCAGAGAGCCGGGCACGGTGCAGCTGTTAGCGCCACGGACGGCACCCGCCCTTCCCCCCGATCACTGAGGGAAGGAGCGGGCCACCGCCCGCGCAGGGACCGACCCCAACTCGGCACACTCCCCTCCTCAGCCCTGGTGATGAAAATCCTTGAGGCTGAGGGAGGGGCAGAGGCCGCAGCCCGGCTCGCTTTCCCCCACCATCAAGCCGGAAGTCACCCTCTTGGGTGACCGCCGGTGGAGGGGTGCAGCCGGGCTGCATGATGAAAATCCTTGAAGCCGAACGATGGCCGAAAGGTACCCACTCCCACGGAGTGGTGTCCCCCGACGATGAGGCACGGAGACGGTGGTTTCCCCCATCCGGGGGCTTGAAAGGCGGAAAGACACGATGCATAAGGAAGGAAGAAAGCATGGTCGCCTTACGGAAGGGGTCGCCCTCCTTTTAAAGGCAACTCTCCGTGCTTGCGCCCCCAACCGTCACGGGCTGAGTCTTCTCCAACACGCCTCCAAAGCCCTCCCCTGCGGCGCAGGGGCTGGGGCCCACCTGTCATGCAGACCGGCTCCGAGCAGAAGAAGCCGAACCGCCGCGCGCGACGCGCACAACCACCCAGCGGTTACAAGTGACCCTCCACTTTTGCCCAGACCAACGGGCGAAGGGGGCGGGCAGCTGTGCGGGCAGCGTGCAACCGCGCCACGTGGACGCGCCTCTCCGACTCCTGACAGGCCAGCGCGGAGGCTCAAGCCCACGCGTCGCGCAACCGGCGCGCCGGATGCTGCATGTAAGCCACTATGCCACTTGCGCCACCACCGCACCTCCTCGGTTGCGGAACCAATACTGCGACCCAAGGCGGCCCAGCGCGCGGCCCAGCTGCGCCAGCCTGACGCAGCGGTCAAGCGCGGTCAAAAGTGGGCCGGCAGTGATGACAGTGGCAGGCGCGCAAGAGCAGCGGTCACGCCATCAGCCAAGCTCATGTCCCATCCGGAGGCAGCAAGAGAACCCCCTCTCTCACGGTGTGAAGGCGACGCGCCCGTGACCCGTTCCTCGAACGGCTCGCGCACGCGCAACGGCAGCCTCGCCAACTACTCACCCCGGCGCATTAACTCCGCGGCTCGACGGGCAGCGCTACTGGCGGGAGCCGCTGGCGACGTTTCGCCTTCGCCAAAACGACCACACCAAATAGGTACGCCACGTCGTTCAATTTCGTATCCCTTTTCCCTTTTTCCTCTTTCTCTATCTCTTGCAACAGGGACCGGGAAGGGGGATACCCCCAAAGGGATCCTTCCCCGTGAAGGAACTAGGCTCCGAGCCTCCTTACTGATCAGGGGTTCGAAGGCTGGCCCCCCGAAGGGTTCAACGGCCGCCTCAGATCGCGTGGGCCCGACACCCACTACTGGTCAGGGGTTCGAAGGTCGGCCCCCGAAAGGTCCCACGACCGCCTCAGGCTACTCGGGCTCCGCGCCCCTTACTGATCAGGGGTTCGAAGGCTGGCCCCCCGAAGGGTTCACAGTCGCCTCAGACACCGAGCGAGGGATGACCAGGGGTACGTTCGATACATAACCAAGGCTCGGGCTGCGCTCCCGAGGTACCCTAGGACATTTCCGAGACCAGCGGGAACGACTCTGTAACGGAATCCCATCGGAGGGAGGCAACGAGCCCTCGGACCCCGTCGCCAGGGGACCGGGTCCGGCAGATCACCCGCAGGTACTTTTGGGCGTGCCTCCGGGCCCCTAGCCGACCCCCAACGAACGGGGCACGGACGTCCACTCGGATTACCCGATTGCAGCTCACCGGAGACACCATGTTCGGTGCCCATCGAGGGTAACATGGCGCTCTCCCCCCCTCCTCCTTGTGGAAAGGCGACGTAGGGGCGTATGTAAAAAAGCCGAGTCTGTCCCTGATCGTCCTCTCGCTCCGTGCGGAGGCTCGGGGGCTGCTCTCGCAAACCCGGCTCCGGCCGAACCGTTGACAGCGTCAACATACCAGCCCGAGAACTTGGGCCCCGACAGAGCACCTGGGCTACGGCCTGTTCGCATGAGGGAACCGCCAGACCAGCCGAAGCATTACGCAAGGCATTAAGACCTCGAAGGAGTGAAACCACTCCTCCGAGGCCTCGGGGGCTACACCCGGCGGGTGCGCTCGCGCGCACCCACCGGAACAAAGTACAACCGAGAAAGGCTGGTACCCTTGCAAAAAAGTGCGACAAAAGCCTCCAAGCGAGTGTTAACACTCCCTTCGAGGCTCGGGGGCTACTGTCGGGGACCATAATTAGGGGTACCCTCAAGACGCCTAATTCTCAGCTGGTAACCCCCATCAGCATAAAGCTGCAGAGGCCTGATGGGTTTGATTAAGTCAGGGGTCAGTCCATACGAGCGACTCGATCACGCCTCGCCCGAGCCTAGCCTCGGGCAAGGGCAGCCGACCCTGAGATGATTCCGTCTCGCCCGAGGCCTCCTCTTTCACGGCAGACGCATCTCCGGCTCGCCCGAGGCCTTGCCTTCGATAAGAAGAAACCCTGACTAAATCACCGCACCGACCGACCAAGTCACTGGGGCCTTCAACGCAAAAGGTAAGACTGACGGGCAGCCAGGCTTGGCCAAAAGCGCCAGAGGAAGCTCCGCCCGACCCAGGGCTCGGACTCGGGCTAAGGCCCCGGAAGACGGCGAACTCCGCTCCGCCCGACCCAGGGCTCGGACTCGGGCTAAGGCCCCGGAAGACGGCGAACTCCGCTCCGCCCGACCCAGGGCTCGGACTCGGGCTAAGGTCCCGGAAGACGGCGAACTCCGCTCCGCCCGACCCAGGGCTCGGACTCGGGCTAAGGTCCCGGAAGACGGCGAACTCCGCTCCGCCCGACCCAGGGCTCGGACTCGGGCTAAGACCCCGGAAGACGGCGAACTCCGCTCCGCCCGACCCAGGGCTCGGACTCCACCCCGACCTCTGCCGAACGACCTCCGCCTCGCCCGACCCGGGAGCTCAGGTTCGGCCTCGGCCATGCAGGACAAACTCGACCTCGGCCTCGGAGGAGCCTCCACGTCGCCCGACCTAGGGCACAAGTCCGCCACGTCGACAGGAAGCGCCATCATCACCCTACCCCGAGCCGACTCGGGCCGCAGGGAACAGGACCGACGTCCCATCTGGCTAGCTCCGCCAGATAGGCAATGATGGCGCCCCTCTGGACCATGACGACGGTGGCTCCCAGCTCCCTTACGAAAGCAGGAGGACGTCAGCAAGGGCCCAGCCGCTCCGACAGCTGTCCCTCCGCCCGGCTCCATTGCTTCTCCGACAGCCACGACGCCACACTAGCTGGGTGCCAAGCTCTCTCCGGCTGCCACCTTGGCATGTACCTAGGGCACTAGCACTCCCCCGCTAGACACGTAGCACCTTGCTACACCCCATTTGTACACCTGGATCCTCTCCTTATGCCTATAAAAGGAAGGACCAGGGCCTTCTTAGAGAAGGTTGGCCTCGCGGGAACGAGGGGCAGGGGCAGGCGCTCTCTCGGGGCCGCTCGCTCCCCTCACCCGCGCGGACGCTTGTAACCCCCTACTGCAAGCGCACCCGACCTGGGCGCGGGACGAACACGAAGGCCGCGGGAATTCTCCGACTCCCTCACGACCCGGCTCCGGCCACCTCCCTCTCGCTCGCTCTCTCTCCCCCCTTCGCGCTCGCCCACGCGCTCGACCCATCTGGGCTGGGGCACGCGGCACACTCACTCGTCGGCTCGGGGACCCCCCGGTCTCGGAACGCCGACAATGAGATTTCCTAGCATGAATTCTCCTAATTTTGTGCTCAGGATAATTAGCAGGATATAAAATGTAACCCTCATTATCCTGAACCATTGGAGCCTTGCCCTTAACAAAATTAGACAATCTTTTAGGGGCATTAATTTTGACATTGCTTCCCTATTAGAAACAAATGCCATCTTTAATGCTTGGGCGTCTCCCATTATATAGCATGCTTCTAGCAAATTTAAATTTTTCATTTTCAATTTCATGCTCATTGATTTTAGCAGTTAGTTGAGCTATGTGATCATTTTGTTGTTTAATTAAAGTAAGGTGATCATGGATAGCATCAACATCAATATCTCTACATCTAGTGCAAATAGAAACATGATCAACAGTAGATGTAGAGGGTTTGCAAACATTTAAATCTTTAGCCTTGGAAATTAATTTATCATTCTCAGTCCTAAGGCTAGAAATTGATTCATTTAATTTATCAATCTTAGTAATTAAACTAGCATTTTCATTTCTAATACTGACAATTGAATCATTACAAGCATTTAACTTTTCAACCTTAGCAATTAAACTAGCATTCTCAGTTCTAAGGTTGGAAATAGTGTCATGGCATATGCTAAGCTCATTAGTCAATTTTCACACTTTTCTATCTCCTAAGCATAAGCATTTTTTACTTTAACATGCTTCTTATTTTCCTTAATAAGGAATTCCTCTTGGCTATCCAAAAGTTCATCCTTCTCATGAATGGCTCCTATCAGTTCATTTAATTTTTCCTTTTGTTGCATGTTAAGGTTGGCAAAAAGGGTAAGCAAATCATCCTCATCTTCACTAGAGCTATCCTCATCACTAGATGTTGTATATTTGGTGGAGGCTCTAGATTTTATCTTCTTCTTTTTGTCGTCTTTTGCCATGAAGCACTTGTGGCCGACATTGGGGAAGAGGATGCCCTTGTTGACGGCGATGTTGGCGGCATCCTCGTCAGAGGAGTCGGTGGAGCTCTCGTTGGAGTTCCATTCCTGACACACGTGGGCATCGCTGCCCTTCTTCTTGTAGTACCTCTTATCCTTCTTCTTCCCCTTCTTGTCGTCGCCCCTGTCACTAACACTAGACATTGGACAATTTGCAATAAAATGATTGGGCTTACCACACTTGTAGCACACCCTCTTGGAGCGGGGTTTGTAGTCTTTCCCCCTCCTTTGTTTGAGGATTTGGCGAAAGCTCTTGATGATGAGCGATATCTCCTCATTGTCAAGCTTGGAGGTGTCGATTGGAATCTGTTGGGGGCCTTCGTCCTTCGAAGGTCCTCAAAAGCATAATTTAACATGTCTTTTGAGTATGGTTTATAGACAGGTGCCTTCGGATTCAGGATTAAAAGCATATACGACGAGAATGGCATGATCGTGACGAAGGTTGCTGTTACTCCGAAGCTGTGCGAAAGGAAGCTTCGGCTCAATCGCGGGAAGAGAAACCGACTTAAAAGGGAAAAGACTATCTAGTCCTCATAGATTTTTCTATAAGTCAATAGTGAATGCAAAGGGCATAGCTGTAATTTTTCATAGGCTGCGTCGTGTGCCTATAAATAGATGAACAGTACCCCCATACTGTTCACGCGGACTTGTATCCACTCGTGCGCCACGCTTGAACTTTTACCTTCTCTCAAGCCAAAGGTACAAATGTAATATAATACTGTTTATGTTTATTCACGATAATAATAAATATGTTAACAATGTCGCATCATCATTCATGTTGTCTTTTATGTTTCATATACTTCTTTCATTAACATATGCTGTGATGATGAAGGTATGTTCTTCATCACCTTTGTCTGAAGATCATTATATCCTATGGGAAATAATGCTTCGGAAGACGAAGGGCATTAACCTTTAACATTTTATGTTGCCTTGTTCTTAATTCATAGCACTTGAGAACAAGTCACCAACACTGGCGCCCACCTCCGGTGAACCCTTTTCGACCACCTTCAGCAAGTACTGACCTGTGTCATGCCATCGAAGAAAGCTTCAACGCTAGGGGCTGCTGCATTGCAGCCGCTGTATCCGAACCAGGAGACTCTCTCTCTTCGAGAGGCCCGAAGCCAGAAAAGGAAAGCCACCAGTCCAACACTCCAGGAGGAAGAGTTGGACCAAGAGATCAAGGATATGGAGATCATTCATGAGCAAGTACAAAGAAAGAAGGAGAAGATGGCACGACTGGCTGACCTTCAAAGGCAGATCGATGAAGCCACTGAAGAAGTGTGCCATCTTGTTCAAGACGAACAAAACCGAAGGCCTCAGCACAGGGAGCTTCGTCAGGAAGGCCCATTCAACGAAGATGGATGGTATGATGATTTTAATAATGATACCATTACCTTTGATGATGATTCTCCCTTGGCAGCAGAACTGCAGGCTACTCCATGGCCCCCATCGTACAAGCCACCCCAACTTCCCATGTATGATGGGCATTCAGATCCAAAGCGGTTCCTCATGAGCTACGAAGCAACTATATCTTCGTATGGAGGCAATACTGCAGTCATGGCTAAGTCCTTCGTCATGGCAGTCCGAAATGTAGCCCAAACATGGTACTCTTCTCTTTGGCCAGGGACCATCACGTCGTGGCAGAAGCTTAAGGACATGTTGGTCACTAGCTTCCAAGGCTTTCAAACAAAGCCGGTCACAGCTCAGGCCTTATTCCAATGCACACAAGACCATGAAGAGTACCTTCAGGCATATGTACGAAGGTTCCTGCGATTGAGGGCACAAGCACCTACAGTGCCCAATGAGATTGTCATTGAGGCCATGATTAAGGGCCTTCGGCCAGGACCTACAGCTCAGTACTTCGCTAGGAAGCCCCCGCGAACTCTGGAGAAGCTGCTTCAGAAAATGGATGAGTACATCCGAGCTGACAATGACTTCCGCCAAAGAAAGGAGGAAGCTTATAGATTCTCCGAGATGACTAGGGGCTTCGGAGGAAGAATTCATCCGAGGCACGTCAGGTCAATTCACAACACTCAGAATGATGACAAAGGAGGTCAGCTGCAGAGGCCACAGTATACCTCACAATCTTCGGGACAGCAACAAAGTTCTTTCTGGCCACCAGCTCTAAGAGGCAGAGGTGCCAGGGGCTTCGGAGGAAGGTATGGGGATCAGCCCAGAAAGATCTACTGCTTGTTCTGTGGTGAGGACAAGGGTCATACCACAAGAATGTGCCAAATTACCATCCAAAAGCAGAAGGTCTTGCACACTGCTTCGTGCCATTCACCCTACATACCAGTATATGTGGGTAATCACTCTGCAGCTTCTGTTGCTTCGGCTAGTCAGCCACAGACTACTTGGCCACAACTTCCACCTCGCCCCCTCTACATCCTACCTATTCACGGGGTAAGCAGCCAGAAGGGAGCCAACACACTCAGCAACAGAGGGATTTCAGGGAGGAATCCGAAGCTCGCACGGTTAATAGTACTTTTCCAGAGTCAAAGCACATCTATTGAGAGATATCCTACCCTCTGAAGCACTTTTTTACTTTATGCCATTTTGTTTCTTAATAAAGGACAAGTAATGCAATGTTGGGGGCCTTCGTCCTCCGAAGGTCCTCAAAAACATGATTTGACAATGTTTTCCAAGTGGATTATATGAACAGGTACCTTCGGACTCAGAATTATGAACATGAAGTGCGGTCAGGACGAAGCCTGAACCAGACGAAGGGGGATTGAGATGAAGGACAGGCCGATTACCAAAGCTCTACGAAGGATGGTGCACAGCCGAAGCTGTGCGCAGGAAAGCTTCGTCGCGATAGCAGAAAGGGGAACCGACTTAAAGATGAAAAGACTACTTAGGCCTTGACAGATTCCCATAAATCATTAGCAAATGTGATGGGCATGAATGTAATTTTACGTGGGCTGCGTCCCACGTCTATAAATAGATGAACAGTACTCCCGTACTGTTCACGCTGACTTGGCATTTGCTTTTGCGTCATCCTTGTACCTTTGTCTTCCTGCAATCCGAAGGTACACTTGTAATTTGAAGTCATTTCTATTGTTACATGATAATAAAATAGAAATGACATTGTGATAAAACTTAAATACTTATATTGCTTTTTACATTACGTATATGACCTTCGTCATAACTTATTGCGACTACGAAGATATATTGTTTGCGACCTTCGTCCGAAACACATTATTTCATAATGTTTCAAAGGACGAAGGACCTTATCATTTAACACTTTTTGTGTTGCCTTGTTCTTAATACGAAGCATTTGAGAACAAGTCACCAACATTGGCGCCCACCTCCGGTGAACTCACTTCCACTTTGAGTTTTTTGAACACCTTCGGAAGCCATAGACCCTTGCTATGGCGCCGAAGAAAGCTTCAGCGACTGGAGCTGCAACGCTGCAACCGCTGGACCCCAACCAGGAGACCGTCTCTCTTCGGGAGGCCCGAAGCCAGAAGAGGAAGGCTGTCAGCCCGACGCTTCAGGAGGATGAACTAGACCAAGAAATCAGGGATATGGAGATGCTTCATCAACAGGTGCAGAGGAAAAAGGAAAAGATGGCCAGGCTAGCTGAGCTGCAGAGGCAGATAGACGAAGCTTCTGAAGAAGTTCGCCATCTTACCCACGATGAGCAGAACAGAAGGCCTCAACAAAAAGACCTTCATCAGGAGGGCTTCTTCAACGAAGATGACTGGTATGACAATTTCCATCATGGAAATTTTGTTTTCGATGACGCTTCTCCCCTGTCCGCTGAGCTGCAGGCTACACCTTGGCCTCCGACATACAAGCCACCCCAGCTTCCCATGTTCGATGGCCATTCAGACCCGAAGCAGTTTTTGATGAGCTACGAAGCAACAGTGTCTTCGTATGGTGGCAATGCGGCAGTCATGGCAAAGTCTTTTGTTATGGCTGTCAGGAATGTTGCTCAGACCTGGTATTCCTCCCTTCGACCAGGAACAATCACTTCATGGCAGAAGCTGAAGGACATGTTGTTAACCAACTTTCAAGGGTTTCAGACGAAGCCGGTCACTGCTCAAGCTTTGTTCCAGTGCACTCAGGATCATGAAGAATACCTTCAGGCGTATGTCAGAAGGTTCTTGCGTTTGAGGGCGCAGGCACCAACGGTACCCAATGAAATTGTCATCGAAGCCATGATCAAGGGGCTTCGTCCTGGACCTGCAGCTCAATACTTTGCTAGGAAGCCACCTCAGACTCTGGAGAAGCTGCTCCAAAAGATGGACGAGTACATTCGTGCCGACAATGATTTTCGCCAAAGAAGGGAGGAGGCTTTCAGATTTTCTGAAATGACTAGGGGCTTCGGAGGAAGATTCTACCCGAGGCATGTCAGGTCCATCCACAACTCTACTCAAAATGATGATAAGGCGAGTCAGCAGAACAGACCGCAGTGCTCCTCACAGGCTTCGGGGCAACAGCAAACTTTCTTCCGGCCACCAGCTCCAAGAGGCAGAGGCGCCAGGGGCTTCGGCGGAAGATTTGGAGATCAGCCAAGGAGGGTATTTTTCTTATTCTGTGGTGAAAACAAGGGCCATACCACCAGGATGTGCCATGTTACCATCCAGAAACAAAAGGAGCTAGCAGAAGCTGCAGCGCAACAGGGCCAGCCGAAGCAGGTCATGCATACTGCTTCGTACCATCAGCCTTACATCCCGGAATACGTGGGCAACCACCCTGCAGTTTCCGTAGCTTCGGCGAGTCAACCTCAAGCTTCATGGCAACCGCCACCACCTCCACCTCCGCTGCAACAAGGCCAACAGCCGGAAGGGAGCCAATATGTTCCACACCAAAGGGATCTCAGAGAGCAATCTGAAGCTCGCACAGTCAATAGTACTGTGCCAGAGTCGAAGCACATTTATTGACAAATATCCTACTATGATAGCAGTCTTTTTAGTTTAGACCTATTTTCTGTGTAATAAAGAACATTTCAGTTTTCATATAATAGTTTCGTGGTTGGTTATGAGGAAAACTTATTTTCTCCGCAGGCTTAAGTTGCTGAAACTTAAAAATTTGCGGTAACAAGGAGGACCTTCGAATTATTGAAAATCCTTCGTACCAACAAAAAGTCGTTCTAAGGAACGCAGAGTAAGTTGCTGAAGCCACAAAAAGCCGTTCCAAAGGGAGCGCAGTGTAAGTTTTTTGCTCCAAAGACGTTCCTAAGGGAATGCAGAGCATACAGCGAAAAGTCAACGCTGATATCGCCTAAGTAAAAGGCGAAGAAGCTCCAAAGACGTTCCTAAGGGAATGCAGAGCTTACAGCGAAAAGTCAACGCTGATACCGCCTAAGTAAAAGGCGAAGAAGCTCTAAAGACGTTCCTAAGGGAATGCAGAGCTTACAAAGATATTTTGTGTGTATCTTCGGAACAAACGTCATTTACATAACATAACATCATCACATCATTTTGCATAGCATAAGCATCATACATCATGTTGCATATGGCAAAAGAAGGGGACACAGTATCAACCTTTGAAAGGGCGCCTTGAGAAAGTGAAAATTGTGTAAAGTCACGAGGGAATACAATGATAATCTTCGGAATACAGCTTCGGAGAATGTTTTCACGAGGCATGGACGCGCTTCATCAGAGTAATATCGAAATTGTACAGCTTTGGAGAATGTTTTCACGAAGCGTGGACGTGATTCATCAGAATAGTGTTAACGGAGAATGTCTTCTTCACGAAGCATGAAAAGAAGGGAAGGTGTTTTTTCGCCGAAGGCTCAAAAATGGTATGTATGTAGAATTTCATGCATCGTAAAGAATTGAATAATGAAAAGAGACTTGTATATTACATTCAAATGTACAAAATATTACATACATCACACTTCAAATGTTTTTTCTAATAACATCTAGTCTTCTCTTAATACTACTTCGGCAGCCTCATTTAGAAGTTGTTCAACAACTTTATCCATGATAGCTTCGGCCATTTGTTTAATCTCGTCATCCCCTTTCGGGTGAGGATCAGCAGACGATCCAGCAGGTTCTGAGGGAAGAAAATATTTCTACATTACTATTACAAACCGCGAACAAAGTTTGAAATAAAAATTACAACACAATAAGAGCGACTAATTAATACCTATTTGCCCTTCGGGCTCTGTACTTTTTTCGGCAACCTCTGTTACTTTCCTAGCATCATGGATGCCTTTTTCACTCCTTTGAATAATTTCTTGCGCCATTTCTCGGCCGCCGTTGTCCCAGATATCAGTAAAGAATTTACCACCAACCATGCTTGCTTCGGCCGAGGGGTCTTTGATGTCTTCGGAGGATAAGGTAGCTTCGGACTGAGCTAAAGATTTTACATGCTCACAACCTTTCCTCTCCAAAACAGTAGCAACTCCTCTGGCGCCCGAAAAAGCACAGATATCACCGCGGCTACTCAGGATTTCCTCGAAGGCCTCTGCTTCGTGGCTGATCCATTCCAGTGGACCTTCGGGATTGCCCCTTGAGAAATTTTCTTCACTAGAGAATGCGCCAACGCTGGCGAAGCTGGATTTTATCTTTTTGACGCATTCTATAGATTTAACATAGCATTTCCTCTGCGATGTGCGAAGCTCCTTAACACTTATCTCTAAATGATTGGCCAGTTGATCGCTAAGCTCTCGTTTTGTTTCTTCAAGCGCACGCTCCTCCTTAGCTCTAGCTAGCTGTTTCTGAAGATCTTTAATCTCACGTTTTTGGGCTTCGGCCTGGACCTTTGAGGCAGCTTCGTCCTTTTTTACCTTGTCTACCAAGGTAAGCAGAATTTTATCCTTTTCTAGAGCTTCGTTTCTCAGTTTGATGACTTCTGACCGCAGGTTGTTGAACGCAATTTCATAGCTCTCATCTTCGGCATTCTTTTGAGCTCTTAATGCGTTGCTTAGGATTAAACCCTATATGTACAAAAGTTGGTATAAGAATAAAAAATACGTTACGAATTAAAAAAAATTTTCAAGCGCCTAATTCCCATACCTTTAGGCTATTGTACGCAAGACTGTCTGCGAGATCCTCCTTTGTCATAGCACATAATCCAGCTTCGAGCTTCGGGAACCCCATACTTCTAGCCATCTCTCGGCAGACAGATAATTCTTTGTTATCAGGAAGGCAGTATAGGAAGTCATCTTCATTTGTCCCATTGAACACTACTGCCCCCTTCGGATATTTTAGCTCTCTGGCATAGTAATTGGCTTCATAAGTCTCTTCTTCAGATAATTTCTTCCCCGAAGCATGTCGTACGATGTAATCGCATACGCTGGAAGGAGCTTCGGGGACGGCAGTGTCAATTTCTTCAACCAGAACTGGTTCTGATATTTTTATTTTTTCGGTTTCCAAAGATTGTTCCTTGGTGGGCTCTGAAGGCCCAGCTTCAGCTTCAGGTTGTTGCTTCGAAGCTTCAGTAGACGCTTCGGCAAGTTCAACAGTCTTTTTTGGAGTTGTGCTTGAAGACTTAATTGCCTCCAAGACATCTAGCACGTTCACCATTCTTTTTCTTTTTGGGGTCATCGATGGGCCCTTTTGATTTTTTATTGTTTCAGCATTTGTTGAAGGACTTAAGATTTCCAATATTTTTTGTCCTTCAATCCTCGGTTTTCTGCCTTCTCTGCTGAAGGAGCTTCGGTTTTATCTTCTTTCTTCGGCACTGGAGTTGGTTTCGAAGTTTCAGTGGCCAGAGAGACTTCACCAATAAACTCAGGCACTGTGGCCGGCTCAATAAAGCGCGCTCGGTGGGTGAGCACCTTCATCTTTTTCCTTTGCGGCGCTGGCTCACTAGTGGCACTTGTGGCAGCTTCTGTCGCAGGAGAAGTATTTTTTCTTTTACGGCCCGACACCGGATAGTGGTAATCAGGGTAGACAAACCCGATTGCATCAAATACCCGGTTGAGCCTTTTCTTCTTTCGGCCTCCGAAGGCTGCTGATAGTGCAGTATTTTCGGCCTTCGAATACACCCCAAGCAGTTCGTCACTTAATGTTTCAATGCTTTTCAACCAGTCGTCATCAGGTTCAACAAACTTATCCCCATACTTGAATGTGTATTTCAGTCTAACCAGTCCGCCTTCGTCGGACTCTTTGATGGCCTCCTTCGGCATTTCCCACTTTCCTGCAAGTGGCCACACCCTGAAGGCAATATGCTCTTGGACCAAGTCCCTTGTCCCAATAAAAGAGCAGACTTCGCCGAAGGCTCTTTGGCATTCCTCGGCTGCTTCATCCATTTCAACCTTCGGCCTTCGAAGTCCGAAGCGTTGCCAGATGGGGCGCATAATGATACTCTTAACATCTTCCTGCGCTGTTAAGTCATTCTTTACATAGAACCACTCTGTCATCCAGGCTCCGGGCCACCTCTTCCGAAAGGTTGGCACAGGGCGGCTTGACCCGGAGCGGGCACCAAAGCTGTAACACCCAAAATTGTTGTGATATTGTTCTTTCCCCCAGGGCTTCGTCTCATATAACAACTCATGAATGTTGCAAAAGCTTTTAGCATTTGGTTCCAAACCTTGGCTTTTCACAGCCCAGACAAACATCCCCATTCTTATGATAGCTTCGGGAGTAATTTGATGAAGGTAGACTTGAAATGTCTTCAGGACTTCGACAACAAAGCTGCTTAGGGGAAATCGAAGCCCAGCCTTGAGAAAGCTTCGGAAGATTACGACTTCATCTTCTTTCGGAGTAGGAGAAGTTTTTTCTCCAGCATCAGCCCTCACAATAGATATATCTCGAAAATATCTCCCTCTCATATTGTCGATATGACTCTGCTTAATAGTGGTTTTCCCGAAAACCGTGTGACTTGGCCGCCATGGTCGATCTTCGGACTCTTCCCCACCACTTTCTACATCATAACTGTCGCTATCACCAGTGTCTTCAGACAAACCTTCCAGAATTTCCTTGGTGATTTTTTCCGTATTGGTCTCCGCCATCGCTATAAGGAACCCCAAGTTCTTCTCTTCGTCGAGACTCAGCTTCATCTCAGCAGGGACCTTCTTATCTTCAGACATCTTCGGACACACTAAAAAACTGTTTTCAAGGCCGAAGCTTCAAAACCAAAAGGTCAGCAAATCTTAGTGCGCAAGAGCTAAAAATTTAGTAAGCGGGAGCAGATGGCAAGAAAGCGTACCAAACAAATTGTGGCGGGCCTCTATTTATACACTCGATATAACGGAAACTGTGTGGTCCCGCGTGTCAGTGACTTTTTGCTATTCTAGCAAAGGGAAGGTGTTTTTTCGGACCTTCGGCTTAAGGCCTTCGTCCATATCGCAATCTGAATTTATCATTAACAAATTAACATTGCGAGGGGCTACTGTTGGGGGCCTTCGTCCTCCGAAGGTCCTCAAAAACATGATTTGACAATGTTTTCCAAGTGGATTATATGAACAGGTACCTTCGGACTCAGAATTATGAACATGAAGTGTGGTCAGGACGAAGCCTGAACCAGACGAAGGGGGATTGAGATGAAGGACAGGCCGATTACCAAAGCTCTACGAAGGATGGTGCACAGCCGAAGCTGTGCGCAGGAAAGCTTCGTCGCGATAGCAGAAAGGGGAACCGACTTAAAGATGAAAAGACTACTTAGGCCTTGACAGATTCCCATAAATCATTAGCAAATGTGATGGGCATGAATGTAATTTTACGTGGGCTGCGTCCCACGTCTATAAATAGATGAACAGTACTCCCGTACTGTTCACGCTGACTTGGCATTTGCTTTTGCGTCATCCTTGTACCTTTGTCTTCCTGCAATCCGAAGGTACACTTGTAATTTGAAGTCATTTCTATTGTTACATGATAATAAAATAGAAATGACATTGTGATAAAACTTAAATACTTATATTGCTTTTTACATTACGTATATGACCTTCGTCATAACTTATTGCGACTACGAAGATATATTGTTTGCGACCTTCGTCCGAAACACATTATTTCCCGAAGGGAAATAATGTTTCAAAGGACGAAGGACCTTATCATTTAACACTTTCTGTGTTGCCTTGTTCTTAATACGAAGCATTTGAGAACAAGTCACCAACATGCAACAATAGTTTTAATTCTTTGTAATAGTTTCGTTTCTGTTAAAATGAAATGTATCTTATTCACAGATTTACGAAGCTCGAAAATTATCGAAGCTTCAAAAAGTCGAACCTAATGGAGCATGGTCTTGTCGAAGCCTCAAAAGTCGTTCCCAAGAGAGCGCAGAGTAAGTTTTGCTCAAAAGTCGTTCCTAAGGGAATGCAGAGCCAAATACCGTCGAAATATAAGGCGAAGCGCGAAAAGTCAATGCGAAAATACCGCCGAAATAAAAGGCGAAGCGCGAAAAGTCAACGTGAAAATATCGCCAAAATATAAGGCGAAGCGTGAAAAGTCAACGCGAAAATACCGCCGAAAAATAAACGGCAAAGAGATTTTGATCGTTCCGAAGGGGACGTAGAGATTGTGTGTTTCAGTAAGGGCGTCTGTCTTCGGCATTAGCATCATTCTTTGCATCATATCATCGCATCATATCGCATAGCATCACATCATACATCATAACACACGAATTGGAAACGAAGTCGATCTTCACAGAATGCTTTACAAAGGTGAAAGGGTGTTAAGGCACAAAGTAAACTGAGAATTATAGCTTCATCAGCTCTGATGTGGAAGAAGGGATCTATTGTTTTCGAAGCATTGATATTTTTATGAAGCTCGAATGCTCTTTACGAAGTATGGATATTCTCACAAAACATAAGTATTCTTCTTTACGAAGCATGAAAAGAAGGGAAGGTGTTTTTTCGCCGAAGGCTCAAAAACGGTATGTATGTAAAAAGTTTCATGCATCGCAAAGAAGTGAATTGCAAAATACTTTACATATTAGATTCAAAAGTATATGTATCAAATATTACAGACTTAGTCCAACAAATGTTACATTAACCACCTAAGAACGTTTTTACAACAACTAGTCCTCTTCCTTCAGAACTTTTTCTGCAACTTCGTTAAGTAACTTGTTAACGACTTTGTCAACAATAGATTCTGCTACATTAATGATGTCTATTGCTTCTTTCGTTTCCAGATCTGCCAGGGGGTCGAACGGTTTTGGTGGAGGAGATAGTTTAGCTGCGATAAAAAATTAGTTAATGAGTCATGAAAACTGAGAGCACCTAGAGGGGGGGGGGTGAATAGGTGATCCTGTAAAAACTTCAAACTTAAGCCACAAAAACTTGTTAAGCGTTAGCACGATTTATGCCAAGTGGCTAAGGTGAAGTCTCAACAAAACACAATACCACAAGAATCAAGCACAGAGGGACACAGGGTTTATCCCGTGGTTCGGCCAAGCCAATGCTTGCCTACTTCCACGTTGTGGCGTCCCAACGGACGAGGGTTGCAATCAACCCCTCTCAAGCGGTCCAAAGACCCACTTGAATACCACGGTGTTTTGTTGTTCCTTTCACTATCCCGTTTGCAAGGAATCTCCACAAATTGGAGTCTCTTGCCCTTACAAGTATATGATCACAAAGAAAGCACAGAGTAAGGGAGGGAAGCAACACACACAAATCCACAACAAAAGCGCACACACACCGCCAAGACTCGAGCTCGAATGACTATCTCAGAGTTCACACTAGAACAGAGCTCGAATCACTTAGAATCACAAACGAATGCGCAAAGAACTTGTGTGGATGATCAAGAATGCTCAAGAGTTGCTTGTGTGTCTCCTCCATGCGCCTAGGGGCTCCTTTTATAGCCCCAAGGCAGCTAGGAGCCGTTGAGAGCAAATCCGGAAGGCCATCCTTGCCTTCTGTCGTCGGGGGCACCGGACAGTCCGGTGCACACCGGACACTGTCCGGTGCCCGATTTGTTTCCTTTTCTGGCGCTTCCGACCGTTGGAAGGCCGCCGGAGATCTGCGAGCCGTTGGCGCACCGGACAGTCCGGTGCACACCGGACAGTCCGGTGCCGTCTTCCGACCGTTGGCTCGGCCACGTGTCCCGCGCGGATTGCGCGGCCGACCGTTGGCCCTGGCCGACCGTTGGCTCACCGGACAGTCCGGTGCACACCGGACAGTCCGGTGAATTTTAGCCGTACGCCGTCGGCGAATTCCCGAGAGCGGCCAGTTCGCGCCGAGTTGGCCTGGCGCACCGGACACTGTCCGGTGCACACCGGACAGTCCGGTGCTCCAGACCGAGCTGGGACTTGGCTGCACACAGCCAAGTCATTCTCTCCCCTTTTCTCTTTTTCTTCTTTCTGTTTCTAACACTTAGACAAATATGTTAGTCCACAAAACCAATGTACTAAGGCTTAGAAACATACCTTTACTTCATGATTTGCACCTTGTTCATCCATGTACACAAATTCACAATTAAACACATGTGTTGGCACTCAATCACCAAAATACTTAGAAATGGCCCAAGGGCACATTTCCCTTTCAATCTCCCCCTTTTTGGTGATTTATGCCAACACTACATAAAGCCACTAGAACAAGTGCAAACTCAATTCAAATAACACTTAAATTTATTTTGAATCAATTTTGGCATATATGGATCATCCTTTGCCACCACTTGGTTTGTTTTTGCAAATCAAACACAAATCTCTATCTCTAAGTTAAACACACATGTTTAAGCATAAAGAGAGTCATTCAAAAAAGAGATTGATCAAGGATTTCAAAAACTCCCCCTTTTTCCCATAAACAATACTTCTCCCCACAAGAAGCCAACTTTTGACAAGAGAGATAATTTAAGAATTTTGACAAACCAAAAACTCTATTCTACTATTTTCAAAATCTCTCAAGTGGTAGCTGATCCATTTATTGCTTTGGCCTTTATTTTCTCCCCCTTTGGCATCAAACACCAAAACGGGATCAATTTTGGCCCTTTAACCCCATTGCCTCACCAAAATCTTCAATTAAGAGCAAATGGCAATAAGAGTTCATGAGATGGACTTGGAATAAGTTACCCCTCATCGGAGTGCAGTGGAAGTCTTTCATGGTCCAAGTCCACCTTTTCCCTTTCAATTCTCCTTTGTGACTAACACAAGCAAACTCAAACATATGGTTAGTCTCAAAGGGTCAAGTTGTAACACATCTCCCCCTAAACATGTGCATCACATTGCAACGGACTTGTGAGGTCCAGGGAGTGTTTGTACAACTTGAGCACCATAATAAGCAACAATATGCAAAAAGGAACATGATCAAAAGCATGAATACATGTATGCTACAATTCAATCCAAGTTCCGCGAATCTAAGACATTTAGCTCACTACGCAGCCTGCAAAAGGTCTTCTCATCTAAAGGCTTGGTAAAGATATCGGCTAGCTGGTTCTCGGTGCTAACATAAAACACTTCGATATCTCCCTTTTGCTGGTGGTCTCTCAGAAAGTGATGCCGGATGTCAATGTGCTTTGTGCGGCTGTGCTCAACAGGATTTTCCGCTATTCGGATAGCACTCTCATTATCACATAGGAGTAGGACTTTGCTCAGATTGTAGCCAAAGTCCCTGAGGGTTTGCCTCATCCAAAGTAGTTGCGCGCAACACTGACCTGCGGCAACGTACTCGGCCTCAGCGGTGGATAGGGCAACGGAGGTTTGTTTCTTAGAGTTCCATGACACCAGGGACCTTCCTAAGAATTGGCACGTCCCCGATGTACTCTTCCTATCGACCTTACATCCAGCATAGTCGGAATCTGAGTACCCAATTAAGTCAAAGTTAGACCCCTTTGGATACCAGATCCCGAAGCAAGGCGTAGCGACTAAATATCTAAGAATTCGCTTCACCGCCACCAAGTGACACTCCTTAGGATCGGATTGAAATCTAGCACACATGCATACGCTAAGCATAATATCCGGTCTACTAGCACATAAATAAAGTAGAGATCCTATCATTGACCGGTATGCTTTTTGATCAACGGACTTACCTCCTTTGTTGAGGTCGGTGTGTCCGTCGGTTCCCATCGGAGTCTTTGCGGGCTTGGCGTCCTTCATCCCAAACCGCTTCAGCAGATCTTGCGTGTACTTCGTTTGGGAGATGAAGGTGCCGTCCTTGAGTTGCTTCACTTGGAACCCAAGGAAGTAGTTCAACTCGCCCATCATCGACATCTCGAATTTCTGCGTCATCACCCTGCTAAACTCTTCACAAGACTTTTGATTAGTAGAACCAAATATTATGTCATCGACATAAATTTGGCATACAAACAAATCACCATCACATGTCTTTGTAAAAAGAGTTGGATCGGCTTTCCCAACCTTGAAAGCATTAGCAAGTAAGAAATCTCTAAGGCATTCATACCATGCTCTTGGGGCTTGTTTAAGTCCATAGAGCGCCTTAGAGAGCTTACACACGTGGTCGGGGTACTGCTCATCCTCGAAGCCAGGGGGTTGCTCCACGTACACCTCCTCCTTTATTGGCCCGTTGAGGAACGCGCTCTTCACATCCATTTGGTACAACCTGAAAGAATGGTGAGCGGCATATGCTAACAAGATACGAATGGACTCTAGCCTAGCCACAGGAGCAAAAGTCTCCTCAAAGTCCAAACCTGCGACTTGGGCATAACCTTTTGCCACAAGTCGAGCCTTGTTCCTCGTCACCACCCCGTGCTCGTCCTGTTTGTTGCGGAACACCCACTTGGTTCCCACAACATTTTGCTTGGGACGAGGCACCAGCGTCCAAACTTCGTTGCGCTTGAAGTTATTAAGTTCCTCCTGCATGGCCAACACCCAATCCGGATCTAGCAAGGCCTCCTCTACCCTGAAAGGCTCAATAGAGGAGACAAAAGAGTAATGTTCACAAAAATTAACTAATCGAGATCGAGTAGTTACTCCCTTGCTAATGTCACCCAGAATTTGGTCGACGGGATGATCCCTTTGAATCATCGCTCGAACTTGGGTTGGAGGTGCCGGTTGCGCTTCTTCCTCCATCACGTGATCATCTTGTGCTCCCCCTTGATCACACGCCTCCTTTTGATGAACCTGTTCATCGTCTTGAGGTGGGGGATGCACCGTCGTTGAGGAAGAAGGTTGATCTCGTTCATCTTGTTCCTGTGGCCGAACGTCTCCAATCGCCATGGTTCGTATAGCGGCCGTTGGAACACCTTCTTCATCTACATCATCACAATCAACAACTTGCTCTCTTGGAGAGCCATTAGTCTCATCAAATACAACGTCGCTAGAGACTTCAACCAAACCCGATGATTTGTTGAAGACCCTATACGCCTTTGTATTTGAATCATAACCTAATAAAAACCCTTCTACAGCTTTGGGAGCAAACTTAGAATTTCTACCCTTCTTCACTAGAATGTAGCATTTGCTCCCAAATACACGAAAGTACGATACATTGGGTTTGTTACCGGTTAGTAGCTCATATGACGTCTTCTTGAGGAGGCGGTGAAGGTAGACCCTGTTGATGGCGTGGCAAGCCGTGTTCACGGCTTCCGACCAAAAGCACTCGGGGGTCTTGAACTCTCCAAGCATCGTCCTCGCCATATCGATTAGCGTCCTGTTCTTCCTCTCTACCACACCATTTTGCTGTGGTGTGTAGGGAGCGGAGAACTCGTGCTTGATCCCTTCCTCCTCAAGAAACTCCTCCACTTGAAGGTTCTTGAACTCGGACCCGTTGTCGCTCCTTATCTTCTTCACCTTGAGCTCAAACTCATTTTGAGCTCTCCTGAGGAAGCGCTTGAGGGTCCCTTGGGTTTCAGACTTATCCTGCAAAAAGAACACCCAAGTGAAGCGGGAAAAGTCATCAACAATAACTAAACCATACTTACTTCCTCCTATGCTTAGATAGGCGACGGGTCCGAAGAGGTCCATATGCAGCAGCTCCAGAGGTCTTGACGTGGTCATCACATTCTTGCTGTGATGTGCTCCTCCTACTTGTTTACCTGCCTGACAAGCTGCACAAGGTCTATCTTTTTCGAAATAAACATTTGTTAGACCTATCACGTGTTCTCCCTTTAGAAGCTTGTGGAGGTTCTTCATCCCCACATGTGCTAAGCGGCGATGCCACAGCCAGCCCATGCAAGTCTTAGCCATTAAGCATGCATCTAGACCGGCCTCTTCTTTTGCAAAGTCAACTAAATAAAGCTTGCCGTCTAGTACACCCTTAAAAGCTAGTGAACCATCACATCTTCTAAAGACAGACACATCTACATTTGTAAATAAACAATTATATCCCATTTGACATAATTGACTAACAGATAGCAAATTATATCCAAGACTCTCCACTAAGAATACATTTGAGATAGAATGCTCATTAGAAATTGCAATTTTACCTAACCCTTTTACCTTGCCTTGATTCCCATCACCGAATATAATTGAATCTTGGGAATCCTTATTCTTGACGTAGGAGGTGAACATCTTCTTCTCCCCCGTCATATGGTTTGTGCATCCGCTGTCGATAATCCAGCTTGAACCCCCGGATGCATAAACCTGCAAGGCAAATTTAGGCTTGGGTCTTAGGTACCCAACTCATGTTGGGTCCTGCAAGGTTAGCACAAATATCTTTAGGGACCCAAATGCAAGATTTATCTCCCTTGCATCTAGCCCCTAATTTCCTAGCAATAACCTTCTTACCCTTTCTACAAATAGCAAAAGGAGCATTACAAGCATAATAAATGGTAGAAGGTTCATTCACTACTTTCCTAGGAGCATGAATAACATTCTTTCTAGGCACATGAGCAATATTTCTCCTAGGCATATGCGCAACATTTCTCCTACTCATATTTCTATCATGCTTATGAGAGGAACTAGAGGCAAACATGGCATGAGAATCATAAACATGTGAATCAAAATCATTATAAATATTTCTAGCATGTCTCCTATCATGGTATAAGGAAGCATGGTTCTTTTTAGCACTATTAGCCATAGGGGCCTTCCCTTTCTCCTTGACGAAGACGGGAGCCTTATGGCTTGTTAAGTTCTTGGCTTCCCTCTTGAAGCCAAGCCCATCCTTAATTGAGGGGTGTCTACCAACCGTGTAGGCATCCCTTGCAAATTTTATTTTATCAACTTCATTCTTGCTAGTCTTTAGTTGGGCATTAAGACTAGCCACTTCATCATTTAATTTGGAAATTAGAACTAGGTGTTCACTACAAGCATTAACATCAAAATCCTTACACCTAGTACAAATTTCAACATGTTCAACACAAGAATTTGATTTACTAGCTACTTCTAGTTTAGCACTTAAATCAATATTAACACTTCTTAAGGTAGAAATGGTTTCATGACAGGAAGATATTTCACTAGAAAGCATTTCATTTCTTTTCACTTCTAAAGCATATGATTTTTGTGCCTCTACAAACTTATCATGTTCATCATACAATAAATCTTCTTGCTTTTCTAAAAGCCTATCCTTTTCATTCAATGCATCAATCAATTCATTGATTTTATCTATCTTAGATCTATCTAGGCCCTTGAACAAGCAAGAATAATCTATATCATCATCACTAGACTCACTATCACTAGAAGAAGCATAAGTGGAGTCTTTAGTACTTACCTTCTTCTCTCTTGCCATAAGACAAGTGAGACGCTCATTGGGGAAGAGAGCCGATTTGTTGAAGGCAGTGGCGGCGAGTCCTTCATTGTCAGAGTCGGAGGAGGAGCAATCCGAGTCCCACTCCTTTCCTAGATGCGCCTCGCCCTTTGTCTTCTTGTATGCCTTCTTCTTCTCCCTCTTGTTCCCCTTTTCCTGGTCACTTTCATTATCGGGACAGTTAGCAATAAAATGACCAAGCTTACCGCATTTGAAGCACGAGCGCTTCCCCTTGGTCTTGGTCTTGCTTGGCTGCCCCTTGCGACCATTTAGCGCCGTCTTGAATCTCTTGATGATGAGAGCCATCTCTTCATCATTGAGCCCGGCCGCCTCAACTTGCGCCACCTTGCTAGGTAGCGATTCCTTGCTCCTTGTTGCTTTTAGAGCAATGGGTTGAGGCTCGTGGAGTGGTCCGTTCAACGCGTCGTCGACGTATCTCGCCTCCTTGATCATCATCCTCCCGCTCACGAATTTTCCAAGTACTTCCTCGGGCGTCATCATCGTGTACCTGGGATTCTCACGAATATTGTTCACGAGATGAGGATCAAGTACGGTAAAGGACCTGAGCATTAGGCGGACGACGTCGTGGTCCGTCCATCGCGTGCTCCCGTAGCTCCTTATCTTGTTGATGAGGGTCTTGAGCCGGTTGTATGTTTGCGTCGGCTCCTCGCCCCTTATCATGGCGAAACGTCCAAGCTCTCCCTCCACCAACTCCATCTTGGTGAGTAAAGTGATGTCGTTTCCCTCATGAGAAATCTTGAGGGTGTCCCAGATTTGCTTGGCGTTATCCAAGCCGCTCACTTTATGATATTCATCCCTGCACAAGGAAGCTAGAAGAACAGTAGTAGCTTGTGCATTCTTATGAATTTGTTCATTAATAAACGTGGGACTATCCGAACTATCAAAGTGCATTCCACTCTCTACAATCTCCCATATACTAGGATGGAGAGAGAATAGGTGACTACGCATTTTGTGGCTCCAAAATCCGTAGTCCTCTCCATCAAAGTGTGGGGGCTTGCCGAGTGGAATGGAGAGCAATTGAGAATGTGAACTTTGCGGAATACGAGAGTAATCAAAAGAGAAGTTCGAATTGACCGGTTTTCTCCTCTCGTAGTCGTTGTGGTCCTCGTCCTTTTGGGAAGAAGTGGATTCATCACTATCGTCGTAGTAGATGATCTCCTTGATACGCCTCGTCTTCTTCTTCTTCCCTTCCTTTCGTCTATGGCCCGAGCCGGAGTCGGTAGGCTTGTCGTCCTTCGGCTCGTTGACGAAGGTCTCCTTTTCTTTGTCGTTGATCACTATACCCTTCCCCTTAGGATCCATCTATTCGGGCGGTTAGTCCCTTTGTGAATAGAACGGCTCTGATACCAATTGAGAGCACCTAGAGGGGGGGGTGAATAGGTGATCCTGTAAAAACTTCAAACTTAAGCCATAAAAACTTGTTAAGCGTTAGCACGATTTATGCCAAGTGGCTAAGGTGAAGTCTCAACAAAACACAATACCACAAGAATCAAGCACAGAGGGACACAGGGTTTATCCCGTGGTTCGGCCAAGCCAATGCTTGCCTACTTCCACGTTGTGGCGTCCCAACGGACGAGGGTTGCAATCAACCCCTCTCAAGCGGTCCAAAGACCCACTTGAATACCACGGTGTTTTGTTGTTCCTTTCACTATCCCGTTTGCAAGGAATCTCCACAAATTGGAGTCTCTTGCCCTTACAAGTATATGATCACAAAGAAAGCACAGAGTAAGGGAGGGAAGCAACACACACAAATCCACAACAAAAGCGCACACACACCGCCAAGACTCGAGCTCGAATGACTATCTCAGAGTTCACACTAGAACAGAGCTCGAATCACTTAGAATCACAAACGAATGCGCAAAGAACTTGTGTGGATGATCAAGAATGCTCAAGAGTTGCTTGTGTGTCTCCTCCATGCGCCTAGGGGCTCCTTTTATAGCCCCAAGGCAGCTAGGAGCCGTTGAGAGCAAATCCGGAAGGCCATCCTTGCCTTCTGTCGTCGGGGGCACCGGACAGTCCGGTGCACACCGGACACTGTCCGGTGCCCGATTTGTTTCCTTTTCTGGCGCTTCCGACCGTTGGAAGGCCGCCGGAGATCTGCGAGCCGTTGGCGCACCGGACAGTCCGGTGCACACCGGACAGTCCGGTGCCGTCTTCCGACCGTTGGCTCGGCCACGTGTCCCGCGCGGATTGCGCGGCCGACCGTTGGCCCTGGCCGACCGTTGGCTCACCGGACAGTCCGGTGCACACCGGACAGTCCGATGAATTTTAGCCGTACGCCGTCGGCGAATTCCCGAGAGCGGCCAGTTCGCGCCGAGTTGGCCTGGCGCACCGGACACTGTCCGGTGCACACCGGACAGTCCGGTGCTCCAGACCGAGCTGGGACTTGGCTGCACACAGCCAAGTCATTCTCTCCCCTTTTCTCTTTTTCTTCTTTCTGTTTCTAACACTTAGACAAATATGTTAGTCCACAAAACCAATGTACTAAGGCTTAGAAACATACCTTTACTTCATGATTTGCACCTTGTTCATCCATGTACACAAATTCACAATTAAACACATGTGTTGGCACTCAATCACCAAAATACTTAGAAATGGCCCAAGGGCACATTTCCCTTTCAAAAACGAACGACGAAGCTTAAACCAGTTAAACAATACCTATCCGTCTCTCGAGTTCTGCAGCTTTCTCAGCTTTTTTTGCTGCTTCTCGAGCGTCATGAATATCTTTTTCGCTCTTTTTCATTATCTCGTGGGCCATTTCTCGGCCACCATTCTCCCAGATATCAGTGAAAAATTTTCCGCCAAGAAAATTTGCTTCGGTCGAGTGGTCCTTCGTGTCGTCCACGGAGAGGGCAGCTTCGGCCTGGGCCAAGGTTTTAACATGGTTGCAACCCGCCTTCTCCAAGACAGTTGAAACTCCTCTCGCACCAGAAAACGCACAGACATCCCCACGATCACTTAAGATTTCCTCAAAAGCTTCAGTTTCTCTGCTGATCCACTCGATTACACCCTCAGGGTCGCCTCGTATGAAGTTATCTTCGCTTGAATAAGCGCCCACATTGGCAAAGCTGGTCTTTATCTTCTTCACGCAGTCTAAAGATTTTTCAAAACATCTCTCATTGGATGCACGAAGCTCTTTTACTGTTTTTTCAAAATAATTTTTCCAATACTCACTGGCCTCACGATCAGCTTCTGCAACAGCACATTTTTCCTTAGCTTCTGCTAGTTGTTTTCGAAGGTCTTCGATCTCATTCTTTTGGACCTCGGCTTGAGCTCTGAAATTAATTTCGTCTTCTTTTACTTTGTTTACCAATGAAATTAATATCTTGTCTTTTTCAAGGCCTTCGTTCCTTAGTTCTATCACCTCTAAACGAAGGTTGTTCAAGGCCATTATATGCCCTTCATCTTCAGCGTTTTTCTGTGCTCTGAGGGCATTGCTAAGGATTAGGCCCTGCAAAAGTAGAACGAGATCAAGTATAAGCAAATGAAACAATTCGTTTTAAAATACAAAATTAGCTCTTATACCTTTATGCTATTGTATGCTAAACTGTCAGCCAATTCATCCTTTGATAACACTGAAAGACCTTCTTCTAGCTTTGGAAATCTGAAGCTTCTACTCATCTCCTGACAGACGGATATCTCCTTACTATTCGGGAGACAGTATAAAAAGTCTTCCTCCCCACTACCATTAAACACTAATGCCCCTTTGGGTATTTTAATCTTTGGGCATAATGTTGAGATTCTTGTTCTTCTTCTTTAGAAAGTCTCTTTCCCGAAGCATGGCGAATAACATAACCAATGCTCTCTTTTAAAGCTTCGGGAGCAGGACTAGCAACCTTTTCAGGCGAAATTTGCTCTGTAGCTTTTTCTTCTATTGTTTTTTCTTCAATTTCTGCAGACTTTTCCTCACCGGGCTCTGAAGGCCCAGCTTCGGTATCAGCTTGAGTTACTGCAATTTCAATTTTGCCTTGCTCTGTTTCAACTTCAGTTTGCGCTTTCGAAGCTTCGGCAATTCTCCTCGAAGGAGTTGAGGTCAAAGTCTTCACTGTTTCTAGCGCATCTAGTACATTTGCCATCCTTCTCTTGGGAGTTGCGGCAGAACCTTTTTGTGCCTTTGGCGCTATTACCTCTGTCGAAGGGCTTAAAATTTTTGACACTTTTGTTTCTCCAATATTTGATGCTTCAGCTTTACCTTTATCAGTCTTCATCTCAGCTAGCTCAGCTGAAGGTAGCTTCGGCATTGCAGTTGGTTCTTCAGTCCTTTGCGTAGGGGGAGCAGCTTTTCCTAATTCAGTAGCTGAAGAAGTTTCCCCGTCAAACTTAGGCACCACGGCCGGCTCAATATAGCATGGCCGGTGGGTAAGCACCTTCAATTTTTTGCCCTTCGGTGCAGGCTTGTCTAGAGTGGCCGAAGCAGCAGGCTTTCTCTTTTTTCCCTGGCCTCGCAGTGGATAATGGTAGTCCGGGTAAACAAAGCCAATAGCGTCAAAAACTCTGTTCAACCTCTTCTTTCCCCGGCCTCCGAAGGCTGTGGATAGTGCATTATCTTCCGCCTTGGAATACGATCCAAGCAGCTCATCACTGGTAACTTCGATGCATTTTAGCCAGTCGTCATTCGGTTCATCGAATTTGTCTCCGTACCTGAATGTGTATTTTAGCCGGACCAGATCACCTTCACTAGATTTGGTGATGGTTTCCTTCGGCATTTCCCAGCCCTTTATAAGCGGCCATACTATGTATGATATGTGCTCTTGAACCAAATCTCTCGAACCAACAAAGAAGCAGACATTACCAAATGCCTTTTGACATGCTTCGGCGGCTTCGTCAATTTCAACCTTCGGCCTTTGGAGGCCGAAGCGGGACCAAATAGGACGCATAATAACTTCCTTGATATCTTCTATTGCCTTCAAGTCATTTTTCACATAAAACCATTCCTCCATCCAGGCCCCGGCCCACCTTTTCCGGTATGTTGGCACCGGGTAGCTTGCATTAGGGCGGGCGGCAAATCCGTAGCAGCCAAAATTGTTGTGATACTGTTCTTTGCCCATGGCCTTCGTCTCGTACACAAGCTCGTGCATACTGCAAAAGCATTTTGCGCTGGGCTCCAGCCCCTGGCTTCTCACCGCCCAGACAAAACTCCCCATTCTAATAACAGCTTCGGGGGTTATCTGATGAAGGTAAATCTGATAAATTTTCAGCACTTCGACCACAAACCTGCTCAATGGAAACCAAAGCCCAGCCTTGAAGAAGCTTCGATAAATCACTACTCCGTCTTCCTCAAGGGTAGGGACTTTGTTGTCTCCACCAACTCTCACAACAGACATATCTCAAAAGTATCTTCCTCTCATGTTTTCAGATGACTTTGCTTAATTAAAGATTTTCCGAAAATTGTATGGCTAGGCCTCCAGGGTCGATCCTCAGAATCTTCGCCACCACTTTCTGCATCATAGCTATCACTGTCACCAGTATCCTCAGACAGGCCCTCCAATATTTCCTTAGTAATCTTTTCTGTGTTTATTTTTGCCATTGACTCGATAAACCCAGCTATGTAAGGATTTGCAGTCTTCTTCTCTTCAAAAAGCTTCTCCTCTTCAGTCAGCTTCGTCTCCGCAACAGCCTTCTTGTCTTGACACATTCTTCTTCGGAAATGGCAAAAATGTGTTTTTCAAACCAAAGCTGAGGAAGCTTGAAAAACTAGCAAGCATAAAAAATCAGGAGCTATAAAATTGAGAAAACAAAGCAAATACCACGAGTAGCGTACCAAATGCGGTCGCTGCAAGTTCTTATTTATACGCTCGGAACGCCCCAGATTGGAGGGTCCCACCTGTCATTGACTGTTGCTATTCTAGCAAAGGGAAAGTGTTTTTTCGAACCTTCGGCTTAGGGCCTTCGTCCATGTCGCAGTCTGAATTTGTTACCCTAA
Organism: Zea luxurians; assembly: GCA_029449295.1. Lineage (NCBI taxonomy): Eukaryota > Viridiplantae > Streptophyta > Magnoliopsida > Poales > Poaceae > Zea > Zea luxurians. Next base: position 89,560,469 of record JAOPSE010000003.1, read on the forward strand.
ACAAATTAACACTGCGAGGGGCTACTGTTGGGGGCCTTCATCCTCCGAAGGTCCTCAAAAGCATAATTTAACAATGTCTTTTGAGTATGGTTTATAGACAGATGCCTTTGAATTCAGGATTAAAATCATATACGACAAGAAGGGCATGATCATGACGAAGGTTGTTGTTACTCCGAAGCTGTGCGAAAGGAAGCTTTGTCTCAATCGCGGGAAGAGAAACCGACTTAAAACGGAAAAGGCTATCTAGTCCTCATAGATTTTTCTATAAGTCAATAGTGAATGCAAAGGGCATAGCTGTAATTTTTCACAGGCTGCGTCCTGTGCCTATAAATAGATGAATAGTACCCCCCATACTGTTCACGCAGACTTGTATCCACTCGTGCGTCACGCTTGAATTTTTACCTTCTCTCAAGCCGAAGGTACAAATGTAATATAATATTGTTTCTGTTTATTCACGATAATAATAAATATGTTAACAATGTCGCATCATCATTCATGTTGTATTTTATGTTTCATATACTTCTTTCATTAACATATGTTGTGATGATGAAGGTATGTTCTTCATCACCTTCGTCTGAAGATCATTATATCCTATGGGAAATAATGCTTCAGAAGATGAAGGGCGTTAACCTTTAACATTTTATGTTGTCTTGTTCTTAATTCATAGCACTTGAGAACAAGTCACCAACAGAATCCTACTTGGTGTAGATTCCCTCTTCTCTTCTTCTGTCGCCTTGAATGTGACGGGTTGCACCTCGGGTGTAGAGGTGACACCTTGCTCTAAGTTGACAATATGTTTGGAGCCTTTGACCATTAGTTCAAAGCTCACAAACATTCCTATCACTTCCTCGGGAGACATTAGTTTATATCTAGGATCACCACGTATTAATTAAACTTGAGTAGGATTGCAAAATACGAGTGATCTAAGAATAACCTTGACCATTTCATGGTCATCCCATTTTGTGCTCTCGAGGTTGCGCACTTGATTCACCAAGGTCTTGAGCCGGTTGTACATGGCTTGTGGCTCCTCTCCTTGGTTGAGGATGAATCGACCGAGCTCCCCCTCGATCGTCTCCCGCTTGGTGATCTTGGTCACCTCGTCCCCTTCGTGTGCCATTTTGAGGATGTTCCAAATTTCTTTGGCCGTCTTTAACCCTTGCACTTTATTATACTCCTCTCGACACAAGGAGGCGAGGAGTATAGTTGTGGCTTAGGAGTTAAAGTGCCAAATTTGGTCGGCCTCGTCCGAGTCGTAGTCCTTGTCCCCTACCTTCGGCACCTGCGCTCCATACTCAACAATATCCCAAATACTTTTGTGGAGTGAGGTTAGATGATGCCTCATTTTATCACTCCACATAGAATAATCTTCACCATCAAAATATGGTGGTTTGCCTAAGAGAACGGAAAGTAATGGAGCGCGCTTTGAAATGTGAGGATAGCAGAGGGGCATCTTACTATACTTCTTGCGCTCATGGCGCTTAGAAGTAGTGGACGACGAGTCAAAGCTGGAGGTGGAGGGCGACGAAGAGTCGGTCTCGTAGTAGACCACTTTCTTCATCTTCTTCTTCTTGTCGCCTCTCCGATGGGACTTGATAGAGGAAGAGGATTCCTCTTTGTGCTTGTGGCCGGACTCCCTCGAGTGGGTTCTTCCCAGGCTTGCGGGCTTGTTGCTGGTCACGATCTCCCTCTTGGCGTGATCTCCCGACATCACTTTGAGTGGTTAGACTCTAATGAAGTACCGGGCTTTAATACCAATTGAAAGTCGCCTAAAGGGGGGTGAATAGGCGTAATCTGAAATTTTCAATTTAAAACAGAAACTACAAGCCGGAGTTAGCGTTAGAATGAAATCCGAGTTCGAGAGAGAAGGGGAAAAACAAATCAAAAGCAAATGAAGCGGATGACACGGTGATTTGTTTTACCGAGGTTTGGTTCTTGAGAACCTAGTCCCCGTTGAGGTGGTCACAAAGACCGGGTCTCTTTCAACCCTTTCCCTCTCACAAACGGTCACTTAGACCAAGTGAGCTTTCTTCCTTGATTTTCCTTGGTCACTTAGACCCCGCAAGGACCACCACACGATTGGTGTCTCTTGCTTCGCTTACAAGGCTTTGAGAATAAGAATGAGAGAAAGAAGAAAGCCAACCAAGCAATAAGAGCAACAAAGAAACACAAGAACGATCCTCTCACAAGTTCTAAAGCACTAGAATTGAATTGGGGACTTTGGTTGGATCGGAGGCTTTGATTTGTGTCTTGGAGTGTTGCACCTTGCTCTTGTATTGAATGAGTGTTGAATGCTTGGATGGTTGGAGTGGTGGTGGTTGAGGGGTATTTATAGCCCTCACCCACCAAAACAACCGTTGGGGCAGGTTGCTGTCGATGGGCACACTGGATAGTCCGGTGCACCACCGGACACTCTCCGGTGCGCCAGCCACGTCACCCAACTTTTAGGGTTCTGGAGCAGACGACCGTTGGAGCTTTGTCTTCATGCGGCATCGGGCAGTCCAGTGCCACACTTGACAGGCACTGTTTAGTGTCCGGTGCCCCTCTGACTTCTGCACTCTGACTCTGCGCGCACTGTTCACCACTGTTCACGGAGTCAGTGGCTTTTGCAGTTGACCGTTGCGCCGAAGAGTCGTTGCTCCGCTGTCACACCGGACAGTCCAGTGGCACACCGGACAGTCCGGTGAATTATAGCGGAGCCCGCTTTTTGAAACCCGAGAGTGACGAGTTTATTTCTGTACGGTCATGGTGCACCGGACACTGTTCGGTGGCACACCGGACAGTCCGGTGCGCTAGACCAGGGCACACTCAGTTTCTTTGCTCCTTTGTATTTGAACCCTATCTTGTATATTTATTGGTTTGTGTTGAACCTGTATGCACCTGTAGAACATATATTCTAGAGCAAACTAGTTAGTCCATTATTTGTGTTGGGCATTCAACCACCAAAATTAATTATAGGAAAAGGTTAACCCTATTTCCCTTTCACACCCACACAAGGGTATAGCTCCCCCTTAGTCCACACAAGGACTAAGTGCTCAATATGGGCTGGTTCTTCGCCAGTCCAGCATGGTGAATCGCTTGCAACCATTTATAGTGACCGGATTGGGTCACCCACAAACTCTCCAGGTGATCACTGCTTCCAATCACCACCGAGTTGTCTAGGTAATGCCAATAACCATGAGTAATAAGAACTATACTATCACTTGACCATGACAAGCCTAATACGAGTGGTTGATGCATATAAGTGTCTCCCTATGCACCAATGAGGCTATTGATCCCAATATTACCACTTATCTAATCACCTCACTATGCAAAGGGTCTTCCTAGCTCTCAAAAGGTTTTATACCAGTTTGAAGAGGCAAGACACCAAGTGGAAATGATATGAGGGGGTGCCCTAGAGGTCCAATAACCGTTATACCCGCATTCAACTTTTATATGTGCATCGGACATGTCGATGCCATACCAACGACTAGTTTATGCTAAACTAGCTGTTAGAGTGCAGACGTCCGATGTGTCACCGATGTCATACCATACACGTGTAGTTCCCATAACTAAGAAGTGTGTGTGTTTTACGACGTCTTTGAGTGCCCTCTCCGGTGTCACGTCTAGTGAGTAAAACATGCTCACTTGATGCCATGTTCGGTGGCACGTCCGGTGCTACATCGAACAAGTCCGGTATTACAAGGTGCGTCTATGCAGTTTTACATCCTTTCTAAGTGCCATGTCCTATGTGACATCCAGTGACACACCAGACAATAACGATATATGTAAGTACAAAATGCCGAGTTTACACCCTCTCCGCTAGTCCTGTTCGATGCTACATGCCCGGTGTATACTGGACAAGTAGGTGTCACAGAGTTTTGAAATTTTAGGTTTTCACACGTTTTTTATTTGGTTCCCACTCCAAACTTTGTGTAAGCTCCCATGGATTACCTAGTTTTATGCAAGTGTACACCACCACATCTAACTAGACCCGACTAGATCAAGTTATCCATCTCATACCCCTCTTTATGGTGCGACTAAAAGAAAATATTAAGTGTCGAATAACTTCACCGACACTTAGGACTAGCTGATCGTTAACCTTTTTTATCATTCATTTTAAACCGAACTTCGATCTCCATCAACTGGAACGTGTAAACTTTTTGAACCCATTTTTCTGCATCATGTGATTTACCGTATACACAATAGCTTCTGTGTGTAAGTACATATGCAAAAGACAGAAGAGCACATAAGAGTAAAAATGTCTAAAATGGTATTGAAAATCAGGCAGTGACTAATATGTAAGCATGTACTTTGTACAAGCATGCAAGCAGACATTTTGATCCGTTAGATCTAGATCTAACGGTATGTCATATTTAGTATTTAAATCCTTCCACCATCACCTGGTATAGCTTTATAAAAAAACCTTAGCAAACTACAATTATATCTACCGTTGCATATAGATCTAGCGGACTAAAAAGTCTGCTTGCACGCTTGCACCTAGTATATGCTTGTATATTAGTCATTGCCTTGAAATCAAGTGTCATGTTTTAAGTTCTATTTTTTGCGGATTCATTATTATGAATGGCAAAAGTACAAAAACACGTTGTTTAGAGTCCAAAAATTCAAATTCCTGGCTATCATAGAAACAACGTTGTCTCTTTAAATGTTAGAGGCAGAAGAAGCCCAAATGCATGTCCAAGTTTATCGGACGGTGTCTCCGCCATTGGTTAGAGTATCTCCAAGAAATCTCAGAAAATGACTCATAAAAATCCGTTTTATGGGACCTCTAAAAAATTAATGAGGGTATATTTTAATTCTTTCTCCAATAAATCTCTTAAAGCGGCAGATTGTTTTTGGGGAGCCTAAAAGACCTCATTTATAGCTACAAATGAGGGAGCTTTAAGGACTATAAAAAAGTTGTGAGCGTTGTAGGAGAACTGGTGGAGACGTTTTTGTAGTTTTCCAAAAAACTTGATTTAGGGGTGTCGGTGTTCTGAGACCAGGGGGTACCTGAGCCGACGAGTGAATGTCGCCGCGTGCCCCTGCCCAGATGGGTCGAGCGCGAGGGCGAGCGCGAAGGGGGAGAGCGAGGCGGCCGGAGACCAGCGTGAGAGAGGTGGGAATCCCGCGGCCTTCGTGTTCGTCCTGCGCCCAGGTCGGGTGCGCTTGCAGTAGGGGGTTACAAGCGTCCACGCGGGAGAGGGAGCGAGCGGCCTCCAGCGAGCGCCTGTCTCGTCCTCGTCCCCGCGCGGCCAACCTTCTCTAAGAGGGCCCTGGTTCTCCCTTTTATAGGCGCAAGGAGAGGATCCAGGTGTACAATGGGGGGTGTAGCAGAGTGCTACGTGTCTAGCGGAGGAGAGCTAGCGCCCTAAGTACATGCCGTTGTGGCAGCCGGAGAGATTTTGGCACCCAGCTGGTGTGATGTCGTGGCCGTCGGAGGAGCGATGGAGCCTGGCGGAGGGACAGCTGTCGGAGCGGTTGAATCCTCGCTGACGTCCTCTTGCTTCCGTAAGGGGGCTGAGAGCCGCCGTCGTCACAGAGTATGCAGGGCGCCATCATTGCCTATCTGACGGAGCGAGCTAGATGGGACGCCGGTCTTGTTCCCTGCGGCCCGAGTCAGCTCGGGGTAGGGTGATGATGGCGCCTCCTGTTGACGTGGCTGGTCTGCGCCCTAGGTTGGGCGATGTGGAAGTTCCTCCGAAGCCGAGGTCGAGTCTGTCTTCCGTGGCCGAGGTCGGGTCCGAGCCCCAGGTTCAGGCGAGGCGGAGATCGCCGGCTGGTGCCGGGGCAGAGTCCGAGCCCTGGGGTCGGGCGAAGCGGAGTTCGTCGTCTTCTGGGGCCGAGCCCAAGTCCGAGCCCTGGGTCGGGCAAGGCGGAGATCATCGTCTTCTGGGACTTAGCCCGAGTCCGAGCCCTGGGTCGGGCGGAGTTCGCCGTCTTCCGGGACTTAGCCCGAGTCTGAGCCCTGGGTCGGGCGGAGCGGAGTTCGCCGTCTTCCGGGACTTAGCCTGAGTCCGAGCCCTGAGGTCGGGCGAAGCGGAGCTTCCTATGGTGCCTTCGGCAGGGCCTGACTATCTGTCAGTCTCACTCTGTCAAGTGGCACCGCAGTCGGAGTGGCACAGGCGGCGCTGTCCTTATGTCAGGCCGGTTAGTGGAGCGGCGAAGTGATGGCGGTCACTTCGGCTCTGCCGGCTGGGGGGCGCGCGTCAGGATAAAGGTGTCAGGCCACCTTTGCATTAAATGCTCCTGCAATTTGGTCGGTCGGTGCGGCGATTTGGTCAGGGTTGCTTCTTGGCGAAGGCAGGGCCTCGGGCGAGCCGGAAATATGTTCGCCGCTGAAGGGGGGCCTCGGGCGAGACGGAAATCCTCCGGGGTCGGCTGCCCTTGTCCGAGGCTAGGCTCGGGCGAGGCGTGATCGAGTCCCTCGAATGGACTGATCCCTGACTTATTCGCACCCATCAGGCCTTTGCAGCTTTGTGCTGATGGGGGTTACCAGCTGAGAATTAGGAGCCTTGAGGGTACCCCTAATTATGGTCCCCGACAGTAGCCCCCGAGCCTCGAAGGGAGTGTTTGCACTCGCTTGGAGGCTTTCGTCGCACTTTTTTGCAAGGGGACCAGCCTTTCTCGGTTGCGTTTTGTTCCGGTGGGTGCGCACGAGCGCACCCGCCGGGTGTAGCCCCCGAGGCCTCGGAGGAGTGGTTTCACTCCTTCGAGGTCTTAATGTCTCGCGTAGTGCTTCGGCTGGTCTGGTCGTTCCCTCATGCGAGCTGGCCGTAGCCCAGGTGTACGGTCGGGTCCCAAGTTCTCGGGCTGGTATGTTGACGCTGTCAACGATTCGGCCGGAGCCGGGTTTGCGAGAGCAGCCCCCGAGCCTCTGCACAGAGCGAGAGGGCGGTCAGGGGCAGACTCGGCTTTTTTACATATGCCCCTGCGTCGCCTTTCCACAAGGAGGGGGGAAAGCGCCATGTTGCCCTCGATGGGCGCCGAACATGGTGTCTCCGATGAGCTGCAAGCGGGTAATCCGAGTGGACGTCCGTGCCCCGTTCGTTAGGGGTCGCCTAGGGGCCCAGAGGCACGCCCAAAAGTACCTGCGGGTGATCTACCGGACCCGGTCCCCTGGCGACGGGGTTCGAGGGCTCGATGCCTCCCTCTGATGGGATTCTGTTACAAGATCGTTCCCGCTGGTCTCGGAAATGTCCTAGGGTACCTCGGGAGCGCAGCCCGAGCCTTGGTTATGTATCAAACGTACCCATGGTAATCCCTCACTCGGCGTCTGAGGCGGCTGTGAACCCTTCGGGGGCCAGCCTTCGAACCCCTGATCAGTAATGGGCGCGGAGACCGAGTAGCCTGAGGCGGCCGTGGAACCCTTTCGAGGGGCCGACCTTCGAACCTCTGACCAGTAGTGGGTGTAGGGCCCACGCGATCTGAGGCGGCTGTCGAACCCTTCTGGGGGGCCAGCCTTCGAACCTCTGATCAGTAGGGGGGCTCGGAACCTGGTTCCTTCTCAGGGAAGGATCCTTTTCGGGGTATCCCCCTTTCCCGGTCCCTGTTGCAAGAGAGAGAAAGAGGAAAAAAGGAAAAGGATACGAAATCGAACGACGCGACGTACCTTTTTTGACGCAGTCATTATGGCGAAGGCGAAGAGTCGCCCGCTTCTCCTGCCAGAGGCGCCGCCTGTCCCGCCGCGGAGTTAATGCAACGGTGCGAGTGGTTGGCGGGGCGGCCGTTGTGCGTGCGCGAGCCGTTCGAGGAACGGATCACGGGCGCGTTGTCTTCACGCCGTGAGAGAGGGTTCTCTCGCTGCCCCCGGACGGAACGTGAGCTTGGTTGATGACGTGACCGCTGCTCCTGCCTGCCTGCCACCGCCATTACTGCCGGCCCATTCTTGGCCGCATTGACCGTCGCGCCAGGATGGCGCTGCTGGGTCGTGCACTGGGCCGCCTCGAGTCGCGGCATTGGTTCTGCAGTCGAGGAGGCGCGGTGGTGGCGCAAGTGGCGGTGCTGTTGCATGCACGAAGCATTCGGCGCGCCGGTTGCATGACGCGTGGGCCTGGGCCTCCATGCTGGGCGTGTTGGGAGTCGGAGAAGTGCGCCCACTTGGCGCGGTTGCATGTCGCCTGCATGGATGCCCACCCTTTCGCCCGCTGGTCTGGGCAAAAGTGGAGGGTCGCTTGTAACCGCTGGGCGGTTGTACGCACCGCGCGCGGCGGTTTGGCTTCTTCTGCTCTGAGTCGGCTTGCATGACGTGTGGGACCCAGCCCCCGCGCCGTAGGGGAGTACCTTGGAGTGTGTTGGAGAAGACTCAGCCCGTGACGGCTGGGGACGCAAGTAGGGAGAGCCGCCTTTAAAAGGAGGGTGACCCCCTTGGGAGGCGACCATGTCTTCGCGCTCCCTTATGCATCGTGTCTTTCCACCTTCCAAGCCCCCGGATGGGGGATATCCGCCGTCTTTCCGCCTCGTCATTGGAGGACGCAACTCCGTGGGAGTGGGTACCTTTCAGCCATCATTCGGCTTCAAGGATTTTCATCATGCAGCCCGGCTGCACCCCCCCCCCCCCCCCCCCCCGCCGGCGGTCACCCAAGATGGTGACCTCCAGTTAGATGGTGGGGGAAAGCGAGCCGGGCTGCGGCCTCTGCCCCTCCCTTAGCCTCAAGGATTTTCATCACCAGGGCTGGGGAGGGGAGTGTGCCGAGTTGGGGTCGGCCCCCGCGTGGGCGGTGGCCCGCTCCTTCCCTCAGTGATCGGGGGGAGGGATGGTTGTCGTCTGTGGCGCCGGCAGCTGCAGCGTGCCTGGCTCTCGGACCCGAGTGGCTTCGGAGCCGCTCTCGGCGCCGGCTTCCGCCACGGCAGCTGGAAGAGGTTCTTCCGCCGACGAGATAGCCAGGACCGCCCACGGGCCGACCTCCAACTCTACGGCCTTCTGCCCGTCCTTGTCTCACGAGTTTTGGGCATGGGCGGGGGCCTCCTGGCAGCAGCACCCGTCTTGAGGTCATCGCTGCCGCTGTTCGGCCCCCCGGAGCAGAAGTCGTCGTCGTCGCCGCTGCTGGAGCGGGCGACGGCGCGCCGTTCGTCGGTCTTCTGTTGCTTCGCAGGCCCCCTCCCCCATCGAGTGGGGTTGTTCGTACCTGCGGAGGTGGAACCGGAGTTCCGTTTGTAATGGCACTTTGAATGCCAGTGTTTTTGTTCATTGTGGCTGTCGGGGCCTGAACATGTATGTATTTTCGGCACAGAGCCGTGTTTTTTCCTCATTTTCGAGCACTAAGACTCGCCTGTTGGTTGTCTGAACCACTTCACCAAGCGTGAGTCGCCCCGTGTAAAGGTGACGAGTGAGGTATCCGTATCCCGAAGGCGTAGGAGTCCCTCGGCTCGGTCGGCCTTGTTGTCCGAGGCTTCTCTAGCTTAATTAAAGGAACCCCTCGGCCGCTCTTCGATGAGCCGAGGCCAGGGGTAGCGGCATCAACATGAACAGAGGCAGAGTTGGCTCGAAAAGAAAACCTGGTTGGCCGGAGCCTGGCCGGGTCGTCCGTTAGCGAGACCGACGCCGGAATTGACCAGCCGAGGCCTCGGGTCGGGCTGACGTCCTTGGAGGACAGCTGGCCGAGGCCCCGGGGTGACCGACCGAGCCGCCTGCTCGGGCTGGATTCCCGAGAAGACCCTGGCAGCGATGGCCCGGGCGTGGCGATGACGTCGTCCTTCAGAGTGGAGATCTTCGGACCGCGTCGCCGTCCGAGGCTAGGTCGGACCTCGCCGAAGGTGTTGTCGATGCCGAGGGTGCTGCTGCTCCCTTCCAGCGTTAAGACCCGAGCCTGCAGGATCGGATTGTCTTGTAGCGTGCGTTCCCTGCGGCCGCCGAGACCAAAACACACCCTCGCCGTGTTGTAAAGCCGCGTCTCCTTTCCTCTTGTTTCGAGTATCTGGACCTTTTTGTTGGTAACAAAAATGTTTGTGCGAGCGAGAGTTGCTTCTCACGGAAGGTGATGAGTGAGGTATCCGTATCCCGGAGGCGTAGGAGTCCCTCGGCTCGGTCGGCCTTGCCGCTTACGCGCACTCTTACCCGTCCATGGGGCTCTGTCATCGACGCAGTCGAGAAGGCTCGAAGGATCGCTTCGGCAGAAGAGCTTCCGAACGTGTAGACTTGTTCGGTCCGCGGGATCACTTATCCGAACGTGAGTTACTTATCGCAGAAGGTGATGAGTGAGGTATCCGTATCCCGGAGGCGTAGGAGTCCCTCGGCTCGGTCAGCCTTGGCTGCTTACGTGTACTCCGTCGTTTTCAGGATCCACTTTCGAAGTAGTCAAACAGCCCGAAAGACCTTCTGGCAGAAAAGATTTTTTTTCAAGGAAAATTTCGACGCAGAGGGGGTTCCCCCCCTTTTAGCCCCCGAGGGAGGGTCGGGCTTTGCCGAGGCGAGGCCGACCCTTCCTTGACGAATAAAATTTTGCTGGGCGCGAGGTATATGAACAACTCGAAAACATCTTAAGGGTAGAAGCGACGTAGCTGTTGGATGTTCCAAGCGTTGCTGTAGACCTCGCCTTGACTGTTGGCCAGCTTGTACGTTCCGGGCTTCAGAACTTTGGCGATGACGAATGGCCCCTCCCAGGGGGGCGTGAGCTTGTGCCGCCCTCAGGCGTCTTGTCGCAGCCGAAGCACCAGGTCGCCCACCTGGAGGTCTCGGGACCGGACCCCTCGGGCGTGGTAGCGTCGCATGGACTGCTGGTACCGCGCCGAGTGTAGTAAGGCCTTGTCCCGAGCCTCCTCCAGCTGGTCCAGCGAGTCTTCTCGGCTTGCTTGGTTGCTTTGGTCGGTGTAGGCCCTCATCCTCGGGGAACCGTATTCTAAGTCTGTGGGCAAGATGGCCTCGGCCCCGTAGACTAGGAAGAACGGCGTGAAGCCCATGGCTCGGCTCGGTGTTGTCCTCAGACTCCAGACCACCGAGGGGAGTTCCCTCATCCATCGCTTGCCGAACTTGTTGAGGTCATTGTAGATCCGAGGCTTGAGCCCTTGTAGAATCATGCCGTTGGCACGCTCTACTTGCCCATTTGACATGGGGTGAGCCACGGCGGCCCAGTCCACCCGGATGTGGTGGTCCTCGCAGAAGTCCAGGAACTTTCTGCCGGTGAACTGGGTGCCGTTGTTGGTGATGATGGAGTTTGGGACCCCGAAGCGATGGATGATGTTGGTGAAGAACGCCACCGCCTGCACGGACCTGATGCTGTTCAGGGGTCGGACCTCGATCCACTTAGAGAATTTGTCGATGGTGACAAGCAGGTGCGTGTAGCCCCCGGGTGCCTTCTGCAAGGGGCCGACGAGATCCAGACCCCACACAGCAAAAGGCCAGGTGATGGGTATCGTCTGCAGAGCCTGAGCGGGCAGGTGGGTCTGCCTTGCGTAGAACTGACACCCTTCGCAGGTGCGGACAATTCTAGTGGCGTCGGCCACTGCCGTCGGCCAGTAGAAGCCTTGCCGGAAAGCATTCTCGACAAGGGCTCGAGGCGCTGCGTGATGGCTGCAAGCCCCCAAGTGTATCTCTCGCAGGAGTTCCTGACCTTCGGCGATGGAGATGCATCGCTGGAGGATGCCAGAGGGGCTGCGGTGGTAGAGCTCCTTCTCATCACCCAGCAAGACGAACGACTTGGCGCGCCGCGCCACCCGCCGAGCCTCGGCTTGGTCGAGGGGTAGCTCTCCTCGGTGGAGATATTGCAGGTACGTGGTCTGCCAGTTTTGATCAGGCGTGACCCCGCTTTGCTCCCCCTCGACGTGCAGTGTCTCGCCCTCGGGGGCCGAGGGTACCTCGGGTTGAACCGAGGATACCTCAGGCCGAGCCGAGGGTGCCTCGCAATGGGCCGAGGGTGCCTCGGGCTGGGCCGAGGGTGCCTCGGGCTCGGGCGTGTCGTCGATCTTGACGGAGGGTTGATGCAGATCCCGGGAGAAAACGTCCGGGGGAACCGTCGTTCGCCCCGAGGCTATTTTAGCCAGCTCGTCCGCAGTCTCGTTGTAGCGCCGAGCGATGTGGTTGAGCTCGAGCCCGTAGAACTTGTCTTCTAGGCGCCAAACCTCATCGCAGTAGGCCTCCATCTTCGGGTCGCGGCAGTGGGAGTTCTTCATGACTTGGTCGATGACGAGCTGCGAGTCACCGCGAGCGTCGAGGCGTCGGACCCCTAGCTCGATGGCGATCCGCAACCCGTTGACCAGAGCTTCGTAATCAGCCACATTGTTGGATGTCGGGAAATGGAGGCGTAGCACGTAGCGTAGGTGCTTCCCGAGGGGCGAGATGAAGAGTAGGCCCACGCCGGCTCCTGTCTTCATCAGCGACCCGTCGAAGAACATGGTCCAGAGCTCCGGTTGGATCGGAGCCGTCGGTAGCTGGGTGTCGACCCATTCAGCTACGAAGTCCGCCAAGACCTGGGACTTGATGGCCTTCCGAGGAGCGAACGAGATTGTCTCGCCCATGATTTCCACCGCCCACTTTGCAATCCTACCTGAGGCCTCTCGGCACTGGATGATCTCCCCCAGGGGGAAGGATGACACCACAGTTACCGGATGAGACTCGAAGTAGTGTCGCAGCTTCCGCCGCGTTAGGATCACCGCGTACAGCAGCTTCTGAACTTATGGGTAGCGGATCTTGGTTTCAGACAGTACCTCGCTGACAAAGTAGACTGGCCTCTGAACGGGAAATGCATGCCCCTCTTCTTGCCTCTCGACCACAATCGCGGCACTAACCACCTGAGTGGTCGCAGCGATGTAGACCAGGAGGGCTTCTCCGGCAGCTGGGGGCACCAAGATAGGCGCCTTTGTGAGGAGCGCCTTCAGGTTCCCAAGGGCTTCCTCGGCCTCAGGGGTCCAAGTGAAGCACTCGGCCTTCCTTAAGAGGCGGTACAGAGGTAGACCTCTTTCGCCGAGGCGTGAGATGAAACGGCTCAGAGCCGCGAGGCATCCCATGACCCTCTGTACGCCTTTCAAGTCCTTGATGGGCCCCATGCTGGTGATGGCTGCGATCTTCTCCGGGTTGGCTTCGATGCCTCGCTCGGAGACGATGAATCCCAAGAGCATGCCTCGGGGTACCCCAAAAACACACTTTTCGGGATTGAGCTTGACGCCTTTCGCCTTGAGACATCGGAATGTCGCTTCAAGGTCGGAAAGGAGGTCGGAGGCTTTCCTCGTCTTGACTACGATGTCATCGACGTAGGCCTCGACCGTGCGGCCAATGTGTTCGCCGAACACATGGTTCATGCACCGCTGGTACGTCGCGCCCGCATTTCTCAAGCCGAACGGCATGGTGACATAGCAGTACATGCCGAAGGGTGTGATGAAAGAAGTCGCGAGCTGGTCGGACTCTTTCATCCTGATTTGATGATACCCTGAGTAGGCATCGAAGAAAGACAGGGTTTCGCACCCAGCAGTGGAATCCATGATTTGGTCGATGCGAGGCAGAGGGTAGGGAACCTTCGGACATGCTTTGTTGAGACCAGTGTAGTCTACACACATCCGCCATTTCCCCTTTCTTTCTCACAAGCACAGGGTTGGCAAGCCATTCGGGATGGAATACCTCGTTGATGAACCTTGCCGCCATTAGCTTGTGGATCTCCTCGCCTATGGCTCTGCGCTTCTCCTCGTCGAATCGGCGCAGTGGCTGCTTGACGGGTCGGGCACCGGCTCGGATGTCCAGCGAGTGCTCGGCGACATCCCTCGGTATGCCGGGCATGTCCGAGGGACTCCATGCGAAGACGTCGGCGTTCGCGCGGAGAAAGTCGACGAGCACTGCTTCCTATTTGGGATCGAGCCCGGAGCCGATCCGGATCTGCTTGGAGGCGTCGCCGCTGGGGTCGAGGGGGACGGACTTAACCGTCTCCGCTGGCTCAAAATTGCCAGCATGACGCTTCACGTCTGGCACCTCCTTAGAGAGGCTCTCCAGGTCGGCGATGAGGGCCTCGGACTCGGCGAGGGCCTCGGCGTACTCCACGCACTCCACGTCGCATTTGAACGCGTGTTTGTACGTGGGGCCGACGGTGATGACCCCGTTGGGGCCCGGCATCTTGAGCTTCAGGTAGGTGTAGTTGGGGACGGCCATGAACTTCGCGTAGCATGGCCTCCCCAGTACCGCGTGGTAGGTTCCTCGGAACCCAACCACCTCGAACGTCAGGGTCTCCCTTCGGAAGTTGGAGGGTGTTCCGAAGCAGACGGGAAGGTCGAGCCGTCCGAGGGGCTGGACGCGCTTCCCGGGAATGATCCCATGGAAGGGCGCAGCGCCTGCCCGGATGGAGGACAGATCGACACGCAGGAGCCCGAGGGTGTCGGCGTAGATGATGTTGAGGCTGCTGCCTCCGTCCATGAGGACCTTGGTGAGCCTGACGTCGCCGATGACGGGGTCGACGACGAGCGGGTATTTCCCCGGGCTCGGCACATGGTCGGGGTGATCGTCTCGGTCGAAGGTGATGGGCTTGTCGGACCAGTCTAGATAGACTGGCGCCGCCACCTTCACCGAGCAGACCTCCCGGCGCTCTTGCTTGCGGTGCCGAGCCGAGGCGTTCGCCGCTTGCCCACCATAGATCATGAAGCAGTCGCGGACCTCAGGGAACTCTCCTGCCTGGTGATCTTCCTTCTTGTCGTCGTCACGGGCCTTGCCACCCTCCGCGGGTGGCCCGGCCCTGTGGAAGTGGCGCCGAAGCATGACACACTCCTCAAGGGTGTGCTTGATGGGCCCCTGGTGATAGGGGCACGACTCCTTGAGCATCTTGTCGAAGAGGTTGGTAGCTCTGGGGGGCTTCCGAGAGTTCTTATACTCGGCGGCGTCACGTTTCGCTTGCGACTTCTTCTTGCCCTTCTTCTTGGCGCCGCGCTGAGTTGACGCCTCGGGAGTATCTTCCGATGGGCGGCCCTAGGGCTGCTTGTCCTTTCGGAAGATAGCCTCGACCGCCTCCTGGCCGGAGGCGAACTTGGTGGCGATGTCCATCAGCTCGCTCGCCCTGGTGGGGGTCTTGCGACCCAGCTTGCTCACCAGGTCGCGGCAGGTGGTGCCAGCGAGGAACGCGCCGATGACATCCGAGTCGGTGATGTTGGGCAGCTCGGTGCGCTGCTTCGAGAATCGCCGGATGTAGTCTCGGAGAGACTCTCCCGGCTGCTGTCGGTAGCTTCGGAGGTCCCAGGAATTCCCGGGGCGCACGTACGTGCCCTAGAAATTGCCGGCGAAAGCTTGGACTAGGTCGTCCCAGTTGGAGATCTGCCCCGGAGGCAGGTGCTCCAACCAGGCGCGAGCGGTGTCGGAGAGGAACAGGGGGAGGTTGCGGATGATGAGGTTGTCATCGTCGGTTCCACCCAGTTGGCAGGCCAGACGGTAGTCCGTGAGCCACAGTTCCAGTCTCGTCTCCCCCGAGTACTTTGTGATAGTGGCCGGGGGTCGGAACCAGGTCGGGAACGGTGCCCGCCGGATGGCTCGGCTGAAGGCTTGCGGACCGGGTGGTTCGGGCGAGGGACTCCGATCCTCCCCGCTGTCGTAGCGTCCCCCACGCCTGGGGTGGTAGCCTCGGTGCACCCTCTCATCGAGGTGGGCCCGACGGTCGCGGTGATGGTGCTCGTTGCCGAGGCGACCCGGGGCCGCAGGCGCGGTGTTGCGCGTGCGCCCAGTGTAGACCGAGGCTTCCCGCATGAATCGGGAAGTCGCGGCATGAGGTTCTGAGGGGTACCCCTGCCTTCGGGAGGCGGAGCTCTCGGCCCGTCGGACCGCGGTGCCTTCCAGGAGATTCTTGAGCTCTCCCTGGATTCGCCGCCCCTCGGTGGTTGATGGCTCCAGCATCGCACGAAGAAGCATTGCTGCTGCCGCCAGGTTCTGGCCGACCTCACTGGATGCGGGTGGTGGCCTGACCCTGACGTCGTCGGTGATGCGGTGCTGGAAGCCCTGGGGTAGATGACGTATTTCTCCGGCCGGAGGTTGGCCCGCCCATGCCTGCCCGATGTCCCAACGGATCGGCTCAAGCGCTCCTGCTCCCTCGTCGAGCCTGGCCTGCACCCCGCGGATTTGCTCGAGCTGTGGGTCATGGCCCCCCGCCTGAACGGGGACCACAGCTAGCTCCCGTGGGATGTCAACGCGAGGCACCGGCCTAGGGAGGTCACCGTCCTCCGGCATGCCGAGATGGTTGCCTTCGGAGGGACCCCCTAGATCGACGTGGAAGCATTCGCGACTTGGGCCGCAGTCCTCGTCGCCGAGGCTATGGCTACCGTCGAAACAGTCGGAAAGACAGTAGTCGCATGCGGTCATGAAGTCCCGCATGGCACTGGGGTTGCCAAGTCCAGAGAAATCCCAACAGATGCTGGGCTCGTCGTCTTCCTCAGACCCAGAGGGCCCGTAGGTCGAGACGTCCGTCAGCCGGTCCCAAGGTGACCGCATACGAAACCCCAGAGGGTTTGGACTTGCCTCTACGAGAGCGCCCGCCAAAGCGAAGTCGCTAGGCGGGTTGAGGCTGAATCCGAAAGACGTGGGATGGGGATCGGTCGGTACCTCCTGGTCGTCGGGCGGCGATGAGGTCACGTCGGGGGCCGACTGCGTCGTCGTCTCAGGTACGAGGGCAACGTCCAGCAAGCTTTTCGCGAGCGTGCTGGCGTCGTCCGCTTGCTCGGGATTGGCGTGTCGCGGGGAGACGGCGCTCGCCTTCGTCTCAAACGCGAGGTCGACGCCCGGTGCGCCCCCCGTTGGGGCGCTGGGGCCGTCGACTCGCTCGACAGTCGACGAGGCGTTGTCTCCTGCTTGGCCTTGGTTGCCCCGCCTCCTCCTCCATTGGTGGGGGAGAGGACGGGGTGAGCTCGAAGGTTGTTCTTCCACCATGCGGGGAAGACGTCGCCGATTCCGCCGCCGGCGGGCGGGTTGTCGGCCGCCACTGTCGTTGTCGCACGGTGGTGGAAGGAGTATCATGTCGTAGCTGCCGTCGAGGGACATGAACTCAAGACTCCCGAAATGGAGCACCATCCCGGGTTGGAGAGGTTGCTGGAGACTGCCCATCTGGAGCTTGACGGGAAGTTGTTCGTCAATACGCAGCAAGCCCCTACCTGGCGCGCCAACTGTCGGCGTTCCGAGACCGGGGGGGTCCCTGAGCCAACGAGTGAATGTCGCCGCGTGCCCCAGCCCAGATGGGTCGAGCGCGAAGGGGGAGAGCGAGGCGGCCGGAGACCGGCGTGAGAGAGATGGGAATCCCGCGGCCTTCGTGTTCGTCCCGCGCCCAGGTCGGGTGCGCTTGCAGTAGGGGGTTACAAGCGTCCACGCGGGAGAGGGAGCGAGCGGCCTCCAGCGAGCGCTTGTCTCGTCCTCGTCCCCGCGCGGCCAACCTTCTCTAAGAGGGCTCTGGTTCTCCCTTTTATAGGCGCAAGGAGAGGATCCAGGTGTACAATGGGGGGTGTAGCAGAGTGCTACGTGTCTAGCGGAGGAGAGCTAGCGCCCTAAGTACATGCCGTTGTGGCAGCCAGAGAGATTTTGGCACCCAGCTGGTGTGATGTCGTGGCCGTCGGAGGAGCGATGGAGCCTGGCGGAGGGACAGCTGTCGGAGCGGTTGAATCCTTGCTGACGTCCTCTTGCTTCTGTAAGGGGGCTGACAGCCGCCGTCGTCACAGAGTATGTAGGGCGCCATCATTGCCTATCTGACGGAGCGAGCCAGATGGGACGCCGGTCTTATTCCCTATGGCCCGAGTCAGCTCGGGGTAGGGTGATGATGGCGCCTCCTGTTGACGTGGCTGGTCTGCGCCCTAGGTTGGGCGATGTGGAAGCTCCTCCGAAGCCGAGGTCGAGTCTGTCTTCCGTGGCCGAGGTCGGGTCCGAGTGAAGCGTCCCGATCCTTTGGGACTCAAATGTGATACAATTACTAGTCCCAGGAGGCTAGTAATCACATTCATTACTTCAAATGGTTACAGAGTCTGAATAATGTTATTACAATACCGGGGATACAAGCTCGAAAGTGAGCCGAAACGAAATAAAGCGCAGTGGAAGATAAAATAGCCCAGGCCACAGGCGGAACTGGGTGAAGACACAGCCCCATCAATCAAGCATAGCAGAAAAGAAGTCTTCAGCTGCTGAAAAACATAAATAACTCTGGGTGAATACACTAGGTATTCCGCAAGCCCACCCGGCTCCCGTAAAGAGAAAGTGACCTATATTGTACATGCTTATTGTGGTGGAGTTGAAGTCACTCATACTTTTTCAGAGAAAGGCAGTACTCAATAGTTAGGGTTTTCCCAAAACAATAGAAGTAACACTTGCTTGACTACCACTGAGCTTCCCACTCCCGTGGTGCTACTTTCTTTCCAGAACATACACACACATTTCCCTGTTCCCAGTTGTAGTAGAAAAACACTAATTGTCATACCATACCAGACTCGTCCATACCAGTGGACACGGACTATTCTAATAGGTTTAGACTCTACGCAGAGGGGTACACTTTACCCACTAGTCCGGCTCTACGATCTCATGGCCAATGAGATCCGAATCCGAAACTCTTTCCTTCCTTGTACGTCCGAACCTTAATGGTTATACCGGAAGGAGTCAGGCCGCCACCATGTCCAAACCGGACAAAACATTCCCCTTCCTTATCCTTCCGGTGCTACCCCAGCCTTCATAACCCTGGGGTGGGACCGTACGAGTTCAGATTGAGTGGCTGCCCACACAGCCTCGAGTGGTTGTACTTTTTGGGAGTATAGGTAATGAAGATGACAAACCGGTCCTTATATGAGAGGACGATCCTTCTGCTCACGCCTAAACCAGCTGAGCCAACACCTTAGGCCCTCCCCTAAACCAGGGAGTCCTTGATCATCCTACTTCACTAGGTGATGAGGGTGAGTACCCTTCATTGCACTCTTTTTGGAAAACATTTCACTTATACCCCTTTTTACTTGTCCCATATCTTTAATCGAAGTAATAGTAAATGCGGGCTCTCTCATGCTTACCATGCAATTCGATTCCCATCCCATAATCCAGGCATAGGCAGTGGTAGAGAGAAATAGGTAAATAATGCATCAAGGGAAGGATGGACTTGCCTTCGACGAAGCTTTCCTGGCACAAGAGGTTAATCTTGGAGGGGTCGGGTTCCTGCCCTTCTTCCGGAGCTAAGAGTTCCGGAGGATCGGATCCCTCTTCCACTAATTAAAACATAGCCAAAAACAATACATCAAACATGGTGACTTTTGTGGAGGGTGCAAATTGTTATACTTTATTATTTTTGTGCCCTAATAATTTATTTAAACTATTTTTGGTGCATAAAATATCAGCATATAAGTATATATGGGAAGATGGGAAAAAGAAATGGGAAAAGAAAAAGAAAAAGGATTTCCTTTCCATGTGGGCCGGGGGGGGATTTTTGGCCCACATGGGCGCGGGCGCTCGCGCGGGCGAGGCTGGCGGCCCAGTTGGCCCAGCTGTGCGGGGGAGACGGCGGGGGACGGCGTGGAGGCGCGGGCCCACCAGCCAGCGAGAGAGGAGGGGCTGACGGCGTTGGCGACAACGGAGGGGGGGAAGGGGCTCGACCGGGGTCGACCGGCGGTGAGGATCCGCGGCGGTTCTCCGCCGCCGGTCCGGTTTTGCGACGGGGAAGCGGTGGAGGAGCATGAGTGGAAGATGAGGATCACAGGGGCGGGGCTAATTTCGCCTGCGGGGGCCTAGGGCGGCCGGTCCGCGGCACGGTGGCGGGCTTCCGCGACGGCGAAGCCGCCGGTGAGTTTTCCGGCCGAGATAGAGTGGGGAAGGTGGCGTGTCGTGAACGTGGAAGTGTGGCGGAACTCTTGGCACTATTTAATTGGACGGAAGGTCGCCAGGGAGGGAGAGGGGAGCTTACCGGAGCGGTGGAGGGAAGCACGGCGGCGCTGCTAGCTCAATTGAGCTCGGGGAGGTTGGAGGAGGAGGCCGGGGCTGGTGTGGAGTGCTCGGGCTCGGCTGTCCCTTTTATAGGCGCCCGGGAGGGGGAGAGGAATGGAGGGGACGGCGAGCTCCGACGAGCTTCCATGATGGCGGGCATGGAGCAAACGGCGACGAGACGGCTCGGGCAGGCTGAGGATGAGGGGACGGCTCGGGCACAGTGGCGGGGTTGTCGCGGAGGGGCTGGCGAGCATTAATGGCGAGGCGACGAGGCGAGGGGTGCTCGGCGGCAATCGCGCCGGGGGGGGGATGGGCGAGGGAGAAGGAGCTGACAGGTGGGGTTGGGCTGCCAGTGAGAGAGGGCCGCGTGAGAGAGAGAGGGGCGGGGCGCTGACGGGCGGGGTCGGGCTGTCAGCGGGCGGAAGTGGCACGCGGTGTGGGCCGCCTGGGCCGGAAAGAGAGGGGAGGGAGGCGCGCGCGAGTTGGGCTGGAAGTCGGCCCAGCCGCGAGAGGGGAGAGGAAAATTCCTTTTTCTTTTCTTTTTCTAATTCTTTCCTTTTTCTTTTCTACTTTTGACATTTTGTTTCTTTTCCTCTTAACAAAAATTCTCTAAATGAACTTGGTGGTAAATGTGGCCTATGTGAAGTGCTTCAAATCATTTTAAGTATATGCAAATGATTGGGTGACCTAGGGGTAGGGTTAGGGAGAAGAATAAAACCAAAAGGGGGGAGATTAGGGGGGGTTAGGGTTTCAAACCTGGGTTGGGATTTTGGGATGTTACAAACCTACCCCACTTAAAGGAATCTCGCCCTCGAGATTTAGACTGGATTTGGGAAAAGGTAAGGGTATTCCCTCCTCAAGAAGTCCTCACTCTCCCAGGTGGCTTCCTCTTCTCCTTCTCTGCTCCACTGAACTTTACAGAGCTTTACTTCTGAGGTGCGGGTCTTTCTGACTGCCGAATCAAGAATCTTCACTGGTTTCTCATGATATTGAAGGTCTTTCTGAATCTGCACTGTCTCTTCTTCGAGGTGACTTTCTGGTGCTTGCAGGCATTTGCGGAGCTGGGACACGTGGAACACATTGTGGATGTCGGACATGGATTCTGGTAGTTCCAGGTGGTATGCGGCGGGTCCTACCTTGCCAATGATGGGATAGGGACCTACAAAACGTGGGGCTAGCTTCCCTTTGACTTGGAACCTTCTGACCCCACGCATTGGAGAAACCTTAAGGTAGACGAAGTCTCCTTCCTCAAATCGGAGTTCCCTCCGCCTGTTGTCTGCGTAACTCTTCTGTCGACTCTGAGCTTCAAGCAACCTTCTGCAGATCAGTGCAACTTTCTCCTCTGCCTCCTTGACAAAGGCAGGTCCTTCTAGTGCTTTTTCCCCCACGTTGGACCACATGAGAGGGGTCTGGCATTTTCGTCCATACAGTGCTTCGAATGGTGACATCTTGATGTTGGACTGATAGCTATTGTTGTAGGAGAACTCTGCGTAGGGTAGACTGGACTCCCAACTTCTATCAAAAGCTAACACACACGCTCTTAAGAGATCTTCAAGGACTTTGTTGACTCTCTCTGTCTGCCCATCTGTCTGAGGGTGATAAGCGGTACTGAAATCTAGCTTGGTGCCCATAGCTTTCTGAAGGCTTGTCCAGAATTTGGATGTGAACTGGGTTCCTCTGTCTGATACTATCTTCCTTGGGATGCCATGGAGTCTAACTATCTCCTTGAGGTAAATTCGGGCAAGGGTGGCTCCTCCAAAGGTAGTTTTCACTAGAATGAAATGGGCTACCTTGGTGAGGCGATCTATTATTACCCAGATGGAGTCATTCCCTTTCTGCGTCCGGGGTAATCCGGTTACGAAGTCCATGCCTATTTCTTCCCACTTCCATTCAGGTATCGGGAGGGGTTGTAATAGGCCAGCAGGTTTTTGGTGTTCGGCCTTCGTCCGTTGGCAGATGTCACACCGGGCCACATACTGAGCTATTTCTTTCTTCATCCCCTTCCACCAGTATCTGGTCTTGAGGTCCAGGTACATCTTGGTAGTTCTGGGGTGGATGGAGTAGGCCGAGTCGTGAGCTTCCTTGAGTAGGACTTCTCGGGCCTCCCCTTTTGGTACACACAGACGGTGTTTGAACCAAAGGACTCCTTGGTCATCTGTCCTGAGGTCCGGGAGTTGTTCCTTGCGGGCATTCTCCACAAGCCTTGCCGTCTCTGGGTCTAGATGTTGAGCCTTGCAGATGAGGTCTTCTAGCATTGGCTTGACTTCGAGACTGTCGTTGTTTCCCAGACATGCATTTAGTAGTGTTGATTCTTCCTTCCAGTCTTCTAGAAAGTTGGTCCCTTTTATTCCGAATGGCTTTCGACTGAGAGCGTCGGCTACCACATTGGCCTTCCCGGGGTGATAGTGAATTTCAATGTCATAATCCTTGATTAGCTATAACCATCTTCGCTGACGGAGGTTGAGATCAGGTTGAGTGAATATGTACCTCAGACTCTTGTGGTCGGTGAAAATGTGGCATTTGTTTCCGATTAGGTAATGCCTCCATATCTTCAAGGCATGCACTATGGCTGCCAATTCCAGATCATGGGTGGGGTAATTCTGCTCGTGCGGCTTGAGTAGGCGTGATGCGTAAGCGATGACTTTCTTGTTCTGCATTAGCACACACCCTAAGCCTTGCCTCGAGGCATCACAGAAGACGACAAAATCTTGATGAATATCTGGCAGTGATAGAACGGGTGCCGTTGTAAGTTTTTCCTTTATGATTTGGAAACTTTCTTCACATTTTGGGGTCCACCTAAATTTATGGTCTTTCTTGAGGAGTTCTGTCATTGGCCTTGCGATGCTGGAGAATCCTTTGATGAAGCGGCGGTAATACCCTGCCATTCCTAGGAAGCTTCAAACTTCACTGACGTTGGTTGGTTGCCTCCATTTTGACACTGCTTCTACTTTGGAAGGGTCCACTTCTATTCCTTCTGCGGTTAAGATATGCCCAAGGAAGGCTATCTTTTCCAACCAGAATTCACATTTACTGAGTTTGGCAAAAAGTTGGTGTGCTCTGAGTTTTCCAAGGACAATCTGAAGGTGACGCTTATGGTCTTCGCGGTTCTTGGAGTAAATAAGGATGTCGTCGATGAAGACTACGACAAACTTATCTAGCTCCTCCATAAACACTTTATTCATGAGGTTCATGAAAAAGGTGGGTGCGTTTGTCAGTCCGAACGGCATTACCGTGAATTCATATTGCCCGTACCGGGTGACAAATGCAGTCTTTTGGATGTCCGCTTCCTTGATCCTCAATTGGTGGTAACCAGACCTTAGGTCTATCTTGGAGAAGTACTTGGCTCCTTGAAGCTGATCGAAGAGGTCGTCAATCCGAGGAAGTGGGTACTTGTTCTTGATGGTAACTTCATTTAACGATCGGTAATCAATACACATTCTCATGCTTCCATCCTTCTTGGAGACAAACAGGACTGGTGCTCCCCAAGGTGATGAGCTGGGACGAATGTACCCTTTTTGCTGAAGATCTGAGATTTGAAGCTTCAGTTCTGCTAACTCGGTTGGAGCCATGCGGTATGGTCTCTTTGCGATGGGTGCTGTTCCAGGAATCAGGTCTATGTAGAACTCCACTTCTCTTTCTGGCGGCATTCCTGGCAATTCTTCGGGAAACACATCCATGAATTCTTCTACTACTGATATACTTTCCATTGTTATATTGAACATCATTGGGTCACTGGCGGGTGGCTGTGCCTGGCAAGAGACTGACTTTCCCTGCTGGTCGGTGAGGAGGACTGTCTTGTCTGCGCAACTGATGATGCCTTTGTGTTTAGTTAGCCAATCCATTCCTAGGATCACATCAATTCCCTTGGATGGCAAGACGGTTAAGTCTGCCAGGAACACTACCCCACTTAAAAGGATTCTGACTTGGGAACATTTTAGCTGGCATAGGAGGTCGGACCTTGGGGTTCGGGTGACCAAAGGAATCTCTAGGGGAGTAGAGGGAATGCCATATTTTTCCACAAAGCTAGTGGCTATGAAAGAGTGGGATGCTCCAGAATCGAAAAGTACGGTAGCGGGAGTAAATTCAACCAGGAACTCACCGAGTACTACTCCCGGAGCCTGCTGAGCTTCCTGGGCATCGACGTGATTTACACGTGCCCTCCCTTGGTACGGAGTCTTGTTCTGCTGGCTGACGACGGAGGGCGCCTTGAGGGCGGGTGCCGAGGTATTCTTCGGGCCATTCACCGAGTTGGAGTAAGCGGGTCCCTGTGGTTTCAGCTGCGGACAGTTGTTCTTGAAGTGACTTGGATCACCGCAGTGCCAACATGCATTAGCCGGAGGTTGGTTGCTTGCCACCGAGGGAGAATGGAAAGAGCTCTGACTCTGCTGGCTGAATCGTGACAGAGTGGGTCCAGCTGGCCTACTGAACTTGGGCCCCTTGGGTGGAAACCCAAATGATCGAGTCTTCTGGTGCCGGTCCTGCTGTTGTGCCCGGAGAACCTGGAACTTCCTTTTGAGGTGCCCTTTTTCTTCCTCCTTAGCTCTTTCAACTTGCATGGCCTTGTTGGAAAGGTGAGAGAAGTTGAGGAAGTCTTGGCTAGCCAGAATTGTCTTGAGTTCTGGCCTGAGTCCCTTGAGGAAACGGGCCATCTTCTTACTCTCAGTATTGACATCATCTGGCGCGTAGCGGGCTAGCTCCGTGAACTTGTGCACATATTCGCTGACAGATCTTCCGTCTTGAGTCAATTCTCGGAACTCGTCCTCCTTAAGCTGTACCAATCCTTGGGGCACATGGTGCTCCCGGAAAGCTGCCTCAAATTCCGCCCAGGTAGCATCTCTGATGGTGACGTTGAAGGTGTCCCACCAGGCTAAGGCCATCCCAGAGAGTTGATGGGCAGCCAGTTGAACACGCTGATTTTCTGGGCAACCAATGGCTTCCAGCTTCCTTTTGATCGTTCGCATCCAATCGTCTGCATCGAGGGGGTTGCTTGATCCGGCGAACGTGGGAGGTTTGAGTCTCAGGAAGTCCCCCATTCTGTCTTGCGGTCTTCCACCATTTGGCCGTTGATTTTCCAGTTTTCGAGTGAGGACCTCGATGAGTCGGGTCTGATTGGCTAGAACTTGGGCTAGGTCTAAGGGTAGGGGTGGAGGTGCGGGGAGGTGGGTTTCACTTTCCTCTCTAACGACTTCCCCTTCAGCTCTTCGGGGGAAACCTGCTCCAATCCCTGAGGCGGTAGGCGTGGTTTTATCCGAAGCCATCTGCCAGGGAAGAGAGTCACTATTATGCACATGCAAATTGTTCTCAACCAAGTTATTTTATTCATTACACCATCACATTACAAGCATAAGACTACTACAGAGGAAAACTACACGAGGGCGTTCTTCGAGGTGCTAGCGAGTTCCTTGTCTAAGGTGTCCCCAAATGCCTTGAGAAGATCATCGAGGCTGGCTAGGGATACATCTTCTTCGTCGGACCAGTCATCGATTCTGGGGGGAGGTAGGGCTAGAGGGGCCTTCTTCTTCTTCTTCTCTGTCTGGCATCCTTGGTTAGTGGTCTTCTTCTGGATCTTCCTTTTGGGGGCGAGTGCCTTTAGCTTCTTGTCATAGTCTATCTTCAAGGTCTGATAGGCCTCACGGGTGTTGGCTTCCTCGCCTTCCGCTATGCTGAGACTCTCCTGGAGGGATACCTTCTCTTGCGTAAGCTCTTTGACTTGCTGCTCTAGGCATTCCACTCGGGAGTTTAGGTGGGTACAATGGGAGGAGAGCCCATCGTAGTGGTTGTCGAGGGTGTGGAGGTATCCTGCCATGTAGACGATAGTGGGATCATCTTCTATGGGATCTCCTCCTGACAGAGCCTGGAGTCTTTTCTTCCAGGTGGGGGTGTTTTTGTTGCTGGGTGGGAAGTATCAGAGGGGAGTCTCAAAGGTCTCTCGGCTATAGTTTTGGCACAGTTGTTTGAGGGCTTTTCGAGCAACGCTCTGGCATGTGTCTGGGAAGCGGTGCCCGATGAAGGTAATTTGGAAAGGAGGGTGGTTTGGGTAGTTCTGGCTTTCTCCCAAGTAGACTGCCATGGAGCACTTTTCCATTCCATTTTCACGGTACTCTTTCCAGACGTATTCGGGCTTCTTGCGGATCCCCAAGCGCAGTGCGCAGCTTCGAAGAAGGTGAGGAAAGCCTTCCTCCTCTGAGCAATAGGAAGTCCTAATCACCCAGGGGTTTTCCATCTGGTAGACGAAAAGAAAGGTCTATTAATATCAGGAAAAGGGGAAAGAGTGTTTCTTGAAGGTAAGAGGTGTTTTCTTGTTAAGGCAACTTTTAAGGTCAGGGCTGTGGTCTACGGCCAGTCCTATAGGCTCTGATACCACCTGAAGCGTCCCGATCCTTTGGGACTCAAATGTGATACAATTACTAGTCCCAGGAGGCTAGTAATCACATTCATTACTTCAAATGGTTACAGAGTCTGAATAATGTTATTACAATACCGGGGATACAAGCTCGAAAGTGAGCCGAAACAAAATAAAGCACAGTGAAAGATAAAATAGCCCAGGCCACAGGCGGAACTGGGTGAAGACACATCCCCATCAATCAAGCATAGCAGAAAAGAAGTCTTCAGCTGCTGAAAAACATAAATAACTCTGGGTGAATACACTAGGTATTCCGCAAGCCCACCCGGCTCCCGTAAAGAGAAAGTGACCTATATTGTACATGCTTATTGTGGTGGAGTTGAAGTCACTCATACTTTTTCAGAGAAAGGCAGTACTCAATAGTTAGGGTTTTCCCAAAACAATAGAAGTAACACTTGCTTGACTACCACTGAGCTTCCCGCTCCCGTGGTGCTACTTTCTTTCCAGAACATACACACACATTTCCCTGTTCCCAGTTGTAGTAGAAAAACACTAATTGTCATACCATACCAGACTCGTCCATACCAGTGGACACGGACTATTCTAATAGGTTTAGACTCTGCGCAGAGGGGTACACTTTACCCACTAGTCCGGCTCTGCGATCTCATGGCCAATGAGATCCAAATCCGAAACTCTTTCCTTCCTTGTACGTCCGAACCTTAATGGTTATACCGGAAGGAGTCAGGCCGCCACCATGTCCAAACTGGACAAAACATTCCCCTTCCTTATCCTTCCGGTGCTACCCCAGCCTTCATAACCCTGGGGTGGGACCGTACGAGTTCAGATTGAGTGGCTGTCCACACAACCTCGAGTGGTTGTACTTTTTGGGAGTACAGGTAATGAAGATGACAAACCGGTCCTTATATGAGAGGACGATCCTTCTGCTCACGCCTAAACCAGCTGAGCCAACACCTTAGGCCCTCCCCAAAACCAGGGAGTCCCTGATCATCCTACTTCACTAGGTGATGAGGATGAGTACCCTTCATCGCACTCTTTTTGGAAAACATTTCACTTATACCCCTTTTTACTTGTCCCATATCTTTAATCGAAGTAATAGTAAATGCGGGCTCTCTCATGCTTACCATGCAATTTGATTCCCATCCCATAATCCAGGCATAGGCAGTGGTAGAGAGAAATAGGTAAATAATGCATCAAGGGAAGGATGGACTTGCCTTCGACGAAGCTTTCCTGGCACAAGAGGTTAATCTCGGAGGGGTCGGGTTCCTGCCCTTCTTCCGGAGCTAAGAGTTCCGGAGGATCGGATCCCTCTTCCACTAATTAAAACATAGCCAAAAACAATACATCAAACATGGTGACTTTTGTGGAGGGTGCAAATTGTTATACTTTATTATTTTTGTGCCCTAATAATTTATTTAAACTATTTTTGGTGCATAAAATATCAGCATATAAGTATATATGGGAAGATGGGAAAAAGAAATGGGAAAAGAAAAAGAAAAAGGATTTCCTTTCCATGTGGGCCGGGGGGGATTTTTGGCCCACATGGGCGCGGGCGCTCGCGCGGGCGAGGCTGGCGGCCCAGTTGGCCCAGCTGTGCGGGGGAGACGGCGGGGGACGGCGTGGAGGCGCGGGCCCACCAGCCAGCGAGAGAGGAGGGGCTGACGGCGTTGGCGACAACGGAGGGGGGGAAGGGGCTCGACCGGGGTCGACCGGCGGTGAGGATCCGCGGCGGTTCTCCGCCGCCGGTCCGGTTTTGCGACGGGGAAGCAGTGGAGGAGCATGAGTGGAAGATGAGGATCACAGGGGCGGGGCTAATTTCGCCTGCGGGGGCCTAGGGCGGCCGGTCCGCGGCACGGTGGCGGGCTTCCGCGACGGCGAAGCCGCCGGTGAGTTTTCCGGCCGAGATAGAGTGGGGAAGGTGGCGTGTCGTGAACATGGAAGTGTGGCGGAACTCTTGGCACTATTTAATTGGACGGAAGGTCGCCAGGGAGGGAGAGGGGAGCTTACCGGAGCGGTGGAGGGAAGCACGGCGGCGCTGCTAGCTCAATTGAGCTCGGGGAGGTTGGAGGAGGAGGCCGGGGCTGGTGTGGAGTGCTCGGGCTCGGCTGTCCCTTTTATAGGCGCCCGGGAGGGGGAGAGGGATGGAGGGGACGGCGAGCTCCGACGAGCTTCCATGATGGCGGGCATGGAGCAAACGGCGACGAGACGGCTCGGGCAGGCTGAGGATGAGGGGACGGCTCGGGCACAGTGGCGGGGTTGTCGCGGAGGGGCTGGCGAGCATTAATGGCGAGGCGACGAGGCGAGGGGTGCTCGGCGGCGATCGCGCCGGGGGGGGGGATGGGCGAGGGAGAAGGAGCTGACAGGTGGGGTTGGGCTGCCAGTGAGAGAGGGCCGCGCGAGAGAGAGAGGGGCGGGGCGCTGACGGGCGGGGTCGGGCTGTCAGCGGGCGGAAGTGGCACGCGGTGTGGGCCGCCTGGGCCAGAAAGAGAGGGGAGGGAGGCGCGCGCGAGTTGGGCTGGAAGTCGGCCCAGCCGCGAGAGGGGAGAGGAAAATTCCTTTTTCTTTTCTTTTTCTAATTCTTTCCTTTTTCTTTTCTACTTTTGACATTTTGTTTCTTTTCCTCTTAACAAAAATTCTCTAAATGAACTTGGTGGTAAATGTGGCCTATGTGAAGTGCTTCAAATCATTTTAAGTATATGCAAATGATTGGGTGACCTAGGGGTAGGGTTAGGGAGAAGAATAAAACCAAAAGGGTGGGAGATTAGGGGGGTTAGGGTTTCAAACCTGGGTTGGGATTTTGGGATGTTACACCGAGCCCCAGGTTCGGGCGAGGTGGAGATCGCCGGCTGGTGCCGGGGCGGAGTCCGAGCCCTGGGTCGGGCGAAGCAGAGTTCGTCGTCTTCTGGGGCCGAGCCCAAGTCCGAGCCCTGGGTCGGGCGAGGCGGAGATCGTCGTCTTCTGGGACTTAGCCCGAGTCCGAGCCCTGGGTCGGGCGGAGTTCGCCGTCTTCCGGGACTTAGCCCGAGTCCGAGCCCTGGGTCGGGCGGAGCGGAGTTCGCCGTCTTCCGGGACTTAGCCCGAGTCCGAGCCCTGGGGTCGGGCGAAGCGAAGCTTCCTATGGTGCCTTCAGCAGGGCCTGACTGCCTGTCAGTCTCACTCTGTCAAGTGGCACCGCAGTCGGAGTGGCGCAGGCGGCGCTGTCCTTCTGTCAGGCCGGTCAGTGGAGCGGCGAAGTGACGGCGGTCACTTCGGCTCTGCCGGCTGGGAGGCGCGCGTCAGGATAAAGGTGTCAGACCACCTTTGCATTAAATGCTCCTGCGATTTGGTCGGTCGGTGCGGCGATTTGGTCAGGGTTGCTTCTTGGCGAAGGCAGGGCCTCGGGCGAGCCGGAAATATGTTCGCCGCTGAGGGGGGCCTCGGGCGAGACGGAAATCCTCCGGGGTCGGCTGCCCTTGTCCGAGGCTAGGCTCAGGCGAGGCGTGATCGAGTCCCTCGAATGGACTGATCCCTGACTTATTCGCACCTATCAGGCCTTTGCAGCTTTGTGCTGATGGGGGTTACCAGCTGAGAATTAGGAGCCTTGAGGGTACCCCTAATTATGGTCCCCGACAAGGGGAGACTTCTAGATCTCTTAGAGATGCTCTAAAACAAACCATATTGGCATCTTAAGGCTTATCTAATATCTACTAGAGCAAGCTTTGATGACTAGGGTTGAAATGAGCTCGGCTCAGCTCGTCCATTCCACGAGCTAGCGAAAAAGGCTCGGCTCGGCTCGACATTGGCTCGCGAGCCGGCTTAGCTCGGCTCGCGAGCCATATTCTGGTACTTATTTGAAAGTGCATTCATCCTTTTTTGTGAGTTTTGGTGATTTGGATAACAACACATTTAAAGGTCTAACGAGTTTGCTAAGTGTTGAACAGGAAATTCAGTATGATGAACATACTTGAATAGTGTATAATGATCAATGAACAAAGGTTCAACATGAGGTTAAATAACCAATGAGACAATGCAAATGGATATAATATGGTCTCTGTATTGGTTTGAATATATATGGACAAGACCTAAGAAATCACTACATACATATGATCAGAATAGAGGATAAAGTGATTAAGAGGACTGGTTAAGCCAAAGTGGATAAGATATGAGGAATCGTGAATTGGCTTGACCATATTACTATTAGTCCATATATGCTTCTATGAGAATCAAACTAGAGCTTGATTGATCTTAGCAGTTATATCTAGATGTCATTCAAGCAAGGTTCACAATATTGAAGAAATGATTCTCTCATTGGATGCTCAATGGGATGTGACTCAAGAATGGCTTGATAGGGTGAAGATAGTAAGGAAAGGGCTTCGAGGAACTAAGCGAAGGTGAAGGCCAAGCGACGGCTTGTAGACCGAGGTACCATGGCT
This sequence comes from Zea luxurians, assembly GCA_029449295.1. Taxonomy (NCBI): domain Eukaryota; kingdom Viridiplantae; phylum Streptophyta; class Magnoliopsida; order Poales; family Poaceae; genus Zea; species Zea luxurians. Next base: position 89,591,046 of record JAOPSE010000003.1, read on the forward strand.
AAGGTGAAGAAGAGAGTACTTGCACTAAGTCGATGAACTAATCAGCTATGAAGAGTTACAACATGTTGATGCATCAGTAAGGTGACTTGAAGCCATGATTTGAACTTATACAAGGTGATATGGTACAAGTCACAGGGTTTGATTTGTGTTTGCTTCAAAAGGTGATACAAAGATGTTTGTGATCCTTATGAAGCAACGCCATGGAGAAATCACACATGAGACGCCAATGACTCAAGGAGTTTTCTTAATTAATTTTATTTAACTTGAGTATAGGAATCGTCGTACTATAAAGGGGGATCCAAAAAGAAGGTTGGTGTTTGCCAAAGCTCAAACCTCTCTATTCAAAAGCTATTTTTGAAAAGCAAAAATCTCTTTAACGTTCTATGGTTGACCGTGGTTAGGGTTGAGAAACCTAGAGTGTTCTTGCTGAAAAGCAGCTGAACTTGTTCAGCTGCAGCTGAGCTTTTCAGCTGAGCTGGACTTCAGCTGAGCTGAGCTCCTTCAGCTACAGCTGAGCTTTTCAGCTGAGCTGGACTTCAGCTGAGCTGAGCTTTTCAGCTGGGCTGAACTTCAGCTGAACTCAACTTCAGCTGTGAACCTCTTTGACCATACACCAGCTGAACTTGCCTCCGGGCAGTTGAGCTGGGGTTTTCTCTCCTAAACTCACTGGTCAAGACCAGTTGAACTGGTCCTGAGGGGCAGTTCAGCTGGTCTCTGACCCCTCTGACCTCTGTTCTGCAGTCTGCCAGTCAGACTGGCAAACAGGTCGCCAGAGCTGTCAGGGGCGGTTCAACCGCCCCCCCCTGGGCGGTTCAACCGGTCTTGGTCAACTTGACCAGTCTGCAGGTCAGTCTGCGCGTCAGTCTGCCAGTCAGACTGGCAGACAGGCTGCCAGGCCTGCCAGGGGAGGCTCAACCGCCCTGGGGGGGAGGTTCAACCGCCCTCAGGCAGAAAAATCTGCCCAACGGCTAGTTTTGAGCTCCACCTATATATACTACCTCCTACCTCTCTCCCCATAGCCAAGAGCACGATTTGAACTCCATTTCCAACTTGAGAAACACCTCTCACTCTCTCTCACACATCTCTTGCCTCTCCCATTTCAAATCCTTGGAGAGAAATCTTTGAGTGAGCTTGAGAGCTGCGGTTTTGTGCTTCATCTCTAAATCTCTCTCGCTCTTCTTCATTCGAGCTTTGGTATTACATCGAGTTCTTTGTGGATTCATTACTCTTGGAGCTTCTAGCTCCTAGACGACTAGGTGTCTCTTGTGAGTCTATAAATCTTGTGGAAGACCACAAGAAAGTTTGTATTACCCGCTCGTTTGAGCAAAGATTAGTGTGTGAGCTTGACCTTTGTGGTCGGCAAAGGGAGGATTAGGGTTGAAAGAGACCCGGCTCTTTGTGGGCGCCTCAACGAGGAAGTAGGGCACCTTGGTGGTGTGACCGAACCTCGGGATAAATCTTGTGTCTCTTGTGTTCTTTCTCATTGTGTTTGTTTGTGTTCTTCGTTCTCTCACCATTGCGTGGAAGATTTGTTTATATCTTTTTGGTGTGTGGATTTTGAGAAGTGCCATTCTCAGATCTACTACTTTGAACCCTGTGGATCATTTAGAACATCTCATTTCCAAAGTTAACTGGGTGAATTTCGAGATCAATTCAGTTTTACCCAGTTTGCTTCTAGTTTTTGTTGAAAAAGTTTTAACTTGCCTATTCACCCCCCCTCTAGGCAACTTTCATTATTGTTGCATTATTTAATGAATTAACATTATATAAATTTAAAATATAGAATCATCATGAGTAATTTAAATTATAAATTATAATATATTTATCATCAAAGACTAAAAAATGAGCTATTATCCATAAAATTATCTAATATTCATTATTATTCTATAAATTGATCATTTTTGAAAAGCTCGCGAGCCGGAACGAGCCAGCTCGGCTCGCTACAAAAACGAGCTCAAAAAAGGAGCTCGGCTTGGCTCGTTCAAGGCTCGCGAGTCGCTTCGAGTCAAGCCGAGCCGCTCCAAGCTCGAGCCGGCTCGCGAACCTCTAGCTTATTTTCCAGCCCTACTTTGATATAATGAAGCATCCTATTTGCTTCATAGTAAAACAATGCAATTCTCACATTTTCACTTTAGATAAGTCAAATAAATCTAAGTTTAACTAATTTTATATAAAACTTAATAACAGTTATAATATTAGGTAAATATTATTAAATTAGTTATAAAACATCTTTGTACAGTAAACTTATTTGAAGATATAAATATCACTATATCAGTACTGTTTTCTATAAATGCTGTTAAATTTGATAATATTTGACTGGTTCTACACCTAAAACTCTATTTCTTTTAACGACAGTGGGAACTATTTTCTCGCAAATCTCAAATCTGTTGTGTCCATGAGTCAGACGTCAGCGCGACAGTAATTAATACCTTATACCACTACTGCTAAACAAATCTTCCAGATCAGGTCAACATCCTTAACAAAATCCGGGCACAAGAGCATAAAGGCCGGCCGGCCCGGCCCCACCATCTCTTCCGCCAACCTCGCCCGCTCCTCTGACTACCTCCTCCACCTCCCACGCAAGCTCCCCCGCGCTCCCAGTGCACGCCGTGCCTCCCCACCTCGCACCTCCCAAGTCCCACCCACAAACACTCCCAAACCCTTCTCCCTGCGTGGTCCCACTCACTTCGCATGGGCAATTGCTCCCCGTCCCCGCGTCGCCGCCGCCCGACGGAGCCGGACTCGCCGCCGCTCGGCAGCACCGTGTCCGCGCCCACCGTGACGGTCAACTCCATCTCCGTCTCCTCCTACGCGCTGGCCAGATCTCCCTCCGTCTCCGCCGCCGCGGTGGACGCCGAGGACGCCGGCGTTGTGCGCGTTTACGGCTCCGACGGGTGCCCCGTCGCGTGGCGCCTCCGCGTCTCGCTCCTCTACAAGGCAGCGGCGCCCCTCCACTTCACGCCCTCCGAGGCGGCCCCGCTGGGCCGCCCCGTGCTCCGCCTCTCCGCTGCTGACCCGGAGGTCTGCGGCACCGCCGACGAGCTGCTGCGCCTGGTGGACGCGCGGTTCGAGGGCAAGCCGCGCGTCGCGCCGCCGGAGAGGCCCCGCGCGGCGTCGCCGTCGGCCGCGGCCGCGGCGGAGGTCGCCGAGCTGGTGCGGCTGCAGCACCGCAGCGCGGAGCGGCACCTCGAGGGCGTGGCGGCGAAGGTGGCGGAGATGGTTAAGAAAGGGAAGAAGTCGGGCAAGGGGAGGAACGTTGTGGAGGGCGCTGAGGTGAGGAGGCTCGGCAAGTGGTACGGGGACGCAATGGAGGTGATGCTGGAGCACGCCAGGATGGAGGAGACCCTCATCTTCCCTGACATACAGAGGGCATCGTTTCCAGGTCGATTTGAGTTTGATCTATTTTATTTATGCCGCATTGCATTATGCTCTTATTGTCTCTTGATGTTCATACATTTATAAGACATTTGGTTGTACTGGTTGTTTTCGCTTCGATTTGCACCTATACCTTTCTGCACTGACCGTTTCCTGTCGCAAAAAAAGCAGTGCATCTGAGTCTAGACAATTGGAGCCTGGCTTCAATTCGTAGTTCGCATTCTATTCTGGTTGCGTTGGTTATTTTGAGGAGTCGTTCACTTGTGCTGGCCGGTTTTGAGGATTTCTTTCTTTATGTGTTCCTATACTTTGGCCCAGACCATGTACTGTATTCCACTATTCCCCTAGACCCCTACTACTATAGCTGTACAGGTCGCCCTTTATTCTGATTGGTAAAAGCAGCTAACAAAATATTGCAATGTGTACTGGAGCCGATCTAAACATTTGTCTGTTTCCAAGTGAAAAACAAACAAACGGGCTCCCCTCCCTGACTCCTGCCCCTGAAATGGGAATCAACCATCACACTAAATGCTTATCTCAACGTCTTGGACCCAAGATATTTGTTGAGCATTTATTTAATCGGCAACTGTTTGTATACTGATATGATTAGGATGTAATCTAATCTGACACCAAGTTGTATTTTGTGTGACAGGAGTGTGCGATAAGGTTAACGAGCAGCATGGGAGGCACCTGCCAATGATGAATGGAATCAAGGAGGATATAAAAACACTGCTGACGTTGGAATTAGGGAGCCCCCTATTCCATGAAGTGGTGGTCAACCTGTCAGTTCGCCTCAAAGCGTTGCAGGTACAGTCCCTGTGTTATCCAATAGCTGCATTGGTTGTTCTTTATCTGCCAGAAGCTTGACAATTCATAATTCTGACTGTGCATTGCTTGTGAAACCTTTCTACTTCAGAATATACACTAGCGTTAAGCTTTCTAGTGGAGTAGTGGTAGAAGGTAGTATTTAGTTATGAACGCCATGAGTGAAAGAATAGGCAAAGCACCATCTTAGGTGTCTTCAGAAGTGATCCATATGGAAACCTTCGAGTGCTTAGGAGGTTTTGCAAACTTCACCTTTTGTAGCTTTCAAGGCTTCTATGCTACCTTCATGCAAAAGCCATAATTTGTTGTTGTGGATGTTACCCTGTCCTAATCTGTATCCCTTTAGCAAATATCCTACCATGAGATATTCTCTTTAAAAGGAGTAACATAAAGTGATATGGAACAGAATGGTGAGGGGACCAATCACCATGTTACGAAAGGATAAAATTGATTCCTTTCGTCCTCGAGTGGAAAACTTTGTTATATTGCACTACTGTATTCTGTACACTTGCACTTTCCATCGAAAGTGGAAGATCATGTAGGTCCTGGATAAGGACCACTTCCAACCTATTGTCTCTAAAACTTGCATGGCCTGTCAAATTGGATCTGGATTCACCACCATATGCTTACTGCATAATGCTATCTTGGCAGTTCACTGCTATGGTATTGTGCATACTGGGAAATGTTACAAAGGGAAAAGTAAAGTAGGATGCAGTCTGCTCATTCCAAGCCTGTTTGATCTGTAAAACTGGCATTGTTTCAGCAAAAGATAGCACGAGAAATTTAATGTTTTAGGTTGATAGGAATCCACCACCATGGCGTTAGCCTACAGCTCTCCTTTTCATTGGAAACTTGGAAGGTGTGTATTGTGTAATGAAAGTTGAGGGAAGAAAGTAGGGTGCAACCTGGCCCAAGCAATTAAGAAATGGTTGCTTTGCATGACAATAAAGGTTTCAACATTTTATGCTCATTACAGCTGGCCCTATTCTACATGTTCCTACCAAGCTTTCAGAAAGAATATGACATTGGTCTGCAGGCCATTTGACAATGGTGCAATCATTATGAGCACTCCCATTCCAGGGATGCTTCATCTCTTTGCTGATTGCATTCAGTGTGTGGCTTATTTTGCTTTGAGCTGGTTACTGATAGCATGAGTTGACAAATCGTCAGGCAAAATTAGCCAGCAATTTCTCTCTCTGAAGTCTGAACTAGCTAAGAAACTTTAGGCTCTTAGCGGCCTTTGAAGTTTGTTTTGATATTTTTCTTAATTTAATATTGTGGACTGATGCATACTTGCATGGGTATTGAGAAACTTCTCCATAGAATATCCTACTAACTATTTGGAAAGGGGTTTTTAAATCTGTGCCCTTAGTTCAGCATCACCGATCAGTTAACCTTCTCTGGTAGTAAGGGATGAGACGTTTTTACTATTGAAGAGTGGCAAAACTGAGCGGTGGTGCTGAACTAGGGGCATAGATTTAAAAGTCAGCTCATTGCTGTATGATTAGTTACAGGTCTGACTTCTATAAAACACAATTGATTATGGTACTTGGCTCATTACCGAAAGTCTGCTGATAATACCAAACACTCCATATCTGGACTCATCCTGTAATAAACCCAATGAGCCATTACAACTCCTAGGCAATGACCTTGTAAATTCATACCTCCATCTTCATGTTTGGTGCGTTTCTGATATCTACCAAACATTGGCAGGACCACACCAAAGAGCACTTCAAGGAAGAAGAGAGTGACCTTCTGCCACGGCTAGAGCAAGTAAGACGGATGCAGCGGGAGGAGGGGAAGGTTTCTGACAAGTCTAGTTCAGCGTGGGCTTCTGAGGCGGTAGCTACAATGGAGATGACACACTCGAAGCTCTTCCCCTTCTTCATGACTGGTCTCCTTCCCCAGGAGGCCATGCAATACTTGGACCTAGTCTGCCGATGCACAAAGAACACTCGCCATCTGGTCTCCATGCTCAGATCTCTTGCAGAGCGTCTGGAAGATGCGAACCCGTCAATTATACACAACAACCCAACCAAACTGTATGAGCACCTCCTTGTAAAGTCCCCATAAGCCTCAAACTGCTCTGCGCAGCGATGCGGTGCTAACCTTTACTTTTCCTGTCAGTAGTGCAGCTTATGTATTTCGGGTTATTTGAACGATTGTGAAAGCGTGGCGTGTATAGCTTATTGTGTTATGGCAGCGTGAGTAACACGGAAAAAAATGGAAGTGTTTTGAAATGGGTATGATTTCCCGCTGTTCTCTGTTGACTGGTAATCTGATTCACAATGAAGCATGTAGCCATATTCGCTTTTTGTGAACTGTCGTCGGCTTCACGTGCACAGATGTGATCTGGTTTGAAATGTATGCATCCTGAGACTCTGCCTGGAATGTTCATTTTGTACTCGCATACGGAGAGCACCCAGATTGTAATCAAGGGACCTATCGTGATACTTCACCAGTATTGTGACTATTTCATCGTTATATGCGACATTGTAACCAATAATTTAACATCTTTTGGTGAATTTCTTGAAGCATTTTGTGCTTATGTTTTTTTAACGTTCTTGATTGATCTTTAGGTGTAAAGGCCTTGTGATTGATATAATCTGTTGGTGATGGCTTCGAAATGGATTAGCATGTATGCAGTTTTACCAATTTTTGGAGGCCATTTTAAATTGATTTCGTTTTTTTTTCCAAAGAAGACTGCAGTTAACGCAGAATTCCTCAACCGTGGTTGAACCTCCGAACAAATATTTGAACCTCCGCATATTTTGCTGACCGCTGCTCTTATTGTGTCTCGGTTCTATTTTCACTTTGCTTCCGCGGTGTTTTAAGGTTTCTCCGATGTTGACATGTGTGCTTTGGATTATAGTTGGGATATAGGTTAAAGTTGGAATATAGATCAAGTTCGTTCGAAATTTTTTGATTAGCTCTTATTCACATCTTTCTCTAATAATTATTTCGGTCTTTTAATCTGATAGCGTTATCTTGAAAATAAACTCAGTTTGGCATTACCAAGGTTCAAAAACTTTGGTAATAGTCTAATAGATGTACTCAGGCCCTTTAGAATACCATTACATCCTTATAGCCTTCTTTGAAATTAAAGATTGATAAAACATAGAGATAGAAAAAAATGTAGCAATAGAGTTACATGACACTTGCAATTCCATAAAAAAATTAAAATTTCTAAGAGGGTGGACCTCATGTTAGAAATACTCTAAATTCTCACTACAATGGTCCATTTCATTAGAATTTTTATAGGATTTATATGAACTCAATCCTTTATTCTAAAGAGCTACATAAGAAACTTTTCTATAGGATTTTAATCATTCAAAATTTCTTCACTTTTACTTTGTTCAAAGGAGGCCTAAGATATAATAAAAACTCAACCTCTAGGAGGTTGACCTCCCGCTGGGTATAAGGCTATGTGCAGCAGTATCCGCCGCTCCCTCCCCTTCTACTGTTGCCGTGTAGCGTCACCATATGGCTGCAACGCATGCCCCTGCTTGACAGCCTCTCAACCAGTGGTTGACAGCCTTCCAAATAGAGGACCTGCCGCACGCTCAACAGATAATGGCGCCAGAACAAAAGACACGTTGGAAAGTTATGCGTGACCACTAAGAATTGACAAGGACTAGCCTATCCAGGCATCCAGCTGCAGTCATAATGGGAGTGCTCCTAATCAGCCAAACATAAAAAGCTTTGACGGCATGGTTCATCACGTGGCAACAAAACGTGGAATAAAGTCATAGAGGATCTCTTCCCCCGAACAAAACAGGAACATAAGTTTCTAAAAGCTTTCTACAGTAGAATATATGAGAATATGATTGGCATTGCAGTATCTGTTCTTATTCAGGGTAGGAAAAATGTAATATTAAGCAGTGGTCTCTATTTTTTACAACATCCAATAATCTGCAGAAAGAGAGCATGGGATTATGTATACTTTTCTCTCTATTATTAACAGAAGGGTGCACTATTTCCTCAGAAAAGAAGCAAAGAATTCTTGTTGAGCAACAATATGAGAGAAGAAACGTTATCCCATGGGTTGTCAAACTCAATATGTCACAATAAATGAAGGTTCTGATTGAAGGTACCACTCAATTTTGAACTGCTTATAGAAAGTTAGGTACCATGATCTCGAGTAGCCCTTTCGGATTGTCCACATGAACCCAGTGGCCAGAGTTAGGGAGAACGTGAAGTGACACTTTTCCTACATCAGGCTTGGACTCTCTCCCGGCTAATGCTTTTAGCCTTTGAACATCATCAGGGACCCATCGATCACTGCGCTCTGCTTGCACTATTGCAATCTCCAAATCCTTTGGTGGGTGTTCCAGCACCGACCAATAGTCCCTTTCCCTGAAAATTAACAATATTTGAAATCAGCAACATAAATTAACAGCAAAGCATAGGGCCTGTCTGATGTTATGATTCATGTCAACAAACCATTCTCGATACATAAATAATATACAGTTACAAGAGAACTTCACACTAAACTTTACCTATAAGAACTAAACATGTCTATGGCAGCCTGAAGATTGAAAGCCCAGGTCACATGATCGTTGTCCTTTTTCAAGTTACTGCCGATCCATTCTGAAAGAGACTTCGAAAATCCAAGGCTGAGCATGTGGTCGACAACCCACCTGGTGGCGCGTAACAACTGAAATCAGCATTAAGGAATAAGGATATGCACATATGTAAACCATTTAACATGTGCAGTTCCAGACACTGCTCATGCTAAACATTCAGAAAGGTCCAAAATATTTCCTATTCTTGAACATTAATAGTTGCTTGCCAGACTGAATCTATATTAAAAAAAAATTCATTGACCTTCAGGCTTCAGGCATCACAAGAGCATATTTCTAGTTTTCAGTGGACTACAACTCTTCTGGACTGTAAATCAGAAGTATTACACATTTGATGAAAGACCATATCCTACAATCTACAAATACACAATTATGACTCATTAATATTAAGAAACAAAATTGTCCAAGGCACACGACCTTTTTAAACCTGCTATGTTACCAAAACTGTTGTTAAAAATGTTCTACCCAAATTTTACATCCACCCATACAATCTTTATAAACAGCTATGTGGTTACATCCTATAGTTGACAAGAGTATAGTTATGGAATCACAAGTTCACAACCCCACTTTCAGCATTTTTTTCATCTGTACCATTGTTTTCTCTATGTTGGTGCTGTTAGTCTGTCAGAGTGTTAGTCTACATACCCATGTAGCTATATATAAATACAAAGATAGCAGGAATGACTAAACCTCAGCAAGGGAAGGGGCGAGATAGTACTTGCGTGATGGAAGTGAAGAAGGAAGACTCGCTAGCGTTTGCAAAACCTGTTCAACTTCACCATCACTGTTCTCTGTTTCTACTTGTCCAGGGACAGAATCAAGGACCCAGAGCTGTTCTGCATCAAAGGAAAATATAACATAGTGATACATAATCTATGTCCTCTTATCCAGTAATGTGCACTGTATGCATGAACCACTACAACCACAATCCCACAGTTCAAAGAAATGAACTATACATGGTGATACTAAAACAAAGGATGAGAAGTAAAGAATAGGACAGTTGTACATTCATGGCAGAAACAGCAAAGGAATTATCTAACCATACTGTGATTCAGATTCAAATTCGAAGAAAAAATAAAAATAAATGCACTAAGTGTTAAACTATATATAGAAGCATGAAATTCCAGTTCTCCACAGAAAAACAGTTACCATATCATTTTGAGTTACAGAAAGCAAAACAATCTTTGAACCTTTCTTTGATTAAATCTTGCCAAAAAACTAATAGTGGCTCCTCTCACCTGTTTGGGAAGATTAGCAGAATCTCCATACACACCGCGAGAGCAGCTCTCCGCGAAATCTAGAGCGACTTTTCCACCCATGGAGTGACCCACAACAACATCCGGCCATGGCCAACCACGGGCCTTCACTAAATCAGCGAGGTCCTTGGCAGCAGTAGATATGTTGTGGGGTGGGCCGAGCCCCTTGATCCCAGCCGATCTGCCATGGTTCCTCAAGTCCACGAGAACCATCCTCCACTCTGCACACCAGCACACATACGAACGCCAAACAATCAGCTCTTTAAACAACTTAGTGTCCTTCATCAATAGCAATCTATTAAACTGTATTCGGTGGTTGTGCGCTAGATAACAACGGAAAAAAAAAAGAGGAAATCGGTGTTTTTTTATTATTATTGCACTGCTAAAGGGAATACCGTCTGAAGGGGAGCGGTTACGGAGTTCGGAGACGAGGGTGCGAGAGAAGGAGCGCCAGTTGCGGCCGGAACCGAGGAGGCCGTGCAGGACGAAGGCAGTGGCGGTAGCCGGCTTCTCCGGCGACAGCTGGATCTCGTCGAAAGCGAGGGTTTCGGTCTGGTGGGGGGCGTCCGAGTGGACAGGTGAGGAGAGGAGGAGACGCCACGGACACAGAGGACACCCCGAGGAGAACGAGAGGAGGCGCGAGCGGAGGGAGGACGAGGCCCGCAGAGACGCCGCCATGGCCGATCGCGGGAGCCCTGTCCGAAGCCGCGGCACCGTTGCGAAGCAGCAGCGAAGGTTTAGAAAAGGGAACGTATCTGGTGGTGAAACACTAACGTGATCATTTTAAATCTGATGTATCCATCTTATATTTAACGACACCAGCTAATTTTACGAAGAACCCTCCTACCAGAAAAGAAAAGTGAAAAGGGTTCTTCACAAAATTTGTGCTGCTGTTAGATGCAAAATGGATGTTCCAGATTTAAAATATGCGCGTAAGCACCGTACCTCTTTAAGCACCAGATATGTTCCGTTAGAAAAGACCATCTTGTTATTTGTCATTATAATACTCCGAAGGTTTGGCTTTGTCAGATTGGTAATATATCTTTTTTATTTGTTTTTTGAACATAATGGCGGGAGCTCTGTCTCTCAATTAAGAAGAAAAGAATTGATCCAGTTTTAAACGAAACCGAGCCCAAAACCTATACAGGACGCATAAATAAATCAGATAATAGCAACCCCACACACACAATGCCCATCATGAGTTATCGTTGTCGAGCTCAACACTAGTGACGAGCAGCTCCGACTCTCTAAGACGGGCAGCACATGGCCGAAGGAAACACGACGACGGCTAAAAACACTGGCACAAGAGAAAGAAGACTGTGGCGCGCCGTCATTGCCAAGCCATGAGATATCCCACTCGAGACAGCCCCGATTCTTCACTAGCGAGACTTCCAGAACCTTGAACTACCGCCCCGCCTCCGCCAAATGCCTCATCTTCGAAGCAAACAAGCCCACGAAGAAGGGGGGTTCGCCCCATGTCATCGTTGCCGAGCCACATCCCCTGACGTAGCAGCTTTGACTTCACGATACAAGCCCCCACCTCACCACCCAAACCGAGACCCGAAAGACGAAAGAAACCACCGGAGGCTACGACGTGGTCGAGACGAATTTCAGTAGCGATGCCTTTCAGGAAGGGAGTGATATCAAGGACGCCAACATCGCTGGTCCAAGGTGGACTGAGCCTTCGCCCACGGAAGACATAGCTGGGGAACACGACACCCTCAACAGGGGAAGCGGCGCCCAGGGGCGTCGCCGTCGCTAAGACTTTCGGCCAAAAAAACCCTCCAGCACAACGTCCCGCCAGGACCCCGGGACAAAGCACCTCCACAACCGCCACCGCCCAGACAACCCACACAGACCCAACCAGAGGGCCAACGACGTGTCGGCTGCCACAACAATCGTAAAGCAGCGTCGCCCGCCACCCCCTCCGGCTGGGCCCACGAACCTGGTCGAGCAGCGGTAGCACCTCGCGCCGCACCTCTCGCCAGCCAACCCTGGCAGCAGCAGCCGCGACGCGCCAGATCCGCTGGCACGCGCACAACCGCGAAGGTCGTCGGGCCCACTACTGTTCAGTTGCCGACGCCACACACCACCAATGAGGAGCTAGATCCTCCGCTCCTCGCCGACGCACGGTTGTCGCCCCGTCCACAGCAGTAGTCTAGGTCGTGAGGGGAGGGGTGGCAAAGAAGAGAGCGCCACCCCACAGCGCCTGCACAAGCCTCAAACCGTCGCCGCCGACGCAAACCCACCTATCGTCAGCGCCAGGCGTCCATGTCTCCTCGCTCTCTACCGCTAGGATGCCGCCGAGGCCCAAGCCAGCCTTGCCGCGCCCGTGAAGGGACGCCGTCCCTCATGCGCCGCTGCCACCTCCTAGAATCCCGCCAAGATCCGGGCGGACGCGACCAAACCAAAGCAAAATCGCCCCGCCGCCACCTTCCTTGGGGTCGCGCGGACATCGGGCGGCGCCCTCCGGTGACGCGCAAGGTGGGTTGGAGTGGAGGGAGGGGGCGGCGGCTAGGTCTTCGGCCGCCCGTGTCGCCCCAGCGGGAGGCAACCGAGTGGGCCTTTTCCCCTGATGGTTTTTTAAAGCTAACAGACGGTAAATTGCTTGCTAAAATAATACTCCAAATATGTTGAAGTCATTGTTTTGGCATTACGATGACGTGCTGGTAAAGTGAACTAGGACAGAATAAGAAGTGCTTGAATGCACTAGAGCTAACAATTAGTTAACTAAAAAATTACTATTAAAATTAACTAGTTAACAAATATTAGTTATCTATTAACTAATTTACTAAAAATAGTTAATAGTTAAATTATTAGCTACATTGTTTTAATGTCTCTAACTAATTTTAGCTCTAGTGCATTCAGAAACCCTCTAAACTTCACAAGTTCTATTTTTGCCCTTGCACTCTGTCCGCGTCGGTGAAATATCTTCTCCCCTGTGCATCGACATTGGCTCGCTCTCCTCCCTCACATTCATCTTCTCTGAGCGCCGTCGCCGCCAGGACCGTGCCTGAGATTTTATAACATGAATGAAATTTTAGACGAAAGCCTTTTTGACCGATGTATATATAGTTATGTACATACTCCTTCTGTTTTTTTAGTTGTCGCTAGATAGTACAAAATTAAACTATCCAACGATAACTAAAAAAATAGAGGGAGCAATAACTATATATATATATATATTACGCAAAAGAAGAAAGATAAAAAAGGAAAAATGGAGGAAAACAATCTGTGATAGAAAAAAAAACAATTAATATGAAGGAAGATATGAAGATACGAGAAAAAGATAGGAAAAACAATTTCGTGACATAAAATACAATTCAAAAGAAGAAAAAGTATAACAAACGTGGAATTTGAAGATATGAAAACATCCCGTGCAAAAAAACATGACAAGATAGAAAAAACCATTCTGTGATAGAAAAAAAAATCAATTAAGGAAAAAATATGACAGCTGTGGGATTTGAACCCACGCCCTTTCGGACAAGAGCCTAAATCTGGCGCCTTAGACCACTCGGCCAAACTGTCATTTGATGTTATTTTGATCTCTTTATTGTATTTAATCAATAATAAGCACCCTTGTGCCATGAAACAACCAGACAACTTCAGTCTTCATCAAGTAGGTTGAATACGAGCTCTCCTTGACGCTGATGCTGTTTGACGCTCTTTCTAGAGTAGCCCGTGATTGACACCGATGCTGTTTGACGCTCGCAGTGGGGGGAACAGCCTCTGCCACTGCAAAGGCGCCAACCTGCCACTTCCGGTGCCTCTCAAGGCAGGGAAAAAATAGCGAGCACTGATATGACTTGTTCATCCGGATCCGGATAGGTGGATAAGGTTGAGGCGGGATCAAGCTAGGGTTCATCGCGGTAGAAATGGCGCGACGGAGACGCTGGTTTACATCGGTTGCCTGGTTTCTCTATGGAGGAGCCGAGCCACCTGGGGAGCCCAGGATAAGCCTCTCTGTAAACGGCACATGATTAAGGGCTGCGTCTCTATAACTACTGAGAGCAATAAATTATAAAATAGAGTCCTAAAATTTGAAACAAAACCATATTTAGATTGTTTAGGATCTCAAAAGGTTTTTTTTTCTCCAACAGTTAGATCTTATATAATACTATTTAGGAAATAAATCATGTTATTAAAAAATAAATAGTTGAAGATTAAAAGGAAATGAGGATAGAGCTCCAGTATATAGGATACTATATTAGAACTCGAAAGTCCGAGCCCTATAATCATTTAATGAAATTTTAAAATAAAGCTGTTGTGGAAAAAATGTTTTATGTTTCTGAACCCTATATTTAAAATAGGGTCACGTTTAGAGCCTCTCTTATAGATGTTCGAGCCCTCTAAATCCTGCTATCTATTTATTGCCTGAACACTTCAGAAAAAAAACAAGCTAAAGAAGTTCCACGAAGTAGCATCATGGTACATCATTTATTATCAATATCACGAGATTCCAGTAGCTATTTCAATTGATCTAAGAAAAGAAGACGGTTAAAAGCTCAAACAGCAAGAAATGACGTCAACTGAATCTAACAGCTGGAGCATTTCCAAACCGCAGTTCAAGTATACAGTAATCAGTGTCAAAACAGGCTGGGAAAAAAACAGCCTAAACTCACCAGCTGCCAACCCCTATCCCATTTCCCAAACATCATGAGGAAACACAAATCACATTTATGATGTGGAAGTGGAACAAGCTTCGAGCTTTGGGAGGACGCTGCGCCATGCATCTGCAATGTCTTTAGCTAGCTTAGCCTGACCCTTGGCAAATTCATGGAATGCGAGTCCAATATCATCTGTCTTTTGCTCCTGGAAACGAGCGAGCTCTTCGTTCATTAGTCTAACTATGTGTTCAAACTTCTTAGTAGCCTCCTCACTGTCTGCTTTCAACTGTAAGGAGCAAGACATCAGTGAACAAAAACTTATGTAAACCTCGTCGACAAGATTACATTAAGAATTCTCAATGAGAAGTTACAGCAAACTTGCCTCTCTAAACTCAGATTCTGCTTCGGCATACTTTTCAGGGTTCATGAACTTCAATTTTTCACTGCAGTGAGAACAGCATTAGAAAGTTGCAGTATGTAACAACCATGTTACTAACAAATCAGGGAGTCCTAGTTGGTTGAGGACTCTGAATTTGGTATTGCAAACACAGTGATTCCTATTTTCCTGATCACTTAACATTATTCTGGACTGGACATAAAAAAAAAGAAAATGGATTTTACAATACGTACAGATTAAGCTCTTTATACTTCCTCTCCTGATCCAAATCGAAGTGCTGCCTGAAAGCATTGGCTCGATCCAGCATAGTGGCCTGTAATGAAACCCATATTAGTTAAAATTTCTGACATTACAACAAATAATATGATACAATAGAGATGACAAGAGAGGGAAATGCTCACTTTTATAGAT
Source organism: Zea luxurians (assembly GCA_029449295.1). NCBI lineage: Eukaryota > Viridiplantae > Streptophyta > Magnoliopsida > Poales > Poaceae > Zea > Zea luxurians. The sequence continues at coordinate 89,606,500 of JAOPSE010000003.1, forward strand.
TGTACAGCACGCACATAATCTTTCAAGGGTTCTTCAAAGTTAAAGAGAAGGTTGTCTGCCTACAGTAGAAGCGTCTCAACATCATGAGGTCATAGAAACATCAATATAAACTGTTCCATAAGATATCCAGTACCAAGTAGTACTATGTAAGAGGATATCATGATTACCTCTCTTTGCAGCTTTATTGACAACATCTCTGACTTCGAACCAACTTCAGAAAACACCTTTTCCATCAAATCTCCCTCACAAGCACCTAAATGCTTAATCGCCTTTCCAAAGTCCGCCAAAGATTGACCAAGTTCTAATGAATCAAAACTAGGACTGTGTAACTCATCTTGCTATCCATTTAAACAACCAAGAAAAAAATGAGGGTCTTATTGATGGTCTTTGGGTTCGAATTCCACATGATGTTTATGTCAGAATTCAGATTATTTATTTATTTGAAATAAACTTAAAACATTTGTTTTCTGAAATTGCATTTTATGGATTGTTCAAAAACAATTTCACAATGAAAAAGAAATTGCAAAGTTGCAAGGTATTTTAACACGAAAAAATTCAGAAGTAACGAAGGACCATTTTTCAAACGGCCAACTGATATACCTCTGTGTCTTTTCACAAGACGGTATGCTTGTTTTTGGGCCTCTCCTAAATGATTTTCTAGCTCAAATATGTAATTTTTAAGCTTCTCATATTCAGGAGTAGATTCCTCCACAGGCTTTTCTTTTCCCAGAACAACATCACTGACTTTTGACTGTACATCCTAAAAAATGATACCACGTCTGTTAACTTGCAAATGGATATCAATAGTGAGACGAACAGAGGGGAGTTATACAACATAATGCTTGCTATAATCCTGTAAGAACTAAGAACAATGTTCAGGAAGTAACAAGGATGTCTCACTGGACATACGGAAGACAATACCTTAAACATCTGTATGAAATCTGCTGGTTTCTTAAAAATACCAGTCTCATAAGATCTTGCCCTATCCATTATCTGGTTCAAAAGCATTGGAAAAAGAAACATGAGCAGAAGGAATGCCATCAAAACCAACAAAATGAATTATTCAGTCAAAAGAATGAGATATGCAACACATGAAGTCCTGATATAAAAAGTTATAATACAATAATCAAGAGAGCACCAAGCCGATGAGGTAGAAGGTTACAAATGACCATTGCAAAGTCAGCAGTTGAATTCATATAACATAATCTAACTATTAAATCTTCACAGCCGATATATCTGACTTATTATTTATGTTTGTGATGGAAATTTCAGCGAGAAATCAGGTCAAATGACCCCTAGACATAAGAATTATGTGACTATTGGCAGCTACCCTAAGGACATCTATGTTATGTCTATTGGCAAATATCCTAAGGACATCTACATATCACGGCAAAAGAATTTCATTGGAAGAAAACGTCAAAAGACTTCAATTCACATTTCTCAAACGTAATCACTACTCAGATTTCATGAAGCATGAGTTTATGCAAAAAAACTTATAAACTAATTAAATACCAATTTCTGATGAACCTATCCAACGAAGTTTTGAGTCAATAAGAATCCAAAGTAATGCGTAACAAGAAAAAAGACATCAGACTGCTGCCGTGCAATGAAATGTTTTACCTCTTCATCTGCTTGCAAAAATGTCCTGAAGACATCACTTTGCTTGAGTTCAGGGTGTGAAGCTATCCTGTTAACGAATAAATCCAGAGCTTGACGCCGCAATTCAATGAACTCCTTGCTAAACCGGAATTTCTCTGAAGAAAAAGAATAGACATAGATTAAAAAAAACACGCATTATCGATACAACTATTCAGAAATCCAGATGTTTTCTGTCCTCAAGAGATTAAATGAAAAACGTTGATACGAAAACCATAATTTGGGATCTTACCAACAGCATTCTTCTCCGGAAGAGGGGGTATAAAAATGCCTTTGTACCTCTCAGCAAGCCGATCATGCAACCATTCAAAATCACTATAGCGCCGAATAACAATTTTCTCTGGTCCCTCAAATTCAGGGAGGTTGGTCTGCAGAAACAAATGTTACTAGATTAGCAAATCAACAAGTGCTGAAGGTGAACAAGTTCCATATCTCGGTACAAGAAAAGTGCATAGTCACTGGCTATTAGACATAAAAGTTATCATGACATTCCTATTGTTAAGTTGCCTAGATAGAATCTTTCATCTAATTGATACAGTTTTGGTTTCTAATTCAAAACTTAAATATACAATTTTCACAAACTCAACACACAACCACCTGTCTAGTCATAACACCACCTTCCTCCATAGACCTAGTGTGACAACTCCTCTTCATTGCCCCTCAACTTCAATGTTTCAGAAACACGACTTGATTTCCCACTGTTTTCTTTTCCCAGCAAATACATTGCTGATAGCTCTACTGATTAATGCTCTATCAAATCTAGAACGACACATGAGTTTTGTAAACCAATGAGTTCCAATTACTACTGGATTACATCCGATATTAGTTCCAGATCTATATTAGGAGGTCGTGATCCAAAATCCCATTGATCCTGCTTTTATACCTCCACACACACACACACACACACCGTGCAAAAAAAAAAGCTCTAAAATCAGAGCAAGCCCGCATGGGTGCAAGCAAGGCATATAGTCTGTGAGCACCATGTTACAAAAAACAATCACTAAACCAGGAGCGACTCACGAGTCACGAGTGGCATGGTACCGAGGCCAAACAATTGTTACCTTGGTGATGACGCGGTAGGAGATGTAGGCCTGCACGCCGGTACCCATCTTTACGGGATCCGTGACGGAGATCGACAGGAACGGCGCCCCTGCCGCCGGCGACCGCTGGCTTTGTGACGAGCTCCTCTCCTGCGAGAGCCCCATAGACAGATTCAGCTCCAAATTCCAGCCGACCGAACCAATGGTCAGAAGCGCAGCAGAAGGTATGATGCGAAGGAGCGGGTATAGTGGTTACCGGCGAGATCATGGCGAGCTTCGCGGCGAAGTCTCCTCTCCTCGCAGGTGCGGCACGGCGAAGCGACGGGAAGAAGAGGACGACTTCAGAAGAAAGGGAAATGGATTTTTTCCCTGATTGGATTTTCCGTGGGTATTTTTGTTTAGAAGATTGTTTGTTAAGCTACGGGATTACGGGCTCGAGTCCCGACTTGGCCCGAGCCTGGGCCCAAGAGTGGTCGATCCAGAACCTGACCCGTCGAAACGGCGCACGAATCTCAAAACTATGGCAAGATCATTGCCTCGTCTTCTCCAAAGGGCTGGCTCCACCTCCACCAGACCACCACAGACTCGTGGACCCCAAATCTGCATCGGCACGCCTCCCATTTCGTTGATCACCTGCGCGCTCGTCGCCGTCTCGTCACCTCTCACCAGTGACGTGACATCTCCCCCACCCTCACAGTCCCACACTCACACTGGCACACGCGACGGCACGCGCTAGCTCAACCATGGATCGCACGCGACACAGGAGCTCCGTCAGCTCCGAGCGCTTCCTTGGCTCCTTCGCCCGCTCCGCAGCCGCCGGAGAACAGTCGGCCTCTACGGCTTTCGAGCTTGACGAGGACGACCTCTTCTCCGCAGGATCCGGCTCGCCCGAGCCGCCGCAGCCGTTGCGCCGCCCACTCATCCTGTCCTCTGTCCGCCCTGCAAACCCTAGCCCTGTTCCACGCCTACGCCGCCCGCCGGAGGGCATCCTGGACGCCCTCCCCGAGCGCCGCCGCTCGCCGCCTCAGTCCTCTTCATCCACGTCCTCGTCCCCCGCTTCCCCGGCTGCGGCCCCTCCCCGCATGATCCCTGCCGTTCCCCGCCCGGCGCCGGCACCGGCGCCGTATGTGCCGCAATCATTGCCGGTCAACGTTCCTGCGGCGCGGCTGCGGAAGCCGCCCGTGGTGATGGTGATGGGGGAAGCGGAGGATGAATACGAGGAGATGCTACCGCCACACGAGATGTTAGCGCGCGCGCGGGCTCGGGAGTCGCCGATGACGACGTTCTCAATGCTGGAGGGAGCCGGGCGCACACTGAAGGGGCGGGATCTCCGCCAGGTACGCAATGCTGTCTGGCGGAAGACTGGATTCCTCGACTGACCTGTGCCATTTGCACTGGCCAGTAGCCCTCAGGTAGAAGTGACTGAAAAAATTATATGGGAGTCTGGACATCTGGTTGTCATGCACACCTGTGTTTGTTAATTTTAGTCACGCCTGTAAAACATGTCTGCTCTAGTACTTGTAAACTCTTCATTTGGTGGGCTATAAGAACTAAGTTGAAATATGTCACACGAGTGATTCTGTGTTTGTTAGGAGCAATTTACTGCAATAAATAATAAGGTGTTCATTTTCAGCTGTTCTACATTTACTAGATGTGTCAATTTGTGTACATTGGTGTGATAGAGGAGTGGAGCAGATTGGTCTGATTTATGGATACTTGTCTTATGTTGTTCCTTTTAACTTAATGTAACCCCTCTACATCCTGATTCTTCAATGAATTCTAGTGAAGCTGTAACCATAGGATGTGTAGATCAATTTTTAGATGAATAGCTTGTTCTTGTGTGGCATAACGGTGGGATTATCTGGATAGTATCATGTTAGTCATTTTTAGTTTAGTCATTTGCGCTTTTCAGGCCACATATTACTACTTAGTACACATATATGATTAAGTTTGGAAACTTTATTTCCTTAAATGCTGTCAGTCCAATCCAATGAATGATGGACCAAAAGAAAGATACCCTTCAAATAAAAAAACCGCCGACCTGCGGTGGTAAGACAGCCCCGGGACATTGTAAAGAAGACCTTCTCACACATTGTAAAGAAGACCTTCTCACACAGGTCGAGAAAACGTTTGAACCCCTATTCCACCCTGTCATGTACGGCCGCACTTACAGGCGCCGTCGTGACGCCAGGAGGGCTGCAGATCGCGCAGCCAAGGCAGGCGCCACAATCAGTGTCTAAGTTTAGAAAGATAAGGATTAGTTTCCCTTTTGCATGCCTTAATCATAGGAGGGATTGGTTAAGATTAGTTTCCTTTTCATATGCCTTAATCATAGGAGAGATTGGTTAAGATTAGTTTCCTTTTTCATATGCCTTAATCATAGGAGAGATTGGTTGAACCAGAGGCTATATATGTCGTGTAATAGACTGGGAAATAATCAAGCAAGATCAATTATCCAAAACTGCTCTTCTCCCTTGCCTCTCTCAAGCCACCGGTGAGGAACCCCTCACGGTGAAGGTCTGGAGCGCGACTACGAACTGCGTAGCCGCGGTCCAGCGACGTTGGGCGTCGAGGCGCTTGACAACCTGGTATCAGCGTCACGTCGATCCTCACCCACCCGCTCTTGCCCTCCACCATTCCCTTCCACGCCCACCGCCTCCACCGACCACTCCATCACCATGGCAGAGCCCACCATCAAGGACCTCATGGAGCTGATGCAGTCTTTCCAGACCGAGTTGGCTGCCGTGAAAGCCACCATGAAGGACAAGTCGTCCTCGTCGTCCACCGACGGCGGTGGCGAGCGTGAGGACCCCCCTCGTGTGGATCGGCCCCCCAGGTTCCAGAAGCTCGACTTGCCCCGGTTCGATGGCACCACCGACCCGATGCTCTTCATCAACAAATGTGAATCCTATTTTCGCCAACAGCGCACCATGGCGGAGGAACGCGTGTGGATGGCCTCTTATAATCTGGAGGACGTCGCGCAGCTGTGGTTCATCCAGCTGCAGGACGACGAGGGCACACCATCCTGGGGCGGTTCAAGGACCTCCTCAATCTTCACTTCGGGCCACTACTCCGCTCAGCGCCCCTGTTCGAGTTGGCGGAGTGTCGCCGCACCGGGACCGTGGAGGAATACTCCAACCGGTTCCAGGCCCTGCTGCCGTGCGCGGGTCGCCTCACGGAGGGCCAGCGCGTCCAACTCTACACAGGCGGTCTTCTTCCCGCGTTGAGCCACGTCGTTCGCATCCACAACCCGGAGACACTTGATGGGGCCATGAGTCTCAACCGTCAGGCAGAGCAGCTAGAGTTGGCACGGGGACCGCCACCGGCCGCCAGGGGAGCCCCTCGCGCTCCTCCTCCAGTGCCGGCGCCCAAGCAGCCGCTGCTCGCCCTCCCTGCACCACCAGCGGGCGCGTCCCAGCCGCGACCAGAGGGTCCACCCTTGAAGCGGCTGTCACCGGAGGAACAGGCGGATCGACGCCGCCTCGGCCTCTGCTTCAACTGCAATGAGTCGTACACCCGCGGCCACAACCGTGTCTGCCGCCGCATCTTCTACCTCCATGGCGTCGAGCTCGCGGCCGCCGCCGAGGAACCCGCAGGGGACGACCCGCAGGACGGCGCCCCTGTCTTCTCCCTCAGGGCAGTCACTGGCATGCCCATCTGCAATTCCATGCAGGTGCGGGCCACCCTAGGAGCCACCACCCTCCTCGCGTTCCTGGACACCAGCTCCACACATAACTTCATCGGGGAGGATGCCGCCCGTCGCACTGGCCTGCCGATCCAGCCACGGCCGCACCTCACGGCCACTGTGGCCAATGGTGAACGCGTCACCTGCCTAGGAGTCATTCGCCGTGCCCAGGTCATCATCGAGGGCGAGCCATTCTTCATCGACCTCTTCGTCATGCCGCTCGCAGGGTACGACCTCGTCCTGGGGACTCAATGGATGGTCACCCTTGGTCGCATGGTGTGGGACTTCGTCGACCGCTCCGTCTCCTTCCTGCACCAAGGCTGCCAGGTCTCCTGGTCGGACGTCGCCGACCGCCAGCCACCCCTGCTCGCCGCTACCACGACACCGAGCGCCCTCCTTGAGGAGCTCTTGCAGTCCTTCGACAGGGTGTTTGCTGAGCCGGCGGGTCTGCCCCCGTAGCGAGCTCGGGACCACGCCATCGTCCTCAAGCCAGGCTCTACACCTGTGGCGGTCCGGCCGTACCGCTACCCAGTGGCGCACAAGGATGAGTTGGAGCGGCAATGCGCCGCCATGTTGAACCAAGGCATCGTACGCCGCAGCGACTCAGCGTTCTCCTCACCGGTTCTGCTGGTCAAGAAGCAGGACGGGGCTTGGCGGTTTTGCGTGGACTACCGCGCCCTTAATGCCCTCACCGTCAAAGATGCCTTCCCCATCCCCATCGTCGACGAGCTCCTTGACGAGCTGCATGGTGCACAGTTCTTCACGAAGCTGGACCTTCGCTCCGGTTATCACCAAGTCCGGATGCGGCCGGCTGACGTGCACAAGACGGCGTTCTGCACCCACGACGGCTTCTACGAGTTCCTGGTGATGCCGTTCGGATTATGCAACGCACCAGCAACCTTCCAGGCGCTCATGAACGACGTGCTCCGGCCATTCCTCCGTCGGTTCGTTCTTGTCTTTTTTGATGACATTTTGATTTATAGCAAGACCTGGGCAGATCACTTGCGCCACATCCGCGTCGTCCTCGACGAACTTCTCCGCCGTGTCCTCTTCGTCAAGCGATCCAAGTGCATTTTTGGGTCCCCATCAATGGCATACCTAGGCCACGTCATCTCCGCCCACGGTGTGGCCATGGACCTGGCCAAGGTGCAGGCCATTCACGACTGGCCGACACCTCGATCGGCGCGCGCGTTGCGTGGGTTTTTGGGCCTCGCCGGTTACTACTGCAAGTTCGTCCACGACTACGGCAAGATTGCAGCACCCCTCACCGCGCTGATGAAGAAGGAGGGCTTCTCCTGGAGCGACGAGGCCCAGGCAGCCTTCCAGGACCTCAAGATGGCCGTGACCTCGGCTCCGGTTTTGGCGCTGCCGGACTTCACCAAGGTCTTCATCGTCGAGTGTGACGCATCCACACACACTTCGGGGTGGTCTTACTGGTTACTGCAAGAACATCATCCGATCGCCTACTTCAGCAGGCTAGTCGCTCCCCGTCACCGCACGCTGGCAGCTTATGAGCGGGAGCTCATCGGGCTGGTGCACGCCGTGCGACACTGGCGGCCATACCTGTGGGGGCGCGCGTTCCTCGTCCGCACCGACCACTACAGCCTCAAGTTCCTCCTCGACCAACGCCTTTCGACAATCCCGCAGCACCATTGGGTGGGCAAGCTCCTCGGCTTTGACTTCTCGGTGGAGTACAAGCCGGGCGCCACGAACACCGTAGCCGACGCGCTGTCTCGGCGCGACACCGACGCGGAAGGCTCGGTCTTGGTGCTGTCCGCGCCCCGCTTCGACTTCGTCGACCGTCTCCGTCAGGCTCAACTTCAGGATCCGGCCCTGGTCGCCATCCGGGATGAACTCGCGGCCGGCACGAGGGGCGCACCATGGTCGCTGCTCGACGGCATGGTGGCATACGCAGACCGGCTGTACATCTCGCCGGACTCCCCGCTACTGCTAGAGGTGGTGGCCGCTATGCACGACGACGATCATGAAGGGGTGCAGCGCACTCTACATCGCCTCCGCCGCGATTTCTTCTTCCCCGCCATGCGTCGTGTGGTCCAAGACTTCGTCCGCGCCTGCGCTACGTGCCAGCGCAACAAGTCTGAGCACCTACACCCGGCGGGCCTGCTGCTGCCCCTGCCCGTTCCCCGGGCCGTGTGGTCCGACATCGGCTTGGATTTCATCGAGGCGCTGCCCCGCGTTGGGGGCAAATCAGTGATCCTCACCGTGGTCGACAGGTTCAGCAAATATTGTCATTTTCTTCCTCTGGCTCACCCCTACAGTGCTGAGTCTATGGCCCAGGCGTTCTTCAGCGAGATCGTTCGCCTCCATGGGATTCCTCAGTCCATGGTGTCGGACCGGGACTCTGTGTTCACCGCGGCGTTCTGGAAGGAGTTAATGCGCCTCACCGGCACCAAGCTGCACATGACGTCCGCCTTCCACCCGTAGTCCGATGGCCAGACGGAGGTGGCCAACAAAGTCATCGTCATGTACCTCTCCGGTGCTTCACTGGGGACCGGCCCTGTCAGTGGCTACGTTGGCTACCATGGGCGGAGTACGTCTACAACACGGCGTACCAATCATCACTCAGGGACACTCCTTTCAAGGTGGTTTACGGCAGGGATCCTCCCTCCATCCGCTCTTATGAGCCTGGCGATACCCTGGTGGCGGCGGTGGCCAAGACAATGGCTGAACGCGAGGAGCTCCTAGCGGATGTTCACTACCGCCTGGAACAAGCCCAGGCCGTCCAGAAGAAGTTCTACGACCGCCTGCACCGACCGGTCTCCTATACCGTGGGCGACTGGGTGCTGCTGCGCCTGCGTCATCGGGCAGCCTCCTCCCTTCCCCACGCGCCCAAGGGCAAGCTGAAGCCGCGCTTTGTCGGGCCGTATCAAGTCACAGAGCTCATCAATCCGGTGGCAGTTCGTCTAGCGCTACCTCCGCATGCCAAGTTGCACGATGTCTTCCACGTCGGCCTTCTCAAGAAGTTCGTCGGCGTCCCACCAGCTACACCACCTCCTCTTCCACTCACTCACAATGGGGCGGTGATCCCAGAACCGGAGCAGGCTGTTCAGTACAGGTTGGCCAGAGGTATTCAGCAGGTGCTCATCCGCTGGAAAGGGCAGGCCACTACTGATGCTACATGGGAAGATGTCGCCGAATTCCGCGACAAATTTCCCCACTTTCAGCTCGAGGACGAGCTGATCGTCGAGGGGGGGGGGGAGAGATGTCATGTACGGCCGCACTTACAGGCGCCGTCATGACGCCAGGAGGGCTGCAGATCGCGCAGCCAAGGCAGGCGCCACAATCAGTGGCTAAGTTTAGAAAGATAAGGATTAGTTTCCCTTTTGCATGCCTTAATCATAGGAGGGATTAGTTAAGATTAGTTTCCTTTTCATATGCCTTAATCATAGGAGAGATTGGTTAAGATTAGTTTCCTTTTCATATGCCTTAATCATAGGAGAGATTGGTTGAACCAAAGGCTATATATGCCGTGTAATAGACTGGGAAATAATCAAGCAAGATCAATTATCCAAAACTGCTCTTCTCCCTTGCCTCTCTCAAGCCACCGGTGAGGAACCCCTCACGGTGAAGGTCTGGAGTGCGACTACGAACTGCGTAGCCGCGGTCCAGCGACGTTGGGCGTCGAGGCGCTTGACACACCCATACAAAGTGGCATCGTAGCCCATGTGAAAATGACCGCAAGGTAAGCCTTAGACCTATGCTTTGGTGGCCTAACCAACTTAGCTTGAGGCCCTTTTGTAATACCCTTCTATTAATATCATTTAGGACCTTGTGCTTGTATATGAACAATCCAAAAGTCAAGAAGTTTGTTCTTGTGGGGCAACAATAGCATGATGAAAACGAGGAACTATGGGGGCAAGAAACCTTGTAACAAGCCCCAGATTCCAAGCGGAGGTACTCTTCTTTAGTTTGAAATCAGAGGCATGTCTCTCCCTCTGGTCGTTCGCGGATTGTGTGATTATCTACTTGGCTACACTGCTTCACCTTGACACTTCTTTAGTCAATGATAAACCCATTTTCACTGCCCTCTAGATTTTGACAGAAGAAGATAAAATAACTATGTCTGGGATTCTAGGTTGTAATATGATTAAAAGTTTTGCTTTGCATCTTAGACTCTTAGTGGTAAATTATTTACTGAATAAATCAGGCATTCAACCAAACTGTTGCAAAGTACAGGGGAATATCTCTTTTGCACATTTGAAGTCTATTCTGAATATTCTGATTATATTTTGAAAAAAAAATCATTGGTTAGTTGCTGAAATGGTCATTGAAATAGAGAAACTACACCTTACTGAACTCCATGATTTAACACTAGATTGAACCAAAAGAAAATACTAGCAATGCTCGTCACCACTTCCCAGCTATGCTGGAGAAACAGGTAAGTACATGTTTATAGAAAAGGGTAGAATTATATCTGAGTGTTACATGTTTCAGGTGTTTCCCTTCTTTTTTTTAGCTCTTCTTTATGAAATAATGCAAATCCTGGAATAATTCAACCCATGGTTCCAAAGGTGACAAAGTGTATCCAGACCCTCAAGGTGAGCTGGCCAGCTGGGTACATCTGAGCACCTAGACACCTTTGAAACAGAGATTTTCCCACTTAGGGTTTGTTCGATTCTACCCCAATCCATATGGATTGAAGGAGATTGATGAGGTTTTAATCCCTAGTAAGTCAAAATCCCCTTCAATCCGTATCAATCCCTTCCAAACCGAACAAGGCCTTAGGGCTTGTTTGGTTAGGTGTGGATTGAGGGGATTAAATCCACTCCTATTGAATCCCCTCAATCCACACCTAACCGAACAATGAATAGGAGTGGATTTAATCCCCCTCAATTCACACCTAACCGAACAAGCCCTTAACAAGATCTCTGGATGTTTCAACCTGCCCTGCCTGCTTTGGATTTTTAGATAATAGAAAACCTACCCTTGCTAAATGCCAAAACTCTTAATAATGTAAAAAAACCTGCGGGGATAAGACAACATCTAAGTATTGCATTAATAAAACCTCATACAAGTCGAGAAAATCGACGAACTCCTGCTCTACCCATACATAACGGCACCGTAGGCAACGTGAGAATGACCATGACGGAACCATGGACCTGTGCTTTGGTGTGAGATAGATGAGGGATTTTTTTTAACCCCAACCTAAACTCAGAACCTCACGAGTGCTAAAAGACTTGATACTGTAGTCAGACCCTTCATATTGTAGTCAGATCAGGCCCAGCCCGTTACAAAACAGTGGATTTGAACATTCTTTACTGAGAGGCTCTATTCTTTTTCAATTGCAAATCAATGCAAGAAAAACATCAAGTTTGTAGTGCTCATTTATGATCCTAGTGAAAAGTTGAGTGTTCTTTATTTTCCCAATAGACTGCATTTGTGGCGTGAACACAGATGTTAGTTGGGGAAGAAAAAAGGGGATGCAAGTTTTTGTTGAAGACACTGAATTAGGTGCTGGGCCCTGCAATTCATAAAAGGATGAAACTGAACCATCTGGAGGTAGAACCAACTGGAAGACCTTGCCATTCTTGATCTCCCAGTCTGTGCAAATAGGAAACAGATAGAACCAACTGGAGATATTCAGTATCATGCTTCCATGGAATAGAAGTAACTGTATCACCACCCAGGTATCTGTGACGGTGGGCAGACAAACATGTCTCGTCTCCTTCAGTTCCATGTGTGTCCAAACTACACTATCCTAAGCTTCTGATGAAAAACATATTGTGAACAGCACATAGTTGGTGAGCCGTCTAATTCCTGCTCTTGTCTTTGAAAGTTTCTTCGTTGCACCATCTCTGGTGGTGTCCGTTTGCCGCAGTGCAGCCATGATAGAGCTGGAATAGCTGACTGGATGCCTCCAAAACCCCGTTCCTTGCCAAAAGAACTGGCAGCACTGAATTTCATCATATGTAAGATCTCCAGGCTGGTTACAGTGGATGGACAGAATGTTTTGGACACATACAAGGGCAGGAAAATGATGGCTGGAAGTTTTTGGTTTCACTTAGCCTCGTTTGAGTTTCACCCGCCACATGTTTATGATTCCTTTGGTGGCTGCGTGTGGCTTGTATAGTGCCTGTACATCACTTGAGACCATGGCAGACAACTGCAGCCAGGTTAGCTCACTAGTCTGAGATAGTGCAGTAAACGGGCGAGTTACAGCTGCCCAAGACGTAGACTAACGTGATTGTCTGGTTTCAGAGTCAAATGCTTGACGCAGTGACATCCAGAGCAGCTTTGGCTTGCATGGCTGCACGAAGGTGTGCGGTGGTGACTTGTTTGAGGTCATCAAGGAGACGAGATTCTGCATCGTTGAAGACAGTGATCGGTTTTTTTTTTTTTGACAAATACTCTGAGACTTTGCTAACATCCAGTTATCTTGTTACTGCCTCTGCTTTCAAATATATTGTTGAAAAATCATTTACGCTGTTACTGCCTTGATTTTTAAAATATATTACGGCGAGGACAAGCTAACTGGTTCAAGCTTCTAATACATGACATTACGGGCAATCTAGTTAGTTCAAAATTGAAGCAATTAGGTTCTCCTATATGGCTATATCGTAATATATTTAAAGACACATAAGAGATTGTTTCCCCCATTTCAGCTGCCAGAAACTTGCGTCATGTTACTCATCGTTCAGCTAAGCTGAACTCGCTCCCTCGCTGCAGACTGCATTATTCAGAGTTGCTTCTTCAGCTAAGCTGGCTACAGTAGCCAATTGTCATTTCTCATGTGGTGTAGTGCACAAGCACTGCACAACTAATGAGGCTGGAATAAAGACTATTCCTTCTTTGTCAAAAACAAAAAAAAGAGAATTGATCAGCGTCCTTTCGTCTGCAACGAAATGCTCTGCTGAATACAGATGCCGTTGATCAGTTAGTGGGGGTGATCCTCGCTCCGAGACCAACAAAAGAATGGAAGAGATCTCCAAGAGATTTGGTTGCTCTACGTACGAGGAGGGCTTGGAGCTTGTTCACTTCTTCTGCATGTATTACAGAGGGGGAATTTCCTGCTTGATTGCGCTATGGCCTTTGGCTTGGCTCCATTTCCATGCCGTTCCAATCGAACGAGGAACGTACTACCTCACTGTGTTTGCGTTCGACTTTGATTATTTATTTATTTATTTTTATTTTCCAGAGGAAGCGTGAAGTGTGAACGCCAGAACGCGTCGCAGTTACAGAATCTGGAAAAAAAGCCGGTGTCTTATCCTTTCGAGGGTAGCGTACCACGTGCCAAACTACGTGCAGTGCATCACCGTAGCTGACAGGCGGTGGCTGCGGTTGACCCGCGGCCCGTGAGGCGACCGTGCCCTCTGCTTGCGGTCGCCGTCAGCTCGGGCACGCACACGCAGGCGGCACCGGGCCGCCTCGCCCCGCCTCCTCCTGTCGCCGGTCCGCTCCAGGTCCGGCGGGCGGAGGGTTCTGTTGGATTAATGTGGGCTTGGCCCAAATTAATATTCAATAATAGTCAATGCTAATGGCCCACTTTAATGCTATGGTGTACTAATTATTTAGTACCATATTGGAAGTTCAAAGGACAAATCAATCAACTTAAATAGGTGGACTATTGGTGCATCTATTGAGAAGTTGAGAAAAGGATGAAGGACTGCCACACGCGCGCGCGCGCCGCCGCCGCCGCCGGCCGGGCCGTGGCCGGCTCGTGGTAGATCGGACCTTGGTCCGAATATTCCTTTCAAACGGTTGCGCATTTTGCCTGGAGTGATGACCGTCATAATAACCGTCAGTTACTGACGATAATGGCTAGTAACGGTCGTCAGTTTCCAGTTCTAAATGCGCGACCGTTTCTGTCCGTTGCTCTTCTCCCTCCTTCTGACCGCCTATAAGAATGGAGAGGGGAGGGCTCTTCCAGAAAAGTGAATCACCTCACGCGAATTGCAAGCAACACATTCCCGTCCCACCTTCTGCGAGCACAGAGAGAGTGGGAGAGCAGGCCTCCGAAATCACCGACCGCAGAGATACACTTGCACGGGTGTGCGGGCGATCAGATTTTTGGGGAGCGTCTTCGCGACTGCTCGCGTGATCTGCTTCGTCTTCTTCCCGGCGACCGTTCGAGGGACTGCACTGCGTACACCTTCCTGCATCGACTTCGTACGGCTACATCGAACAAACACACGAGATGACTCGTGTGAATGGAGCCACTGATGCCTTGAGCATCGGTCCCTCCGCTGGGTACACTCTATTCTTCGTATTTGTGCATGTTTTATTGCTATTTACTGCTTATGCGAGTAGCTATACACACATGCACATACATGTCATCACATATCTCGCACTGTTTTTCTGGATTAAATTAAAACTAAAAATGCCTAACTTTCTAACAATCCAAAAATCTGATATTAGGCATTTTTCTGTTAGTGGTTTTGCTGCTGCGTTAAAACCAAGTGAACCTTTTGATGGGACATTTTACAAGAGATGGCGTAGTAAGATGATACTGTGGTTGACCGCAATGAACTGCTATCACGCCGCACAGGGGAAACCCGAACAGTTCACTCCTGAAGAGGAGAGAATGTTCGACGTTGCCGATAACCTGTTTCGAGGCGCCGTGATTGGCGCTCTTGCCAACAAGTATGTTGATTCTTATCTAACGTGCACATCTGCAAAAGAGTTATGGGATGCATTAGATGAGAAGTTTGGTGTTTCTGATGCTGGTAGCGAGCTGTACATCATGGAGCAGCTGTTTGACTATAAGATGGTGGAAAATCGTCCTGTAGTTGAACAGGCTCATGAAATACAGGCACTGGCTAAAGAACTCGAACAATTCCCATGTGTCTTGCCTGACAAGTTCGTGGCCGGCGGTATTATCGCTAAACTGCCACCTTCTTGGACGGATTTTGCTACCACTCTAAAACATAAGAGACAAGAGTTTAGCGTGGCTGAGCTTATTGGTTCTCTTGATGTTGAGGAGAGGGCGAGAGCAAAAGACACTCGTGGAAAAGGAGTTGAGACTTCTAGTGCCAATATGGTACAAAAGAAGAACTCCAATGCATCACATAATAATAAAAAGAAAAACAAGCAACAGAATGCCACGAAGCCCAAGCAGGCAGCCTCGTTCAAAAAGAAGAACAAAGGAGCTGGTTGCTTTGTTTGCGGGAGTACTGATCATTGGGCAAGCGCTTGTCCAGACCGCAAATTTAAGCAAGAGAAAAAACCAGCTCAAGAGAAGAAAACAGTAAACATGGTTGTTAGCGAGACTGCAGAAGGAACATCGGGGTATGGTAATCTTTTACCTACTGTTCTTTCAGTGTGTCAATCCCCTGAGTGGTGGGCTGATACCGGTGCTAATATTCATGTGTGTGCTGATATTTCTTTATTTTCTTCTTATCAGTGCAAAGGGACTGGAGCCTTGCTGATGGGGAACGGATCACATGCGCGTGTTCTTGGTGTTGGTACAGTCATTCTGAAGTTTACTTCGGGAAAGACGGTGCTATTGAAGAACGTGCAGCATGTCCCCTCCATCAAAAAGAATCTAGTTAGTGGCTCTCAATTGTGCCGAGATGGCTACAAAATTGTCTTTGAGTCTAATAAATGTATACTGTCTAAGTATGGAACGTTTGTTGGAAAAGGCTATGACAGCGGAGGCTTGTTCCGCTTATCTTTGCATGATGCGTGTAATAAGTCTGTGAACAATGTTGTTTCGAATGAGTCGTATATTTGGCATTCACGACTTTGTCATATCAATTTTGGTTGTGTCTCGCGGTTAGCAGATTTAAATTTAATCCCGAAATTTGATTTAGTCAAAGGTTCTAAGTGCCAGGTGTGCGTGCAATCTAAGCAACCTCGCAAGCCTCACAAGGCTGCGGAGGCGAGGAATTTGGCACCACTAGACTTAATACATTCCGATTTATGTGAGATGAACGGAATATTGACTAAAGGAGGCAAGCGATATTTTATTACTTTTATCGATGACTCTACTAGATTTTGTTATGTGTATCTCTTAAAATCAAAAGATGAAGCTTTGCATTATTTTAAGACCTACAAAGCTGAAGTTGAAAATCAACTCGAGAGGAAAATTAAACGGTTAAGGTCTGATCGTGGTGGAGAATATTTTTCGGGTGATTTTTCTGATTTTTGTGTGGAACATGGTATTATTCATGAGAGGACACCGCCATACTCACCACAATCCAATGGGGTTGCTGAAAGAAAGAACCGTACTCTAACTGATTTGGTTAACGCCATGTTAGAGACTTCAGGGCTATCTAAGGAATGGTGGGGTGAGGCGATCTTGACGGCGTGTCATGTCCTGAATAAAGTTCCCACAAAGAACAAAGAAATCACACCATTCGAGGAATGGGAAAAGAAGAAATTAAATATCTCCTATTTGCGCACCTGGGGTTGTTTGGCTAAAGTGAATGTGCCAATTAACAAGAAGCGCAAATTAGGACCGAAAACTGTTGATTGTGTTTTCCTTGGGTATGCTTTCCACAGCATTGGATATAGGTTTTTAATTATAAACTCTGGAGTACCGGACATGTTGGTTGGTACAATTATGGAGTCCAGAGATGCTACGTTTTTTGAGGACGAATTTCCCATGAAAGCTACACATGATACGTCTAATGATGAACCAACGATACCCCATGAGCATTTTATTCCGGTAGAACACACTGAGGAATCCCATATACATAATCATGTAGAAAATGACAATGTATCAACTCGAAAGAGTAAGAGACCAAGGATTGCAAAGTCCTTTGGTGATGATTACATTGTATATCTTGTGGATGACACACCAAGTACCATTGAAGAGGCATATTCCTCTCCTGATGCTGACTTTTGGAAGGAAGCAATAAGGAGTGAGATGGATTCTATTATGTCTAATGCAACTTGGGAGGTAGTTGAGCGTCCTTATGGGTGTAAGCCCATTGGAAGTAAATGGGTGTTCAAGAAAAAACTTAGGCCTGATGGTACTATTGAAAGGTACAAGGCGAGGCTTGTAATTAAAGGCTATTCACAAAAGGAAGGTGAAGATTTCTTTGATACTTATTCACCTGTGGCTCGATTGACCACAATTCGTGTGCTACTTTCTTTGGCTGCCTCTTATGGTCTTCTCGTCCATCAAATGGATGTTAAGACAGCATTCCTAAATGGAGAGCTAGATGAGGAAATTTACATGGAGCAGCCAGCTGGGTTTGTAGCAAACGGTCAAGAAGGCATGGTGTGTAAATTATTGAAATCTTTATATGGCCTAAAACAAGCACCTAAGCAATGGCATGAAAAGTTCGATAGAACTTTGACATCTGCCGGTTTTGTTGTGAACGAAGCAGACAAGTGTGTATACTATCGGTATGGTGGGGGCGAGGGAGTAATTTTATGCCTATATGTTGATGACATTCTAATCTTGGGGACGAGTCTTGATGTGATTAAAGAGACAAAAGACTTTCTGTCTAATAATTTTGAAATGAAAGATTTGGGAGAAGCTGATGTTATTCTTAACATTAAGCTACTGAGAGAAGGCATTGGTGGGATCACACTTGTGCAATCCCATTATGTGGAAAAGGTTTTGAGTCGCTTTGGTTTTAGCGAATGTGAACCTGCTCCAACGCCTTATGATCCTAGTAAGCTATTAAAGAAAAATCGAAGGATAGCTAGGGATCAATTGAGATATTCCCAAATAATTGGTTCACTCATGTACTTAGCTAGCGCTACGAGGCCTGACATCTCATTTGCTGTGAGCAAACTTAGTCGATTTGTTTCAAATCCGGGAGATGATCACTGGTGTGCTCTTGAGAGAGTTTTGCGCTATCTAAAGGGTACTATGAGTTTAGGCATCCATTATACCGGGTACCCAACAGTACTGGAGGGTTATTGTGATGCAAACTGGATATCTGATGCTGATGAGATATATGCCACAAGTGGATATGTGTTTTCACTTGGAGGTGGTGCTGTTTCATGGAAGTCTTGCAAGCAGACCATCTTAACGAGGTCGACTATGGAAGCAGAACTCACAGCATTAGATACCGCTTCAGTTGAGGCTGAGTGGCTTCGTGAACTCCTTATGGATTTACCGGTGGTTGAAAAACCTGTGCCGGCTATTTCCATGAACTGTGATAATCAGACTGTGATAATTAAGATAAACAGTTCTAAGGATAATATGAAGTCGACAAGGCACATAAAGAGGCGTTTGAAATCTGTCAGGAAATTGAGAAACTCCGGAGTAATAGCGTTGGATTATGTCCATACGTCTAAAAATCTGGCAGATCAATTTACTAAGGGGCTATCACGTAGTGTGATAGATAGTGCATCAAGTGAGATGGGCATGAGACCCACCTAAAGTTTATCATAGTGGTAACCTGTTCTATGTGATCGGAGATCCCGTGAATTAGAATGGTGAAACAAACTAGTGGTAGACTGAGAGGAAAGACCCTTAATAAGGCTCATTTCAGATGCATATCTTTCCTTACTGTAAGGTAGGTTGGTGTTTACACCTTAATATGTTCCAAGTGGCTTTGTGAAGCAAAGATGTTGTCCTACAGAACATCTTTAGAGGAACATACCTATATGGGTTAACTGCTAGTCACAGTTTATGAGATCTGGGTGGTTTCTAGATACCCATGAAAGGCTATGGAGTTTGACTTATATGCTCCAACCAGAGGGGATGCGTTCAGCAATCTAGTACTGGTAAAGAGTTTAGATGAAACTCATTCCACGCAAAACTGCCAATTCAAGGCCTAGTCCATTGTGCAGTTGTGGTCAAGTGTAGTCTAAGTTCTAGGTGGATGTTCAACTTAACAGTCTCCATCAAAACACTAGTATATCAAACGTTTGAGATGATGAGAGCTTTTAGTGTGACTTAGCATTTGGTGGGGATTGTTGGATTAATGTGGGCTTGGCCCAAATTAATATTCAATAATAGTCAATGCTAATGGCCCACTTTAATGCTATGGTGTACTAATTATTTAGTACCATATTGGAAGTTCAAAGGACAAATCAATCAACTTAAATAGGTGGACTATTGGTGCATCTATTGAGAAGTTGAGAAAAGGATGAAGGACTGCCACACGCGCGCGCGCGCGCCGCCGCCGCCGCCGCCGGGCCGGGCCGTGGCCGTGGCCGTGGCTCGTGGCTCGTGGCCCGTGGCCCGTGGCCCGTGGCCCGTGGCCCGTGGCCCGCCGCCGCCGGGCCGGGCCGTGGCCGTGGCCGTGGCTCGTGGCTCGTGGCTCGTGGCTCGTGGTAGATCGGACCTTGGTCCGAATATTCCTTTCAAACGGTTGCGCATTTTGCCTGGAGTGATGACCGTCATAATAACCGTCAGTTACTGACGATTATGGCTAGTAACGGTGGACGTCAGTTACTGATGATTATGGTTAGTAACGGACGTCAGTTACTGACGATTATGGCTAGTAACGGTCGTCAGTTTCCAGTTCTAAATGCGCGACCGTTTCTGTCCGTTGCTCTTCTCCCTCCTTCTGACCGCCTATAAGAATGGAGAGGGGAGGGCTCTTCCAGAACAGTGAATCACCTCACGCGAATTGCAAGCAACACATTCCCGTCCCACCTTCTGCGAGCACAGAGAGAGTGGAAGAGCAGGCCTCCGAAATCACCGACCGCAAAGATACACTTGCACGGGTGTGCGGGCGATCAGATTTTTGGGGAGCGTCTTCGCGACTGCTCGCGTGATCTGCTTCGTCTTCTTCCCGGCGACCGTTCGAGGGACTGCACTGCGTACACCTTCCTGCATCGACTTCGTACGGCTACATCGAACAAACACACGAGATGACTCGTGTGAATGGATCCACTGATGCCTTGAGCATCGGTCCCTCCGCTGGGTACACTCTATTCTTCGTATTTGTGCATGTTTTATTGCTATTTACTGCTTATGCGAGTAGCTATACACACATGCACATAAATGTCATCACATATCTCGCACTGTTTTTCTGGATTAAATTAAAACTAAAAATGTCTAACTTTCTAACAGGTTCAGGTTCCACGATAAACAGCGTCGTGCTGTGAGATGAGATCCGCGACATTTCTCGTCCGGTCATCCTCCAGTGAATCCGGACGGACGCGCCCCCAATGTTCGCCGTCAGCGCGCGCTGGTCTGGAGAACAACGCGGCGAGAGCGCAGGCACCACACTGACCGCCCAGCGCACCTGGGCTTGGCGACCCGAATCTCATCGCATCAGCAGCAGGTAACTCGTACGCGTCGCCGTCGGTGGTGAGCTGGCGCCTGCTGGTAACGTAACGCCCATTCATCACTGTGAGAGGAGTAAACGGGCAGGACGCGGCGGGGAATTGAAGGGCGACTGGGTCCGTCTCCCTCCCACAGCTCGCGCCGTCGCTGTCTCGCCGAGCGGGGAGGGAGCAGAACAGCAGTCGTGCCCTGCGTCAAGGCGACATGGACACCACTATATATGATAATAATACGGCCAAAAGGTCCAACGTCCGACAGTCCGTCCGTCCGTCCAATCTTGCCCCGCTCCGCCGTTCGTCTTCAATCCTGCTTCTGGGAGCTCCGATCTTTTTTTTTTCGCTTTTGGGCTGCCTGTGTTGGCCAGCTGAGCTCTATGAACCAGTCAATTGACAGTTTCTGCACCGCATGATGCTGGTGCACATGCACGTCCAAGGTAATTATAACGCGGTTATGCTTTCTCGCTTTTATTAATACCCTGGTAGCATTACGACTAACGACCGCTTGAGCCCTTATTACTTCATTTCGTAGCTTCCTCACGAACGCGGCTAGTAGATTGATATAGACAATAAAAAATACTTACGTGACCTGCTGACGTGAATATTAACAATTGTACACGCTAAAGACTTATTGGATTGTGTCCGGATTGAAAGAAGATTAAAGACGATTAAATTCCTAATTCACCTTAATCCCTTTCGATCCATAGCTAACCGAATATGGTCTAATGAGGTTTAATATTATCGTTGAATGTGATATAGTATTATAAACAGTTTACATGTGAGGTCTAACATTATAAGAGTTGTAGAATATAGACAGGCTAATTTACCCTAGTACCTTGATAATAATTAAGCTGCGTATTGCCATCCATTGTTATAAAGCTACAATCATAACACACCAAATAAAAAAAATACAAAAAAAATCGTAACTGTGACAATATAAATTTGAATTGTACAACAAAGGCCCGGCCCTGTTTAGATTTCTTTAGAATTGTAGAGATCGACCAAAATATCTCTCTGCGACGCGAACACTGAGGCTACTACTCAAATTATAATCTAGGAACCCCAAAAGTTCATACTCTATCCGTCCCAAAATATAGTTACTTCTGTAACCTACGCTATTAATTAAAAAATAGACTTTCATATGTTACTTAATAAATATATGTTATTTATTAAATGTATAATTAGTCTAAAACAAATTATATTTTGTAACATAGGAAGTATTATTTATCCGACTACGTTTTGTTTTTTTTTCTCAGAGCCTGTGCCGTTAATTAAAAAAGTGTGGAACTCGGACACAGAGTTAAGATTGCATGTATGGAAGCGTACGTTGTCTCGTAGATACAATGTCATTGTCGTTTACGATTTGCTTCAGCCAATTCTTGTACAGACATTTCCTCCAACCAGAACCCGATATTTCGTTTCAATTTATTCAGGCCATAAAAGCAAATCTTGAAACATTTGCTAAACACAAGAGCGAATATACCTCCTTTTACCATGACAAAATTTCATAACCCACTGACAACACATTGTTCATTCCTAGACCGGATCCCACGTCAGATCAAAATAGTAGCAAAGTGACAACAGAAAAAAAAAATGCATCTGTGTTTTTTTTCCATGCAAAAATACTTGAGCGTGCAAATTTAAAAGGTTTTTCTTTTCCATATCATTCTACTAGTGCTAAAGGCATGGAAAAAAAGGTGATGTATATGTTCATCCGTATAAAAAAAACAAACAACATTTTTAGTTTCAAAGCGGGCATTCCTTGTCTCCGTTTCAAGACAAGACACCATGACGATTGACGAGCACCAAGGCTTCGCTGGTCATCCTGTGACAACTAGGACTAGTTCAAACTTCAAAGTGCTAGATACTCATGTATGTAGTCGCATAATGCCTGTGATTTGGTACCAATATAGTGCTAACTTGGTTGGATACGCCTTCGTGATTGACTTGTTAAAACAGTCCCAAGAAAAAGCAGAAAATAAAGGAGATAAGAAAGCAGTGCGTGGTGTGCTCGTGTAGGAACGCGCGCGCGTGGGACTTAGAACTCCGGAGCCTCTACGAAGTGTTGAGCATCAAAAAAAGATTGTCTATCGTCTAGACAGTCCGCACTGGTGGTGCGGACGGTTCACGTGCGTGTAGAATCAGCTAGGATTCCAAGTTTTTTACGGGATTTGTTAGCTAAAACCGCGGATTTAGCTCGGATACGAATTCTAACGGGTTCAGACATCCCCTCTCCCTTTATATGGAGGACTACGGCCGATTGAACATCAACAATCGAATCAATAATCAATACACATATCGTTTTTACCTTATGCATTTAGAGTAGTTCCAGTTTAGCTCTAGATTAGCCTTTCTCTACCCCAAATCTTCACTTCTCTTCGGCTCTACGTCGATTAGAGGTGTCTTAAGAGGCCTGCCGATCCCAAGACAAGACATAGGATCTCTCCTTCCCGACATGCCCTCTCGAGAGCGAGATTAAGACGCTGCTGACGAACTCCGCCGCTCCTGCGCACGCGCGGACTGTCCGGCTCATCAGGCAGGAATGCCAGCCCTGCACTAGATCGTGGACCGTTTGACCCCTGGCCGCGAACCGTCTGCGCCTCCGCAGAGAGCACCGCCACCGGTTTTCATCACAGTGATTGGCGTTCGGATCGACGTCAACACACTTTTTGGCGACTCCACTGAGGATATCACATATAGACCTATCAGATCGGTCTCAATGGCCGGTTCAAGGGATAACTCTAACGTCTCCCCAGCAATATCAGCGAGCCGACTTGGGAAACCTTGCTGGTTGAAGAACAGCTCCAGTTCGAGGAGCACAAGGAGCAGCTGATCCAGGAAGCAAAAGCAAAATTCCTGGCCAACTTCAAAGTGGACAGGAATAAAAAGGTCGTTCGGCAACAGGCGACTGATCTGACTTAGCTCCGACCCACTGCAGCTACCCCCAAGGTAAGCGACGCAAACGAACTCCAATCTCTTAAGGCTTACATAAACGAGCAGCGAGACCAAATGCAAAATATCATAGTGGGCATGCAAAATGACTATATAAGGCTAGTACATGCTTTTGAAGTCCATCGTCGCAATTTTTCCTTCGCACGAGGTTGAACTGGGGGAAAACACACGTGATTCATTGGCTATAGGTTGTCACGACCAGTCACAACCCCTTTATGGGATGCCGATAGACACACACCCTGGGAAACCGCGGTCTCCTACGCAAATCGGCGATAAATTTACCGATCTGCGCATGTCCGGACTGTCTGCACGTGAGCGTGGACTGTCCGGACCAGCAGCGGCCGGTCCCATTTTTAGAAATGCACCCAAGCCAACACGTACTGCGCAAACCCTAAACTACCCAGTCGGATCGTCCGTGTACAACGATGGATGGTCCGGCCATATGGCTGGACAGTTCGCACACGTAGCCGGACGGTCTGCGTATCTAACTGGACGGTCTGGCGTAGAGTTTTTTGAGGAAGATTGTTACCCAAATCCTCATATGTCCCAGCTAAACTTTCCGTCATATCCTACCGCACCGCAGCACCATAATATAGCATTCCAAACACATGGGAGTGAGTATTTTCCGTCTCATAGAAGGCAAGAAAGAGATGGTCGTTCCAATGAGCCGCATAGGGCAAATATTAATACGCCACAAAACCCAAACCACTAGGGGAAGACAACATGCCAATATCCAAGTAACCTCACCCATATCGGACTAAAGAGCCGTGGGTCTCCCACAGGCTGCTATCGATATAGTAAGGGAAGAAATAGCCAGGGCGTTACGAGATAAGCTCGAAGTTAGCATGGTCCCTGGGAGAGTCTTATCGGAGACCTTATGAAAGCCGATTTGACCACCACCCATACGCACAGGGAACTAGGATATCCCGAATTCGCAAAACTTTCGGGTGACCAAGGAAAGAGCACACGCGAGCACATAGGCCAGTTCTTAGCACAATTAGGAGAATTGGTCGACACAGAGGCGTTTCGTGTGCGTTTATTTTCATTATCTTTAATAGTAACTGCATTCGCATGCTATGCCACACTCCCTCCTAATTCTGTTTTGTCGGGGGAGATTTAGAACAAAAATTTCATGATCATTTTTTCTCCGGCGACTATGAGCTAGATTTAGTAGACTTAGTGGCCCTACGACAAGGGAAAGATGAATCGGTTAATGATTACATCCGGAGATTCCGGAATACAAGAAACCGATGTTTCCAAATTCATTTGGTAGAAAAACAACTAGCGAGATTAGCCTTTTAATGGATTGTGTTATTATTTAAAAAAGATTAGAAAGTATCCAATTTTTTCACTCTAGCACAATTACACCAGAGAGCTTTGGCTTGTGAAAGCCTAAGCAACGAAACAGCCAAAACTATTCGTCACAATATCCATATAGTAGAATGCGACCAAAGTAGCTCGGACGACGAATCAAAAGAAGTATACACTGCTGAAATGGTTTGGCCAAAACATGCCAAATCTTCGGCTTGTTCCTCCTTATAGCCGGTTCAAAAAAACGACAAGGGAGGTTAAATTTACATTTAATGTTGGCAAGTGTGACAAAATATTTGGTGAATTACTCAAAAATAGCAACATTAAAATAAACCATACTATTCCACCCCCCGACGAACTAAAACGTCGCGCATAATGCAAGTGGCACAACTTAATTTCTCATGCCAAATGATTGTAATGTATTTCGACGACAAATCCAATCGGCCATTAACGAGGGACGATTGAAATTCCAGGAAAAATGTAAGTGGACACGGAGCCCTTCCCAATAAACATGATCAACTTTGATGGCAAAAAGGTCCTGGTTCCGCCAAGCGTGGCCGATAAGGGTAAAGGCAAGGAGGTCATCATCAGCAATGCGCGAGAGGCCGATGAAATTACTAAGAACTCTTGCTGGAAAGTGGTGACAGAAAGGACTCCTGATGGAGGGGAGACCTTGAAAGTTACCATCACTACCTCCAACGCTGGGGGGCAGGCGCAGGCAGGTAACCAGGTGCGGGCACCTATTCTAAGCATCGCGGATGGTCCGACGTACAGATGTGGACGGTCTGGTACACCGCCGGACAATCCGGATCATTCCAGTGGACGATCCGGCAACGCCCAGGAGCTACGGCGACCACGTACCTTCAAACCACGACGACCAGAAATAGATACGTGGAAAACTAACACGTTCAAGGCAGCTGGTCAACTGGTGAAATCTGGCCTGACCTTTGATCAATTATTGTCTAAATATGTGAAAAAGAAGGTTGGCCCAAGTGACCGGCCGCCAAAGCGACCTCGCTCACCTACTCAAGAGCGATGGAAGTTAAGACAAATTAGACCACCTCACCAATCGAAAAGAATGACAATGTCATGATGTTCAATTACGACATAACATACCTGCATGGACACTTCCACCTCCATACACATAGTTGTTGCATAAGATGACACACCTGATATTGAGTGAACGAGAGAAACTATGCATGGATGCCATGATGCATGTTGATTATTTTATACCTTGATACTTGATGAAACTGGATGGAAATGAGGCCAGAGCAGCATGGTAAGTGTTGGAGCATGCGCTACCATGATGGTAGACTTGCGATCGAGTTGCCATGGTGACATCTTAGGTTTGCTAGTTTTGGTTGGTGGCTGCTCTGGTGAACCATAAGGACTATGTGTTGTGGTGCCATCTCACCTAACTTATTTCTACTACGACCACATGAGCTTGTATGGGAAAGCCTTAGCCTAATCCCACTGGCTGGCCTGGTAGTCGTCTGAGGTGGATATGTTTTGGGTTGGAGACCTGAGTGGTTAGGACCCGGGGGTTTGTGGGCGGCTAGGCGAGGTTGAGCCATGTTTGGGTGTCGGCTATGACAGAGCTGTCTTAGGACAGTGATGTGCGTGTGGGTATAGCTTACAACCTCTGCAGAGTGTATAATCCATTCGAATGGTCTGTGTCCTTGGTATAGGACATGTTATGGTATGTACACTTCAACTAGTTGAGCTACCTGACATATGAGATGGATAACAAGCATGTATATAGTTCCAATAATGCACTTGTTAATCATGTTTATTGATCATTGCATACTAATCTATAACTCCCTCCCTGTAAGGGCGAGGTGGGACTTGCTGAGTACCTTTGTGCTCACCCGTTATTTTTACAGAGGATCCTGATTTCGTGTACGAGGAATTTTGAGTAGTTCGTGCCCTATACCCAAGTTTGGCGTGGTGTCGTTGCTGTAGAAGCCACCATGTGGGAAGAAGATACTACCCTCGTGTTTATCTTATCGACTATAGTTCTTCTAGTTAGTGTTATTATTGTAACCGAATGTACTAAATAAAGCTATGTATGACTGTGGCACCACTTGTGTAATGTATTTCACTAGAGACTGTTTTCTGGTGCTTAAATACATGTTTAGCTTCGGTTGTTTAGACCGGGACATTACAAATCGTGGCAACGTCGACCTCATCAAAGTGAGAAACCATCCGCCCTAGAGCAATGTTGCTACCGTGAAATGCCGCCTCGACCACAACACGCTCGACGTGACCAGGCAATACCCGAAGTCGATGAACTAGTTGAAAGGTAAATTGGGTTAACCATTTCCTATAATTAAATTTTGGTGGTTGATGATCAACACAAACACATGGACTAACTAGTTTGTCTAGAACTCATGAATTACAGGTGCATAAGGCTCAACACAAACCAATAAAAGAATCAAGTTAGGGACTCAATTGAAATGGAGCAAAAGGACTTGAGTGTGCTGTGGACTAGCGCACCGGACCGTCCGGTGTGCCACCGAACAGTGTCCGGTGCACCAGGACCGTACAACTCGAACCAGCCACTCTCGGGAAAACGAAGGCGCTCTCTGCTATAATTCACCAGACTATCCGTTGTGCTACCGGACCGTCCGATGAGCCAGCGGAGCAACGAATATCTGCGCGCAACGGTCGACTCTGACGGATGAATAGTGAAGCACAGTAACGCGGCAGAAGTCAGAGCAGCTCCGGACTGTCCGATGCCGCATGAGGAAAAAGCCTCCAACGGTCGACCAGCTCCGAACCCTAACAGTTGGCTGACGTGGCGGCGCATCGGACAAGGAACAGTGTCTGTCCGGTGGCACACCGGACTGTTCGGTGCGCCCATCGTCAGTAGCCTTCCCCAACGCTACAAGATGGTTGGTGGCTATAAATACCACCCCAACCAACCATTTCATCGTGTGGGAGCCCAAGCAACATATCAAGGCATATAGTTGACATATCCAAGCCCTCCCAACCACCTCCATTCATTGATATATCTCATATACAAGATTTAGGCCACAACAAAGCCTCACAAGTGCCACAAAAGAGTGATCAAGCAAAAGAGAGCTACTCGTGTGAGTTTAGCGATAGTGCCTTGTGAGAATCATTGAGAGAAAGTGTGTGCTACATCTTGTGATCATTTGAGCATGGAGTTTTGACTCCCATTCATCTTCCTCCAAACTTTTGGAGGCTTGTAAAGCTAGCAAGAGACACCTAAGAGTGTGGTGGTCCTTGTGGGGTCTTAGTGATCCTTGAGATTAAGAAGAAGCGCTCGCCGGTCTTGGCGATCGATGGACAGAGGGAACGGTTGGAAAAGATCTGTTCTTAGTGGTCTCCTCAACAGGGATTAGGTTCTTGGTGAACCGAACCTCGGTAAAACAAATCACCCGTGTCACTTGTGTTTATTGCTTGTAATTTGTTTGTTTTCTCCCTCTCTAAGTTCTCTTGCACTATTCCTTGCTAATATTATTTTGTGTTGCTTCAAGTTAAATTCTCATTTAGAGAAGCAACACCTTGCAAGAAAGAACTTGTGACCTAAGCCCTCTTGCTTTATTCTCCATAAACTTTTTAGTTGTGTTGATCTGTTAATTCCGCATTCTTTGAAAGCAACACTCTTTGCAAGCAAATGAATTAGTTTTATACTCCGATAATTGTGCATCTTGTTTTAACCTCTAATCAAGGGATCAAGTCTGGGTTTAGAGTTATAATTTTTCAGGTTTCGCCTATTCACCCCCCTCTAGGCGACTTTCAATTGGTATCAAAGCTAGGCACTTCATATTGAGTCTAACAACTCGAAGTGATGGCTCGAAGAAGATCCCAAAAGAACAAGAAGACACCTCCGGAGAAAGACAATGAGGTAACTCTTGAGATATTACTTTCTGACTGTTCTAATTATGCTTCATGGTCTACTAGTGTGATAAATGCTTTTAGAACCATAGACTCACAATTAGAACAAATCTTAGATAAGAGTATTATACCTTCTAGTTATGATAAGAAAAATGCTTCCGATGAGGATCAAAGATGTATACGCTTAAACTATCTAGCTTATGACATCTTAAGTAATTCTCTTAGCAAAGAAGATTATTGTGCCTTCATAATGAAATATGATGAATATATTCATGATGCACATGATATTTGGACTAGAATTAAAAGTAAATTTAATGGGTCCAAACATGTTAGTTCATATGATGCTTCTACTTCCTTTAGTCCATGTGAAACTAACCCTTTGAAGGAAGAAGAAGAAAATGAACGTTGGAGACCAAACGATAAATCCACCTCTCCAAAAGGTTTGTCTTCCCATTTCAATTCCCACATATGTTGTGTGGCTAATGAAAATAATAGTGGAAGCCTAAATGAGGATGAGGAGGATGAAATAAGGTTCATGCAACTCTATGCTCATCTAAGCCAAGAAAATAAGGCGGTCATGCTCAAACTTTTAAAAAGAGCAAGAGAGCAAAGCGAAGCTCTTCAAATGCTAGAAGATGCCCTCATCACTAAAATCCAAATCTTTGAAGAGTTGACTAAAGAACATGAGGAGCTAAAGTGCTCTCATGTTGATTTGGTCCAAAGATATGAAACTATTTCAATTGAGCAAGATAACTCTTTATTATGTGTCACTCAATTAGTAAATAGGAATACCTTACTTAAGGACCAAGTAGAAAGGCTAAAAATTGAAAATCTAGCTTTTCAAGATAAACATGATATGCTTTTATGTTCTCATGAAAATCTTATGGATAATCATATCATGTTAAACATTACTCATGAGGTTGTGATAGAAAACTTAAAATCTCAACAACCTCACTCAGGCACATGTATTCAAATTGAAACTGTATTGCCATGTGCTAACGCTTGTTGCTCGTCAGCAAGCAAATCCTCCTTTGAGCTAGAATTTCTAGGAATAAAAGATGATACATGTCAAGAGCTCAAGGAAGAAAATGAGAGGTTAACAATGAGCTTGACACAACTTAAAGGGAAGTGCACTGCCCAACCTTCTCAAGATAACCATGATTACATGGTGAAGAAGCTTGAGACGGGAACAACCGTGGCATGCACAAAATCCCTTGAAGAAAAAGTCAAGGATTCGAGGAATGTCAAGAGGAAGGAACAAAAGAAGAAAATAAATACCTCTGCCAAAAACCTGAACCATGCCTCCATGCAAGGTAACATCCAAGGTAATCAAGCCACACTTCACACCAAGAAAAATAAGTGTAGTGAATGCTTTGAAAAGGGGCACTTGATTAGGTCTTGTCCCTATATTAAAGAAAATTGCTTGATTATTAACAAGGATGATAAACATTATTTTAAATGCTCTAAGAAAGGACATTTAGGGGGTGTTTGGTTAGAGGGACTAAAGATTAGTCTTTAGTTTTTAGTCTCATTTAGTCCCTTTTTTGCCAAACACTAGGACTAAAATATGGACTAAAATGATTTAGTCTTTTGTCCTTCACATATGTGCTAAAAGGGACTAAACCATATTAATTCCATATTTATCCTTTATTTAGTTCAATTGTACTAATAGCAAGAGAATGTTAAAGGCCATTTTAGTCTTCTTATAAGTCATTTAATATATTCTTACTATTTTTAGTCCCTAGAACCAAACATGTTAGGGACTAAACTTTAGTCCCCTAACTAAACTTTAGTCCCTAGACTAAAGAAACCAAACATGGCCTTAGTTAAGTCATGTCCCTATGAAAAACAAAAAGGCATAGTTTTAGAAAAGAAAATATCTACTAACCATGTAGCAAGCAAGAAACAAGGAAATAAGAAATCTTCAAGACATGAAGATCGCCTTTGCTACATATGCCGAAAGAAAGGACATCAATATAAGGATTGTCCTATTGGTAACTATCCCGCCCCTAACTTGTCAATTGATTCATATGTAACTAGGCAATCCAAAATTGCAACTTGTGCTAAAAAGGTAATGAGTTTACCAAGTGCTAGCACAAAGGACATTTGGGTTCCTAGATCTTTGTTGACTAACCTTGATGGAGCCATCAAGAGATGGGGACCAAAATATGCTTGACAAGCTTTACAGGGGAAGGAGATGATATGAAGCTTTGGAGGTGCTTGAGAGTTATTTTGAATTATTATATCTACAACTCATATCATCTCGAGCAAGATATTGATGTTGTTGGAATTAAAGGATTATCCTGTGTGAATAATCAAAGCCTACAACATGGAGAAAAGCCAAAGGATGGTAACACTTATGTCTTTAAGTGCAAGTATCTTCAATTATCATTTCTTTTGTGTCTTGTGTAGTCACATTGAAAATTGAAGCACTTAAAATATTTTTAAATTATGTCACCATTCTTTGGAGAAACTCCTCTCATACGGTAGATTGAATTTTCATCATTTCAACATTATGGCAATCTACATGCTCTAAATTATTGTAAGTACCATATGGCATGTTTTACACTAATCATCCCATTATTGCCATGTTCTAGACATAGAGACATATTCCAAATTCTTAAAAGAATAAGGTGTCATATAAGGAATTCAAATCCTTAGGACACTTATCAAGGGAATATCTCTTTATGACTAGAATCGTGAGACTAATGCTTTTGTCTAAGTGACTTAAGTAGTCTCACATATAGAGAATACGTTTCTCTATGGAAATGCGTAATCTAACATGAAAAGAAAAATCAATCCAATTGTTTATGATGTATTTCTTCTTGCTTAAATTGGATATGATTCTTCTACATTCATCGCTCTCCATGTTATGAATTAGATTTATTCCCATAATCTTGAGAAATTAACTATGCTTGTTTTATGAGTTAAAACTAAGCATAACATCATCTATGAATAATCTAGTTCATGTTATGAAGTTTCCATGCTTTAGTAATCTACCTTTCATTCCTTCTCAAAATGATTTTAAAAAAGGGGAAACTAGTGCTTGTGTTACTAATGACATATCTCTTGAGCATATTTGTGAAAATCTACAAGAGAGCGAGTGCTTGTTCAATTTATTAAAAGACACAAGCCTTAAGGGTTGCTCTTCACCTAAAAGAAGAAAGGTAAAATCAAAGGTATGGGAACTCATCTTCTTAATCAACAAGTTCCCATCAATTGGTATTTATTCTAAATTATTATAATCTACCAATGTGAAGATTAGTTTCACTATTTAACTTAAAATGGCTAAAAGTGCATACAATCTTGCTTTCATATGCACTAGTCCATTAGAATCTAACTCATACCTTTGCTATATATGTTCTCATACTGATATGCTTCTAAGTTATGTTAATAAATTCAATATGAAGAAGTAAATCTCCTATGATTGATTAGAAATGTTAAAAGGTGCATATTCCTCCTTTCTAATGTTGTGCACTAATATTAAGGTTTTTACTTCATGTCTGTGTGACTTGTGGATGATGAATTGTTTATATCTCTTATCTAAAGAAATCATCATTTATCATATACTCCCTTGTGATGCTAATATCTCTTTTTGAGTATTTTCAATAAGTTTGAAAAGATAAAGAGACAAAAATACAAAGGGAGGACACTCAAATGAAAAAGAAGACGTCAAGAACAACACCTACTTAGATAGTAAGATCTTCAAATTAATCAATGGTGTGGTTGTAAGTATTCTAAATCTTTTTGAGAATACCAGGCATTAGTTGATTATTGCAAATATTACATGCCTTGATCAAGATGTTCAATGAATTCCCCTATTTTTCTTTAAAGGAGAAGTGCATCTAACTAAGTCATTCAAATTCTTGATGCATATCTTTTGGGGGAGCCCCATTTCTATATCTTGATCATATTGAGACTAACATTTTCTCTTAGTAATCTCATGGAGTCTCAAGTATGAGAATAAGTTTTTCATGAAGTATGCTGCTACAACTCAATCCAAATTGGTAAAGAAGTATCACCTTTATCAAGGATTGCAATCTTCATCATTAAAGTAGCATATTTACTGGATTCTCGACACTTATGTTGCTTAGTGCCTCATAGGTGATCAATTGATGTCTCTCTTGATATGCACTGAGTTAAAAGGAGAATTTAGGATAAATTTATGCAATTTTATGATCTACTTGATATACGATAACAATGACTTGTTAAGAGAAAAGGATCACTAGTTGTAGAACTCTCTCTTGTGCAAAATATTTCCATACATTGTCTTGAATATAGAACTTATGTAACCAAGACTAAGGACAAAGCACAATAAAGAGAGCGTCTCTATGTGAAGGTACAAAAGGGTAAACTACTTCCTCTCATTTACACATGTACCTAAATCTTCCTCTTATACATTATTTGCATATCTTTTACGAAAGGAAGAGAAAGCAGTCTATGCATAACCCTGTTTCATACCTAGTTCAACTTCTCAAAAATTTCATTCCTACTTTGATACATTTTTGTTAAAACTGGGTGAAGTGATTTTCTTGTCAAAGAGCTTAAAGCTTAATCTTGTAACGAGGATAGGCTACCTTTGTTTCAAAGGTGGAAGTTCCTTAAGTCTCTTTGAAACCTCAAGGGTAAATGCATTAAATATCTATAACATGCTTTCGTAAGTGCATAGTCTGTCATGAGCATCACATTTATATTATGACACATTGCACTTCACATTTTCTATGATATAGATATGTTTTCATTAACCTCATTATGTGCATTTGGCATTTAAGGAAAAAATGTATTCCTCTAAAGGCACATATTTAGGGGGGGCAATCTATATTATATAGAACTATGATAAAGCTTAATTGACATATCTTTTGATCATGTCTCTTTCATTTGGTACATTTGCATATTTCTTATTCCTCTTGTGCCAAGGCTAAGACTAATATGTTTCCATGAGTATCTCGTGTATTAGTCTTATATTGAAAGGGAAATGGAGTATTCGGCAAAGACAACGCTTCTACTCAACTCTAATGGTATTACCTACCCTTTGCCGGTATTCCGCAAACTCTCATTGGTATAATCTTTCACTTATATTTTTTTTATCAATGGGGGAGAAAATAAAAGAGGACTCCAACGTTCTCCGTTTTTGGCGATTAATGCCAAAGGGGGAGAAAATATTAATCCCAAAGCAAAAGGACCATACCACCACCATTTTCAAATTTTTCAAAATGAATTTTTCAATTGATATCAATTGGTATCTGTCGGTACCCTAGAACAGGGGTACCCCTTGCTACTGTATAAAGACGCAGTACCCACGCGGCTATCTCTTAGTCGCGTGGTAGAGGTGCTGTGTGTGGGACCAAGCCATGACTCGCCCCAGCCTCAGGCGACTACTCTGGGTCCACATCAGCGCCTGACCCCGCCACATGGGCGGGTCCGGAGCCGCCACGTGTCCAGAGAAGGTGATATACTCCAAGGCATCAACAGTGAGTCCGGACCCCCATGGGAGAGTGTTGGACCCTTGGATATACAGTCCGGACCTCCAAGGTTGGTCCAGAACCTCCATGTGTGCAAGCCAGACCCATGGAATAGGATCTAGACCCCCCGTATGGGGTCCGGGCCACCCACAATGGGGTCCCAAGGTTCCAGGAAAAAACATACTTGGGCCTTGAACAGGACCCAGGCGGGGGTCCGGTGCCGACACGTGTCCGGACCTAGTCTGGTGGGTTCAGGACCTGTCCGCATATACTCATGCTCCCCGCTCAGGCGGGGACCCGTTGCTGCCACATGGCATACTGCACGCGGCTTAAGCCAACGGGCGGAACCTTGCATGAAGCCTCTGGGCTACGCGCGCCTTCGCATTCATTACGGATAACACGTGCGACTGTCCATCCCACTGACAGGTGGCATGCGCAGTCCACGATACGTGGGATGTGCTGTTATTCACCATTACTCGTACGTTTTGGCTATCAATGCTGCATGGACTGCGGTCATCAAGACTCCCGGTGATTACTCAGGTGTTACTAGCATTAATTACTCACATAATGTACTCCTTCCATTATGTTCCTGGGCCCGCATGTTGGGGCTCAGCATCCTTGTATGTGCCTCCCTTAAACTATAAAAGGGAACGCACACAACATTACAGGGATAGGTTTTACACAGGCTCTCAGACTCACACACAAGCTCATACTCTCAAGTTCACCGACACTCAATACAACATACACACAGTGGAGGTAGGGTTTTACACTCCAGCGGCCTGAACCACTCTAATCCCTCGTGTCCTCGTGTGTTCATCCCAAATCCACATAACAGGCAAATCGCTAAGGCCCCCTCCTCATCTTAGGATTAGGGCGGGTGCTTTCCGCCACCCGACCGGAGGATTTTCTCTCCGACAATATCTATGTTTATGAAAATAAGATTTCTAAATTGATATTCATTTAAAAACCCCCTTGAAAGCTAAGAGGAGAATTTCATTCAAGGGGAGTTTCTATTTAGTCAAAGGAAAAGCATTTAAAACAGGGGGAGAAATTTCAAATCTTGAAAATGCTTCTTGCAATCTTATTCATATACCTTTGACTATTTGCAAAAAGACTTTGAAAAGATTTTCAAAAAGAATTTGCAAAAACAAAACAAGTGGTGCAAATGTGGTCCAAAATGTTAAATAAAAAGAAAGCAATCCATTCACTCTTATACTTAGTAAGACTTTCATATTGGTTTAATCCTAAGTAACCTATGCACTGTCATCTCAATTGCAAACTAGTTACATCTCTGCAATTTATATTTGCTTTGGTTTGTGTTGGCATCAATAACCAAAAAGGGGGAGATTGAAAGGGAAATTGGGTTAACCATTTCCGATAATTAATTTTGGTGGTTGATGATCAACACAAACACATGGACTAACTAGTTTGTCTAGAACTCATGAATTACACGAGATAGCTTCCGAAGAACCTCAAGAAGCTGTGAGGAAAAGAGAGAGGGATAAGAAGAACCTCAAGAAGGTAAGCAACACGGGCGCCGGTGGATGGGGGAAAGACCTACCTCTAGTCTCCTTGCGTGCCCGTGAGAGCTCCACAACAGCCTCCTCCAAACATGCGTTAATCTCTTTTAGAGACGACTCAGCCTCACTGCGCTAAGAGTTGTTTTGTGAAGGGTCACCTGGAGTCAGGACTCCTCTTCCTAGAGGCAGACAACCTCGCCTTGAGTGGCATCGAAATCCAAACCGAGGAGCGCAACCTCAGTTTGAAGACAAACTGTAGCATGCTGAAGCTCGGCGAGCTCACGCTCCATCGCCTCAGAACGTGCAGCCTCCTTGCACAGCAGTTTAGTTTCACGCTGGGCAGCCTACAGCGCCTCTGTGTTGGCTGCTAATCGGTTGAGAAGACGCTATGAATTGCATACTAGGCAATGAGCGAAAGAGTATCCAAAAGACAGAGAGAAGGGGCAGTTAGAAAGAAGCCCTAACCTCCCCAAGGAATAAGATCCCACGTGATCGATGCCTGGGCAATCGACACCGCCTCCCCAAAATTGCCAAGCATATGCTCGATGACCTCCAGACTCGCATTGGCCCGTAAGGAGGCCGACTTGACACAACTCCATTCCTCTACGTCCGCTCGCGACGCGTCGAGCGAAGGAAGGAGATGTTCCCCGTCGGCCTCTATGGCCGAGGCAACCCGACAAAGGAAGGGGTAGCAGCGGTCGACGACGGCTGCTCCGAAGGTTGAGCTACATCCAGGGGTACCGCCCGGATCACCCAACAACACTTGGTGAAGTGGGGGCTGCAGACGTCGGTTGCGAAAGCAGAACACCCACCTTCGTCGATAAGGCTATCCGGAGGACGAGCGCGTCAGTCACTAAAGCCTCGACAGTAGAGAGTGGAGGAGACAACGGCGACACTGGTGAATCAACCCCAATGATGGGCGATGGGACGACCTCGTATGCTGGAGGAGCAGCTCCCCTAGAGCCAGGGGCACAGGGACTTAAGCAGCTGCGAAACCTACCTTCATCGCTATCACCGCAGCCATCATTAACTTATGTAGCACATGAGCGCTAATCAAGGAGTCAGAAAAAGGACAAAGACGAAGAATGAAAACTTGAAGCAAAAATAGGGCCCAATGACCCACCGGGAGGAGTGCATTTGACAAGTCACCCTCGGTGCAGCAGCTGGGAGCACTGGGAGCCGCCTCGTCGCCTAATGCGTCGCCCTAGGTGACACCTCCACCGAAGGATGACCAGCCAAACGTTGGAGGTACTGACGCCAGGGGGCGTAGCACCGCCCAGTCCACTCCCCCCTCGTTGCGCCCGGAGATGGCGACCTCCACGCTACGCGCCGTTAGCGCCGCAGACATAGTGGAGCCATGGACCAAAACTTGCCCTCGGCCGGTGACACTGGAGCTGGTTTGGGCATCGTCATGACGGGGGCTAGAGTGCCCATCCCCCCGGAACCTGTGGAAGAATAAGCGGGGCTCCTTGGCTTCGCGCGAGCTAGACAAGAGGCTATTCCCCCTTTATTTGCTTCATGGCGCTTCATTGCTCTGTCAAGGTCTCCCCTCACGTGCCCATTTCTGTTTCTGATCCTTGTTGGCGACGACAGCTTCTGGGAGGGCAGAGGGCAGGGTGCCAGGGGATCAATCCCCTGCGAAACCCATGTCGAAATGGAATAAAGGAGGAAACAAAAGAAGCCAAAAGCACCAAAAGAAGAGATCCTACCAGATCATAGACAATGTTCTTTTTGAGAGGATGGGGCGAATCCTGGTCCATTAAGGAGCCTGATGAAAGAGCCGTAACAACCTGAGAGCACCTAGAGGGGGGGTGAATAGGTGATCCTGCAAAATTCAACAACTAATAGCCACAAAACTTGGTTAAGTGTTAGTATGGCTAAGTAGCAAGCTTTTGCGAATACACAAGTATCACAGAAAAATAATCACAAAAGACATGCGAGTTTATCCCGTGGTTCGGCAAGTATAACACTTGCCTACCTCCACGTTGTGGCGTCCCAATGGACGAGGGTTGCACTCAACCCCTTTCAAGTGATCCAATGATCAACTTGAATACCACGGTGTTCTTCTTTGCTTATCTCTTTTCCCGTTCGCGAGGAATCTCCACAAGTTGGAGTCTCTCGCCCTTACAACAAAGATCAAAATGAAAGCACCAGAGTAAGGGTGGGAAGCAACACACACAAATCCGCAGCAATACGCACACACACAACCAAGACTTGAGCTCAAATGAAGCGCAATAAGTTCACCACTAGAACGGAGCTCAAATCACTAACAAAGTCAATCAAGTGCGCGGAGACGGAGTGTGGAAGACTTAGAATGCTCAAAGTATGCTTGGGTGACTCCTCCATGCGCCTAGGAGTCCCTTTTATAGCCCCAAGGCAGCTAGGAGCCGTTGGAGGCAACTTTGGAAGGCAAATCTTGCCTTCTATCGGGTGGCGCACCGGCCAGTCCTTGTAGCTGTCCGGTGCACGATCTCCTTCCTTTTCTGGCGCATCCGACCGTTGCAGATTTGCGACAGTTGGCACACCGGACACTGTCCGTTGCACACCGGACACAGTCCGGTGCCCCTGCCAACCGTTGGCGCGCCCACACGTCGTGCACGGATTGCATGACCGACCATTGGCGCAGTCGACCGTTGGCTCATCGGACAGTCCGGTGCACCACCGGACAGTCCGGTGAATTTTAGCCGTACGCCGTTGAACGTTTCTCGAGAGCGACGACTTCGCCGCAGACGACTCACCGGACAGTCCGGTGCACCACCGGACAGTCCGGTGATTTATAGTCGTACGCCGCCGTCGAGTCCCGAGAGTGGCCTGTTCACCGGAGGCTGACCTGGCGCACCAGACAATGTCCGGTGCACCACCGGACAGTCTGGTGCACCCAGACCGAGTAGCAGTTGGCTGTACACAGTCAACTCTTTTCCAAACCAATTTCTCCTGTTTCTAGCACTTAGACACAATACATTAGTACTCAAATCAATGTACTAAGTCTAGAAACATACCTTGTAATATGATTTGCACTTCTTCACTCTTTGGCACAAATTAGCACTTAGAGAAAATGTGTTGGGCACTTAATCACCAAAACACTTTAGAAATGGCCCAAGAGCACATTTCCCTTTCAATCTCCCCCTTTTTGGTGATTTATGCCAACACATCAAAAAGCAACTAAAGAAGTGCAACATCAATGCAATTGAGAACAAAAATGGTTTTAGATTCAAATATGGCATATTTGGATCATTCTTTGCCACCACTTGGTTTGTTTTGCAAATCAAATCCAATTTCCTATCTCTAAGTCAACCACACTTGTTGAGGCATAAAGAGAGGTATTCCAAGAGAAATTGATCAAAGATCCAAGTAGAACCAAATATTATGTCATCGACATAAATTTGGCACACAAATAGGTCACCATCACAAGTCTTAGTGAAAAGAGTTGGATCGGCTTTCCCAACCTTAAAAGCATTAGAAATTAGGAAATCTCTAAGGCATTCATACCATGCTCTTGGGGCTTGCTTAAGTCCATAGAGCGCCTTAGAGAGCTTACACACGTGGTCGGAGTACCGTTCATCCTCAAAGCCAGGGGGTTGCTCTACGTACACCTCCTCCTTGATTGGCCCATTGAGGAAAGCGCTCTTCACATCTATTTGGAACAACCTGAAAGAATGGTGAGTGGCATAGGCTAATAGAATGCGAATAGACTCTAGCCTAGCCACAGGAGCAAAAGTCTCCTCAAAATCCAAACCTACGACTTGGGCATAACCTTTTGCCACAAGTCGAGCCTTGTTTCGTGTCACCACCACGTCCTCGTCTTGCTTGTTGCGGAACACCCACTTGGTTCCCACAACGCCCAGTCTGGATTTCGCTTGAAGTTGTTGAGCTCTTCCTGCATGGCCAACACCCAGTCTGGATCTAGCAAGGCCTCTTCTACCCTGAAAGGCTCAATAGAAGAGACAAACGAGTAATGCTCACAAAAATTAGCTAATCTTGAGCGAGTGGTTACTCCCTTGCTTATATCACCCAAAATCTGGTCGACGGGATGATTCCTTTGAATCATCGCTCGGACTTGAGTTGGAGGGGCCCGTGGTGCTTCTTCCTCCATAACTTGGTCTTCTTGTGCTCCCCCTTGATCACACGCCTCCTCTTGAGGAACCTGTTCATCATCTTGAGTTGGGGGTGCACCATTGTTGAGGAAGAAGGTTGATCTTGCTCTTGGTGTTCTTGTGGTTGCACATCTACAATTGCCATGGTGCGAATTGCGTCCGTTGGAACATCATCTTCATCTACATCATCAAGATCAACTTGCTCTCTTGGAGAGCCATTAGTTTCATCAAATACAACGTCGCTAGAGACTTCAACCAAACCCGATGATTTGTTGAAGACTCTATACGCCTTTGTATTTGAGTCATAACCTAGCAAAAACCCTTCTACAACTTTGGGAGCAAATTTGAAATTTCTACCTTTCTTCACTAGAATATAACATTTACTCCCAAATACACGAAAGTATGAAACGTTGGGTTTGTTACCGGTTAGAAGTTCATACAAGGTCTTCTTGAGGAGGCGATGAAGGTAGACCCGATTTATGGCGTGGCAAGCCGTGT
This sequence comes from Zea luxurians, assembly GCA_029449295.1. NCBI lineage: Eukaryota > Viridiplantae > Streptophyta > Magnoliopsida > Poales > Poaceae > Zea > Zea luxurians. The sequence goes on from JAOPSE010000003.1 coordinate 89,646,739, forward strand.
TCACAGCTTCCGACCAAAATCGCTCGGGCGTCTTGAATTCTCCAAGCATCGTCCTCGCCATGTCTATAAGCGTCCTGTTCTTCCTCTCTTTGCTGTGGTGTGTAGGGAGCGGAGAACTCGTGCTTGATTCCTTCCTCCTCAAGGTACTCCTCCACTTGTAAGTTCTTGAACTCGAACCCGTTGTCGCTTCTTATCTTTTCATCTTGAGCTCAAATTCATTTTGAGCTCTCCTTAGAAAGCGCTTTACGGCCCCTTGGGTTTCTGATTTATCCTGCAAAAAGAATACCCAAGTGAAGCGGGAAAAATCATCAACGATAACAAGACCATACTTACTTCCCCCGATGCTGAGGTAGGTGACGGGTCCGAAGAGGTCCATATGAAGTAGCTCCAGAGGTCTTGATGTGGTCATCACATTCTTGCTGTGATGAGTGCTTCCCACTTGTTTACCTGCTTGACAAGCTGCACAAGGTCTATCTTTTTCGAAAAACACATTGGTTAGACCTAACACATGTTCTCCCTTTAGAAGTTTATGAAGGTTCTTCATCCCAACATGTGCTAGACGGCGATGCCACAGCCAGCCCATGCTAGTCTTAGTAATTAAGCATTCATCTAGATCGGCCTCCTCTTTCGAAAAATCAACAAAGTAGAGTTTGCCGTCTAGTACACCCTTAAAGGCTAATGAACCATCACTCCTTCTAAAGACAGACACATCTACATTGGTAAATAAACAATTATATCCCATATTACATAGTTGACTAACAGACAATAAGTTGTACCCGAGCGATTCAACTAAGAACACATTAGATATGGAATGCTCAGATGAAATGGCTATCTTTCCTAGTCCTTTAACCTTGCCTTGGTTCCCATCTCCAAAGATGATCGAATCTTGGGAATCTTTGCTCTTGACGTAGGAGGTGAACATCTTCTTCTCCCCCGTCATGTGGTTTGTGCATCCGCTGTCGATGATCCAGCTTGAGCCCCCGGATGCATAAACCTGCAAGGCAAATTAGGCTTGGGTTTTAGGTACCCAACTCTTGTTGGGTCCTACAAGGTTAGTTACAATAGTCTTTGGGACCCAAATTCAAGTCTTGTCTCTCTTGCATTTGACCCCCAACTTTCTAGCAACCACTTTTTCATTTTTACATGAGAGTACAAATGTAGTGTTGCAAGCATGAAAGACAGTGGTAGGTTTATTACACACTTTCCTAGGAGCATGAGACACAAATTTTCTCCTAGGTCTACCATTAAAATTAGAACATGAAGCAATCATGGCATGTGAGTCAAAAGCATTATAACTCCTATTATAATGAGAATTTCTAGAAAATTTTCTATCATGGTACATGAAAGCATGATTCTTTTGACTACTACTAGTCATAAGGGCCTTCCCTTTCTCCTTGTTGGAAATGGGAGCCCTTTGACTTGTTAAGTTCTTGGCTTCCTTTCGAAAGCCAAGTCCATCCTTAATTGAGGGATGTCTACCAACGGTGTAGGCATCCCTAGCAAATTTTAACTTATCAAAGTCATTTTTGTAAGTCTTAAGTTGGGCATTAAGACTTGCCACTTCACCATTTAATTTTGCAATAGAAGTAAGGTGTTCAACACATGCATCAACATCAAAATCCTTACATCTATTACAAATACTAACATGCTCTACATATGAACTAGACTTATTTGCTTCTTCTAATTTAGCATTTAAATCATCATTAACACTCTTTAAATTAGACACAATTTCATGACAAGCAGATAATTCAGAAGAAAGCATTTCATTTCTTTTAACCTCTAAAGCAAGAGATTTTTGTACACTAACAAACTTATCATGCTCTTCATATAAAATATCCTCTTGCTTTTCTAAGAGTCTATTCTTTTCATTTAAAGCATCAATCAATTCATTGATCTTATCAACTTTAGTTCTATCTAAACCTTTGAATAAACTTGTGTAATCTACTTCATCATCACTAGAGTCATCATCACTTGAAGTAGTATACTTAGGGGTATCTCGAGCGCTTACCTTTTTCTCCTTTGCCATGAGGCAGGTGTGGTGCTCGTTGGGGAAGAGAGATGACTTGTTGAAGGCCGAGGCAGCGAGTCCTTCGTCGTCAGAGTCAGACGACGAGCAATCTGAATCCCACTCTTTGCCAAGGTGCGCCTCGCCCTTCACCTTCTTGTAGGCCTTCTTCTTCTCCCTCTTCCTGCTCTTTTCTTGTTCCTGGTCATTAGCATTATCGGGACAGTTTGCTATGAAATGACCAGTCTTACCACATTTAAAACAGGAGCACTTTCCCTTTGCTTTGCTTTTGTTGGGATGCTCCTTGCGTCCTTTTAGCGTCGTCTTGAAGCTCTTGATGATGAGGGCCATCTCATCTTCGTTTAGCCCAGCAGCCTCGACTTGTGCCATCTTGCTAGGTAGCGCCTCCCTGCTGCTGCTTGTTGCCTTGAGTGCAACGGGCTGGGGCTGATAGATGGGCATTGGGCCATTCAATGCATCATCAACGTATCTTGCTTCCTTAACCATCATATGCCCGCTCATAAATTTTCCGAGTATCTCCTCGGGCGTTATCTTTGTGTACCTGGGATTTTCACGTATGAGGTTCACAAGATGAGGGTCAATTACAGTGAAAGACCTGAGCATAAGTCGGATGACGTCGTGGTCCGTCCATCTCGTGCTTCCATAGCTCCTGATCTTGTTGACCAGGGTCTTGAGCCTGTTGTACGTTTGCGTTGGATCCTCTCCCCTGATCATGGCAAACCTTCCTAGCTCGCCTTCCACTAACTCCATTTTGGTGATCATGGTGGCGTCGTTCCCCTCATGCGAGATCTTGAGGGTGTCCCATATTTGCTTGGCGTTGTCCAAGCCGCTCACCTTGTTGTATTCATCCGTGCACAACGATGCTAACAAGACAGTGGTAGCTTGTGCATTCTTATGAATTTGTTTGTTGATAAACACAGGGTTATCCGTACTATCAAATTGCATTCCATTCTCAACTATCTCCCAAATACTCGGATGGAGAGAGAAAAGGTGACTACACATTTTGTGACTCCAAAAAGCGTAGTCCTCTCCATCAAAGTGTGGAGGTTTACCAAGAGGAATAGAAAGCAAATGGGCATTGGAATTGTACGAAATACGATAATAATCAAATGAAAAATTTGAGTGAACCGGTTTCTTTTTCTCGTCGTAGTCATCGTCTCTTGGGGAAGAAGAAGACTCATCACTGTCGTAGTAGACGATCTTCTTGATGCGCCTCTTCTTCTTCCCGTCCTTCTTCTTATGACTCGAGCCAGAGTCGGTGGGCTTGTCGTCCCTCGGCTCGTTGAAGATGGACTCTTTCTCTTTATCATTGACCACCATCCCCTTTCCCTTAGGATCCATCTCTTTGGGCGATTAGTCCCTTTCGTGAAGAGAACGGCTCCGATACCAATTGAGAGCACCTAGAGGGGGGGAGTGAATAGGTGATCCTGCAAAATTTGACAACTAATAGCCACAAAACTTGGTTAAGTGTTAGTATGGCTAAGTAGCGAGCTTTTGCGAATACACAAGAATCACAGAAAAATAATCACAAAAGACACACGAGTTTATCCCGTGGTTCGGCAAGTATAACACTTGCCTACCTCCACGTTGTGGCATCCCAATGGACGAGGGTTGCACTCAACCCCTTTCAAGTGATCCAATGATCAACTTGAATACCACAGTGTTCTTCTTTGCTTATGTCTTTTCCCGTTCGCGAGGAATCTCCACAAGTTGGAGTCTCTCGCCCTTACAACAAAGATCAAAGTGAAAGCACTAGAGTAAGGGTGGGAAGCAACACACACAAATCCGCAGCAATACGCGCACACACAGCCAAGACTTGAGCTCAAATGAAGCACAACAAGTTCGCCACTAGAACAGAGCTCAAATCACTAACAAAGTCAATCAAGTGCGCAGAGACGGATTGTGGAAGACTTAGAATGCTCAAAGTATGCTTGGGTGACTCCTCCATGCGCTTAGGGGTCCCTTTTATAGCCCTAAGGCAGCTAGGAGCCGTTGGAGGCAACTTTGGAAGGCAAATCTCGCCTTCTGTCGGTGGCGCACTGGACAGTCCGGTGCGCCACCAGACAGTCCCTGTAGCTGTCTGGTGCGCGATCTCCTTCCTTTTCTGGCGCATCCGACCGTTGCAGATTTGCGGCAGTTGGCACACCGGACACTGTCTGGTGCACACCAGACAGTCCGGTGCCCCCTGCCGACCGTTGGCGCGCCCACGCGTCGCGCGCGGATTGCGCGACCGACCGTTGGCGCAGTCGACCGTTGTCTCATCGGACAGTCCGGTGCACCACCAGACAGTCCGGTGAATTTTGGCCGTATGTCGTTGAACGTTTCCCGAGAGTGACGACTTCGCCGAGGATGACTCACCGGACAGTCCGGTGCACCACCGGACAGTCCAGTGATTTATAGCCGTACGCCACCGTCGAGTCTCGAGAGTGGCCTATTCACCGGAGGCTGGCCTGGCGCACCAGACACTATTCGGTGCACCACCGGACACTGTCCGGTGCACCACCGGATAGTCCGGTGCATCCAGACCGAGCAACAGTTGGCTGTACACAGCCAACTCTTTTCCAAACCAATTTCTCCTGTTTCTAGCACTTAGACACAATACATTAGTACTCAAATCAATGTACTAAGTCTAGAAACATACCTTGTAATATGATTTGCACTTCTTCACTCTTTGGCACAAATTAGCACTTAGAGAAAATGTGTTGGGCACTTAATCACCAAAACACTTTAGAAATGGCCCAAGGGCACATTTCCCTTTCACAACCCTCACACATGCCTCGATTTCGGACAACACTAACGGCGTGAAAGAATGGCGATCGATGTCGTTGACACCGGATTATTGATGCATCGATCTCCGACGGGCCATCAAGGGCTAGATCCAGCGGTGCATGAAGACACAAACCGGCCACGCACCGGAGACCCCGTTGCTTCAACATCCCTATCGCAACCAAGAGACGATCCACCTCTCCCTTATGAACCGCATCTGTCTTGGAGTGTCGCTGCTCCGCCAAAATCAATTCTCGACCAGTAAACTGTGGGGCACTCCTGGCGATATTACGGGCATAGAATCACTCACCTTCATAACGGACGGAGGAGGGAAGGGGCACCTGGAGGTACTCCTTCTTCCGTCTAGTTCAGAGTTGAATGATGGCCGACCAAACATATGGCAGGTCATCGTGGTCCAGAGACACTCGCACACTGAAGAGGTATTGCCACAACCCCCAGTGCAGTTCGATCCCCATGAATGCCTCACATAACATGATGAAACACGCTATGTGAAGAATGACGTTGGGATTAAGATTCTGCACCTCCAACTGGTAGTAGTGAAGGAGCCCACGTATGAAGGGATGTAGAGGTAGCCCAAACCCGGGTTCGTAAAAGGACACAAGCACAACCACCTCATCATCCACGCGACGACCCACATCCCCTTCGTTCTCCAGTCTCCATCCTAAGACATCTTTTAAGGGGATGAACCCTTTCTTCTCTAGACCATGGAGACGACTCTCTTGGATCAAGTTGGTCGGGAATGACACCATAGACGCGGGGAACGAGCCGGAACGACGTGAGGAGGAAGAAACAACAGAGGGGAGGGGGTCCCGAGAGGCATAAGGACACGGTAAGCGAAACTGAACCTGAGTGCACTCTTCCTTTATTTATGCGAGTAGGCAGGGGGCAGCCGCAAACAAGTAGACAAGGAATCACCCATGCAGCCAAGAGACGTCTCGAGTATCGAGCAAGGGGACCATGTGTTTTGCAGGACCACTCTGCCTGAGGTAGAGCACAAGGAAGATACGCTGTGACAGATATAGCTGTCATGGGACAAAGGTTAACCAAGCCCCCCACGCAACCCGAGCGCGACGCGACAGTCGAACCGTTTTTCGTCCCATCAGGCCGCCCATGCCGAAGCAACATTATGATGGCCGCCCATTGTTGGTGCACCACAACTATAACTCCATCGAGCCAACCAGGTAAGAAACCAAAACGCACCCAAAAAACCCCAAGTAGAGCAAGGGGTGGACCGAACAAGCTCCTTGTGAGTCACAAGCTAGATGACCGGCCCATAGGTCATTTGCTCGAATCCACATCCAAGGTCATACCTCGCATTCTCCCTCAGAAACCCGGCTGACGGGGTGGCCACGGAGCCCCCCTTTGGACGGCGAGACCGACCAAAGGGCCGATATGTGATCGAATAAGGAAGAACTTGATGAGATGCCCCAGCGGGCCGAGCCCCACAGTGGGACCACTCGCCAAAACTACGCCCAGGGGCGGTCAGATCTCACTTGGATAACCCATTCGCAGCACGATGGCACCCCCCACCATGCGCCGACTAGGCTGGAGGAGGGGCGCCCTCCCTTGATAAGGATTCCAAAGCAATTGTCTCGAGGGGAGATGCATGCACAAAAAGAATCAAGCCACCAATCGGAGAAACAGACGTCAGAGGACACACCAGGATCCAGCCACCATGGACTCGCGCCTAGTGCGTAACGAACCACCACAACAAAGGGTCCACCCCTCACACTTCACTAACCTCCGAGCAATCCACACGGACCACTCGAGGGATGAAGGACTACATCTAGCACATGCGCTCACGCGCACCTGAGAAACAAATGGACTCACGCCCGGTGCATGACAGACCATCACAAGGAGGGGTTCGCCCCTTGTACTGTATAAACCCTGAGAAATCCACATGGAGTACTCGGGGGCTACATCTAATAGATGCGCTTGCGTGCACACCAGAAAAGGAACCACACAAGAAAAGCCCCTGCGCAACTCCAAGGAGTTACAAAAAGGCTTGGGATGCTGTTGGGTACCTAGGAATAGGGTACCCAAAGAAGGCCCCAAGACCTCCCGAAAATGGCCCGTCTACCAAGAAGTTTGGCGGAAGGCCCAAAAGGCCACCTAGAGATGGTCCACCAAGCTGACCGGTCCACCGAACAAATGGCCGCTGAGCAACCCAGTGAGGCAAGGCTACCCACCAACCTATCCACCGAGCAACCCAGCGAGGCAACGCTACTGACCAACCTGCCCGTCGAGCAACCCAGCGAGGCAGGGTTGTTGAGCAACCTGCCCGCTGAGCAACCCAGCAAGGCAAGACTATCGACCCTGCCCGTTGTAGCACCCCGAAAATTCAAATCTTGAAATTTTCTCAAACTCGCTTTAAATTCAAAATGAATTTTAAATTTCATTTCAAAATATTTGTTTGCAAGTTGATCCCAACAAATACAATATAGTGGTCTATATTGAAAGGGAAATAGGGTTAACCTTTTCCTATAATTAATTTTGGTGGTTGATCGTAAACACAAACACATAGACTAACTAGTTTGTCTAGAATTCATGTATTAGTAGTGCATAAGGTTCAATACAAACCAATAAAATATTCAAGTTAGGGACTCAATTGAAACGGAGCAAAAGGACTTGAGTGTGCTGTGGACTGGCGCACCGCCACCGGACAGTCCGGTGCGCCAGGACCGTACAAGGGTGAACCAGCCACTCTCGGGAAAATGCAGGCGTTCTCCGCTATAATTCATCGGACTGTCCGGTGTGCCACCGGACTGTCCGGTGAGCCAGCTGGCAACGACTATCTACGCGCAACGGTCGACTGCAAAAGTACCTGCCACAGTGAATAGTGCGCGGTAGAAGTCAGAGCTGCAAAGTCTGAGGGCACCGGACTGTCCGGTGCCGCAAGAGGACAAAGCTCCAACGGTCGACTTCGCTCCGAACCCTAACTATTGGGTGACGTGGCGACGCACCGGACAGCGCACAATGCCTGTCTGGTGGCGCAGCGGACAGTCGCTAGCAGCCTCCCCAACGGCTATGGAAGTGGTTGGGGGCTATAAATACCCCCAACCACCTCATTCATATCCATCCAAGCATTCCAAATATTACATTCAATACAAGAGCAAAAGACTCCACTCCAAGACACATCAAATAGATTGGATCCTCTCCAAAGCCTCCAAATCAACTCAATTCCATTAGGGACTTGAGAGAGGGTTTTCTTGTGCTTTTTGTTGCTCTTGTTGCTTGGCCTTTTTCTTTTCTTTCTCTTACTCTCATGTGCTTTGTAAGTGAGGCAAGAGACACCAAGTGTGTGGTGGACCTTGCGGGGTCTTAGAGACCCGTGAGATTAAGGAAGAAGGCTCACTCGGTCTAAGTGTCTGTTTGAGAGAGGGAAATGGTTGAAATAGACCCGGTCTTTGTGACCTCCTCAACTGGGACTAGGTTTTTTGGAACCGAACCTCAGTAAAACAAATCACCATGTTCACTTGCCTTATTTCTTGGTTGATTTGTTTTCCCTCTCTTTCCGACAAAAAATTAATTCTAACACTAACCCCCGACTTGTAGTGTGTGTTTAAAGTTATAAATTTCAGGTTTCGCCTATTCACCCCCCTCTAGGCAACTTTCATATATTCTCTCCAAAATCCTCCTCAAAATATCCTACAAATATTTCCCCAGTGATCCCCTCAAATTCTTTCTAGAAATACTGCCCAAATATTGCACCGATAATTCTCCAAATATTTTCCTCCTGAGAAATACCTTCAGAATCATTTTTAAAGTCTCTACAAATATTTTCTTCATAATTTTCCTCATGCTCATACGTATACGTACGCCTCTGGTGTCATACAGTGAGCCCTACAAGCTAATTTCACATATACATGACTAATACATGCTTATCTCCCACTAATCCTCGCATCCTCTCCCACTAATCCTCGCCTCCTCCCCCTAACACCCCCACCTTGCCTATAAATAGAGGGGCAAGGGCCTCCCCTCAAGCCACCCCAAGCCATTTCATGTCAACTCACTTCCCCCCCACTCCCACTCATATACAAGCACAACACAAGCACAAGGTTCGTTCGGTCGTTCATTCGATTGTTCGTCCACCTGTTCATAGTTTGTTCGTTTGATCGTTCGTCCGATCGTTCATGGTTTGTTCGTTCGTCCGATCGTTCGATCGCTCATCCGTTCGTTCGTCCAAATAATCTTTGTTCAGCTATTATGCTGCTGGAATTCCGATCATTCGTTTGTCCAATCATTCGATCATTCGTCCGTTCGTTCATAATCCCTATTCATCGTTCATCGTTCGTTCATAGTCCCTATTCATCGTTCATCGTTCGTTTATAGTCCCTATTCATCGTTCATTGTTTGTTCATAGTCACTATGCATCGTTCGTTCATACGACTGTTCATCGTTCGTTCATAGTCACTATTCACTGTTCATCTGATCGTTCATAGTCACTATTCATCGTTCATCGTTTGTTCATACGGACTATTCATCGTTCATCGGATCGTTCATCCTACTATTCATCATTACTATTCATCGATCATCCGACCACCTAAATATTGAACTGCTCATCCATCATGCTGTCCTGCTCACCTAAGACCTGCCAGACCAATATTCCAGTCATATGAACTCTCATGACTGTGATTTTCCTTCCAGTAAGAACTTCCCATCTGGTCACCCGTCCCAGATTTCTCCAAGTTGAGGATCGTTCATCCTACTATTCATCATTACTATTCATCGTTACTATCCATCGATCATCCGACCACCCAAATATTGAACTGCTCATCCTATAACCACCCATACCAGAATACCACAGTATTCCGGCTATTTGGGTCCTGCCTTACTATTGTCTCATGTGACATAGTAGGTAGGAACAACTGCCACTAACATAAACCTCTGCCTAAGAATAGCCTAGAAATAATTCCTGGCACCTCGCTCAAAAATACATTTTATATTGTATTTTTGATTTTCCAAATATCTCTAAATATTCAAATTCTAGAATATTCTAGGAATATTCCTTTTCCCTTTTCTTTTTATTCCTATGATTATAAAATCTAAAACTCCTCCATCCAAACTCAGATTCCAATAATTCTTATTTCTAAATTCTTATCAAATTATTCCCCATCCAACCATGTCATCATGTAAGCATGGTTCATATTCCAAAAAACTCCCAAGATACTCTTGTCCCATATTCTGCCTATAATTTTCTTGTTCAGACTAAGTCAGATGATTCATTCGCCACTATTCTCACCAACAGTGAACTCTACTATACTAAACCATAGGTACCCAGCTATAAATACACCTAGCTACCCTCTCCCTCTCCACACACTCAACACCCTCAGCCAAGGCAAACCCCTACCCACTCCGTTACTCCGCTCTGCCGGCTACACGCCTAGTGTCGCTTCGCCTCCAATCCACCCTTCTGGTAAGCACCTCCACTCCAACACCAGTAATATCACAACACCACATGACATAGATTCTGCTCAAGACTACCCATTCATATATCACCATTCTGACCACTATACTAAATATTTGTTGATATACTTGTTGGTTTGTATGTTTGCTTGTTCATGCTGCATAGTTATCGAAGCGTTCGTGTCGTCTCGTGAAGGCTAGATCTGCAAGTCTACGCCAGACGATGGAGCCAGAAGCCAGTTCCGCGAGCTCTCACCCTTTCACCGGTTAAAGCACGACAAGCTCACTGGATCCCTTTGATGCATAAATTACCTATGCTTTTCAACCACAATCCTCAACCTATTATTTTATGCATGATATGATTTTGCTGTTAAGAGACAAGTTATTATGGCCACCCAGCCTTAGAACTTTGCTTGCAATTCATCTTTATACTCCTCGACATTTTGTTACAATATGATTTGGGAAAAGGTGTGAGTTTTAAAAAGAAAATGTTTTTCAAAATGGGTATGATGAAGGGTTGTCACCCTTATCACCCTTGAGTGGGATGATCAGGGACTCACTGGTTTGGGAGGGCCTCAAGGTGATGGCTCAGCCAGGTTAGGTGTAAGCATGAAGGATTGTCCCTCTTGCCTAAGGACCTGTTTGTCATCACTCCTTACCTATACTCTTATCAAGTACAACCACTCGAGACTGTATGGGCAGTCGCTTGATCTGAACTTGCACGGTCCAATCCCCAGGATTATGACGGCTGGGGAGCATCGGGAGGATAAGGAAGCGGAATGTTTTGTCTGGTTTGGGTATGGTGGTGGCCTTGTTCCTTCCAGTATAATCGTTAAGGTAAGGATGTGTAAGGAAGGAAAGAGTTTCAGTTTCGGGTCTCATTGGCCATGAGATTGCAGAGCCGAACTAGTGGGTAAAGTGTACACCTCTTCACAGAATTTTAAAACCTATTCGAATAGTCCGTGTCCACGGATATGGATGAGTCATGGCATAGATTTGATAATTAGTGTTTTGTTTTCCAAAAATGCTTTTAAAAAGTGGTTTTAAAAGGTCCGGCGGTTGAGCCGTGAGCTATAGTGGACGGAAAGTTCAGTAGCTGTTTTTGAAAATGAAAACCAGTGGGGAAACTACTGAGATACCTGGATGGTTTAGTCCAGAGGATTTTGTTCTATATTGAAAAACTTCTTGCTCCTTTGGGAGAGGATGTGCTTTGAAAAATATAAAATGTTTTACGAAATAACCCTGCATCAAATATTGCTCTTTCTGTAAAATATCCTGAGCTCCACATACTCCATGCATTTTATCTGTATCCCCATTCCATGGGTGAAGGTGGGCTGCTGGGTACGTAAGTACTCACTCTAGCTTATTTGTTGTTTTTCAGAGAAGGAGATCACTGATTGGGTAAGAGTTACGCCTGTTCCCAACTATGCCTGTGGATGTTGGACCGTTGATTTGCTTCGCTGCTTATATTGGGCTGTTTCAGCCCCACTCTGATGATATGTCCCGAGTTGTGGACCAACTCTTAAAGTTGATCGTCACCTTTATAGGTTTGTCTTGTTTAAGCAGATCTGGAACCATCTGATGTATAAATATGTTTACTAGCCTCCTAGGACTAGTAATTGTATCACATTTGAGTCCCAAAGGATTAGAACGTTTCACAAGTCAAGCAAACCAATGAGGCGGGGTTGCCTAGCAACCTGCCCGCTGAGCAACCCAGCGAGGCAGGGCTACCGACCCTGCCCGTTGAGCAACCCAGCGAGGCGGGGTTGCTGAGCAACCTGCCCGCTGAGCAACCTAGCAAGGCAAGACTACCGACCAAACTGTCCTCTGAGCAAACCAGCAAGACGACAACCGACTCCAGGAAGAACCGACCTGATACTATCAAGCCACGTCGACACGACGGGACATCACCGAGTCATGCCCGGACAGTGGAAGTGGCACCGAGGGGTCTCTATCAAACACGACGACAGATACGTATCCCTGCTGACCAGTGGGATCAGATAACCCCTGCCGTAGAAACCTTAGCATCGGTGTCTCTACAGTAACCCATACACCGGATGGGACAGGGCAATATGCCGTACTAAGCATGCGTCTACGTATGATGAAAGATGACGCTGGGTGACTGAAGACATCCCTAAACCACTCCCAGCCGACTCAATAGAAGCACCGCCACATCTAAATCGGAGTAGCTACAGGAAGGCGGACATGACGCGATGCCATACCCAGGGGTACGGTGGCACACCCCCCGGTAGACTACTCCATAGGGGCTACGAGGCCCAGAAGCATGACCCAACAGACAAGACCACAGGGACTACAAGGCCCAGAAGCGGGAGGCCGAACTTCACCCTAGTAGAATACTAGTTCTCATTGTAAACGTCTACCCTTGGGCTATAAAAGGGCAAGACAACCCTCATCCAAACATTATCCTATATTTCTACAACTACACAGAAGCACTCAGCTGTAACACGTTCCAAACAATACTATGATCAGCACTGCACTGCACTAGAGCTCCGGCCTGAACCACCAACTCGCCTCAGATCCACCATCGAGCCTCTCATAGCTCACATTCGGAGTAAGTCTGCGCTAACACCCCTGTAGAAAACAAATCATATTGTCCTTCGGTTCCAGAAACCACGACAGTTGGTTTTAAAAGATTTCTCTAGTATTGTTTTTAAAATAATTTAAAAATGGTTAAAAAAACTAACATATGACATAGGAAAAAGTATATATTGGTGTTAGCTAGTGTGATACTCTCTCAGTTTCAAAATTATATAACACCTCAGTTTCAAAAATATATAGTCTTCGTTCGTGTTCCCGCCTGCATCTGTCTAAGTTATACCCTTTTCTTTCTCTTTTTGATTGAAACACGGCGGAAACCAGAGTGGGTGAAAGAACTAGCTGAATTGTTTTCTTTTAAGGGAACGTTATCATCTTTGCATGTTGGTACTGCAAGAAAAAGTCAATCTATGGGCAAATAAAAAATCACACTACACTAGCAACAAGTATTGCAGACAAAAGTTAACTTTCTCGAAATGAATAATAGGCAGGACGACCGGTAAAGGTAAAAAAAGTCTGCAGGCGTAAAGTAAAAAATAAAAAAATAATTACATTGCAGGACAAAAGATCACTTTTCAAGTGTAATTTGTCAACAGTTAGTCAGTTACTGCTTGATTTCCAGTCAGAGTGGTAATAGTTACATGAAGACAACGAGGACGACAGGTTTTCCTTCTTCCTATAGGCATCAGTTACCTAAATCGCCACTAATGTTTGTTAAAATACAGAGGGTCTGTATCTACGATCACGCCACATCACATAGTTATCGACTCTACTGTTTAAGGATTGAATAGACGATAAGAGGAGATGAATGAGGGCCAATAAAAAAATCTTGGCACTTCAACAATCTTAGCTTGATTCCTAGAAGTTCAGCCCAAACCTTTAAGACACCAAAACTCCACAAAAAAGATTTAAAATAAAAACATTTCAACCAATAAATGGATGAATGCCTTGAACAAGTTAACGTGAAGAATATCAAACTAGCGGAACACGAAATGGACACTAAAAATTTCGAGAAGAGAAAATCAAAGGGTTATGTGAACAGTATGGTAGTGCCGCTCCCTTGGTCAACAGTACCACGACATGGTAATGCTGCTCGAGCAAATCCTCATAGATCGAGATGAAACTTTGTAAAAGAGCAGCACAAATAGGATTCAAGATTGTTCTAGAAGTTTGAACTCTAAAAGATTAACTCTTCAAAAATAGATAAAACTTACAAAACAAAATTAGGGTTTTCATAAGGGAAATTTGTTATTTTGTCACTCTCAGTTATGAACTTCTCTATTTTAGACCCAGACTCACAAATTATAGACACAGATGGTCTCACAAGTCATAGACAGAGGGTCACATAATAGCATTTAGCCCACGTTAAAAAGGCTAAAATAGCAAATTTTTCTTCATAAAGAGCTCAGAACTACTGGAGACTTGTGCTCGAGATGAATCAGACCAGCCCATACAGGAGGTGACAATGATTCAAGCAAGATTTCTCAAGTCGTTAACCATCTCAAAAGTCCCCTCAAATTCAGATTAGAGAAATCCAACTAAAATCTCAACAAAAGAACTTGGGAGAGGAACATCACAAAACAAATTCAAATAATTCAAAATGGGACATGAATCAAACTTGGAGGAACCATCATGGTTAAGGTCTCGCTTGTCAATTCAAAACATAGATTCCACAAATAAAAATAGCACTTATGGATCTCCTAACTAATGGAAAATAGAGCACAAAAACACCAAAATGAAAGAGAGAGATGACTAGTTACCCTTCCTCCTTATTTATGGATGGTACTTTCACGTTACCAATATACACCTAGATACATAGAGCTTACCACTCAGCCGAGGGCAAAATAAATCAACTTTCTCATGATCTAATGGCAGTGCTCCCTTCAAGAAGTTGCTTCGTATTGATGCAACCTTCACGATAGCTCTATGTGTCGGCCCCAATTTCCTTCGAAACTGCATTGCTGGATTTCGAGGCCAAACACGTGAAACCTTGGTTTTGTGGTTTTGAGGATCAACGACTAAACCTCCGCAGGTAGCATGCTTCATATGTGTCCTCCACATCCTTGTACAAGACACGTGTGTTGTCGGTCCTCAAACACGTTAGCAACATGATTTACTCTATCATGTCCTCGCACTAACTAATGTCACTCGACTTATCTGGTTCCTTAATCAAGTACATCACTTGTCCTTCATCGCTCTTGGTTTATCTGTATGAACCTGCATGCCCTTCACCTTCGTCATCAACTATTGTCTCTAGACTTCGCACCTGCGTATCATAAGCCAAGAGACATTTTGCACAAACTCACGTCTCGGTTAGTCTACATGACTCAACACAAGACGCTACTCCTTTGCACTTATCATAAATTTGAATATAAGGGCATATATCGATCTTGTGTTCACAACTATTGATCCTGATACCGAACCCTCGCCAACCCTTATCTATCCTAATGCTCTATTATACAACCTTTAGCCTTACCCTACTACCACCTTAGTGCCACATTAGCTTTTCTTTTATAGACTTCTAGTTGACATAAAATATATCATTTTATTAAAATAAAACATCAGATTATATAATTAAGAAAATAAAATCACACAATTCATAAAAATTTAGAAAACACATAACTTAAACATAAAAATAAAATTGCATAATTAATAAATATAACTAATAAACTACGTACTACTTCTCTTCCTCTTTCGTCTCTTACATTGTTTTTTCCTCCTCCAGTTTAAGTTGCTTTATCAACTTTCAAGGTTAATTTGTGGGACATTTTCATGTATTTGTCCATGCGAGCGGTGGAATAATCCAACAATTTGGTAAATTATTCAAATAATTAAGTTTGAACAATCCTCTCACTAGCCTTGTAGAGCATTTTTAACATTCCTTTCTACATAGGTAAGGACTCGCTGCTTGTTGTTGCACCATTCCCCTTCCATTGAGCTATTGCGTTATCGTGGCCAATGGGGCGGGGTGCATCCATACTTTTTATGATGCTAAGCTATGATCATTGTTCAAGTTGAGACGAGATTTTTTACTCCCATCACTTGAGTCATCGTCATAAGACTTCGTGTACCACTTGGATTAATGGCGAAAAGCACACCATATGTGCTCTAGCTTGAACTTGTTTTCTTCGGGTATGTTGTGGAAACTCTCTTTGGTCCCTTTAAGCGGTATATCATCATCTCTTGGTCATGTTCAAGTGGTTGTAGATGTTGTTGAAGAGGGTGACCTTCTAGTTGCTTGTCGACCACTGATTCTTTTGCTACTTGGAGTTATAGTGGCAAGGAGCTTCTATGGTGGAGCTATATGTGTTGACCATTGGCCCCTAGAACGTTGATCCTGCTTACCGTTGCCATCAATGAGATCCATCGAGTGTAGTAGCCATGCGTGCAACTAAGACATGAATTTTTAAAAGCATTTGTGGGCCTAGAAAATATATGGACTTTCAAAAAAATGTGTACTCACCAACTTCTCATCCTCCACCTTCGCTCAGTCCCTTTGTTGTTGGAATTATGAAGCACTACAGTAAACAGACTGGTTCAAAGCGACATCAGTGTCGCTGCTTGGGGACACTGCCATGATTGTAGGAGGACAAAATGAAGGGTGAGCACCGTACGAAGGAGGAACACCAAATGGGGGAGAAAATGGAGGAACACCATACGAATATGGAGGAGGGTATGAATAAATGGATGTTGGAGGAGAAGGAGTGCTGGTGGTATTAGCCTCAGTGGGAGGTGGTGCGTCTATGATAGGATGATTATTGGGAAGAGAATCATCCATGAAAGATTGGCGGTGATACGGAGGAGGAGGATATGGGTATGGAAACAGAGGTTGTGGGGTGAGAAAATAGGGGTGAGGTGAGAAAATAGGGATGGATAGAAACATCCTCCAGATGACGATGTATGAGAGAAAGGACATTGAAGAAGACCTCCTCCACACTAGCAAAGGTGTCGGTAAGCTATGAGGATTGGTCTTTAAGTCGATGAAATTTAATAGTTTGGATTACACCTTAGTTCTATATTGAAATAGATAGTGTGAGACTACAATATGAAAAAGATGAGCGAAAAAGAGAGCGAGGGGTGATTGTTTGAATGAACCCAAACACTGTTCTCTAGTTATAGACTGAATTTCATGATTTTTAGATTTTTTTCAAAATTTTTGGACTTCAAATGATTTAAAATGGTTAGCTGATAGAGCACATAGGAACTAATTAGAACGTATCATGTCACTAAATGTCGTTAGTACCAACTGATTCATATCAGTATCTATCAAACCAACCAATCTCAAACGACCATGTGTAATCGGTTGGTTGGTACCGACCTGACCATCCAACAGCCCAGGCGGTATCAGTAATCGATACCGACCAACACCGACTTCAACATAGTCAGTATCAATCGATCCACATGCCCACTAATTGACGGATTGAAACTAACATTGCCAGAGCTGGATCGATCGATACCTATCGATGGCCACAGTCTAGACAACGTCAACGATCGGTACTGTAATGGTGTCAAACAATGAGATCTAAAGTCCACTTCCTCTATTTTACAATATTTGCTGGAGACAGTCTGATCCAGGAGGAAAGCAGCCCAGCTACAGGAGCCCCTCTCACATATTCGTATTTGACTTCGAAGTTCGTATTTGGTGATACTATTCTCTCGTGCACCCTGTGGACGCAACCAGAAAAACGTGCAACACAACAGCATAGAACGAGTCCTGACAGGAAAGAGACAAACGATTCAGAGGGACCAATTCGTGGGCTAATATCCTATTCCTATATAGGCATCCCCACAGTGGCATCTATAGGCTTATCAGAGTTACATGTTTGACAGGTGTTTCTCTTAATTAAAACTGAAAAGGACTCGCTCCCATTAACGTGTGGCGGAAACACGGAAAAGGAATCGCTAATATCGTCATCTCGTGGTGGGTAACGGCGAATCAACTAATCTCTGTTTGTTTCTCTTCATTTTAAGAAATTAGAATCTAACTAATAGAGTTAGCTACTTTTTTAGAATATCATATTTTACAAATTTCCAAAGTTTATATATAAATATATCTTAAATTTATGGAATGAGATATTAAAATGGGTTCTGCAGATTTATACGCTACTTTTCTAATGTACAGCTTATAGCACACTCTTATACTTTGTTTCCCTATATCATAAGTGCAGTGTATAATTATCTCTCATATAATTTAGAGGAATGTATATATATATTAACTTAATTAATTTATGTCTAAATTATGATTATTAGAATAAAATTTAATTTCAACCAAACGAAACAAACGGGGCGTAGATCCTCAAAGGAATACTAGCGTTGTCACATGCAGTTCACAGCTCACCGTAGGAATCCCTGCATCCAAACTCCCTACAATTGCCATCGACCGGCTCTTTAAAAATTATCATATATCTACCTTTTCTCTTTTTTCCCACTTCTACTCCATGGTTTGTGCAACTTTCAACCGAGACCAAATCAAGGTGTCTTTAAATTTCTCTTGGCGAGTTTTGCATTCTTCAGTAAATATGATTTAATTAAATTAAAAGTAACCGAGCCCAATTAAAATTTAACATATTAGAAGTAAATATGTTTCGATATAAATATACAATATCATTTTAATTTAGAATCATATATAATATAACTATATAAATATCTTGGATAACGGTTTATACTTTTTTTTTAAAATTCTACCTTACTACTGAAATAAAGTGCCTAATTCTAGCCTATTTTAAAGTGTGAGTATAAAAATAGATATACAAATAAATAAAGGCGTACTCTCTGTCATAAAATGTTTGTCGCTATGGTATTCATGTCGTTGAAACTTTCTCGAGTTTAATTATATTTATAGAAAAAATAGCAATATTTGTATCTCCAAATAATTTTACATAAAAATATATTCAAATATCTATCTAATAATACTATTTATGTACTATAAATATTAACATTTTCGTATATATTTGATCAAAGTTAAAAATAGTTGACTTCTGAAAAATCTGGAGAGAGAAATATTTTGGAACGAGGGGAGTAATAAGTAGGAAAAGGGAGAACATACCATTTGCATACCAGCTGACCCAGTCGTCCCCACTAAAAATCGCACTGACACCCCTCTCCCCCGAGATCTCCTGTTTTTGCACCGGGCACCACTAGCCCGTCCCACCACGCCATGAGAAAATTCTCGCCCGAACAAGTGGGCAGCTCAGCCGCTGTGTCATCCATGTCAACCATGAATCACCTCGTGCTTCCCCATATATACGTCATGCGCAAAACTCTTCCACACACCTCACCTCACCAGCAGTATACACACACCACATGCACGCGGTTCTTCGAGCGCATATGCATTCTTGTTGTTGGCTGCACACCTCAGCCTCTCCTCAGCTAGCTCCGGCGCCGGCGCGGCAGCTCCGGCCGGTCCGAGTGGCGGCGCAAGCAGTGGCTATAGCTAGGCAGCTAGCTGCTACCTTGGCCGTCCGCGCGCGGATCAATTGGTGGCATGGCGGTCGGCCTGCCCCCGGGGTACCGCTTCTACCCGACGGAAGAGGAGCTGATATGCTTCTACCTCCGCAACAAGCTGGACAACCTCCGCGACGACATCGAACGCGTCATCCCCGTCGTGGACGTCTACTCCGTCGACCCCTGCCAGCTCCCAGGTGCAACGCCGTAGCTAACTAAAGCTACAAACCTTTGCATATGCACACAGGCACTGCTAGTCCACCAATTGATCTATGATCATTAATCGAAGCGCGGGGTCCGACATCATGACGCATGCATGCATGCAGGGATTCACGAGCTGCTGTGCGACGGCGGCGCCGGCGCCGGTGAGGGGGAGCCGTGGTTCTACTTCTGCCCGCGGCAGGAGCGGGAGGCGCGGGGCGGGCGGCCCAGCCGGACGACGCCGTCGGGGTACTGGAAGGCCGCGGGCACGCCCGGGGCCGTCTACTCCGCCGACCGCCGCGCCATCGGGGTGAAGAAGACCATGGTGTTCTATTACGGCCGCGCGCCGTCGGGGACCAAGACCAAGTGGAAGATGAACGAGTACAGGGCGTTCCAGTTCGAAACCCCCGGCCCTGGCCTCGGCCTCGCCGCCGCTGGAGTCGCAGCTGACGGGTCGTCGTCTTCGAGCGCCCACCACGCCGCCGATGGACCCGCACCACCACCAAACGTTGGCCCGCAGGTGAGGTGACGCGCAAATGACCAATTGACGTTGCTTTCTCTGCCGTTGTGGACATTGGCACGTAGCTTATATAGCTTCCAAATTGTGCTCTACACATGAGGCTGCGGCGCGCGCGCGCGCGCGCATGTGTCGATCTCCATATATTGCTTAGGCGTCAGGGCAACTAGCTTGATCAATGGTGCGTTTCGTTTTTTTTGCGCCGGATAAATGTCCTAAAACCACTTGCTGTTTACTTATTGGTAGCTAGCTATAGCCTATAGGTTTCATGATACTCGATCGACGCACCTGTTACATGGAACAACGTAGTATATACTGTATATAGCAATTTTTTATAAGAACTTTATAATGAGCTGATATGAGAGGAACAAAAAAACAGTAGCATATCACTAATCTAGTTTTGTAATTAACAAAATATATGCGCAGCAGCAGCTTTACTCATTGCACTCTGATCTCGATCTGGGGTATCTCTTTTGCTAACTTGCTGTGCGTACGTATGTTGCAGCTGAGGGGCGAGTTTAGCCTGTGTCGACTCTACACCAAATCTGGGAGCCTGAGACAGTTTGACCGGCGGCCGCTCGCAGTCGCAGCTTCGGGAGGTGTCGTCGTCCCTGGCGAGGACCCGGCGGGTCCATTCACGGCAGTGGCCGCGTCGCCGCCGGACGATGACGATGGCTCCGGCAGCTCCATGCAACAGCAGCAGCAGCTGACGGGGAGAGGTGCCAACAACGATCCATACGGTGACGGCGTGGTGACGGAGAGGGAAGACGCCCACGATCCTTTCGGTGACGACGACGTGGCCATCTTGGATGCCCTTTTGTACTGGCCTGGAGACTAGAAGTCGTGCACTTGCAAGACTACTCATTTCCTCAACTCAAAACGTGCTCCAAAATTGGAGAGGCGGTAGACGATATGTATCAAGTAGTAGCTGATGGTTTCAATTTACCACTTACCATTTTAATTAATTTGGTGCAGGAACAAGGCTAATTCAGGCCGCCTGCCCGTTTGGACATGTAATCGTTCTTTGCATTATTAACAGTTTACAGTTTTGCGATGTTTGCACTTGTTGGTTTTGGGGGCATCCTATTGCAGATTCCCCGTTGGCCTGTGTGCTAGTACACGGCTGATTTGTGTATGTGTCCATGTATGTCAATTGATAATAAGTGATTATTAGAAGATAATCTCTACTATTATTATATTAGTAGTGTAGGCGTCCACATTTGAGGACGGTGCACGGTTCTGCCGTCTTCCCTACGCGTTGCGCGCCTGCCATCCCTCCGCGCTCCCTCTGCCTCCTTCCGCGCTCCATCCTCGAATCCAGCGCTCCCTCCACACTCCATCCGTCCTCCGCGCTCTCTCCATTGAAAGTGACATCCTCCGCCCCAGATCCCGCGTCCGGGACATCCTCCACCCCGGATCGCGGGATCCGGCTCTCTCCGCGTCCGCGCTCTCCATGGACGGCGATGAAGGTTTTGCTGCTCCGTACACCGCGTGCAGCGGCGACGCGACCGCAGCTGGTCGCCGCCCCGAATCGAGGAGGGGGAGGAGCCGGCGGAGGCCCCTATGGTGGTTGCGGGGGCGGAGCGGGAGCGGGAGCGCCATGAGGGACGATGGTCGTGGCGGCGGGAGGCAGCCTTCCTACACGGCGCCGGATGGGGCGGATGCGGCGGCGATCCCAGTCGCCTCCAGGAAGATGGTGCAGAGATCCTAGCCCACCGCTTGGAGGGCGAGATCTATGCCACGGTCTACGACTGCGGAATGGACCCCGACATAGCCGTCGAGAGACTCATCTCCCAGTGTAAGGGCATATACTCTCACCTCGCTCTAGGCTCTAGCTCTGTCCTCACGGGCTCCAATTGTTTAGCCATAGGCACACAAAAGCTCTCGGCCCGTGCTTGATTTCTGTCTCCCAGAGATTGTCGGTCTCAGAATTCCATCCTCGCGAGGATGCTTCGTGATTTTGGTGGACTAGCAAGGGTCCTCTTCCGTGAGGTGAGTCCCTGCCCTTTTCTTTTCTTGTGCTGTTCTTAGATGCTTGTGTGCCCGAGTTCCAGTGCCTATCCATTAACCTGTTGTTCTGTATTATTTGCTTTGTTGTTTCGCGTTTTCCAGTTTAGTTGCTATGAGGCTTGTGTGCGGCTATAGAATATTCTAGATGGAAATAGCAGCGGTGTGATTGGAAGAACAGACATTTGGCTTGCACAATTATCAAATGCCACTATAGAATATTTGTTGGTCGAGATGGATCAGCCGTGAATTGCCCACAAATCGCGCACAAATCGCGCCATGTCGCAAGCTCACGCTTCCAATCCATGGCAGTCGCGCCCCGCTCCCCCAGCCGCGCCAGGGAAGGTCCTTCCCAAATAACCTCCGCGCCAGGGAATTCGATCTCCCAAATCACGCATCCTGGCGCCAGAGAACTCGATCTCCCAAATCACGCTTCCATCCATGGCAGTCGCGATGGATCCGCCGCGAATCGCCCACAAATCACGCGAGGTCGCAAGCTCACGCTTCCAATCCAGCAGCCGCGACCCGCTCCCCCAGCAGCACCAGGGAACTCGGCCTCCCAAATCACGCTTCCATCCATGGCAGCTTAGTTCTCCCAAATCCGCCGCGAATCGCCGGTCTGCTCAAGCACCTACTCGATCTCCCAAATCCGCCGTGAATCGCCCACAAAGCTTCCATCCATGGCTGTCGTGCCCCGCTCCCCCTTCATGGCAGCCGCGCTCCCTCCGCGCCCTTCCATCCATGGCAGCCTTCCCCCCATTCCCTTTGCTCACAAATCGTCCACCTGGTCTCGCGGCTGCCTTCCCCCATTACTCCCCCTCCTCTCTCCCTCCCTTCGCACACCACATCTACTCGTTCCTCTCTCCAAGTCCACAGTAGACACCACAGTGCTCTCTACAAGTGTGGCGCCACTGCGTACTCCACCGCGAATCACCGGTGTGCCGCTGCCGGTGACGAAGAAAGAGCCCCGCTCCCGCCCACCAGTGTGCCGCCACTCCGCATCCGTGCGCAGCGCTGGTGTTCTACGGTAACCGCTCCTCTCCTCATCCTCCTCTCTCTTTCCGGACACCACATCTATAGATGCACGTGCGTTGTTCCTCCTGAGATGTTTTTTAGTTCCCTGGCGCCTTCCCATCCTCTCCTAGGACGTAGCCGGTGCAGCGCCGTCGCCCCCGCTAGGAAGCCCGTGGACGCAGCTTAGTTCTGTCCTCTTGTGTGACCTATAATCAGGATGAACTGAAAGGAACTTAGTTCCCGTGGACGCAGCTTAGTTCCACCTCATCGATCATATGAACTGGAAGGAACCAAACATACAAGCTGTACTCAGGATGACTATAGTTGTCGAGCGTGTCCGAGAGTTTTTGTCTTCCTTCCATGTATAGTGGCCTCTCCTTTAGCAGCTGCAAATAATTGTAGGGCCTCTGTCTTATTGTTTTCAGATTGGAATCTAGGTGCTTCCAATTTGTTTGGTACTCGCACTCTTTGTTTCTGGTTGCGAGCTTGAATAGATCACCAAGGAGCCACTAGATCACTTGGCGTGCAAAAAAATAATCAAGGCATTTGACTAAGAGAAACTCATTGTGGATATATTCAAATTTCATTGAACTTGTAGAGAAAAAGGCTTGTGACTGTACAATAAAATAGGCATCAATTCACATTTAATATAAAATAGTATACTGAAAAATGCAACCAAACAGCTGCAGCACTGTCTATTAGGAAATACAGTGCAAATGTTATGACAAAGACCATCAACAAACAAATAATCAACAATTAGGTAAATGTATTTGTTGATAGAGGCTCTACATGATGGTAGATAGAAGTATGCATTAGCACGAAAGGAGTGGAGGATATAACCTATGAAGCAAACATGAACCTCATGTAAAATAAAGGGAACTTGTCACTAACAAAATAAAAGGTTCAGGTTAGCTGGTTACAGATTCACCAAACAAAATATATATACATATATATTCATACACTGCAAAGACAACTGTACTAAAGATTAACTGCGATTGGTGAATGATAAGAACTCATTAATGTGCCTTTTCTGGTTGATAATTTGACCTATATCAAACAGAAAAGTTGATAATTTTACCAATGTGGTTTGCTTATTAAAAGTGCACGGTCCATGTACATCTTCAGAAATCAGCACATTTACCTGTTGGACTTGTTGGTGTAATGTGTCAAACTGATCTACAGTACAACAGACATCGCCAGTGATTGTTGGGCACAAACTTTGGATCCTTGAAAAAAACAATGTGTTTGGCTGGAAAAACAATAAAACACTTGCTAAACAGGCCACATTTGAATAATCATAAATATTTTTTCAAAGATAAGGGTTTCTTTAACTATGTTATATTCAAATCAAGGTCCAAGGATCATATTGTCAGTTTGTCACCTTAACAGCTTTGGTTGCATTTGCATAGTTTAAGACCTTCACGTCGCTTCGTTGTGCACAAATGCCATACATGGAACAGTAACCTTCTGCTGGTACAACCCTACAAAAGCAAAATGGTAAGATAGATGACCACCAAGGGCTCTAGGAATATGGAACACCAAGTATAGGCATGTAAAATAGTAAAGTACAACAGCATATTCTAGAAGCAATCAAGCATATGTTAGACTTTTGAGCTACAATCAGTATAACACAGGTCACTGACAAGTTACCTTGAGCCATTGGATTGCTGCGCACTGATCGGGAACACTAGATAACTGATCTGCACCATAGTAAAAATAAGTTAGATGTTATTTAGACCACCCAAATCACAGTGAAGTTCGACCATATCAACACGCTTGTACAATGTACTTCTATCTATATGATAGCCTACTTACACACTATACATGATCCAAATTAAATATTGTTTTCGCTCCATATACACATAACAGAAAAGTAAAGTGATATCTTAGGTATCAGCATAGTTTACCCTTATTAAATGCATACTCTCTCTTTCACCCCTGTAAATAAACAGAAACTAATAGCAGTGTTTGCAGGAAAATACATGGGTTGTGATTGGGTGATACTGTTATGGTTTCAAATCCTCGGGGGGGGGGTATGATCATAATTTAATCCACATACTTCAGAAATATAGTCTAGAAATCAATTTGCATAGCTAAAATTAAAAGGTCAATGCAGACACCGCCGAGTCAGCAGAAACTATAACCTAGCAAATTCTGAATAGCTTGCAATTAGAATACAGTTGTTGGCTTATTGGGCACATGAATGCAATTAATTCTCAAGGTCGAAATGCGGAAAACATGTGGAAACAGATTAATTATACAATGGAAGTTCCATGTGAAACCTGCAAAAGAGATAGTTCAACTAAGGAACATCACGACACGAATTGCAAAGTGTCAAGGTTCCAATCCTGTACAAGGACAATTACAGCAACAAATTACATTACATCTCATAACAAGAATCGAAGTTGACCATCCAACTCTAAAGAAGCAGATTCCCTTCAAATCAATATGTGATAAAAGGGGGAAAATCAGAAGAAGAAAAATTACAACAAACCCGTAAGATATATCCTGATAGCATGCATTTCAAAGCAAAAATAAAATAAAAATGGAGAGTTATGACGAAGGAGGCAAGCATAGCTTACTATAACCCAAACAGTGAACAAAAAAAATTAACCAACTATGCCGAACTAAACTCCGCCGGCTTCAACTAAAATCGAACTAAATTGTTGACCAACCGAGGAATTAGTGTATACCAATCTGATTCCTCTGGATCAAACATATTCATGATCTCCTGCTTGCCTCAGAATCTGAAGACCACAGAGAAGCAGATGAACTTTCAGATAAAGAGCTGTAAGACTTGTCCATTGTTTTACTCCTGGTGGTATCTGCTGGTTCAGTCTCAGCGATAGCATCCATCAATAAGTGTTGTAAGACTTGTCCATTATTTTCCAAACATCCAACTTCCACTTCCTGCCTGAAAGCCAATCTAGACTCATTCACTAGGTTCCAAACCCATTTTTCTTCCCTCCGTCACACTCACAGTTTGAGATGTACTGATCATTGTAATGCTTATCATTCCATGCATCATCAAGCAAGGCTGATGCAGTCCTTGCTTCACTGAACTTCTCTGGTTCCTTGATACATCTATTCTCAAGAGATGCTATGCTGCTCATGCGCTCACCTGCTTCAGCGGCTGCTGCAGTTTGGCCATTTGCCACTATTGAGTTTTCAGCAGGTGTACAATCTACAAGTTGGTGCAGTTTTTATCACGAGCCTACAGCAGGCTAGAGTTCTTTGGATATGCAAATTGTATCGAACACAAGACTTTATTTAGATCCAAACAATTCAAAACCACAATATCGATACACTGCTCATTGCGGCAGACAAAGCTGACCACCTAGAGCTGTTTATTGCAAATATAAGCATGTGGCACATTACAATAGCACAGGTTATGTGGCATAAATAATTAGGCTTGGCTGCTTCACAAGATAACCAGTGGCAGCAACTCTGAATCTGATCTCTCGTTGACCGCATCAGCATTTCATCTTCTTTACCTCTCTTTCCTCGCTCTCATCCACAGCATCAGCTTCACAGCAGGGAGCATCACTCTCTGAGCGATTCTTGACAATGTCACCAGCGAAGTCATGCAGGACTGACCTCGGCGACCCATGGGTTGTTTCGCCCATAACAGTGAAGCTTTGATAGATGAGCAAGCCACCAAACGGCAGCACCTACTCAACTATCTTTGCATTGTCCCGCTCACCGAAGATGGTCACCGCAACAGAGATCTCAGCTGGACCAAAGCACCTCAACACCCTCTAACCAGGTCGCCATAAGAGAAAGAGCCTGGGTTGAAGCCCATGACCTCGTAGCTTGCATAGCTGAAGCCTTCCTCTAGGGTCACATGAATGGTCGACAAAGCTTGGTCATCTCCTTGGCGCACAGCGAGTAACCATCAGCAGTGGTCTTGAAGAAGATAGAAGCTTTCTTCTTTTCCAGCCCAGTCATGCACATCTCTAGAATAACGACAGGCGCCCGTAACAGTGAAGCTCTGATAGATGAGCAAGCCACCAGACGGCAGCACCTGCTCAACCATCTTCGCATTGTCCCGCTCACCGAAGATGGTCACGGCAACAGAGAACTCAGCGGCGTAGTACACGTGCCAGATGGCAGACAGCCACAGGAGGTCAAAATGAAAATGCAGGTGGTTTCTACGCTACTAGGATGGGGATGACGATAAAGCTATCAGGATGGCTTCCTCGCGCACTGCAAGAGGCAGAAACGATCCATTGTAAGCACCGAATCATAGATAGGAACTCCAATTTTTATGTATGAAAATAGGAATTGCCCCGTACATACGTTCGAGTAAAATTATAGGAAACATCATGATCCATAAAAACCAGAGAACGATTGTATACCTGCTGAAAACATCATGAAAATTAATATTATAGGAAAATAGGCCTTCTTTAAGCCTACAGTAGGCCAGAGCAGAGTTCAGCCCCCACAACATCAGAGGGTGAAAAATAGAAACATTGTAAGCATACCTGTTTATCTACTTATAATGCAATTGCTTCAATATATGATTAATACATAGGTGTTCATGCATCGTCAGTCACTCAGTCTTTTCTGAAACCAATCAATGGACCCTATCTATCTATGAACTATTATGGCATTTGTTCTTGAAAATGAATCATCATCATTTCATCTCATTCCATATTAAGATCTCAAATAACTGACCTTTTTCAGGTTTCTGTTTCTAAACCATGAACCATTATTGTTTTAGCATCTGATGAAAATACAGACCAAGTTAGTATTTTTGTTCTATACATATTTAATATTTTTTGGAGCTAACCCTGTCATATTATTGCATATCTTCTTTTTCTTTGGTTGTTAGCTTGCATGCTGGTTAGTACATATTTGTGCTTGTAGCCTATTGCCGAGACCACTGTTGAAAGTGAAGGCGCGTCTCTTGTTTTTTTTAGTTTTTTGGCTGTTGCGTGGGAATCCTCTTCTTTGTGACACTAGCTGACTAGAAGAGTTGATGATGTTATCAATGTGAGGTAATTCAGCTACTTATTTGATTCATTCTTCTGCTTAATTTTAATTCATGAGAGATGGTTTAAAGGGGCTGCCATAATGTGAGCATTTTATCTTCCTTTTTAAATTCTAGCGGACACCAGAAGTTGAGTTTGTTCTGGTTTAACATACATAATGTGTTCAAGCTGTTGTTTCAAATACATCAGTTTCAGTCCCCTGCCTGCACATAATACTCTCTTAAACCTCTTCGAACAGGTACTACCGCAACATCACTGCAAACATCTAGCAGTGCTAGAAGCCATGGCTGCACACAATGTGAGGACTCTCATCTACTCCAGCACGTGTGCGACCTATGGAGAGCCTGACAAGATGCCCATCGCTGAAGGAACTCCCCAGGTCAGTAGTTCAGTTCTGATTTCTGAAACCATTAGTTCCTTTCTAAAATCAAGTTGAACGCCTCTCTAGCTAGCATTAACAAAAAATGAGGTTAAAGTTTACAAACTTCTCCTCGAGTTCTGAGCATAAACTATATATGTCGTGCAGTTCCCGATCAACCCATATGGTAAGGCCAAGAAAATGGTGGAGGACATAATTCTGGACTTCTCAAAGTTGAAGAAATTGGACATTATGGCCATCATGATTCTCAGGTTGGATTGGATTGAACACACACCACGAAACCAAAACTACCCCTTTTCCAGACCATCGTAATAGAGTTTAGTTCTGTTCTGTAATAGAGTTTAGTTCACTATTAAAGTTCAGTTCTGGAATTTGAATTCAGTAATAGAGTTCTCAGCCACCAGGTTACATGTGCCTCCTTCAAAAAGGCTTCTGTTATTAGAGTTCAATTCTGGTACCTGGTATCTGGTACTGCTTTAGTTCTGGTGGCTGGTTTTGTTTCAGTTTGCTTATGTTTAGTGATGAATCATACAAATGTTCCAAGGGTTGCATTTGTTATATTTCACAAATGGACAGGGAATGCATTTGTTTATGGATGGAATGAACAATCTGATAAATTCACACTGATATAGCTGAATATTTGATTTAATATGTAGGCAATGTGATACTGTCCATACTATAGTAATGAGTTGTGTTATGTAATGCTAATACTTAACATAACTACCTCACATGCATGATCTATTAATATGTGCATTGTATATGTTTGGTTTTTCTTTGCTTTGTCCACATTCAATTTTTTAAAAAATTATCATGAAATGACACAATTAGTGTGGACATAGGATTGTATTTTGTTTGTTCTTGTTCTGATCTCCAGATATATTCTTGAACCATCTTTTCCCCCTTGTTAATAATTTCTATTTAGAGTCATTAATCTGGGACACCTGTAACATTATCAAGTTACTCCTTGTGCTGATGACTTTCTGTATTCTGATTTTTGCATGCTTAATGATATTGATGTTACTCTAATGACTACAGAAAATGGCATCGGATTTCCTAGGTACTTCTAGATTTGGGTTGATGCGACTTGGTTTATCTATACAGTTTTGATCTGGCAGGGTGTTTTTGACGATAGAGTTGCCTGACGCCAAGGGTGTGAAGCAGAACTTAAAGCCTAAAGGCCATTTCAACTTGTCAGCTAAGGGCTCAGATGACTCACCCTGCGAGTTTGATCTTGAGTTGTTTGATGTTGTCTATTTAATACATGTTGAATGAAGTGTTTCAGATTTTGATTGTATTGGCCTTCCTATTTGCAGGAGTGCAAAGCAATTGTTGTCCCAAGAACCATATGCTACCAGAACAAGAAAGATGAGAGCGGTTGGTGGCCAAGGCTCCTGAAAAAGGACCTGTGTTCTTGAAGGTTGACTGGACAAATGGTAGGATGAGGATGGCGAAGATGTTGGATGTTAGTATTTCACTTTTGGTTGATTATGTTTTTTCTTATGTGCCTGACAAATCTAGATTTGCAACCAGACATGCTTTATTCTTGTTCCTGTTTTGTTTTCCTTATGTATTAATTCCTTAACTTGTAATACACATGATGTTTTCCTTATGTATTAATTCCTTAACTTGTAATGCACATGATGTATTCCTTATGTATTAATTCTTTAACTTTTAAAGCACATGATGAAGGCTGGTTGTCGGGTAAGTTCTCTTAAACTTTGGTAAGCTTACGTACTTTTGCTATGGATCTTTTGAATCAATTACAAGGTAATTCATTTAAAAATCATAGTAACACATGTGTACCTAAATATCATATATAAAAGTCTATATGGTACTGACGGTTGCAATGTAGTGGTGAAACAACTAGATTAAAATAACAAAATTTATGTATAGATAGGATCACAAGTGTATTAAGAAACCTTTTCTCATAGCAGTACCGTGGTATTATATGTTTTCGTTGCAACGCACGGGCACTCACCTAGTCATATTTTAATTGAGTTAGAGTAGCTTGTGGTGTGTGCATGCATGTGTGATACGGGGAGAGTACCCCGTTTAGGCCTAGTTTGGATACTCTAGTATTGACCTCAATTCGTATGTATTAGGGTGGATTATGGTGTAACTTAAACTAATTTACACCCCAATCCACCTCAACCCATGTGGATTGGTGTTAATACCAGATTATCCAAACAAAGCCTTAGGGATAGTTTGGTAACCTCATTTTTCCAAGGGATTTTTATTTTTTCAAGGGTAATTAGTTCATTTTTCCTTGGGAAAATAGAAATCCCTTGAAAAATGGAGTTCTCAAACTAACCCTTAGGTTTTGTAAGAACTCGGTAGGGATCTAGATTTGAACAGCACTCCTGGTGTTTGTTTCCTCTCACAAAGCATTGGAAATTTATCTGGATGAGTATGATTACAACGATGAGTTCGTCGCCCAACTAGGGATGAAAATGGGACATGAAATTCCCATACCGTCCCGTTTCGAGTACTGTTTTTTCCCAATCGTTTTCGAATTGTTCGGGAACCGATTAGAAACGGTACGAAAACGTTTAGCTAGTTTTTCGATCGTTTTCGTATTTTTCGTTTCCGAGTCGTGCTAATACCGTTTTCTACCGTTTTATATAATATGAGATAGATCTAGCATATAATTTATTTAAGTTATAGACTTTTGTTGTGTTCAAGTGAATGAATAAGCGAAAAGCAAATGTTATAATTACTCTAACTAATATGAATGATGAAAAAGAGTTATTTGTGTATTTCTAAATCTTAAAAATTAGGCAATACATCACTTTATTATGTTTTTGTCAAAACTAAAAAATAGTTATCTTTCTGACTATAGTTTATCGTTTTCGATCGTTTTCGAATAACCGACAATTCCGATCCTGTATTTCGACCATTGATTTTCGTTTTCGTTTTCGTCTCGGTTAAAAAAATATGAAAACAAAAACAATTTAGCTGTTTTTCGATCGTTTTCGACCGTTTTCATCCCTATGCCCAACCGAACGCAGCTGGTTAAGTCTTGAGTTCCGAGCCAAGTCTCATCCCCCACGAACCATCTCCCCTATATCCCAATCACTACTGCCAATAGAAAAGGAAAACCCTCCACCACTTACAGGACCCATTTTGGCCCAAAAACTCTCATATTGGGCCAGCTTTCCCTTCATGGCCTGGCAGCTTCCATGGAACTATCAGGTACGTTGATGGTATCGTGACATACTCCCTCCCATTAGAAACGGCTTGTCCCCAAGCCACAACTTCAGGGAATCTGTTTGTCATGGTGGTTTCCTCTTCCTAAGTCGTCAATTCTTCAGGTCAATTAGTCCACTTGATCAACAACTGTGAAATGTCACCGTTGGCGGTAAGAATCCTGTGATGCTGCAACACTTTGTCTGGAGTTTGTTTAGAATCGGACAACACTAGAAAAGTGGAACTCACCTGAACGAGTGTACCAATAGCCTTCTTCAGTAGGGAGACGTGAAATATCGGGTTAATGGAAGAAGATGCAGGAAGACCAAGTTGATAAGCAACCGGACCAATCTTAGCTACAATGGGATATGACTCGAAGAACTTAAAACACTACAAGAAACAAGGCAAAGAGTGTCGACCAAAAACCCACACTCTTACTGAAATAAGTCGACACTCTAAAATGGACGCTCTTATTCGTATAAAAGTGTGGGGACCGACACTCTTACGTTAAGAGTGTCGGTTCAACACGCAGCCGACACTTGACGTGGCGGACACTCTTACTATGCGCGCGGTCCCTAGCCTACCTGGGCCATATAAGAATGTGGGGGCCTACACTCTTACTGAATAAATTTTTTTAATACCCGGTTTTATTTTTCTCCCTCTCCGGATGGGAAGCCTCCATAACAGCACAATACAAGCACAATATTCAATATATCACAACACAAGCACCATATTCAATATATCATAACACAAGCACCATATTCAATATTCATACAAGTTCAAGTCCATAAGAAAGAAGTTCAAATCCATTTGAAACAAGTTCAAGTCCATACAAAACGCAATGATAGTAAGTTCCACACAAGCCTCCATATTAATTCATTCTGTTGGTGGGTCATTGGAGCCGCCGCCACTTGTGTTCATCAATAAGTCCATAAACGTGCTCTGATCCGGAGGTGGACTAGCATGATGTGAGCTCGAACCCATTAAAAGAAACAAACATTTGTTAGTTTACCGAGTAACTAATTAAACATATACATAGGCTGCAAGCCTGCAACATCAAATAACCTAATAAACATTTATATAGTGGCGCCTCATTCTCAATCTCTATGTGCCAAATTAAATAAGTTTGACATCTATCCTTTATAGCAATTGTTCACATGTAGTAATCAAATTGCAATGGATGCAACTGGTTACAAGAATGAATAGTCACAAGGTCACATGCATGTTTTCTAGTAACTGCTTAAACAATAAAGCAAATAGAGATACAAAGGATATCAACTTGACATACTGATCCTGGTGAGTGTGAGGGCAATCCTGGTGAGTGTGACTGCCCATGAGGAGGAAATCCCCACGGCATCGGCGGTGGCATCTATGTTTGCGTCGGTGGCCAAATGCCTGGCAGGCGAGGTGCCAACGGCATCATTTGCCCACGACATCATTTTTGAATTTGATGAAACTGGTTCCTCCATTAACTCTATGGTAAGAGAAGCTAACTCATTTAGTCATGCCCCTTCGGATACAATACTATCATTGTCGCTATCGTCTGCTTGATCACCGACTTCTTGGAAGACAACTATAACAACCCTGGTGTTACTGTTACTAAAACTTGAGCATAACATCATAAGCATTGGCATATCATATGTTTGTCACACCTAGAGTGCATTCACTAGGCAAAAATTTCAAACAAGTTGTATTGATATGACATTTTGTGAACAAAACCCTAGGGTAGAGTACTTAACCCTAGATTGGGCTTAAAGGGAAAACCAAAGTTTAACCAAGAGAAAACTCCAAAGCTTAGTTATAATAATCATAAAATATCACAATGAGTGGACTAAAGTGGCATTAAAACCTTAAAAGTACCACAAACCCTAAATAGAACCCTAGAAAGCCCTAAACTTAAACCCTAGGGGGCTAAGTGCAAAATTAGTGCACTTTTGGACTAAAGTGCAAAAACTATGAAGTTAAGGTGTCTTAAGTCGTATGGTTCACAAATATGTGAATTTGCTAGTAAAACCTTGAGATTTGGACCTAATTGCAAAAAGTCCTATTTGAAACCTATGGGCTAAGTCTGAATTTCACTAGGATTAGCTCAACTTTGGAGCTCTATATCTTCCAAATTATTGAGAACTTGCCTAGGGTCAACACATCAAAAGTATAGAGCTATTATAGGAGAATAACTTTGATACAGACATCCTCTTTAGTTGTTATACAAAAATTAAAGATATTTGTCACACCCGGCTTTAAGGAACAAACCCAGGTGCATCTCATACATGCGCCAAAGAAGACAACATATATAATAACAGAGTGTATAGAGATAAATGTCATAATATAATCAGAGTATATATTACATAGCGGAAGTCTTACAAAATAAAAGATAAATATAACAGGATCTAAAAATACATCCTTGGCGCGAGAAAGTCAACTGGGAGACGACGACCTAGACCTCTCACGAACACAACACAACATCCACCATGCGCCATCTAGTGGTACCTGTTCTTGACCTGTGGGGGGGTGAGACAGCAAGGGTGAGCTCACACATGTTCATCGCTCAACAAGTTGTGGGGAATAATGTGACATGAACTCACCAAAGGTGGGGAGTTCATGAAGTGTAAGGCTGATCCACAATAGAGGTTAAAGTTGAGCATTGCTTTTATAAGTTGGTTAAAAAATTTTATTAGCAGTTACTAAGTGTAAGTGAATACCAAACCATAATAATATAATAGAACAAAATTAATAATAAACCCATGCAAATGCAAATGACAAATTGAGTTTAGGTTCCATAATTTAATCATCAGAGAGTCTTGAGCTGCTCTTGACCGTGAGCTCGGCTAGTATACCAGTTTGACACTCTACAGAGGTTGTACCCTTTACCCACAAGTCATGTTTCCCATGTCGTCAGGGTTAGCTAGGCCCTTAGACACTACCAAGGTGAATGGCTAGGGATCCACTACGAGGCCTTTACAAAGTTCCACTAGCTTCCGAAAACCCGCTACAGTTTATGGGAAGAGCACTTGCAAGAATCCCCCGTCTGACCGCCATCGCAGCAAAATCAACCCGAGAAACTCCTTGCATGCAACTCCCCTACTGCCCTTGCCCCTTTTGGGTAAGGTAGTCTTTCACTAGCTTTCCTAATTAGTTAGCCAAGGGGTCCCATTCCTCCCTTATGGTGGCACGTGTTTCTCAAGTTAAGCTTCATGTTCCAATTAACAATAATATAATGATCTTGACATGAACATAAATAGAATAACAAAATAACTGGAACATGGATATAATAAATATTAACCCAAAACCTTGTAAAGCAATAGCATAACTACCCATATGATTTAGGGGTAAACAAGGTAAACAGGGTAAACAGACTAGGATGACCTATTGGGTCCCATCAAAATTAAACCTATGCATTGAATAATGATAATGAAAAATGTTATTGGGTAACAAGAGTGGATCAAGGGCACAACTTGCCTGACACTTGAGATTCCAGTTAACAGGGTGAACTTCAGGTGACTTGAAACCTCGCGCTAGTCGTAGCAATACAAACAAACATGATATAGACAAAATTAACATCACACCAAACATAAGAACAAACTGAATAATGATAATCTACACGAAGCTACGAGATCGTGGGGTCGAGAACTACTATGGTCGGAGTTACGATTAAGGAGTTATGACTTTATAGAAGATCTGTGTGATTAAAATATTAAACTATATTATAAATTGGTTAATATAACTCATATGAGAGGTTATTTCATAAATAATTATCTCAACTTTAATTTAAGCCATTATTTGTTTAAAAATTATCTAGTTAAATTATAACCTTGAAATTAGAATACTATATTACTATTAAAGAAGTTAATCCAATAGGCATAGATTAACCTAATTATAAAAGTATGGGATATCATATAATAAATGTTGCTATTGTGTAATAGATATTTATACGAAGCTAACGCAACTGGAACGAGTCAAATCGGATTTACGGATTGTGAGTTATGAATTCCCGAAGTTCGTGTGTGCTTGCTACAAAATTAATTGAGTAATCCATTCTAGTATTGATTTCATGTTAAAACAGTGGCACTATTTGATAGAGAATAATATTACAAAATTATAGGAAGTGGAATGGATTAATTTGGAGTTCATATGAATTTATATGAATTAAACAAATTCTGGCATTTATTTATGCATTAAAAATCAATTTCTATTTACTTTTAATGGATTTTCTAATCTTCTGGACTCGACGTCAATTATAGGAAAGCGCAGGGGCTAAAGCATAAAAAAATCCCAAGACACATAGCGCTACTGTGTGGACTTCGGGTTTAATCAACCGAACCCGAGGGTTTCTTTTGTAAAACGGCCTCGGCGAAGGGGTACCGAAGGATCTCAACCACATGATCACACACCCGCGGTTGAGATTAGATCTTGAACAGCTCTCAACCACGCCCCTCCAATCTACATCAACAGTCAAGATTTTATTTGGCCGAGATCAGCACGCACCCGTCTGATCTCGCGTCAACGGTTGGGATTCAATACGTGAATGGGTATTTCTATCTCTAATCGTGGTCGTTCGCTGCACGATCGACGGCCAAGGGCCAACACACGCCAGATCTAATCCCAGCCGCCTGCTACTGATCTAGCGGCCGCGACATCTTCTTCCCACACGGCCAACAGGCACGGCGGCGCACGGCCCAGCCGCGGCGGAGCCATGGCTGGTATTCTCCCAAATCCGGTCCCTGTGACCGAACTCCGATCCGAAGGCAATATCACGTAAAGGGTAACGATGCAATACACTGGGGAGGTTGCTCACCATGATTCCAAGAGTGCCCCAAGCCATCCACGGGTAGCGGCGGATCCCAGTGTTCGATGACGAAGTTCTGACCGTCACAGGGTCAATCCTTCCTTACCCAGCCACGGGTGTTCCACCGGCAAGCGCATGAAGCTTCCAGAATCGTCACAGACCTCCAAACCTCAGTCGTGGATGGAGACGATGCTGATGGTGCTTCTAGCTCTCAACTCTCTCTCTTCTATTTCACGCGGTGATGAGATGTTGGCCTTCTAGCGCACTTCGGTTGAGCGGTCCGTAGTGACTTGCTTTTATCTCAGAAGGGGGCCACTAGGCGCAAGCCGCGCAAAGCCCGGATCCACACCCGCCATACATGCTGACCCGGTAGTTGGCTGGAGGGGCAGCTTGTTTCTGTTGCGCGAATCCCAGCTGGAGATTGCGGATGACCAGGGGGAGAGGTTGCTGACCGCCTGGGCCCACCTATCGGCGCCATGAGTTTCCTGGGCAGTAGTTGATGTCAACCGAGCCCCATGCGTCAGTGGGTGGAGGGAGTACGCGGTCACGGCGCCTCGACTGTATGCGCACGCGACATCCCCTCGCCGAACGGGCCCACATGGCAGTGGCTTTGGAAAAAAATGAAAATGGAAAAGGGAAAGGAGTAGTGGGCTGCGCGGAAGGGAACTCCCTGGTGGGCTGATTACACCCGAGTGGGCCCAGTGACTGTCTTTTCTCTTTTCTTTTGTATTTTATTTTCCTTTCTCTTTTCCTTTTAGATTTTCAAATTCAAATTTTTGAATTCAAATGTAACTGTGAACTTATACTCATTTTAAATGTACAATCTGAATATACAAATATAGAAGGACCTAACTATTTTTATAAACATATTTCTTTATTTTTACATAACATTTTCTTTCTCTTCTCTAAACTCCAACTTGCAAATTAGGGTTGAATCTCCAAATTTGGATTTTTAATATATGTCTTTTTTACATTATTTTTATATTGTCACAAAATGCACATAAAATAAAAATCTCAGCATGATGCAGTGGCATATATTTTATAATTATCTGTTTTAAAATATGGTGTTCACATGTGATGGCACAAAAGTTCAAACTCTCACATAGATAAAGTGAACTTGTTTCTCCTTTTGATATTAGCTCTTGCAAATTACAAATTGGGTATTACAATATGGCAGCCCAAAGTTGCTCTGTCAGACTTGTATTGAATAACTGAATCTGAATCTGAAAGCAGAAGTGGTGGCCAGTGTTATTGACCGAACTTTGGGATCAAGATTATAAAGGATCTAGTGCTCGATTGAGTTTAGTTCCTATAGTCGAATTGTAGTTGGAGTATAGCTCCACAGCTTTGATACATGTGAGTGATCATGTTGTCATACGAAATTTGAGAGTAAATCGCGCTCAAACTCGCTCGGTCAGGCGCACTGAAGATGATTCCCATGGTACAGTAACCCGCTCGGATCAGGTTCAGAGAACCTCACCGCCGGCGATCTGCACATCCAGATTTGCATTAGCCGCCGTGATTCGTGCTTGACACACAGAGGATATCCACGGGAAGGTAAAATATCTCTCGAGGGAGTGGATTTGATCGCCGCTTGAAGATTATCCTAGTGACTGTTGCCCTAGCGATGTGGCCGGACCACCAGCCTCACCGTGGAAGCGTCGGTGACCTCGGTTGCGCCACGCCGTAGCTTTTTACCATGCGGTAGTAATCGTGGCACCCTTAGGACGGTAATCCTTGCGTCGTTGCACCGGTGAACGCCACGGACTCAGCTACCGTGTTCTTCTCTATCTCCGGCCGCCAGCACGCCATGACCAAATTAAGCGCCACCACCCCTGGAGCCTATAAATTGAGCCCACCCTCGGCTCGGTCATGTATTCAAGCAGCTAGCGCACCCACCCGCACCTCAGATCCTCCATCAAAGAGCTCCAATTTCGCATTTCCCCCAACCCACTCAAGAACACCGCTCGGTTTGCCCTTGTCGTGGCCAGCTTGCACCAGGTTCGTTCAAGCGCTCTGGTCTTTTGTTCTAGCGTCCTTAAGTCCTCCTCAAGCTTCACGACCCCTTTGATTGAACTAGATCGCCCTAGGTTGCCGTGAACGCCTGTGTTCTTCCGTTGCCCATACGGTCACCGTGGTCAGGGCGTTTTAATGCGCTATTAGTGAAATTAATTTAGGGGAAACTTCCGTTAAGGTGTGAATTAGGTGCCAGTTGATGGAGAGCGCCGGTCATTGCGTAAATCGGCCAGTACAGGCACGCCGGTGATCGGTGTGTCGCCGTCCACCGTCATGGACTGGACTCTGTGAAGACATAGGAGTTCAAGGGTTGATTTGAAAGTGTTAGTGACTGTCTAAAATAGTGTCTTGGACTCTTTCGAGTTATGCCAAAAGACAGGGACTTTCTTGCAAAGTCTACACGCAGGCATGGGCGCACGCGTTCCCGCCCTTAGTTGGGCCGACCTGGGCTGAATTCGATCCAGAACTATTCATAGTTTTTCTTTTTCCTTTTCTACCAGAGCTAAAAAAATTCTAGAAAATTGTATAAAAATGATAAAATTACCAAACCAATTTTGCTAGGTCTCTAATTTCCTATGGTATTTAATAAAAATAGTTTCTTGATTTTTAGTCCAAATAGGAAATTATAGAGTATTTAAAATAGCCAAAAACCTTGTCCCTAGATTTTTAGAGAATAAATAATAAACCCAAAATTCACTAAACTTTTAGGATAAACTCTATATAATATTTAGAGGCCTTGGGTAAAGTTTGGAATGATTTGGACCATGTTTGATGCTTAGAACCCAAAACCCTAGCCCCGTACCCTGTGAACTTCACTGTTGACTCTAGAAACCCTAAGTTCTTAGAGATCCATGAAGGAAAGTTGTATTCAAGACTTTATATAATAAACATTTATTATCTTTGCACTCTCATGAGTATTACATGGGCATTCCTTATTATGTATGGTTATATTTAGAAAACGAAGAAGAATTAGAAGTCGAAGAAGCGAAGACTTCACCACCACAACCTGAGGAACATCAGGCAGGCAACTGTTTCTATTTTGATATCTGCGGGACAGAGCCTGATTCACCAATAACACAAGGCAAGCCCCGGTGCATTTGCCACCTCCTTGTTTCTTTTAAAATCTTTCTCACTTGCTTGATGCATTAGGTGATAAGAGTCGTGTGCTAAACCAATTTTTGCATTTCCTTCCTTAGATTTGAGTACTTCCCCTTAAATCCCCATTTTACAAAAGGTTTTTCTTATGCTTAGCTTTGCTTTAGAAGAATAAAATGTTTTGTTTTTACAAAAGATGATGTTGCAAAGTGGGAGGGATGTTTTCAAAAAAAAACTTGATGGTGGATCCATCATGGCCATGATGGATTCAACATCGGAAAAGATGTACCTCTGCTTGGTACCAAACTTTGGGTTTGAAATGATTAAGCTGAGACCGGGCGGGTGACTTGCACGAGAAGAGAGTCTCGGTGTAGTGTCTCCGTCTGAGTCGATTAAGGACCGTGCCGATGTAAGCTTGATGACCGAGGACCCTTTAACTAGTCACATGCCTCGTCATGGGTAAGCTTTGCCTCGGGCAGACTAATACTAGAATAAGATACCACGCAATGGGAGTGGAGAGATGGCGAGAGTAGCGTGTACCCTCCATGGCAAGAGTCTAGACGGTGGTGTATCTGTGCTCTTGGTTGGCGTGAACCTGATCTAGTCTTAAGAACCCCGGTGGCGAGCTTGCATATGCAAGGGTTAAGTGCTACATATGTCGTGTGATCGGAGATCCTCAGCTGAGTATAATCGATTTGGATCGCCGTACCTTCGCGGTTATGAAGACTTGGTCACTTCCCTATACGTAGAAATCTAGTAAAGTTGAAGGGTTGTTAAAGAAACTGGCTAGTGCAGGTCAAGTGATTGAACTAGGGTAGAGAGAACTCTAGATGCAGGTAATCTTACTTAACCTGACAATTAAAATTGGATTTTTAAGGATCCACTATTAGTAAGCATTTCTGCAAACAGAGTCATTGATTATTGATAAGCCTTACCTTAACTCCCTTAAAGCCAGCATATCCTTGAGTGTCTTTTACTTTGTCGGGTAAGCCTTGCGAAAGTACACTTCGTACTCACGGCTTTGTCCCATGTGGTTTTAGGTGAGGAAGTGGCAAACTTTTGCTGCTTTTGTTCAAAGGTGGTGCCCAAGGAGGAAAACCAGGAGTAAAGCTTTGGGAGGAAAGGATCCTCCGTTAAAAACTTTTTTCTACTTATTCGGGAGGAGTTTTTGCCTCCCTGGTTTGTAATAATAATAATACTCAGCACTCCTATATTTGTTTCTGGTCTGTAATATTATAACTCTTTCTTACTTTTAATATAAGGTAAGTTATTGTAATTGCTTCCGCATTTTCGTACCTTCGATGCTTTGTGATGTCTGCGTGATGGGTGAAACGCTCTTGGGAAAGGAAACGAAAGCAGATACTGAACTTGTCAAGTGATTTAGGGGCACCTGCAGGGTTGTCTGAGGTCCGTTGGACAAGGACAACTGTAGGTGGGCCTAATGACTTGGGAGGTTCCGTCATAGCTGGTATCGGAGCGAAGCCCATCTCTGCAGAGGTTATGAGGCATTTTCAAAAAGAATTTTCCAAGACTTATCTAGAAAATTTCTTTCTTTCTTATCTAACCACCTTCTGAGTATTTATTTGAAAGACCAGATAATAGAGTGTGGTGTATAGGAGGTGTGAATCAACTAAGGTTGATTATGTAATTATACATGCATCATGCTAAAAACTATGTTAATAAGATTTTCCCCTCGTGGAGATATGCCGCCGCGCACGAGAAAGACCGCGCGCAAGTCTACCGGGCCGATTGGCGTACCCCGCCATCAGCTTGCCCCATGGCATGAAGACAGTAGCAGTGGTAGCAACGATCCAATCGGGGATCTGGAAGCCCAAGTTGATTAGCTTCGATCAGAACTCCATCGCAGGAACGACATATGGGTCGTGGATGGTGAAAGAATAAACAAATTAAGAATAGACATCTGCCACCTGCAAGATCAGCTCGCGGAATGAGATCTAGCGCTTGACTGGGCGGTTAACTCTCGTTCGCTTGCTTGGGCTAAGGAAGCTAAAGCTCGAGCCCGCGTGGAGGAGCTTAGCACCGCCATAGACCACTTGCAAGTGTATTGTAATACACTACATGAATAAGTTCATGTATTGTATTCCCAACTGCACCCCAACGTACCTGCGGATCCTGTCGGGATAGAAGCCGGACCTTCTGGGACAGCAGGAGAAGCCTTTGGTTGTGAAATAGACCTTTTCAGGCCTAAAAGGGAAATGTGCCCTTGGGCCATTTCTAGTATATTTTTGGTGATTAAGTGCCCAACACATATTGAGTGAGTAATTATGTGCCAAATGATGGATGAAGTGCAAATCAACAAGAAGGTATGATTCTAGACTTAGTACATTGGTTTTTGTGTACTAATATATTTGTCTAAGTGCTAGAATCAGAGAAAAGAGAAAAAGGAAAAGACTTGGTTGGAGCAGCCAAGACTCAGCGCAGTCTGGCACACCGGACTGTCCGGTGGTGCACCGGACAGTGTCCGGCCCGCCAGGCTGGCTTCTGGCGAACTAGCCACTCTCGGGAATTCGTCGGCGGCATACGACTATAATTCACCGGAATGTCCGGTGGTGCACCAGACTGTCCGGTGAGCCAACGGCCGCCAGCGCAACGGTCGGCCGCCAAATCCGCTGGCGACGCGTGGCCCGCTCCAACGGTCGGCAGGAGGCACCGGACTGTCCGGTGTGCACCGGACGGTGTCCGGTGCGCCAATGGCTACATTTCTGCAATGGTCGGCTGTGCCATTTCAGGAAGGCGATCTGCACCGGACCATGAACAGTGCCTGTCCAGTGGTGCACCTGACTGTCCGGCGCGCCACCCGACAGAAGGCAAGAATTACCTTTCCAGATTGCCTTCAA
The DNA here is from genome assembly GCA_029449295.1 of Zea luxurians. Taxonomy (NCBI): domain Eukaryota; kingdom Viridiplantae; phylum Streptophyta; class Magnoliopsida; order Poales; family Poaceae; genus Zea; species Zea luxurians. Next base: position 89,689,011 of record JAOPSE010000003.1, read on the forward strand.
CGGCTCCTAGCTGCCTTGCGGCTATAAAAGGGACCCTAGGCGCATGGAGGTGTCACCCAAGCATTCTTGGATCATCTCTAAGCACCAAGACTCCATTCTCGTGTATTTGATTCTTTGTGATAGTGACTTGAGCTCTATTTGATTAGAGAACTCCTCGCATTGTGTTGTGAGCTCAAGTTGTGGCTTGTGTGCGTGATTGTGCTCGTGCTTTGAGTTTTGTGTGTGTTGCTCTCCCCTCCCTTACTTCTGTGCTTCTTTGTGATCATCAATTGTAAGGGCGAGAGGCTCCGAGTTGTGGAGATTCCTCGCGAACGGGAGATAGTAAAAGAAAGGAAAACACCATGGTATTCAAGTTGATCATTGGATCACTTGAAAGGGGTTGAATGTGACCCTCGTCTAGTGGGACGCCACAACGTGGAGTAGGCAAGTGTTATACTTGGCCGAACCACGGGATAAATCACCGTGTCTCTTGTGCTTGTTTTCTTTGTGGCCATTGTGTTTCACAAGAGCTTGGTCCTTAGCCACTTGATTCTATTGAGCTAACACTTAACCAAGTTTTGTGGCTACAAGTATTTGATTTTTATAGGATCACCTATTCACCCCCCTCTAGGTGCTCTCAATTAGTATCAGAGCTGTTCTCTTCACGCAAGGGACTAATCACCCGAAGAGATGGATCCTAAGGGAAAGGGGATGGTGGTCAACGACAAGACAAAGGAGTCCATCGTCAATGAGCCAAGAGATGATAAGCCCTTGGACTCTGGCTCGAGTCATAAGAAAAGAGACGGGAAGAAGAAGAGGCGCATCAAGAAGATCGTCTACTACGCCAGCGACGAGTCTTCTTCTTCCCCAAGAGATGACGACGACGAGAAAAAGAAACCGGTTAACTCAAATTTTTCATTTGATTATTCTCGTATTCTGTTTAACTCCAATGCTCATTTACTTTCATTTCCACTTGGGAAACCTCCGCACTTTGATGGAGAAGACTACTCATTTTGGAGTCACAAAATGTGTAGTCACCTATTCTCTCTCCATCCAAGTATTTGGGAGATTGTTGAAAACGGAATGCTTTTTGATAGTACTGACAACCCCGTTTTCATTAATGAGCAAATCCATAAAAATGCACAAGCTACCACTGTTTTGCTAGCATCCTTGTGCTGGGACGAGTACAACAAGGTGAGCGGCTTGGATAACGCCAAGCAAATTTGGGACACCCTCAAGATTTCTCATGAGGGGAATGACGCCACCATGATCACCAAGATGGAGTTGGTGGAAGGCAAACTGGGAAGGTTCGCAATGATCAGGGGAGAGGAGCCAACGCAAACATACAACAGGCTCAAGACCATGGTCAACAAAATCAGGAGCTATGGAAGCACGAGATGGACAGACCACGACATCGTCCGACTTATGCTCTGGTCCTTCACTGTTCTTGATCCTCATCTTGTGAACTCAATCCGTGAGAATCCTAGGTACACAAAGATGACGCCCGAGGAAATACTCGGAAAGTTTGTAAGTGGGCGTATGATGATCAAGGAAGCAAGGTACGTTGATGAGGCATTGAATGGCCCAATGCCCATCTACGAGCCTCAAACCGTTGCTCTCAAAGCAACAAGCAGCAGGGAGGCGCTACCTAGCAAGGTGGCGCAAGTTGAGGCGGTCGGGCTAAACGAGGATGAAATGGCCCTCATTATCAAGTGCTTCACGACGGCGCTAAAAGGACGCAAGGAGCATCCCAACAAGAGCAAGACAAAGGGAAAGCACTCCTGCTTCAAGTGTGGTAAGACTGGTCACTTTATTGCTAACTGTCCTGATAATGATAGTGACCAGGGACAAGAAAAGAGCGGGAAGAGGGAGAAAAAGAAGTCCTACAAGAAGGCGAAGGGCGAGGCACACCTTGGCAAAGAGTGGGATTCGGATTGCTCTTCGTCCAACTCCGACGATGAAGGACTCATCGCCTCTGCCTTCAACAAGTCGTCTCTCTTCCACAATGAACGCCACACCTGCCTCATGGCAAAGGAGAAAAAGGTAAGCGCTCAAGATACCCCTACGTATGTTTCTTCAAGTGATGATGAATCTAGTGATGATGAAGTAGACTACACAAGTTTATTCAAAGGTTTAGATAGAACTAAAGTTGATAAGATCAATGAATTGATTGATTCTTTAAATGAAAAGAATAGATTGTTAGAGAAGCAAGAAGATATTTTATATGAATAGCATGACAAGTTTATTAGTGTACAAAAATCTCTTGCTTTAGAAACTAAAAGGAATGAGATTTTATCTTCTAAAATTTTTGCTTGCCATGAGTCTATTTCTAGTTTGAAGAGTGTTAATGATGAGTTAAATGCTAAGTTAGAAGTAGCTAATAAGTCTAGTTCATGTGTGGAACATGTCGTAATTTGTAATAGGTGCAAGGATTTTGATGTTAATGCTTGTAATGAACATCTGGCATCCATTACTAAATTAAATGATGAAGTTGCAAGTCTTAATGCTCAACTTAAGACTTGCAAGGTGGATTTTGATAAACTAAAATTTGCAAGGGATGCCTACACTGTTGGTAGACACCCCTCTATTAAGGATGGGCTTGGCTTTCGAAAGGAAGCCAAGAACTTAACAAGTCAAAGGGCTCCCATTTCTGCCAAGGAGAAAGGGAAGGCCCCTATGGCTAATAGTGCTCAAAGGAATCATGCTTTCATCTATAGTGATAGAAAATTTTCTAGAAATGCTCATAGGAGTTATGCTTATGATTCACATGCTATGATTGCTTCAAGTTCTTCTTTTGTGCATGGTAGAAATATGCCTAGGAAAAATGTTGCTCATGTGCCTAGGAAAGTATGTAATGAACCTTCTACAATTTACCATGCTTGCAATACTTCTTTTGCAATTTGTTGTAAGAATAAGAAAGTGATTGCTAGGAAGTTGGGGGCCAAGTGCAAGGGAGACAAGACTTGCATTTAGGTCCCAAAGACTATTATAACTAACCTTGTAGGACCCAACAAGAGTTGGGTACCTAAAACCCAAGCCTAATTTGCCTTGCAGGTTTATGCATCTGGGGGCTCAAGCTGGATTATCGATAGCGGATGCACAAACCACATGACGGGGGAGAAGAAGATGTTCACCTCCTACGTCAAGAACAAGGATTCCCAAGATACAATCATATTTGGAGATGGGAATCAAGGCAAGGTCAAAGGCTTAGGCAAGATAGCCATAACAAATGAGCACTCTATCTCTAATGTATTTCTAGTAGAGTCGCTAGGCTATAATCTGCTATCTGTTAGTCAATTGTGCCACATGGGCTACAATTGTTTATTTACAAATGTTGATGTGTCTGTCTTTAGAAGGAGTGATGGTTCATTAGCATTTAAGGGTGTACTAGATGGCAAACTCTACTTAGTTGATTTTTCAAAAGAGGAGGCCGATCTAGATACATGCTTAATAGATAAGACTAGCATGGGCTGGCTGTGGCATCACCGTCTAGCAAATGTTGGGATGAAGAACCTCCATAAACTTCTAAAGGGAGAACATGTGTTAGGACTGACAAATGTGGTTTTCGAAAAAGATAGACCTTGTGTAGCTTGTCAAGCAGGTAAACAGGTGGGAAGCGCTCATCACAACAAGAATGTGATGACCACATCAAGACCTCTGGAGCTACTTCATATGGACCTCTTCGGACCCGTCGCCTACCTCAGCATCGGGGGAAGTAAGTATGGTCTTGTTATTGTCGATGATTTTTCCCGCTTCACTTGGGTATTCTTTTTGCAGGATAAATCAGAAACCCAAGGGACCCTCAAGCGCTTTCCAAGGTGAGCTCAAAATGAATTTGAGCTCAAGGTGAAAAAGATTAGAAGTGACAATGGGTCCGAGTTCAAGAATTTACAAGTGGAGGAGTACCTTGAGGAGGAAGGAATGAAGCACGAGTTCTCCGCTCCCTACACACCACAGCAAAATGGTGTGGTAGAGAGGAAGAACAGGACGCTCATAGACATGGCGAGGACGATGCTTGGAGAATTCAAGACGCCCGAGCGGTTTTGGTCGGAAGCTGTGAACACAGCTTGCCACGCCATAAACTGGCTCTACCTTCATCGCCTCCTTAAGAAGACGTCGTACGAACTTCTAATCGGTAACAAACCCAACGTTTCATATTTTCGTGTATTTGGGAGTAAATGTTACATTCTAGTGAAGAAAGGTAGGAATTCCAAATTTGCTCCCAAAGCTGTAGAAGGGTTTTTGCTAGGTTATGACTCAAATACAAAGGCGTATAGAGTCTTCAACAAATCATCGGGTTTGGTTGAAGTCTCTAGCGACATTGTATTTGATGAAACTAATGGCTCTCCAAGAGAGCAAGTTGATCTTGATGATGTAGATGAAGATGATGTTCCAACGGACGCAATTCACACCATGGCGATTGGAGATGTGCGACCACAGGAACACCAAATGCAAGATCAACCTTCTTTCTCAACCATGGTGCATCCCCCAACTCAAGATGATGAATAGGTTCCTCAAGAAGAGGCGTGTGATCAAGGGGGAGCACAAGAAGACCAAGTTGTGGAGGAAGAAGCACCACGGGCCCCTCCAACTCAAGTTCGAGCGACGATTCAAAGGAATCATCCCATCGACCAGATATTGGGTGATATAAGCAAGGGAGTAACCACTTGCTCTAGATTAGCTAATTTTTGTGAGCATTACTCTTTTGTCTCTTCTAGTGAGCCTTTCAGGGTAGAAGAGGCCTTGCTAGATCTGGACTAGGTGTTGGCCATGCAGGAAGAGCTCAACAACTTCAAGTGAAATGAAGTTTGGACCCTGGTGCCACGTCCAAAGCAAAACATTGTGGGAACCAAGTGGGTGTTTCGCAACAAGCAAGACGAGCACGGAGTGGTGACAAGAAACAAGGCTCGACTTGTGGCAAAAGGTTATGCCTAAGTCGCAGGTTTGGATTTTGAGGAGACTTTTGCTCCTGTGGCTAGGCTAGAGTCTATTCGCATTTTGTTAGCCTATGCCACTCACCACTCTTTCAGGTTGTTTCAAATGGACGTGAAGAGCACTTTCCTCAATGGGCCAATCAAGGAGGAGGTGTATGTGGAACAACCCCCTGGCTTTGAGGATGAACGGTACCTCAACCATGTGTGTAAGCTCTCTAAGGCGCTCTATGGACTTAAGCAAGCCCCAAGAGCATGGTATGAATGCCTTAGAGATTTTCTAATTGCTAATTCTTTCAAGGTTGGGAAAGCCGATCCAACCCTTTTCACTAAGACTTGTGATGGTGACCTATTTGTGTGCCAAATTTATGTCGATGACATAATATTTGGTTCTACTAACCAAAAGTCTTGTGAGGAGTTTAGCAGGGTGATGACACAGAAATTTGAGATGTCGATGATGAGTTGAACTACTTTCTTGGGTTCCAAGTGAAGCAACTCAAGGATGGCACCTTCATCTCACAAATGAAGTACACGCAAGACTTGCTCAAGCGGTTCGGGATGAAGGATGCCAAGCCCGCAAAGACACCCATGGGAACCGACGGACATGTCGACCTGAACAAAGGAGGTAAGTCAGTTGATCAAAAGGCATACTGGTCTATGATAGGTCTTTGCTTTATTTATGTGCTAGTAGACCAGATATTATGCTAAGCGTATGCATGTGTGCTAGATTTCAATCCGACCCAAGGGAGTGTCACCTTGTGGCCGTTAAGCGAATTCTTAGATATTTAGTTCCTACGCCTTGCTTCGGGATCTGGTATCTAAAGGGGTCTACCTTTGACTTGATTGGATACTCAGACTCCGACTATGCTGGATGCAAGGTTGATAGGAAGAGTACATCAGGGACGTGCCAATTCCTAGGAAGGTCCCTGGTGTCTTGGACTTCTAAGAAACAAACTTCCGTTGCCCTATCCACCGCTAAGGCCGAGTATGTTGCCGCAGGACAGTGTTGCGTGCAACTACTTTGGATGAGGCAAACCCTCTAGGACTTTGGCTACAATCTGAGCAAAGTCCCACTCCTATGTGATAATGAGAGTGCAATCCGCATGGCGGACAATCCTGTTGAACACAGCCGCACAAAGCACATAGACATCCGGCATCACTTTTTGAGAGACCACCAGCAAAAGGGAGATATCGAAGTGTTTTATGTTAGCACCGAGAACCAGCTAGCCGATATCTTTACCAAGCCTTTAGATGAGAAGACCTTTTGCAGGCTGTGTAGTGAGCTAAATGTCTTAGATTCGCGTAACTTAGATTGATCTATAGCATACATGTGTTTTATGTCTTTGATCATGTTCCTTTATGCATTTTATTGCTTATTTATGGTGCTCAAGTTGTGCAAGGGATCCCCGGACCTCACAAGTCCATGTGTGAATGATGCACATATTTAGGGGGAGAAATGCTACAACTTGACCCTTTGAGACTAATCGTGTGCTTGAGTTTACTTAATTTAGTCTCAAAGGTGGATTGAAAGAGAAAGGTGAACTTGAACCATGCAAGACTTCCACTGCACTCCGATGAGAGGGTAATTTACTCCAAGTTCATCTCCATGCCCTTATTGCCTTTTTACTCTTAGTTGACGATTTTTGTGAGGCAATGGGGTTTAAGGGCCAATAATGATCTCGTTTTGGTGCTTAGTACAAAAGGGGGAGAAATTAAGGCCAAAGCAAATGGATCAGCTACCACTTGAGAACTTTGAAAATAGTAGACTTAGAACTTTTGATTTGTCAAAATACTCTTATTGTCAAAATTTGGTCTCTTATGGGGAGAATTTATGATTATGAGAAAAAGGGGGAGTTTTTGGATCTTGATCATTTTCTCTCTTGGATTATCTCTCTTTATGCCCAAACAAGTGAGTTTGACTTAGAGATAGGAAAATGAATTTGATTTGCAAAAACAAACCAAGTGGTGGCAATGAACGATCCAAATATGTTAAATCTTGTAAAAGACAATTTTTGTTCTCAATTGCATTGATGTTGCACTTCTATTTGTTGTTTTTTGATGTGTTGGCATAAATCACCAAAAAGGGGGAGATTGAAAGGGAAATGTGCCCTTGGGCCATTTCTAGTATATTTTTGGTGATTAAGTACCCAACACATATTGAGTGAGTAATTATGTGCCAAATGATGGATGAAGTGCAAATCAACAAGAAGGTATGATTCTAGACTTAGTACATTGGTTTTTGTGTACTAATATATTTTTCTAAGTGCTAGAATCAGAGAAAAGAGAAAAAGGAAAAGACTTGGCTGGAGCAGCCAAGACTCAGCGTAGTCTGGCACACCGGACTGTCCGGTGGTGCACCGGACAGTGTCCAGTGCGCCAGGCTGGCTTCTGGCGAACTGGCCACTCTCGGGAATTCGTCAGCGGCGTACGACTATAATTCACCGGATTGTCCGGTGGTGCACCGGACTGTCCGGTGAGCCAACGGCCGCTAGCGCAATGGTCGGCCGCCAAATCCGCAGGCGACGCATGGCCCACTCCAACGGTCGGCAGGAGGCACCGGACAGTGTCCAGTGCGCCAACGGCTACATTTCTGCAACGGTCGGCTATGCCATTTCAGGAAGGCGATCTGCACAGGACCATGAACAGTGCATGTCTGGTGCGCCACCCGACAGAAGGCAAGAATTGTCTTCCCATATTGCCTTCAACGGCTCCTAGCTGCCTTAGGGCTATAAAAGGGACCCCTAGGCGCATGGAGGAGTCACCCAAGCATTTTTTGATCATCTCTAAGCACCAAGACTCCATTCTCGTGTATTTGATTCTTTGTGATAGTGACTTGAGCTCTATTTGAGTAGAGAACTCCTCGCATTGTGTTGTGAGCTCAAGTTGTGGCTTGTGTGCGTGATTGTGCTCGTGCTTTGAGTCTTGTGTGTGTTGCTCTCCCCTCCCTTACTTTCGTGCTTCTTTGTGATCATCAATTGTAAGGGCGAGAGGCTCCGAGTTGTGGAGATTCCTCGCGAACGGGTGATAGTAAAAGAAAGGAAAACACCGTGGTATTCAAGTTGATCATTGGATCACTTGAAAGGGGTTGAGTGTGACCCTCGTCCCGTGGGGCACCACAACGTGGAGTAGGCAAGTGTTATACTTGGCCGAACCACGGGATAAATCACCGTGTCTCTTGTGCTTGTTTTCTTCGTGACCATTGTGTTTCACAAGAGCTTGGTCCTTAGCCACTTGATTCTATTGAGCTAACACTTAACCAAGTTTTGTGGCTACAAGTATTTGATTTTTCAGGATCACCTATTCACCCCCCCCCTCTAGGTGCTCTCAAGGCCTCCTCCCTCTATGAAGTTAGTGGATGAATGGTCTCCTACTCCCGATAGCGAGGCTACCAAAAGTGACAAGAAGCAAGAGTAGTATAGTGTAGAAGTAGTAGTAATGTATAATAGGTAATGTAATCCTATTGTAAAATTCGAGTCTGTAACATTACCCTTTTCAGTAATGTAAATGGATGGTTTTCTTTGGCATATTATATTTTTGCAAATGTTTGTTGCCTCAGATGCCTTCCAAGACTCGTGCACAGGATGGAGCAGGGACCTCCCATGGGAGGGAAGCAACTCAGAACCCACCCCCAGTACCTCCAACGTTAGCTGAGGCCATCGCTGCCTTGGTTAACGTTACGGCCGACAACACCCGCTTTCTGCGGGAAATGGCGGGTCAACAATTACAACAACAAGGTGGGCGAGCATGTCAGCAAGGACCCCCTGAAACATCGTATTTGGATTTCTCCGAGACATGCCCTCGTTGTTCGTCAAGGCAGAATATCCTCTGGAAGCAGATGAATGGATCCGCGTTATCGAGCAAAAGTTCGGGCTTCTCCGATGTACGGAGATTCAAAAGCCCCTATTCGCAGCACAACAATTGCGTGGCCCTGCCAGCACCTGGTGGGGAAATTTTGTAGCCGTTCAACCGGCTGGTCATCAAATAACTTGGGATGAGTTCAAGTTGGCTTTCCGGGAGCACTATATACCTGAATGGGTGCTCCACATGAAGCAGGAGGAGTTTATGAAGCTGAAACAGGGTGGGGATACTGTCACTCAGTATATCAATAAATTCAACCACTTGTCTCAATATGCTATCGATCAAGTCAACACGGATCTAAAGAAGAGAAATTGCTTCATGAGAGGCCTTAATGATCGAATGCAACGAAAGATGGCCACCTGCATTGATCTTTCCTACGGAAGGGCTGTCAGTACTGCACTGGCAGTCGAGGCTAAATATGCAGGCTCTAGAAAATCCAAGGGTTACAGAGGCGATAGGCCCAGTCAGGGGTCTGAGAAAAGACAAAGGTTGGTAATCCGACCTTTTAATCCAAATCGCTCTTCACCGTGTCCACCCTCCTACCCTTTCAAACAACCGGTCTTCATTCGCCCCGCCACTGCCCCCACTTCAACCACTCAGCCGGGGCCACTGGTACTCGTTTCCCTGCCCTCCCCAACTCTTCAACTAGCTATTTCAACTGTGGAAAGTCCGGACACTTTATCAAGGACTGTCCATACCCGAAGCAGAATAAATCAAGTAATCAACAGAGTTTTGTGAATTCTGCTCAAGGAAAGGGAAACACGGCAAACAATACCGCGGGAAAAAGTACAAGGAAAACGGGACGGATTTATTATACTCAAGTGGCCACAACACCGGAAGGCGAACCGGTTATGATGGGTACGTTTCTAGTGGCCAATCACCCTGCAATTATTCTTTTTTATTCTGGCGCTTCGCATACTTTCATAAGCAAGAAGTTTGTGGAGCAATATTGCATTCCATACCATGAATCAAGTGAAGGGTTTAAAATTCATTCGCCTGGGGGACAAATATTTACTAAAGAAGTGGCTTTCCAAGTGCCCATAACATTGGCTGAACGAGACTTTCCTACTAATATGATTGTTCTAAAAGGCCAAGATATAAATGTAATTCTGGGCATGAATTGGTTGGCCCAACATAAAGCTATTCTCAACACTAATTTGAGAACTATCAAATTGAGTTATTGCCAAGAAGAGATTCTCTTGACCATCCCCATAGCTATTCCAGCTAAATCAATTGGCAGAGTATATGAAGCTATCATACCGGAGATCCAAGATATTCTGGTGGAATGTGAGTTTCCAGATGTCTTTCCAGAAGATTTGCCTGAATTGCCTCCAGAAAGGGATGTAGAATTTGTGATTGAGTTGAAGCCCAGTACGGCTCCTATTTCTAGAAGGTCGTACCGAATGCCTCCAAATGATCTGGTAGAGCTCAAGACCCAATTACAAGATCCATTGGAGAAGGGATTCATTCGGCCAAGCTCATCACCATGGGGTTGTCCAGCCATCTTTGTTAAGAAGAAGGACCAAACACTGTAGATGTGTGTGGATTATAGACCCCTTAATGAGGTTACCATCAAAAATAAGTACCCTCTTCCCCGGATTGATATTTTATTTGATCAACTAACTGGAGCGAGGGTATTCTTTAAGATTGACCTCAGATCGGGCTATCATCAGATCCGTATCCGGCCCGAAGATATACCAAAGACCGCATTCACTACGCGGTATGGTTTGTTTGAATATCTGGTTATGTCTTTCGGACTAACAAATGCTCCTGCCCACTTCACCTATCTTATGAACTCAGTATTTATGCCCGAGCTAGATAAATTTGTGGTGGTATTCATTGATGATATCTTAATATATTCCAAGAATGAAGAGGAGCATGCTCGGCATTTATGGATCGTGTTAACGCGCTTAAGAGAACATCAGTTATATGCTAAGTTCAGTAAATGCGCATTCTGGCTGGAAGAAATCCAATTTCTGGGACATGTATTATCTGCCAAGGGGATTGCGGTGGATCCCAGCAAAGTCAAGGATATTTTGGAGTGGAAACCCCCAACCACTGTACATCAAGTCCGAAGTTTCCTTGGACTAGCTGGCTATTACCGCTGATTCATACCAGATTTTTCCAAGCTTGTGAAACCAATCACAAGTTTATTGAAAAATGATACTAAATTTATATGGTCTTCAAAGTGTAATGAAGCTTTTGAATAGTTGAAGGTATTATTAACCACTGCTCCGGTATTGGCTCAACTGGATATTGAAAAGCCCTTTGATGTGTATTATGACGCATTAGGCAGTGGTCTCGGCTGTGTATTAATGCAAGAAGGCCGAGTAATAGCTTATGCTTCAAGGCAGTTGCGCCGGTATGAGGAACATTATCCAACTCATGATCTGGAGTTAGCTGCGGTGGTTCATGCCCTAAAAATCTGGCGTCATTATCTGCTGGGGAATATCTGTCATATCTATACATATCATAAAAGCTTGAAGTATATCTTCACCCAGTCAGAATTGAACATGAGACAGAGGCGATGGCTCGAGCTTATTAAGGACTATGAATTGGAAATTCATTATCACCCAGGCAAGGCCAATGTAGTGGCAGATGCACTCAGTCGCAAGGCTTCCTGGCATTGTCTAATAGTGAAGACTTCTGACATTACCTTATGCTAAGAAATGGAAAAGTTGAACCTGGGAATAATCCAACACGGAGCCTTAAATCAACTAAAGCTTGAGTTAGTCCTTTTACAACGGATAATGGATGCTCAAAAGGATAATGAGGGTATGAAGCACATCCGAGAGAAAATAGAGGCCGGAAAAGCCAATTGCTTTAGAAAAGATGATCAAGGTATTGTATGGTTTAATAACTGCATAGTTGTGCCTAAGAATGAAGAGATCCGCCAGCAAATTCTAGATGAAGCACATCTTAGTCGCTATTCTATTCATCCCAGAAGCACTAAGATGTATCATGATCTAAACAACATTATTGGTGGACAAAGATGAAAATCGAGATTGAACGCTATGTGGCAAAATGTGACACTTGTAGGCGTGTCAAAGCCATACATATGAAGACTGCTGGTCCATTACAATCTCTACCAATACCAACATGGAAATAGAAAGATATTAGCATGGACTTTGTTGTGGGATTACCCAGAACAACAAAAGGCTTTGACTCCATTTGGGTTATCATTGACCGACTCACAAAGATCGTCCACTTCCTTCCAGTCGAAGTAAAATATCCAGTAATTGCATATGCAGAACTGTACATTGCTCGTATTCTCAGTTTGCACGGTGTTCCAAAGACCATAGTGTCGGATCGTGGACCTCAATTCGTATCCAAATTTTGGGAAGAACTTCACAAATCCTTGAGTACCAAGTTGCTCCATAGTTCGGCCTATCATCCTCAAACAAGTGGTCAAACTGAGACGGTGAATCAAATACTTGAAGATATGTTGCGAGCATGTGTTTTGGAATTCCCACAGAAATGGGATGATTGTTTACCATTAGCAGAGTTCTCATATAATAATAGCTATCAAGAAAGTATTAAGATGGCACCCTTCGAAGCTTTATATGGACGATGATGTCGTACTCCGCTAAATTGGTCTGAACCTAGTGAAAGAAGTTTCTTCAGGCCTGATATGGTAAAAGAGACCGAGGAAAAAGTTCAACGAACAATTCATAATTTGAAAGAAGCTCAAGCTCGTCAGAAGAATTATGCAGACAAGCGACGACAACCCTTGTACTTTCTAGTTGGAGATTACGTCTACCTGAAAGTTTCACCGATAAAGGGTGTATCACGTTTTGGGGTTAAAGGGAAGTTTGCACCCCGATATATTGGTCCTTTTGCTATTCTTGAACAATATGGAGAAGTGGCATACTGACTCCAGTTACCCGAAACCTTGTCTGTAGTACATAATGTGTTCCACGTGTCTTAATTGAAGAAGTGTCTTTGGGTTCCCGATCGAACCATTAAAGTAACGGATGTTGCCTTAGAGCCAGACTTGACATATTCAGAGCACCCTATTCGAGTCTTGGATAAAAAGGACAGAATTACCCAAAGGAAAACTCTCAAGTTTTACAAGATACAGTGGAACCAACATTCCGAAGATGAGGCTACATGGGAAACTTGGGACTTTTTAGAAAAGAATTTCCTAGGCTTTTTAGCCTCATGTAATTTGTAAAGTATATACGATTGTTGTAATAAAGGAGTGAGTCCCAAACCACCCCTACCTTGTACCAAGAATAAGGAAATAAAAGTGTGAAGCATTTCCTTTTCCATTACTTGCCCTAGGACTTTTAATCTCGGGGCGAGATTCTTTTATGGGGGGAAGGATGTAACACCCCTGATGTTACTATTACTAAAACTTGAGCATAACATCATAAGCATTGGCATATCATATGTTTGTCACACCTAGAGTGCATTCACTAGGCAAAAATTTCAAACAAGTTGTATTGATATGACATTTTGTGAACAAAACCCTAGGGTAGAGTACTTAACCCTAGATTGGGCTTAAAGGGATAACCAAAGTTTAACCAAGAGAAAACTCCAAAGCTTAGTTATAATAATCATAAAATATCACAATGAGTGGACTAAAGTGGCATTAAAACCCTAAAAGTACCACAAACCCAAAATAGAACCCTAGAAAGCCCTAAACTTAAACCCTAGGGGGCTAAGTGCAAAATTAGTGCACTTTTGGACTAAAGTGCAAAAACTATGAAGTTAAGGTGTATTAAGTCGTATGGTTCACAAATATGTGAATTTGCAAGTAAAACCTTAAGATTTGGACCTAATTGCAAAAAGTCCTATTTGAAACCTATGGGCTAAGTCTGAATTTCAGTGGGATTAGCTCAACTTTGGAGCTCTATATCTTCCAAATTATTGAGAACTTGCCTAGGGTCAACACATCAAAAGTCTAGAGCTATTATAGGAGAATAACTTTGATACAGACATCCTCTTTAGTTGTTATACAAAAATTAAAGATATGGCAGCCCAAAGTTCCTTTGTCAGACTTGTATTGAATAACTGAATCTGAATCTGAAAGCAGAAGTGGTCGCTAGTGTTATTGACCGAACTTTGGGATCAAGATTATAAAGGATCTAGTGCTCGATTGAGTTTAGTTCCTATAGTCGAATTGCAGTAGGAGTATAGCTCCACAGCTTTGATACAGGTGAGTGATCATGTTGTCATACGAAATTTGAGAGTAAATCGCGCTCAAACTCGCTCAGTCAGGCGCACTAAAGATGATTTCCATGGTACAGTAACCTGCTCGGATCAGGTTCAGAGAACCTCGCCGCCGACGATCTACGCATCTAGATTTGCTCTGGCCGCCGCGATTCATGCTTGGCACGCAGAGGATATCCATGGGAAGGTAAAATATCTCATGAGGGAGTGGATTTGATCGCCGCTTGAAGATTATCCTCGTGACTGTTGCCCTTGTGACGTGGCCGGACCACCAGCCTCGTCGTGGAAGCGCCGGTGACCTCGGTTGCGCCACGCTGTAGCTTGTTACCATGCGGTAGTAATCATGGCACCCTTAGGAGTGTAATCCTTGCGTCGTTGCACCAATGAATGCCACGGACTCAGCTACCGTGTTCTTCCCAATCTCCAGCCGCCAGCACACCATGATCAAATTAAGCGCCACCACCCCTAGAGCCTATAAATTGAGCCCGCCCTCGGCTCCGTCATGTATTCAAGTAGCTAGCGCACCCATCCGCACCTCAGATCCTCCATCAGAGAGCTCCAATTTCACATTTCCCCTAACCCACTCAAGAACATCGCTTGGTTTGCCCTTGTCGTGGCCAGCTTGCTCCAGGTTCGTTCAAGCGCTCTGGTCGTTTGCTCTAGCGTCCTTAAGTCCTCAAGCTTCACAATCCCTTTGATTGAACTAGACCGCCCTGGGTTGCCGTGAACGCCCGTGTTCTTCCGTTGCCCATACGATCACCGTGGTCAGGGCGTTTTAGTGCGCCATTAGTGAAATTAATTTAGGGGAAACTTCGGTTGAGGTGTGAATTAGGTGCCAGTCGATGGAGAGCGTCGGTCATTGTGTAAATCGGCCAGTACAGGCACGCCGTTGATCAGTGTGTCGCCGTCCACCGTCGTGGACTGGACTCTGTGAAGACATAGGAGTTCGAGGGTTGATTTGAAAGTGTTAGTGACTGTCTAAAATAGTGTCTTGGACTCTTTCAGGTTATGCCAAAAGATAGGGACTTTCTTGCAAAGTCTACACGCGGGCATGGGCGCGCGCGTTCCCGCCCGTAGTTGGGCCGACCTAGGCCGAATTCGGTCTAGAACTATTCATAGTTTTTCTTTTTCCTTTTCTACGAGAGCTAAAACATTTCTAGAAAATTGTATAAAAATGATAAAATTACCAAACCAATTTTGCTAAGTCTCTAATTTCCTATGGTATTTAATAAAAATAGTTTCTTGATTTTTAGTCCAAATAGAAAATTATAGAGTATTTAAAATAGCCAAAAACCTTGTTCCTGGATTTTTAGAGAATAAATAATAAATCTAAAATTCACTAAACTTTTAGGATAAACTCTATATAATATTTAGAGGCCTTGGGTAAAGTTTGGAATGATTTGGACCATGTTTGATGCTTAGAACCCAAAACCCTAGTCCCCTGCCCTGTGAACTTCACTGTTGACTCCGGAAACCTTAAGTTCTCGGAGATCCATGAAGGAAAGTTGTATTCAAGAGTTTAGATAATAAAAATTTATTATCTTTGCACTCTCATGAGCATTACATGGGCATTCCTTATTATGTATGGTTATATTTAGAAAACAAAGAAGAAGTAGAAGTCGAAGAAGCGAAGACTTCACCACCACCACCTGAGGAACATCAGGCAGGCAACTGTTTCTATTTTGATATCTGTGGGATAGAGCCTGATTCACTAATAACACAAGGCAAGCCCCGGTGCATTTTCCACCTCCTTGTTGCTTTTAAAATCTTTCTCACTTGCTTGATGCATTAGGTGATAGGAGTTGTGTGCTAAACCAATTCCTGCATTTCCTTGGATTTGAGTACTTCCCCTTAAATCCCTGTTTTACAAAAGGTTTTTCTTATGCTTTGCTTTGCTTTAGAAGAATAAAATGTTTTGTTTTTACAAAAGATGATGTTGCAAAGTGGGAGGGATGTTTTCAAAAATAAAACTTGATGGTGGATCCATCATGGCCATGATGGATTCAACATCTGAAAAGATGTACCTCTGCCAGGTACTAAACTTTGGGTTTGAAATGATTAAGCTGAGACCAAGCGGGTGACTTGCACGAGAAGAGAGTCTCGGTGTAGTGTCTCCGTCTGAGTCGATTAAGGACCGTGCCGATGTAGGCTTGATGACCGAGGACCCTTTAACTGGTCACATGCCTCGTCATGGGTAAGCTTTGCCTCGGGCAGACTAATACCAGAATAAGATACCACACAATAGGAGTGGAGAGATGGCGAGAGTAGCGTGTACCCTCCGTGGCAAGAGGCTAAACGATGGTGTATCTGTGCTCTCGGTTCGCGTGAACCTGATCTGGTCTTAAGAACCCCGGTGGCGAGTTGACATATGCAAGGGTTAAGTGCTACATATGTCGTGTGATCGGAGATCCTCAATTGAGTATAATCGATTTGGATCGCCGTACCTTCGCGGTTTTGAAGACTTGGTCACTGCCCTATACGTAGAAATCCAGTAAAGCTGAAGGGTTGTTAAAGAAACTGGCTAGTGCAAGTCAAGTGATTGAACTAGGGTAGAGAGAACTCTAGATGCAGGTAATCTTACTTAACCTGACAATTAAAATTGGATTTTTAAGGATCCACTATTAGTAAGCATTTCTGTAAGCAGAGTCATTGATTATTGATAAGCCTTACCTTGACTCCCTTAAAGCCAACATATCCTTGAGAGTCTTTTACTTTGTCGGGTAAGTCTTGCGAAAGTACACTTCATACTCAGGGCTTTGTCCCATGTGGTTTTAGGTGAGGATGCGGTAAACTTTTGCTGCTTTTGTTCAAAGGTGGTGCCCAAGGAGGAAAACTAGGAGTAAAGCTTCGGGAGGAAAGGATCATCCGTTAAAAACTTTTTACTACTTATTCGGGAGGAGTTTTTGCCTCCCTTGTTTGTAATAATAATAATACTCAGCACTCCTATATTTGTTTCTGGTCTGTAATATTATAACTCTTTCTTACTTTTAATATAAGGTAAGTTATTGTAATTGCTTCCGCATTTTCGTACCTCCGATGCTTTGTGATGTCTGTGTGACGGGTGAAACGCTTTTGGGAAAGGAAACGAAAGCAGATACCAAACTTGTCAAGTGATTCTGGGGCACCTGCAGGGTTGTCTGAGGTCCGTTGGACAAGGACAACTGTAGGTGGGCCTAATGACTTGGGAGGTTCCGTCACAACAACACCATCATCATCATCATTGGTGCTTAAATTGTTGTTTTGATATCGGTAAGGGTGAACCTCTGGATTAACTTTATATGCAACCCACTAGGTTTTAAAACTTTTATGAGGATAACTCAAATAGTACACCTGATGCCCTTGATGTGCCAGGATGATATTGTTGTACTCATTGCCTTTATACCTTGATGCGTGCTTTACTTCCACCATCCCAAATTCGTCAACTCGCGTGCCAACATGTGGATCAAACCATATACAATCAAACGTCACAAGTCTCAAAGGTTTGTGACCTCCAAATGTATACTCGATTATGTCTTGAACAATACCATAATAGTCCTCCAATTGTCCATTGTCGCTATACAAACTTGCTACAACTCCGCTGTTAGCGGACTACACTAGAATCATCCCAGTGACCAATTGAGGACAAAACAACAGGTATTACTTGAAGCACACAATGTCAGCTATAGACAGATCATGCCAACGGGGAAACAATAGCCATCTTCATTACCCGCAATAGTGATTTGTTGCACAAAACAACAAATTTATTTTTATCTAAACCAGCACCACAGCATGAAGGTTATGCAGCGAATCACCTGTGCCGCGACGGTGTGCGAGTGAGTGGGGAAGAGCTGGGTGATGCACTGCGTCGCCTGAAGCTTGGAGCTCGGCGAGGCCGCCCGGCTCAGCGAGGCTGATGGCTGCCCGACGTCCGGCTTGGCGAGGCCGCCTGGCTCGGCGAGGCCGCCCGCCGCCTGGCTTAGCGAGGCCGATGGCCGCCCGGAGCCCTGCGCCGCCGGCCCCCACCATGACCGGACAGGGAGCGCGCGCTGCTAGGTCATGCACTGGGCCACCGGACAGGAGCGCGCGCGGCGGAGGTCAAAACGAGCAGGCACGGCAGAGGACTGGCAAGCGGATAGTGGGTAGGTGACGCGCGGCGGTAGAAGAGGATTGGGGATTAGGGTAAATTCCATAAGAGTGTCGGTGTGGAAAAAAAACCCACACTTTTAAATTAAAAGTGTCAGTTTCTGTGGGACCCCGACACTCTTAAATTGAGAGTGTTGGTGCAGTAAAACCCACACTTTTACTTCGATTAAGAGTGTCGGCCCCGACACTCTTTAAGTAACTGACACTCCTTCAACGTTTTCTTGTAGTGAAAGCTAGATTGTGATTGGCTCACTTAACCAACGATGATTGAACATATGGTTCATGGTTGCTATTTCAAATAGACCAGATCACCCACTACGAAGACCCTACCCGAGTGATGCTTGCCGGCTTGTTACTTCTGAAGGTGCTGAGATGAGTTGAACCATCAACTTCCTTTCAGACAGCCACTATTGGAGAGAAGGAACAGAGCAAAAATCCAGGATACCAAATGCCAACTATCGAGGGGGATATCCATAGAGCACTTCAAAAGGTGAGAGCTTCAAGGACAAGTGGCAACTGGTATTATAAGAGAACTCTGCCAAGGATAGCCAATGTTTCCACCTAGAAGGACAAGTTTGGGTAAAACATCTGATGTATGTTTCGAGGCACTAGTTTACCCTCTCGGTCTAGCCATCAAACTAGGGATGATAAGCCGTTGTGAGACACAGTTCCAAACCAACCAATTTGAATAATTCTTTCCACAATGCACTAGTGAAAATTATGTCACGGTCACTGATGAGTATCTGAGGGAACCCATGGAGTTTTAAGATATGATCCATATATTGATGAGCCACTACCAAGGCAATAAAGGGGTGATGGAGAGGAACAAAATAATTGTACTTGGAAAACTTGTCCACCACAACCATAATACAGTAAAAACGGTCTAAAGATGGGAGACCTTCTACTAAGTCCATTGTTACCACTTTGCAAGCACCATCAGGTATGGGCAAGGGTT
The DNA here is from genome assembly GCA_029449295.1 of Zea luxurians. Lineage (NCBI taxonomy): Eukaryota > Viridiplantae > Streptophyta > Magnoliopsida > Poales > Poaceae > Zea > Zea luxurians. The sequence continues at coordinate 89,708,031 of JAOPSE010000003.1, forward strand.
CAAGTAATCTTGGGTATCGAACCCTTTCTGTTTTTACTTGTTGACAGATGGAACAGTGAGCACACCACTGCTGAATTGATTTCTTCATGCCCCTCCAAATGAACAGTTTCTTGATCTTGTGATATGTGACCAAAAATCCCGAGTGTCCACCAATGGGGGTGCTATGAAATGTGTGGAAACCCTTGAGGAGAAATTTCGATCTTGCAGGTAAGAGGATTCGGTTCTTATATAGAATCAGGCCCTCTTTGATGGTGTAATCGCCTGATGGGGACTGAATTGCAAGTCCTTGAAGGGTAGATTTAGTGTCATCATGTTGAGATAAGAAGTTGATACCAATTGTAACCAAGTTGGCTATAAGGTAGACATAGCTGAGACTTGATCAGTAGGTAACATAGATAAGGCATCCGCCACTCGATTGTCCTGTCCTTTCTTGTAACAGATTTTATATTGCAAGCCCAATAGCTTGGTTAGAGCTTTCTGTTGCCACGGTGTTGTAAGATGCTGATCTTCCAAATGAACAAGGCTTCTTTGATCTATTCGAATAATGAATTTCGTGCTAACTAAGTATGAACGCCAATGTATCGCCGGTAATAGAATAGCTAAGCATTCCTTTTCATAAGTGGAAAGTCCTTGATGACGAGGTCCCAAGGATTTACTTACAAAGGCAATGGGGTGCCCTTACTGATGAAGTATTATGCCAATGCCTTTGTCGTTTGCATCGATTTCGATTGCAAAGGGCTTGGAGAAATCTAGAAGATCTAACACAGGTGTCGTGACTAAAGCCTATTTTAACACTGTCGGGGACCATAATTAGGGGTACCCTCAAGACGCCTAATTCTCAGCTGGTAACCCCCATCAGCATAAAGCTGCAGAGGCCTGATGGGTTTGATTAAGTCAGGGATCAGTCCATACGAGCGACTTGATCACGCCACGCCCGAGCCTAGCCTCGGGCGAGGGCAGCCGACCCTAAGATGACTCCGTCTCGCCTGAGGTCTCCTCTTTCACGGCAGACGCATCACCGGCTCGCCCGAGGCCCCGCCTTCGATAAGAAGTAACCCTGACTAAATCACCGCGCCAACCGACCAAATCCCTGGGGCCTTCAACGCAAAAGGTAAGACTGACGGGTAGCCAGGCTTGGCCGAAAGCGCCAGAGGAAGCTCCGCCCGACCCAGGGCTCGGACTCGGGCTAAGGCCCCGGAAGACGGCGAACTCCGCTCCGCCCGACCCAGGGCTCGGACTCGGGCTAAGGCCCCGGAAGACGGCGAACTCCGCTCCGCCCGACCCAGGGCTCGGACTCGGGCTAAGGCCCCGGAAGACGGCGAACTCCGCTCCGCCCGACCCAGGGCTCGGACTCGGGCTAAGGCCCCGGAAGACGACGACCTCCGCCTCGCCTGACCCAGGGCTCGGACTCCGCCTCGGCCTCTGCCGAACGACTTCCGCCTCGCCCGACCCAAGAGTTCGGGCTCGGCCTCTGTCATGCAGGACGGACTCGACCTCGACCTCGGAGGAGCCTCCACGACGCCCGACCTAGGACACAAGACCGCCACGTCAACAGGAAGCGTCATCATCACCCTGCCCTGAGCCGACTCGGGTCGCAGAGAACAAGACCGGCGTCCCATCTGGCCAGCTCCGCCAGATAGGCAATGATGGCGCCTCACTAGACCATGACGACGGCGACTCTCAGCTCCCTTACGAAAGCAGGGAGACGTCAGCAAGAGCACAGCTGTTCCAACAGTTGTCCCTCCGTCAAGCTCCACTGCTTCTCCAACAGCCACGACGCCACACCAACAGGGTGCCAAGATCTCTCCGGCTGCCACCTTGGCATGTACTTAGGGCGCTAGCTCTCCCTCGCTAGACACGTAGCACCTTGCTACACCCCCATTTTGTACACCTGGATCCTCTCCTTACGACTATAAAAGGAAGGACCAGGGCCTTCTTAGAGAAGGTTGGCCTCGCGGGAACGAGGGCAAGGGCAGGTGCTCTCTCGGGGCCGCTCGCTCCCCTCACCCGCGCGGACGCTTGTAACCCCCTACTGCAAGCGCACCCGACCTGGGCGCGGGACGAACACGAAGGCCGCGGGAATTCTCCGACTCCCTCACGACCCGGCTCCGGCCACCTCGCTCTCGCTCTCTCTCTCCCTCCCCCCTTCGCGCTCGCACCACGCGCTCGACCCATCTGGGCTGGGGCACGCGGCACACTCACTCGTCGGCTCGGGGACCCCCCGGTCTCGGAACGCCGACAGTTGGCGCGCCAGGTAGGGGCCTGCTGCGTGTTGACGAGTAGATTCCCGTCAAGCTCCAGATGGGCAGTCTCCAACGACCTCTTCAACCCGGGACGGTGCTCCGTTTCGGGAGCCTCGAGTTCATGTCTCTCGACAGCAGCTACGACATGATACTCCTTCCACCGCCGCGCGACAGCGACAATGGTGGCGGACAGCCCGCCCGCCGGCGGCGGAATCGACGACGCCTTTCCCGCGTGGGGGAAGGACAACTTTCGAGCTCGCTCCGTCCTCTCCCTCGCCATCGGAGGAGGAGACGGGGCGACCAAGGCCGAGCGGGAGGCTGCGCTCCGACGGCTGTCGAGCAAATCGACACCCCCAGCGCCCCAACGGAGGACACGCCAAGCGTCGCCCTCGCGTTCGAGGCAAAGGCGGGCGCCATCCCCCCGCAACACGTCGACCCCGAGCAAGTGGACGACGCCAGCACGCTCACGGAGGGCCTGCAGGACGTCGCCCTCGTACCCAAGACGACGGCGCGATCAGCCCCCGACGTGACTTCATCGCTCCTCGTCGACAAAAAGGTACCGACTGCTACCCATCTTTCGTCATTTCGACTCGGCCTCAACCCGCCTGGCGACCTCGCTTTGGCGGGCGCTCACGTTGAGGCGAGTGCAACCTCTCTGGGGTTTCGTGTGCGGTCGCCTCGGGACCGATTGACGGGTGTCTCGACCTACGGACCCTCTGGGTCCGAGGAAGATGACGACCCCAGCATCTGCTGGGATTTCTCCGGATTTGGCAACCCCAGTGCCATGCGGGACTTCATGACCGCATGTGACTACTGCCTCTCCGACTGTTCCGACGGCAGCCGCAGCCTTAACGACAAGGACTGCGGCCCGAGCCGCGAATGTTTCCACGTTGAGCTAGGGGATCCCTCCGGAGGCAGCCAACTCGGCATGCCGGAGGATGGCGATCTCCCTAGGCCAGCGCCTCGCGCCGACATCCCGCGGGAGCTAGCTGTGGTCCCCGTTCCGGCGGGGGGTCACGACCCACAGCTCGAGCAAGTCCGCGGGGCGCAGGCCGGGCTCGATGAGGGAGCAGGAGCGCTCGAGGCAATCCGCCAGAACATCGGGCAGGTATGGGCGAGCCAGCCCCCAGCCGGAGGAATACGTCACCTGCCCCAAGGTCTCCAGCACCGCATCGCCAACGATGCCAGGGACAGACCGCCACCCGCATCCGGCGGAACCGGTCAGGACCTGGCCGCTGCAGCGATGCTCCTCCGCGCGATGCCGGAGTCATCAACCACCGAGGGTCGGCGAATCCAGGGAGAACTCAAGCATCTCCTGGAAGGCGCTGCGGCCCGGCGGGCCGAGAGCTCTGCCTCCCGAAGGCAGGGGTACCCCTCGGAACCTCGTGCCGCGACTTCCCGACTCACGCGGGAAGCCTCGGTCTACACCGGGCGCACGCGCAACACCGCGCCTGCGGCCCCGGGCCACCTCGGCGACGAGCACCCTCATCGCGACCGTCGGGCCCGCCTCGACGAAAGGGTGCGCCGAGGTTATCACCCCAGGTGTGGGGGACGCTACGACAGCGGGGAGGATCGGAGTCCCTCGCCCGAACCACCCGGTCCGCAGGTCTTTAGCCGAGCCATTCGGCGGGCGCCGTTTCCGCCCCGATTCCGACCCCCGACTACTATCACGAAGTACTCGGGGGAAACGAGACCGGAATTATGGCTTGCGGACTACCGCCTGGCCTGTCAACTGGGTGGGACGGACGATGACAACCTCATCATCCGAAACCTCCCCCTGTTCCTCTCCGACACCGCTCGTGCTTGGTTGGAGCACCTGCCTCCGGGGCAGATTTCCAACTGGGAAGATCTGGTCCAGGCTTTCGCCGGCAACTTCCAGGGCACGTACGTGCGCCCGGGGAATTCCTGGGACCTCCGAAGCTGTCGGCAACTGCCGGGAGAGTCTCTCCGGGACTACATCCGGCGGTTCTCGAAGCAGCGCACCGAGCTGCCCAACATCACCGACTCCGATGTCATCGGCGCGTTCCTCGCCGGCACCACCTGCCGTGACCTGGTGAGCAAGTTGGGTCGCAAGACCCCCACCAGGGCGAGCGAGCTGATGGACATCGCCACCAAGTTCGCCTCCGGCCAGGAGGCGGTCGAGGCCATCTTCCGAAAGGACAAGCAGCCCCAGGGCCGCCCGTCGGAAGATGCTCCCGAGGCGTCTGCTCCGCGCGGCGCCAAGAAGAAAGGCAGGAGGAAGTCGCAAGCGAAACGCGACGTTCCCGATGCAGACCTTGTCACCGCCGCCGAGCACAAGAACCCTCGGAAGCCCCCCGGAGGCGCCAACCTCTTCGACAAGGCACTCAAGGAGACGTGCCCCTACCATCAGGGGCCCGTCAAGCACACCCTCGAGGAGTGCGTCATGCTTCGGCGCCACTTCCACAGGGCCGGGCCACCCGCAGAGGGTGGCAGGGCTCACGACGACGACAAAAGGGAGGATCGCCAAGCGGGAGAATTCCCAGAGGTCCGCGACTGCTTCATGATCTACGGAGGGCATGCGGCGAATGCCTCGGCTCGGCATCGTAAGCAAGAGCGTCGGGAGGTCTGCTCGGTGAAGGTGGCGGCGCCAGTCTACCTAGACTGGTCCGACAAGCCCATCACCTTCGACCGGGACGACCACCCCGACCACGTGCCGAGCCCGGGGAAGTACCCGCTCGTCGTCGACCCCATCATCGGCGACGTCAGGCTCACCAAGGTCCTGATGGATGGGGGCAGCTGCCTCAACATCATCTACGTCGAGGCCCTCAGGCTCCTGCGCGTCGATCTGTCATCCGTCCGAGCAGGCGCTGCGCCCTTCCACGGGATCATCCCCGGGAAGCGCGTCCAGCCTCTCGGACAGCTCGACCTCCCTGTCTGCTTCGGAACACCCTCCAACTTCCGAAGGGAGACTTTGACGTTCGAGGTGGTCGGGTTCCGAGGAACCTACCACGCAGTGTTGGGAAGGCCATGCTACGCGAAGTTCATGGCCATCCCCAACTACACCTACCTGAAGCTCAAGATGCCGGGCCCCAACGGGGTCATCACCGTCGGCCCCACGTATAAACACGCATTCGAATGCGATGTGGAGTGCGTGGAATACGCCGAGGCCCTCGCCGAGTCCGAGGCCCTCATTGCCGACCTGGAAAGCCTCTCCCGAGAGGTGCCGGACGTGAAGCGACATGCCGGCAACTTCGAGCCAGCGGAGACGGTTAAGGCCGTCCCTCTCGACCCCAGTGGCGACACCTCCAAGCAGATTCGGATCGGATCCGGGCTCGACCCCAAATAGGAAGCAGTGCTCATCGACTTTCTCCACGCAAACGCCGACGTCTTTGCGTGGAGTCCCTCGGACATGCCCGGCATACCGAGGGATGTCGCCGAGCACTCGCTGGATATTCGGGCCGGAGCCCGACCGGTCAGACAGCCTCTGCGCCGATTCGACGAGGAAAGGCGCAGGGTGATAGGCGAGGAGGTCCACAAGCTGATGGCAGCAGGGTTCATCAAAGAGGTATTCCATCCCGAATGGCTTGCCAACCCTGTGCTTGTGAGGAAAAAAGGGGGGAAATGGCGGATGTGTGTAGACTACACTGGTCTCAACAAAGCATGTCCGAAGGTCCCCTACCCTCTACCTCGCATCGATCAAATCGTGGACTCCACTGCAGGGTGCGAAACCCTGTCTTTCCTCGATGCCTACTCAGGGTATCATCAAATCAAGATGAAAGAGTCCGATCAGCTCGCGACTTCTTTCATCACGCCCTTCGGCATGTACTGTTATGTCACAATGCCGTTCGGTTTGAGGAACGCGGGTGCAACGTACCAGCGGTGCATGAACCATGTGTTCGGCGAACACATCGGTCGCACGGTCGAGGCCTACGTCGATGACATCGTAGTCAAGACGAGGAAAGCCTCCGACCTTCTCTCCGACCTCGAACTGACATTCCGGTGTCTCAAGGCGAAGGGCGTCAAGCTCAATCCCGAGAAGTGCGTCTTCGGGGTGCCCCGGGGCATGCTTTTGGGATTCATCGTCTCCGAGCGGGGCATCGAAGCCAACCCGGAGAAGATCGCGGCCATCACAAACATGGGGCCCATCAAGGACTTAAAAGGCGTACAGAGGGTCATGGGATGCCTCGCGGCCTTGAGCCGTTTCATCTCGCGCCTCGGCGAAAGAGGCCTGCCCCTGTACCGTCTCTTAAGGAAGGCCGAGTGCTTCACTTGGACCCCCGAGGCCGAGGAGGCCCTCGGGAACCTGAAGGCGCTCCTCACCCAGGCGCCCGTCTTGGTACCCCCAGCTGATGGAGAAACCCTCTTGGTCTACGTCGCCGCAACCACTCAGGTGGTCAGCGCCGCGATCGTGGTCGAAAGGCGGGAAGAGGGGCATGCTTTGCCCATTCAGAGGCCAGTTTACTTCGTCAGCGAAGTGCTGTCCGAGACCAAGATCCGCTACCCACAAGTCTAGAAGCTGCTATATGCAGTGATCCTGACGAGGCGAAAGCTGCGACATTACTTCGAGTCTCATCCGGTGACTGTGGTGTCATCCTTCCCCCTGGGGGAGATCATCCAGTGCCGAGAAGCCTCGGGACGGATCGCGAAGTGGGCGGTGGAAATCATGGGCGAGGCAATCTCGTTCGCCCCTCGGAAGGCCATCAAGTCCCAGGCACTGGCGGACTTCGTAGCCGAATGGGTCGATACCCAGTTGCCGATGGCTCCGATCCAACCAGAGCTCTGGACCATGTTTTTCGACGGGTCGCTGATGAAGACGGGAGCCGGCGCGGGCCTGCTCTTCGTCTCGCCCCTCGGGAAGCACCTGCGCTACGTGCTCCGCCTCCATTTCCCGGCGTCCAACAATGTGGCTGAGTACGAGGCTCTGATCAACGGATTGCGAATCGCCATCGAGCTAGGGGTCCGACGCCTCGATGCACGCGGCGACTCGCAGCTCGTCATCGACCAAGTCATGAAGAACTCCCTCTGCCGCGACCCGAAGATGGAGGCCTACTGTGAGGAGGTTCGATGCCTGGAAGACAAGTTCTACGGGCTCGAGCTTAACCACATCGCCCGGCGCTACAACGAGACTGCGGACGAGCTGGCGAAGATAGCCTCGGGGTGAACAACGGTTCCCCCGGACGTCTTCTCTCGGGATCTGCACCAACCCTCCGTCAAGATAGGCGACGCGCCCGAGGCACCCTCGGCCTCGTCCGAGGTGACCTCGGCCCAGCCCGAGCCATCCTCGGCTCAACCCGAGGAACCCTTGGAGCCCGAGGGCGAAGCGCTGCGCATCGAGGAGGAGCAGAACGGGGTCGTGCCAGATCAAGATTGGCAAACCCCGTACCTGCAATATCTCCACCAAGGAGAACTGCCACTCGACCGAGCCGAGGCTCGGCGGGTAGCGCGACGCGCCAAATCGTTCGTCTTGCTAGGCGATGAGAAGGAGCTCTACCACCGTAGCCCCTCGGGCATCCTCCAGCGATGCATCTCCATCGCCGAAGGTCAGGAACTCCTGCGGGAAATACACTCGGGGGCTTGCGGCCATCATGCAGCGCCCCGAACCCTCGTCGGGAACGCTTTCCGCCAAGGCTTCTACTGGCCAACGGCGGTGGCTGACGCCACTAGAATTGTCCGCGCCTGCGAAGGGTGCCAATTCTATGCGAAGCAGACCCACCTGCCCGCTCAGGCTCTGCAGACGATACCCATCACCTGGCCCTTCGCTGTGTGGGGTCTGGACCTCGTCGGCCCTCTGCAGAAGGCGCCCGGGGGCTACACGCACCTGCTGGTCGCCGTCGACAAATTCTCCAAGTGGATCGAGGTCCGACCCCTGAACAGCATCAGGTCCGAGCAGGCGGTGGCATTCTTCACCAACATCATCCATCGCTTCGGGGTCCCGAACTCCATCATCACCGACAACGGCACCCAGTTCACCGGCAAAAAATTCTTGGATTTTTGCGAGGATCACAACATCCGGGTGGACTGGGCCACCATAGCTCATCCCATGTTGAATGGGCAAGTGGAGCGTGCCAATGGCATGATCCTACAAGGGCTCAAGCCTCGGATCTACAACAACCTCAACAAGTTCGGCAAGCGGTGGATGAAGGAACTCCCCTCGGTGGTCTGGAGCCTGAGGACGACGCCGAGCCGAGCCACGGGTTTCACGCCTTTCTTCCTGGTCTACGGGGCCGAGGCCGTCCTGCCCACTGACCTGGAATACGGCTCCCCGAGGACGAGGGCCTACAACGAAGAAAGCAACCAAGCTAGCCGAGAAGACTCGCTGGACCAGCTGGATGAGGCTCGGGACAGGGCCTTACTACACTCGGCGCGGTACCAGCAGTCCCTGCGACGCTACCACGCCCGAGGGGTCCGACCCCGAGACCTCCAGGTGGGCGACCTGGTGCTTCGGCTGCGGCAAGACGCCCGAGGGAGGCACAAGCTCACGCCCCCCTGGGAGGGGCCGTTCATCATCGCCAAAGTTCTGAAGCCCGGAACGTACAAGCTGGCCAACAGTCAAGGCGAGGTCTACGGCAACGCTTGGAACATCCAACAGCTACGTCGCTTCTACCCTTAAGATGTTTCCGAATTGTTCATACACCTCGCACCCACGCAAAGTTTAGTCAACAAGGAAGGGTCGACCTCGCCTCGGCAAAGCCCGACCCTCCCTCGGGGGCTAAAAGGGGGGAAACCCCCTCTGCGTCAAAATTTTCCTCGAACAAAAAATCTCTTTTACCAGAACATCTTTCGTGCTTTTTGACTACTTCGAAAAGTGGGTCCTGGAAACGACGGGGTACACGTAAGCAGTCAAGGTTGACCGAGCCGAGGGACTCCTACGCCTCCGGGATACGGATACCTCACTCGTCACCTTGACACGGGGCAACTCACGCTTGGTGAAGCGGTTCAGATAATCAGCAGGCGAGTCTTAGTGCTCGAAAATGAGGAAAAAACACGGCTCCGTGCCGAAGTTACATACATGTTCAGGCCCCGAAAGCCAAAATGAACAAAAAACCCGGCACTCGAAGTGCCATTACAAACGGAACTCCGGTTCCCCCCCCCCCCCCCGCAGGTACGAACAACCCCACTCGATGGGGGTGGGCCTGCGGGGCAGCAGAAGACCGACGAACGGCACGTCGCCGCCCGCCCCGGCAGCGGCGACGATGAAGACGTCTGTCCTGGGGGCCCAACAGCAGCAATGATGGCCTCAGGGCGGATGCTGCTGCTGGGAGGCCCCCGCCCTTGACCAAACTCGAGAGGCAAGGACGGGCAGAAGGCCGTAGAGTCGGAGGTCGGTCCGTGGCCAACCTCAGCTGTCGCGCAGGCGGAAGAACCTCTTCCAGCTGCCGTGGCGGGAGGCGGCACCGGGGGCGGCTCCGAGATTGCTCGGCTCAGAGAGCCGGGCACGCGGCAGCTGTTGGCGCCACGGACGACTCCCGCCCTTCCCCCCGATCACTGAGGGAAGGAGCGGGTCACCACCCGCGCAGGGGCCAACCCCGACCCGGCACACGCCCCTCCTCAGGAAGGGGCGGATGCCGCAGCCCGGCTCGCTTTCCCCCACCATCAAGCCGGAGGTCACCACCCTGGGTGACCGCCGGTGGAGGGGTGCAGCCGGGCTGCATGATGAAAATCCTTGAAGCCGAACGATGGCTGAAAGGTACCAACTCCCACGGAGTTGCGTCCCTCCAACGATGGAGCGCAAAGACGGCGGTTCCCCCCATCCGGGAGCTCGGAAGATGGAGAGACACAATGCATAGGGGAGGAAGGAGACATGGTCGCCTTACGAAAGGGTCGCCCTCCTTTTAAAGGCAACTCCCCCTGCTTGCGCCCTCAACCGTCACGGGCTGAGTCTTCTCCAACACGCCTCCAAAGTCCTCCCCTGCGGCACGGGGGCTGGGGCCCGCCTGTCATGCAGACCGGCTCCAAGCAGAAGAAGCCGAACCGCCGCGCACGACGCACGCAACCGCCCAGCGGTTACAAGTAACCCTCCACTTTTGCCCGGACCAGCGGGCGAAAGGGGCAGGCGGCCATGCAGGCGGCATGCAACCGCGCCAAGTGGACGCGCCTCTCCGACTCCTGACAGGCCAGTGCGACGGCTCAAGCCCACGCGTCGTGCAACTGGCGCGCCGGGTGCTGCATGCGAACCGCTGTGCCACTCGCTCCACCACCGCACCTCCTCGATTGCGGAACCGATACCGCGATTCGAGGCGACCCAGCCCGCGACCCAGCAGCGCCAGCCTGGCGCAGCGGTCAAAACGCGGTCAAAAATGGGCCGGTAGTAATGACGGTGGCAGGCGCGCGAGAGCAGCGGTCACGCCATCTGCCAGGCTCACGTCCCATCCGGAGGCAGCAAGAGAACCCCCTCTCTCTCTCGGTGTGAAGACGACACGCCCGTGACCCGTTCCTCGAACGGCTCGCGCACGCACAACGGCAACCTCGCCAACTACTCGCCCCGGCGCATTAACTCCGCGGCTCGACGGACAGCGCTGCTGGCAGGAGCGGCTGGCGACGTTTCGCCTTCGCCAAAACGGCCACACCGAAAAAGGTACGCCACGACGTTCAATTTCGAATCCTTTTTCCCTTTTCCTTCTTTCTCTATCTCTTGCAACAGGGACCGGGAAAGAGGGTACCCTCAAAGGGATCCTTCCCCGTGAAGGAACTAGGCTCCGAGCCTCCCTACTGATCAGGGGTTCGAAGGCTGGCCCCCCGAGGGGTTCAACAGCCGCCTCAGATCGCGTGGGCCCGACACCCACTACTGGTCAGGGGTTCGAAGGTCGGCCTCCCGAAAGGTTCCACGACCGCCTCAGGCTACTAGGGCTCCGCGCCCATTACTGATCAGGGGTTCGAAGGCTGGCCTGTCGAAGGGTTCACAGTCGCCTCAGACGCCGAGCGAGGGATGACCAGGGGTACGTTCGATACATAACCAAGGCTCGGGCTGCGCTCCCGAGGTACCCTAGGACATTTCCGAGACCAGCGGGAACGACTCTGTAACGGAATCCCATCGGAGGGAGGCAACGAGCCCTCGGACCCCGTCGCTAGGGGACCGGGTCCGGCAGATCACCCGCAGGTACTTTTGGGCGTGCCTTCGGGCCCCTAGCCGACCCCCAACGAACGGGGCACGGACGTCCACTCGGATTACCCGATTGCAGCTCACCGGAGACACCATGTTCGGTGCCCATCGAGGGTAACATGGCGCTCTCCCCCCCTCCTCCTTGCGGAAAGGCGACGTAGGGGCGTATGTAAAAAGTCGAGTCTGTCCCTGATCGTCCTCTCGCTCCGTGCGGAGGCTCGGGGGCTGCTCTCGCAAACTCGGCTCCGGCCGAACCGTTGACAGCGTCAACATACCAGCCCGAGAACTTGGGCCCCGACAGTGCACCTGGGCTACGCCCTGCTCGCATGAGGGAACCGCCAGACCAGCCGAGGCATTACACAAGGCATTAAGACCTCGAAGGAGTGAAACCACTCCTCCGAGGCCTCGGGGGCTACACCCGGCGGGTGCGCTCGCGCGCACCCACCGGAACAAAGTACCACCGAGAAAGGCTGGTCCCCTTGCAAAAAAGTGCGACGCAAGCCTCCAAGCGAGTGTTAACACTCTCTTCGAGGCTCGGGGGCTACTGTCGGGGACCATAATTAGGGGTACCCTCAAGACGCCTAATTCTCAGCTGGTAACCCCCATCAGCATAAAGCTGCAGAGGCCTGATGGGTTTGATTAAGTCAGGGATCAGTCCATACGAGCGACTTGATCACGCCACGCCCGAGCCTAGCCTCGGGCGAGGGCAGCCGACCCTAAGATGACTCCGTCTCGCCTGAGGTCTCCTCTTTCACGGCAGACGCATCACCGGCTCGCCCGAGGCCCCGCCTTCGATAAGAAGTAACCCTGACTAAATCACCGCGCCAACCGACCAAATCCCTGGGGCCTTCAACGCAAAAGGTAAGACTGACGGGTAGCCAGGCTTGGCCGAAAGCGCCAGAGGAAGCTCCGCCCGACCCAGGGCTCGGACTCGGGCTAAGGCCCCGGAAGACGGCGAACTCCGCTCCGCCCGACCCAGGGCTCGGACTCGGGCTAAGGCCCCGGAAGACGGCGAACTCCGCTCGGCCCGACCTAGGGCTCGGACTCGGGCTAAGGCCCCAGAAGACGGCGAACTCCGCTCCGCCCGACCCAGGGCTCGGACTCGGGCTAAGGCCCCGGAAGACGACGACCTCCGCCTTGCCCGACCCAGGGCTCGGACTCCGCCTCGGCCTCTGCCGAACGACTTCCGCCTCGCCCGACCCAAGAGTTCGGGCTCGGCCTCTGTCATGCAGGACGGACTCGACCTCGACCTCGGAGGAGCCTCCACGACGCCCGACCTAGGACACAAGACCGCCACGTCAACAGGAAGCGTCATCATCACCCTGCCCTGAGCCGACTCGGGTCGCAGAGAACAAGACCGGCGTCCCATCTGGCCAGCTCCGCCAGATAGGCAATGATGGCGCCTCACTAGACCATGACGACAGCGACTCTCAGCTCCCTTACGAAAGCAGGGAGACGTCAGCAAGAGCACAGCTGTTCCAACAGCTGTCCCTCCGTCAAGCTCCACTGCTTCTCCAACAGCCACGACGCCACACCAACAGGGTGCCAAGATCTCTCCGGCTGCCACCTTGGCATGTACTTAGGGCGCTAGCTCTCCCTCGCTAGACACGTAGCACCTTGCTACACCCCCATTTTGTACACCTGGATCCTCTCCTTACGACTATAAAAGGAAGGACCAGGGCCTTCTTAGAGAAGGTTGGCCTCGCGGGAACGAGGGCAAGGGCAGGCGCTCTCTCGGGGCCGCTCGCTCCCCTCACCCGCGCGGACGCTTGTAACCCCCTACTGCAAGCGCACCCGACCTGGGCGCGGGACGAACACGAAGGCCGCGGGAATTCTCCGACTCCCTCACGACCCGGCTCCGGTCACCTCGCTCTCGCTCTCTCTCTCCCTCCCCCCTTCGCGCTCGCACCACGCGCTCGACCCATCTGGGCTGGGGCACGCGGCACACTCACTCGTCGGCTCGGGGACCCCCCGGTCTCGGAACACCGACAAACACTCTAAAGGTTGTCTCATGTTCATCATGCCACACAAATACCTGCCCCTTCTTGAGAAAATTGGTGAGATAATGACTTATCACACCAAAGTTGAGAACGATTTTCCTATAGTACCCAGCAAGACCCCAACAACTGTGGACCTCTTTCACTGATTTTGGTGTTGGCCATGACTGGACAGCAACTACGTTGGGGGGATCAGTTACTACACCATCTTGACTAATTACATGTCCCAAATAGTGCAGCCTAGTTTGAGCAAAGGAACATTTGGACAGGTTAACTTTGAATTGATGTTGCTGCAAGGTAGCAAAGACTGCTTTCAAATGTGTGAGATGATCCAACCAAGTTTTGCTATAGATCAATATATCATCTATGAATACCACAACACATTTGTGAAGGAACGATGCTAACACTGAATTCATAGTCAACTGGAATGTTGTAGGTCCACTAGTCACACCATAGGGCATTACCCTATACTCGAAGTGACCATTGTGAATTTGGAATGCTGTTTTCGGTATGTCTTGGGGTCCATCTGAATTTGGTGATACCCGGAGCTCAGGTTTAAACTAGAGAACCACACTTCCCCTTGAAGTTCATCCAACAATTCATCTATGACTGTTAGAGGGTACTTGTTTTTAACTGTGAGAGCATTAAGGTGGCAATAGTCAACACATAGACGGCAGTCACCAATTTTCTTTCTAGCCGATATTATAGGAGAAGCGAACGGGTTGGTGCTAGGTTGGATCATGCCATTGTGAAGGAGTTCGGTAATTTGTCTCTCAATCTCGTCTTTTTGGGCTAGGTTATAGCGGTAGGGTCAAAGACGAAATGGAGATGTTCCATGTAACAAGAGTATAGTGTGAGTGTGAGACCTAGGTAGTCATAAACCAAAAGGCTTGTCAAATAGGGTAGCAAACTTTTGAATTAGAAGTTGAATTTCTTTAGGTAGGATATCAGAAGACGAACTGTTATCCATAGAATGTAACTGCAGAATGCACAAAAGTTCATCCAAGAGGTCTAGGTGGACGAGTTGAGGAGCAGAAATTGGTTCCATGTTGGACAAATCTGAAACCAAACCATGGAGAACTACTCTTTCGCTGTTAGTGTGAAAAGCTAGCCACTGTTCTTGCCAGTGAATTTCCATGGGGCTGTTGAAGGATAACTAGTCCATGCCCAAAATAACATCATAACAAGTTTAAGAGCACCTAGAGGGAGGTGAATAGGTGATCCTATGAAATCAAACACTAAATAGTCACAAATTTGATTATAAAAGTGTTAGTGTGAGTTAATCAAGTTGCTATGAAGCGAGCTCTTGCGAACAAAACAATCACAGACAAAAGTAGCACAAGAGACACAGTGTTTTATCACGTGGTTCGGCCAAGTATAACACTTGCCTACTTTCACGTTGTGGCGTCCCAATAGACGAGGGTTGCACTCAACCCCTTTCAAGTGATCTAATGATCAACTTGAATATCACAGTCTTTTTGTTTAGTGTTCTTCTCCCGTTTGCGAGGAATCTCCACAAGTTGGAGCCTCTCGCCCTTACAATATAGATCACAAAGAAACACAAGAGTAAGGGAGGGGAAGCAACGCACACAAGACTCGAATCCGCAGCACACACACGCACACAAGCCAAGACTTGAGCTCGAAACACAGCACAGGGAGTTTACAACTCAAACGGAGCTCAAATCACTAACACAACGAATCAAATGCGTGGAGGCAGAATCTAGGAGTTTTAGGATGCTTAGTGAATGCTTGGTGTACTGCTCCATTGTAAGATCTAGGACACCGGCTAGAGCGGGGTGAATAGACGGTTTTGACTAAAATAAAAAACACTAGAGAAATTTAATCAATATGATAAGAGGTATAAATTCTCTAGTGACAACAAGTAAGCAATCTATGAGAAACAACTATGGTAATCGTATATAAGAGAGACAATATGTGAAATACTAATTACTTGCACGGTTATAAGTAATGCGAGAAGAGAAAGACACTGGATTTTATCCCGTGGTATCGGTGATTTGCCGATCACCCCTAATCCACGTTGAGGTGGACTTCAAGCTCTCACTTGCTCCTCTATCAACATGCAGCTTGATCTTTGAGCCAAGTGGACAAGAAATCACTCAATACCTCGTTTCCACTAGCGTCGCCTTTGCCGCTCCGGCGAGGTAGGCGCGAACCCCTCACAATCGACACTACGGCTCCTCCACAATCTTCTTGGAGAGCTCGACGGAGACAACACCTGAGCCGTCTAGGAGGCGGCAACCTCCAAGAGTAACAAGTCGATGACGCTTGCCCGGTGTACCACCTAGTGCCTCAAGAATCACCAATGGATGCAAATGCACTAGGAACTCTCAATCTCTCACTAGAATACAATCTCAAGTAAGGAGTGTGAGAGAATGAGTGGGAGGATCACAAATGAGCTCAATGTGTGCAAGGAATGGCCAAGAGAGCCCTCACACACAAGCTCCACTTCTATTTATAGCCCACCTCAAAATTCTAATTGTTATGTGCAACTAGCACAGTTTCTGCGCACATGCGGACGGTCCGCGCCCTTAGGCTGGACGATCCATCGTACAAGTAACGGCTAGTTTTCCCGTTTGAAATCTGTCAAAGCTGTCAGAAAAGCGAGGTTCAGACAGTCCACCAACCTTGGCCGGACCATCCGAGACCTGGCAACTTGGAGCACTAGAGCTCTGACCATGAAGAGTTAACACACGCGGACTGTCCGCCATACAAGGTCGGATGGTCCGCGACCTAGGAGTTAGCACTATCCGAGCTTAGGCCTTAGACATTTCGTAGTGCAAGTGCCCAAAAACACACAGTCCCTACCCAAACCAATTTGGCACCTGCGGACGGTCCGCCGATCCTGGCCGGACAGTCCACACAATAGTACAGGGACTATGTAGAGAGCAACCCTCTCTGGTCAGGACTGCAGATGATCCAGCCCCAAGGCCTAGACGGTCCATAGTACAAATGTACAGGATCAGTCCGAAGTGAACATACTTCGGATCCCACTGGATGGATCGCGGACGGTCCGCCCACTTGGCCCGGACGGTCCACCAACCCCATGACTTAGCAACTTTTTAAACATGCTTTCGAAAAGATTTTTAACTCTCGAAACTTGAAGCATTTTTAGTCCTCATGCAAATGCAACTACTAGATGCTCTATGAGGCACTAAGTTTTACATAGACCAAAGTCATTGACCCCTCTTAATAGTACGACCATCTAGCCTACTAATCCGGTCAAATGTCTTCTCTAAACTCCTGGAGAACGGCAAAAACAAAAACCTACGTTATACCTTTGCCTTCACTTGATCCACAACCAATGCTTATAAGTCTCCATGATTTTCTGTTCTATGTGGTCCAACCTGCATTCTTATTTCTCCAAGAATCGTTAGTCCACAAATGGTTGTCATTAATTACCAAAACATCACTAAGGGGCCTAGATGATTCACAATCTCCCCCTTTTTGGTAATTGATGACAACACTACACATTTTATCCAAGAGAAGTTTTGATTTTCAAATCTTCCTCATACCTTAGGTGTAAGAAGGATTTTAGAGACGAGTTTCATAAGACTTATCTTGATTTGAAGTTCCGTCCGAGAGATAGATAAGTCTCAACAAAACTCACAGTGTAGGAATAGCTCCCCCTATATGTGTGCATGATATTTCTAGTTGAAGATATGACACACATAATCAATCGTAGTTTTGATGGAGATCTTCCTACAGTCATGGTTATCGAGGCATACAAGAAGTAATATGTAAAATAAGCGCAGCAAATTTAATCACTCCTCGATCAACCATTCACAGAATAATTCGAACTAATAGAAACATAAGATTTAACAAACATAGTTCAATCCACAAAATATTACAAACATTTGTCCACAAACATAAGACATAGATCACCAAATACATAAGACATAAAGTTCAAATAGTAAACATGCATATGCAAAGTCTCAATGTCCACATGAGCTCCCCCTTAATATGACACCCCAACTTTTCTTCTCTTCTCTCCCCCTTTGGCATAAATTGCCACAAAGGAGGGGTCTCACTGATCACCAGGTGGAGGGTACATGTTGTAGTAATGGGTGCTGAAAGTGTCGAAAAGAGAGGAGAACTGCCCGAAGTCATTCTGGAGCTGCTGTTGCCTCTGACGGATATCCTGGATGCTTTCATTGGTGGACAGGTTGTCAAACTGACTGGACAAGGCCCCCATATTATCCTGAAAGCTCTGCTGCATGTTGTTCATTCTAGTCATAAGTGGATCATGAATAGTGTCTTGGATGTGAGTGCAAAACTCAGAAAGCTTAGAGTTTAGCGCATCAAGGTTATCATCAAAGCGAGTCTGCATGGCATCCATGCGTTGGTCCATATGGGTCATCGTGCCCTGAAAGCAGCCATCCATATGTGTCTGGAGCCCTTGCTGCATGTGTTGGAAGTAGGGGTCAAAATAGCCTGGACCAGGATGCTAGAACTGCTGAGGCTGAGGAGGAGGAGGAGGAGGAGGCATTTGCTTAGCTTCATCAGCCTCAGGAGCAACTTCTTCATCATCTCCAGCTTCTTCCTCATCATCTAGGAAAGGAGTAAGAGGCCTAGTGAGGAAGGCAATCTCATTCTTGAAAGGCCTAAATGGAGTGTGAGTTATCTCACAGTGCCCCTCAAATCTGGTCTTAGCCTTGATGAGAGCCATGATGTATGGAGCTTAAGCCAAGTTCTGGTTCTTGTCAATCTTGAGGTCATTCAATTGCCTCATCATAAATAGCACCACATTCATTACCTCACCATTCATGACATGGTGGATAATGTTCTAGAACTTATCTCTGATCTTGTTCTTATCTCCACTCTTTGGAAGAATTGTTACTCTGGCAATCTTGTTAATCATAGCAGGATGATGCCTCAGTCCTGCAGTCTCACCAAACCTCCTAGGAATGCCCAGCCTCGCTGGCTCATAGAACTGCACAAATTCTTCAAAGTTGTCCTTAGTATACAAATCAATCCCAGCTGAAATTGTATCATAGTCCAAACTGTTTGCAGTAGCAAACTCAGCAAAGGTTGCAGAATACCTCTTAAAGCCAATCATCCAAGTGATTTACTGCTCATCAATGTCAATCTCAGCAGTTGCCAGGAACTGTTTCACAACCATTTCACTGAAGTCTACCTTCTGGCCCATAAAATCATAGAGACCACATGCCTCGAACTTTGGAATCAATCCCTCCATGACTGACTAACCCAGCATAAAGTTCCAATCAATAATTTGATGCTTGTGAAAATTAGTGTCCATTAGGGTTCCCCAGAAGACATCAAACTAAAGCTGAGTATGAAAAAACTGAATGTTTTTGTCTGAGGGCAGATCATACTGATTAACTGTCCTCCTGGAGCAGTACTCAGCCATAGTAAATCTTCTCTTTGGATAAGTCCATCCTGTGATGTCAATTGGATAGTCTGGATGAGCATGTGGAACATCCTCTGTGTCCATAGAGATGCTGCCCCCAGCTGACGATTGGGCCTTAGAGTCTGTAGTTGGATTATAATCTACATCATCCGCACGATGGTGCTTTGACTTGAAACGACCTGCAAGCTTCTTCTTAAGACCACTCAGACCACGAGATGAAGACATGGTTGATGAACTCCCAACAATCTCTCGGACAGTCTGTGTGCAAGTTCGCTTCACCGTCCGCTCACAATCGACAAGAGCCACCTTTTGGCGTGTGGAGTGTGAGAGAGAGAGAGACAAGCGTTGAAAGTGACACTCTGACTGCCTCTGCCCGACTTATCTGCCTGTCACGGACGGTCCATGAGGGGTCTGCGGATGGTCCGCGCCCTGTTAATTTAGACGGTCTGCTCTGCTGACTCGGACTGTCTAGATCTTGATACGGCGGACGGTTCGCGGTCCTTACCCGGACGGTCCGCGGCCTGATACTCAAATCTCCAAACTTTGTCCACTTTCTGATTTTGAATTTCAAATTTGATTTGTCGCTTATATATGGACATTTTGACCAATCCAAGGGTTAGTATGCATGCATATACATATTATGTATTTGAGGAATACAAATTTTCATATAAAACTATTTAGATCAAACAAGAATAAAAAATTCATAAAAAATACCCAATAAATAGCCTAGAGAGCATATTTAGAAGTGAAATGCAATACTACACATGTGTATTCAACCTCAAGCCACGTTTGAGAGATCTATCACATTCATTTCACTTCTTAATGTGCAAAACCTCGTTTCATCTAGTGGCTTTGTGAATATATCGGCCAATTGATCATGTGTGCCAACCGAATATATAGTGATATCTCCCTTTCCAACATGATCTCTCAAGAAGTGATGACGTATATCAATATACTTCGTTCTTGAGTGTTGGACTGGATTTGTAGCCAATTTTACCGCACTCTCATTATCACACATGAGAGGCACATTCTTAAAAATGATCTCATAATTCAATAGAGTTTGTTTCATCCATAATAATTGAGCACAACAATTACCGGCCGATATATATTCCGCCTCGGTGGTAGAGAGAGCAACGGAATTTTGCTTTTTAGAAGACCATGAAACAAGAGACCTCCCAAGAAATTGACAACAATTGGAGGTGCTCTTCCTATCAACTTTGCAACTCGCATAATCCGAATCCGAATATCTAATTAATTCAAATTGAGCACCTTTGGGATACCATAGACCAATATTGGGAGTATACTTCAAATATCTTAGAATTCTTTTTGCCGCGTTCAAGTGAATCTCTCTAGGTGAAGCTTGAAATCGAGCACACATGCAAACACAAAACATAACATTGGGTCTAGATGCGGTAATGTAAAGCAAACTACCAATTATTGAGCGAAAAAGTTTTTGATCAACCATAGTACCTCCCTTATCTAAGTCTAGATGACCATTTGTTGCCATAGGAATCTTGATAGGCTTTGCATTCTCTAAGCCAAACTTCTTGAGCATATCCTTCAAATATTTTGATTGACTTATAAAGATTCCATCTTTCAATTATTTGATTTGAAGACCGAGAAAGAAGCTCAATTGTCCTATCATAGACATTTCAAATTCTTTTGACATCATTTTTCAAAACTCCTCACAAAACAATTCATTAATAGATCCAAAAATAATATCATCAACATAAATTTGACAAACAAACAAATCTTTGCCAATTCTTTTAGTGAATAGGGTAGTGTCAACCTTCCCAATTTTAAAGTCTTTGGAAAGCAAGAAATCCCTAAGCCTTTCATACCAAGCGCGTGGGGCTTTCTTAAGCCCATAGAGAGCTTCAGAAAGCTTGTACACGTGGTTAGGCCTTTTGGGATCCTCAAAACTGGGAGGTTGTTCAACATACACTAGTTCACTAATCTTACCATTTAGAAAGGCACTCTTTACATCCATTTGGTAGAGCTTGATATTATGAGCACAAGCATAAGCAAGAAGGATCCGGATTGCTTCCAATCTTGCCACGGGAGCAAATGTCTCACCGAAATCCAATCCCTCTATTTGAGTATACCCTTGTGCCACTAATCTTGCCTTGTTTCTTACTACTAATCCATCTTCATTATGCTTGTTGCGAAACACTCATTTGGTACCAATAACATTGTGGTTCTTTGGTCTCTCAACAAGCTCCCAAACTTCATTTCAAGTGAAGTTATTTAATTCTTCATGCATTGAATTCACCCAATCAACATCAAGTAGAGCTTCATCTACACGGTTAGCTTCCATACAAGATACAAAAGAGAAATGTTCACAAAATGAAGCTATACAAGAGTGAGTTTGAACACCCTTACTAATGTCACCCACAATTTGATCAACTGGGTGATCCTTTACAATAGAATGATGGATTCTTAATACCATTTGAGAATTACTAATTGAAGCATGAGGAGGGACCAAATGACTTGAAGTATCTTGATCATGAGCATCCATACTTTCATCATTTTGTTGGCTTTGGTGATTTTCTTCATTTAGGGTTGAAGAGGATGGAATGACAACCACACTATTATCATCATCATCTTATCTTGGCTTTATTTCACCAATAGCCATTGTTTTCATAGCATTTCTCAATTGAGCTCCACCAACATCATCAAGATTATCGTTTTCATCTTGAGACCCATTTGTTTCATCAAACTCAACATCATATGCTTCTTCAATAATACCATGAGTCTTGTTGAAAACTCTATAAGCCTTGCTATTTGATGAATATCTAAGTTGAAAACCCTCATCACATTTCTTCTCAAATTTAGAGAGTCGGCTTCCCTTTCTCAAAATATAGCATTTGCAACCGAATACTCTAAAGTATGAGATATTTGGCTTTCTACCAATGAGCAATTCATAGGGAGTTTTCTTCAAGAACTTGTGACAATATAGCCTATTTGATGAGTGACATGCGGTGTTTATGGCTTCAGCCTAATAAGAATCCGACACATTATATTCCGCTAGCATAGACCTAGCCATATCAATGAGAGTCCTATTCTTCCTTTCAACAATACCATTTTGTTCTGGAGTATATTTGGAAGAAAATTCATGTTTAATACCCTTGTCATCACAATATTCATCAATTCTAGCATTTTTGAATTTTGACCCATTATCACTTCTAACTTTCTTGATATCAAAATCAAATTGGTTTTGAGCCAATATAGCAAATGACTTGAATGTTTCAAACACATTAGATTTATCCCGAAGAAAGTAAACCCAAGTGAATCTAGAATAATCATCCACAATCACAAGGCAATAGGAATTTCCGCCAATACTCACAAAAGATGTTGGCCCAAATTAATCCATGTGAAGTAATTCCAAAGGCCGATGAGTAGACATTTGACTCTTATTTGGATGAGTATTTGCCACTTGCTTCCTGGCCTGACAAGAGCTACACAATTTGTTCTTCTCAAATTTCACATCTTTCAAGCCACGGACTAAGTCATGTTTGGTTAAACGATTGAGTTGCTTCATTCCAACATGACCAAGTCTTCTATGCCATAACCAACCTAGTGAAGCCTTTGAGAATAAGCAAGTTGTGAGCTTTGCCTCACTGGATGAGAAATCAACAAGATAAAGATTTTCATATCTAAAGCCTTTAAACTTGAGATTGCTACCATCAACACTAGAGATAATAACATTATCAACGGTGAAATTGCAACTAAATCCTAAATCACATAATTGAGCTATGGATAGTAAATTAAAATTCAAAGACTCAACCAAGAGCACATTTGATATGGAATGATCATTCGAAATAGCAATTTTACTCAAGCCTTTAACTTTTCCTTTGCGATTATCTCCAAATGTGATACTATCATAACTTGAGAAATCTTCCTCACTCATTTGGGTGAACATTTTCATATCTCCGGTCATGTGTTGGGTGCATCCACTATCCAACACCCAATGATTCCCTCTTGCCTTATAGTTCACCTACAAAAGGAAATCAATCTCTTTTAGGTACCCAAACTTGCTTGGGTCCTTGGATGTTAGTGACCAAGGTCTTTGGCACCCAAATAGCTTTCTTATTATTGCCAACAATTGAAGTACCAACAAATTTAGCATGAACACCTTTTGCATTATGAGAAAGAACATAACAATGCTCAAAATAAGTGGAGGATACATTCTTGAGCTTAGGACAATTCTTCTTGATATGTCCCTTCTTGTGACACTTGTGACACACTTTGTCACATTCTTTCACAAACAATGTCTTTTGCTTTACAAAAGCATTCTTTCCTTTCTTGGGAACATATCCAAGACCCTCACGATTAAGTGAGCATCGTTGACTTCCCAATATGAAATCCAATTTAGCCTTTCCACCATATGCCTTCTCAAGATCATGGGTTAGAGCATTCACTCTATCTACTAATACTTCATTCTCAACAATGATTTGTGATTCATCACGAGCAATATTATCATTCATAAGAGAAATTTTGCATTTATCACAAATAGAGTTAGTAGGTTGTGGTTCACTTGAAGGACTATCAAGTAAGTCACAAGTGACTCCAACATCCTCGGTGACCACCACAACTTCATGCATAATAGATGAGTTTTGAGCTTCCGCAAGCTTCTCACAATTCTATTTTAGATCGTTGTGAGAGGTCTTGAGCTCCTCAAATGACACTTGGAGGTTTTTATACAATTCCTTCAAGGTCTTAAACTTTTCTTTTTCTTTGTGCATGTAGTCATCGGCCTCACCTAACATTCTAACAAGATCATCATATGAATAGCCATCATCATCAACATCATCATCATCATCTATATCATTTAAATCGGTGATGATTTTTACCTTAGCATCTCCCTTTGCCATGAGACAATAGGGGATAAGAAAAGTGAAGGGGCTTCCTTGATGGCAATTCTGGCATTAAGCTTGGATGAGGTGTCATCATCATCATCATCCAAGCTATCATCCGAATCCCATTCAACTAAGTAGGTTTTGCCATCTTTCTTCTTGTTGTAGAATTTCTTATTCTTCTTATCATCTCTATCTTTGCCCTTCTTCTTCTTGTTGGGGCAATTCATGGTGATGTGACCGGGTTCCCCACACTCAAAACACTTTCTATCATTGAAGGCATTTCTTTTTTATGTTTGGCCTCTTTTAGGTTGACCCCTCTTCTTCTTCATGAATTTGTTGAATTTCTTTACAAATAGAGCCATATCTCCATCACTCTCACTTTCATTTTCTTCATCATCACTATCTTCTTTTTCAATTGCCTTAGAAGCTTTAGCTTTGAGAGCGATTGATTCATTCTTCACTTTCTTTGCCAAACTTATAGCATCGGCTTGAGATTTCTTGAATATATCTTGAGTAAGAATTTCTCCCAATACTTCGGTTGGAGAAGTTGTAGATAGATCACTTCATACTAACATGGTCACAATAGTCTCATACTTCTCTAGAAGAGATCTAAGGAACTTATGAGTGAAATCCACATCTGGTGCATCAAAACCAAGTCCCTTGAGCTCATGCACTATCTCATTTAACCGGTTGAACATATCGGATACACTTTCATCTTCTTTCATAATGAATTGCTCAAATTTTCCTTTGCACACATATAGCTTTGCACTCTTCACAATTATAGTTCCTTCATGAATTTCCATTAGCTTAATCCAAATCTCATGAGCAGTTGTGAGATTCCTGATATGGTTGAACTCATTTATGTCAAGAGCATCATAGAATACATTCATGGCTTGATCATTTGTAAGAATGTTTTCATTGTCACTAGGCGATGGTTCATCTTGTTTTAACACAACAAACCCATCCTTGACAATTGGCCAAAATTTTCCACCCATTGCTCTAAGATGCATTTACATTCTTATTTTCCAATAGTCATAGTTATTCCCATTGAAATGTGGTGGCTTCCCAATGTGCACATTGTTGTTACTAGCCATTTTGTCCAACTCCGAGATGATTAGATCCACAAACAATGGAGTCATCGGCTCTGATACCACTTGTAGGATCTAGGACACTGGCTAGAGCGGGGTGAATAGACGGTTTTGACTAAAATCAAAAACACTAGAGAAATTTAATCAATATGACAAGAGGTATAATTCTCTAGTGACAACAAGTAAGCAATCTATGAGAAACAACTATGGTAATCGTATACAAGAGAGACAATATGTGAAATACTAATTACTTGCACGGTAATAAGTAATGCGAGAAGAGAAAGACACCGGATTTTATCCCGTGGTATCTGTGATTTGCCGATCACCCCTAATCCACGTTGAGGTGGACTTCAAGCTCTCACTTGCTCCTCTATCAAGACGCGGCTTGATCTTTGAGCCAAGTGGACAAGAAATCACTCACACCTTGTTTCCACTAGTGTCGCCTTTGCCGCTCTGGCGAGGTAGGCGCGAACCCCTCACAATCGACACCGCAGCTCCTCCACAATCTTCTTGGAGAGCTCGACGGAGACAACACCCGAGCCGTCTAGGAGGTGGCAACCTCCAAGAGTAACAAGCCGATGATGCCTGCCCGGTGTACCACCTAGTGCCTCAAGAATCACCAATGGATGCAAATACACTAGGAACTCTCAATCTCTCACTAGAATGTAATCTCAAGCAAGTAGTGTGAGAGAATGAGTGGGAGGATCACAAATGAGCTCAATGTGTGCAAGGAATGGCCAAGAGAGCCCTCACACATGAGCTCCCTTTTTTATAGCCCACCTCAAAATTCTAACCGTTATGTGCAACTAGCACAATTTCTACGCACATGCGGACGGTCCGCGCCTTTAGGCCGGACGGTCCGCCGTACAAGTAACGGCTAGTTTTCCCATTTAAAATCTGTTAGAGCTGTCAGAAAAGCGAGGTTCAGATAGTCCACCAACCTTGGTCGGACCGTCCGAGACCTGGCAACTTGGAGCACCAGAGCTCTGACCATGAAGAGTTAACACACACGGACTGTCCGCCATACAAGGCCGGACGGTCCGCGACCTAGGAGTCAGTACTGTCCGGGCTTAGGCCATGGACAGTCCGTAGTACAAGTGCCCAAAAACACACAGTCCCTTCCCAAACCAATTTGGCACCTGCGGACGGTCCGCTGATCCTTGCCGGACAGTCCGCACAATAATACAGGGACTGCACAGAGAGCAACCCTCTTTGGTCAGGACTACGGATGGTCCGGCCCCAGGGCCTGGACAGTCTGTAGTACAAATGTACAGGACCTGTCCGAAGTGAACATACTTTGGACCCCACTAGATGGATCGCGGACGGTCCGCCAACCCCATGACTTAGCAACTTTTCAAACACACTTTCGAAAAGATTTTTAACTCTCGAAACTTGAAGCGCTGTTAGTCCTCATGCAAATGCAACTACTAGATGCTCTATGAGGCACTAAGTTTTACACAGACCAAAGTCATTGACCCCTCTTAATAGTACGACCATCTAGCCTACTAATCCGGTCAAATGTCTTCTCTAAACTCCTGGAGACCGGCAAAAACAAAAACCTATATTATACCTTTGCCTTCACTTGATCCACAACCAATGCTTATAAGTCTCCAAGATTTTCTGTTCTATGTGGTCCAACCTGCATTCTTATTTCTCCAAGAACCGTTAGTCCACAAATGGTTGTCATTAATTACCAAAACATCACTAAGGGGCCTAGATGATTCACATCCATGCACCTAGGTGTCCCTTTTATAGCCCCAAGGCAGCTAGGAGCCGTTGGAGATCAACTTGGAAGGCAAATCTTGGCTTTCTATCGAGTGGTGCACCGGACAGTCCGGTGCACCACCAGACAGCTACAATACGTGTTCGGTGCATGATTTCCTTCCATACCGGGCCTGTTGGCGCACCGGACACAGTCCGGTGCACACCGGACAGTCTGGTGCGACTATCCGACCGTTGGCTCGGCCACATGTCGTCCGTTGATCGCGCAAACGACCGTTGGTCGCGGGCGCCTTTGGCTCACTGGATAGTCCGGTGCACCACCGGACAGTCTGGAGAATTTTAGCCGTGGTACCTTTTCCATTTCCCGAGAGCGACGGGTTCGTCGCCGAAGACTTGGGCTCTGGCGCTGATGACTCACCGGACAGTCCGGTGCACCACCGGATAGTCCGATGATTTATAGCCACTTCACCGCACCGATTCCCGAGAGCAGAGAGTTCGCCGTCGGGCCAGCTTGGGACACCGGATAGTCCGGTGTGCCAGGCTGCAGCTAGTTTCGCTGCACCGAGTCATACCTTCTCCAACTCTTTTCTTCTTTTCTTGGCATTGTCTCTAGCACTTAGATAAACATGTTAAGTTTAGAAACATACCTTGTCCTTTGATATACACTTTTTCACCTACTTAGCACATATGAGTTCAAAATAATGTGTTGAGCATCTAATCACCAAAACAATAATAGAAATGGACCAAGGGCATATTTCCCTTTCAATCTCCCCCTTTTTGGTGATTTATGCCAACACATTAAAAAGCAGCTAAGAAGTGCAAATTTGAGACCAGTTTTACTCACATAGGATTTGGCATATATGGATCACTTTTGCCACGACTTGGTTTCTTTTTGCAAATCAAATTCTTTTTCCTATCTCTAAGTCAAACACACTTGTTTGGGCAAATAGAGAGATATTTCAAGAGTAAAATTGATCAAGTGCCAAGAACTCCCCCTTTTTCCCATAATCAAGAAATTTTCCCCCATAAGAGACCAAATTTTGTAATAAGAGTATTTTAGACAAAATACAAATTCTAACTCTACTATTTTCAAAATTCACAAGTGGTTGACTGATCCATTTGCTTTGGCCTTAATTTCTCCCCCTTTGGCATTAAGCACCAAAACGGGATCATTTTTGGCCCTTTCACCCTATTGCCTCACTAAAATGTCAAATAAGAGCCAAAAGGCAATGAGAGCATTAATATGAACTTGGAATTAAATACACTTATACCGAAGTGCAGTGGAAGTCTTTTTGTCGTCCAAGTTCATTTTCCCTTTCAATGGTCCTTTGAGACTACTTCACGTGTACTCAAACAAATAAGTTAGTCTCAAAGGAGTCAAGTTGTAGCTTATCTCCCCCTAAACATGTGCATCATTTGCATATAGACTTATGAGGTCTGGGGATGACTTATACAACTTGAACCCCACAAATAAACAATAAATGATGTAAATACTCAAAGTAACATGATCAAAGGCATAGAATACATGTATGCTATAGATCAATCCAAGTTACGTGAATCTAAGACATTTAGCTCACTACGCAACCTACAAAACCTTTTCTCATCTAAAGGCTTAGTGAAGATATCGGCTAGCTGGTTCTCGGTGCTAATGTGGTAAACATTGATATCTCCCTTTTGCTCGTGGTCTCTCAGGAAGTGATGCCGGATGTCTATGTGCTTAGTGCGGCTGTGTTCAACAGGATTATCCGCCAAGCGGATTGCACTCTCATTGTCACATAGGAGTGGGACTTTGCTCAGATTGTAGCCAAAGTCCCAGAGGGTTTGCCTCATCCAAAGCAGTTGCGCGCAACACTGTCCTGCGGCAACGTACTCGGCCTCAGCGGTGGATAGGGCAACATATGTTTGTTTCTTGGAACTCTAGGACACCAGGGACCTTCCTAGAAATTGGCACATCCCTGAATGTGGGGTGGTTGGGGTATTTATAGCCCCAACCACCAAACTAGCCGTTTGGTGGAGGCTGTTGTCGCATAGCGCACCGGACAGTCCGGTGTGCCACCGGACAGTCCGGTGCGCCACCGGACAGTCCGGTGCGCCACCGGACAGTCCGGTGCGCCACCGGACAGTCCGGTGCGCCACCGGACAGTCCGGTGCGCCACCGGACAGTCCGGTGCGCCAGCCACGTCACCCGGCTGTTAGGGTTCGACCATTGGAGCTCTGACAAGTGGGGTCTTCTAGCTGTCCGATGGTACACCGGACAAGTACTATAGACTGTCCGGTGCGCCATCTGACGCTGCTCTGACTCTGGCGCGCATTGAATGCGGTTGCAGTCGACCGTTGGCGCTGAAGTAGCCGTTGCTTCGCTGGCACACCGGACAGTCCGGTGCGCCACCGGACACTGTCCGGTGCCTCACCGGACAGTCCGGTGAATTATAGCGGAGCGCCCTCTGATTTTCCCGAAGGTGACGAGTTATGAGCTGAGTTCCCTGGTACACCGGACACTGTCCGGTGGTGCACTGGACACTGTCCGGTGGTGCACCGGACAGTCCGATGCGCTAGACCAGGGCACGCTTCGATTGTCTTTTGCTCTCTTTGTTTGAACCCTTCCTTGGTTATTTTATTGGTCTTTTGTGAACCTTTGGCACCTGTAAAACTTATAATCTAGAGCAAACTAGTTAGTCCAATTATTTGTGTTGGGCAATTCAACCACCAAAATCAATTAGGAAAAGGTGTAAGCCTATTTCCCTTTCAAAGTCCCCCTTTTTGGTGATTGATGCCAACACAAACCAAAGCAAATATGGAAGTGTAGAATTGAACTAGTTTGCATAATGTAAGTGCAAAGGTTGCTTGGAATGAAACCAACAAATATTACTTACTAGATGCGCATGGATTGCTTTTCTTCTTATTAACATTTTGGACCACGCTTGCACCACATATTTTGTTTTGCAAAATGTTTTGGAAATTCTTTTCAAAGTTCTTTTGCAAATAGTCAAAGGTAAATGAATAAGATTTTGTGAAGAATTTTCAAGTTTTGAAATTTTCTCCCCCTGGTTCAAATGCTTTTCCTTTGACTAAACAAAACTCCCCCTTAATGAAATCCTCCTCTTAGTGTTCAAGAGGGTTTTAGATATTAATTTTGAAGAGGGTATACTAATTTGAAATTATATATCAAAAATAAGGTACCAATTGAAAAACTTCTTTTAATACCAATTGAAAGACTATATTTTTGAAATTGGTGGTGGTGCGGTCCTTTTCCTTTGGGCTAATACTCTCTCCCCCTTTGGCATGAATCGCCAAAAACGGATATTTGAGTGAAATATAAGCCCTTTTAAACTACTCTCTCCCCCTTTGGATGGAAGTAAAGGAGTGAAGATTATACCAAAGTTGGAGAGTTAGTGCGGAGCGACGGCGAAGGATGAATGATTCGATGGAGCAGAGTGGAAGCCTTATCTTCGCCAAAGACTCTTTTTCCCTTTCAATCTATGACTTAGCATGAAATGGACTTGAAAGAACACATTAGTCATAGCACATGAAAGAGATTATCAAAGGTATATAGATGAGCTATGTGTGCAAAATATCATTCAAAATTCCTAGAATCAAGAATATTTAGCTCATGCCTAAGTTTGGTAAAAGTTTGTTCATCCAATGGCTTGGTAAAGATATCGGCTAATTGTTCTTTGGTGCTAACATATGCAATCTCGATATCCCCCTTTTGTTGGTGATCCCTTAGAAAATGATACCGAATGGCTATGTGTTTAGTGCGGCTATGCTCAACGGGATTATCCGCCATGCGGATTGCACTCTCATTATCACATAGAAGAGGAACTTTGGTTAATTTGTAACCATAGTCCCTAAGGGTTTGCCTCATCCAAAGCAATTGCGCGCAACAATGGCCTGTGGCAATATACTCGGCTTCGGCGGTTGAAAGAGCCACAGAATTTTGCTTCTTTGAAGCCCAAGACACCAGAGATCTTCCCAAGAACTGGCAAGTCCCCGATGTGCTCTTTCTATTAATTTTGCGCCCTGCCCAATCGGCATCGGAATAACAAATTAAATCAAATGTGGATCCCCTGGGTTACCAAAGGCCAAACTTAGGAGTGTAAACTAAATATCTCAAGATTCGTTTTACGGCCCTAAGGTGAGTTTCCTTAGGATCGGCTTGGAATCTTGCACACATGCATACGGAAAGCATAATGTCCGATCGTGAAGCACATAAGTAGAGTAAAGAGCCTATCATCGACTGGTATACCTTTTGATCTATGGATTTACCTCCCGTGTCGAGGTCGAGATGCCCATTAGTTCCCATGGGTGTCTTGATGGGCTTGGCGTCCTTCATCCCAAACTTGGTTAGAATGTCTTGAATGTACTTCGTTTGGCTAATGAAGGTGCCCTCTTGGAGTTGCTTGACTTGGAATCCTAGAAAATACTTCAACTCCCCCATCATAGACATCTCGATTTTTTGTGTCATGATCCTACTAAACTCTTCACATGTAGATTCGTTAGTAGACCCAAAAATGATATCATCAACATAAATTTGGCATACAAACAAATTATTTGCAAGTGTTTTAGTAAAGAGTGTAGGATCGGCTTTTCCGACTTTGAAGCCATTAGCAATAAGAAAATCTCTTAGGCATTCATACCATGCTCTTGGGGCTTGCTTGAGCCCATAAAGCACCTTAGAGAGTCTATAAACATGATTAGGATACTCACTGTCTTCAAAGCCGGGAGGTTGCTCAACATAGACCTCTTCCTTGATTGGTCCATTGAGGAAGGCACTTTTCACGTCCATTTGATAAAGCTTGAAGCAATGGTAAGTAGCATCGGCAAGTAGAATGCGAATTGACTCAAGCCTAGCTACAGGTGCATAGGTTTCACCGAAATCCAAACCTTCGACTTGTGAATATCCTTTGGCCACAAGTCAGGCTTTGTTCCTTGTCACCACACCATGCTCATCTTGTTTTTTGCGGAAGACCCACTTGGTTCCTACAACATTTTGGTTAGGACGTGGAACTAAATGCCATACCTCATTCCTCGTGAAGTTGTTGATCTCCTCTTGCATCACCATTACCCAATCCGAATCTTGAAGTGCTTCCTCTACCCTGTGTGGCTCAATAGAGGAAACAAAAGAGTAATGCTCACAAAAATGTGCAACACGAGATCTAGTAGTTACCCCCTTATGAATGTCGCCGAGGATGGTGTTCACGGGGTGATCTTGTTGGATTGCTTGATGGACTCTTGGGTGTGGCGGCCTTGGAACTTGCTCGTCCTCCTTGTCTTGTTCATTTGCATCTCCCCCTTGATCATTGTCATCTTCTTGAGGTGGCTCATCTTCTTGATCTTCTTCTTCATCATCTTGAGCCTCATCCTCATCTTGAGTTGGTGGAGATGCTTGCATGGAGGAAGATGGTTGATCTTGTGCTTGAATGGGCTCTTCGGATTCCTTAGGACACACATCCCCAATGGACATGTTCCTTAGTGTGACGCACGGAGCCTCTTCATCATCTAATTCATCAAGATCAACTTGCTCCACTTGGAAGCCGTTAGTCTCATCAAACACAATGTCACAAGAAACTTCAACTAGTCCAGTGGTCTTGTTAAAGACTCTATATGCCCTTGTGTTTGAATCATATCCTAGTAAAAAGCCTTCTACAGCCTTAGGAGCAAATTTGGACTTTCTATCTCTTTTAACAAGTATAAAACATTTGCTACCAAAGACTCTAAAATATGAAACATTTGGCTTTTTATCGGTGAGGAGTTCGTAAGATGTCTTCTTGAGGATTCGGTGTAGATATAACCGGTTGATGGCGTAGCAAGCGGTGTTGACCGCCTCGGCCCAAAACCGATCCGAAGTCTTGTATTCATCAAGCATGGATCTTGCCATGTCCAATAGAGTTCTATTCTTCCTCTCCACTACACCATTTTGTTGTGGCGTGTAGGGAGAAGAGAACTCATGCTTGATGCCCTCCTCCTCAAGGAAGCCTTCAATTTATGAATTCTTGAACTCAGTCCCATTACTGCATCTAATTTTCTTGATCCTCAAGGCGAACTCATTTTGAGCCCGTCTCAAGAATCCCTTTAATGTCTCTTGGGTTTGAGATTTTTCCTGTAAAAAGAATACCCAAGTGAAGCGAGAATAGTCATCCACAATAACTAGACAGTACTTATTCTCGTCGATGCTTATGTAAGCGATCGGGCCGAATAGGTCCATGTGGAGGAGCTCGAGTGGCCTGTCAGTCGTCAAGATGTTCTTATGTGGATGATGAACGCCAACTTGCTTCCCTGCTTGGCATGTGCTACAAATCCTGTCTTTCTCAAAATGCACATTTGTTAGTCCCAAAATGTGCTCTCCCTTTAGAAGCTTGTGAAGATTCTTCATCCCAACATGAGCTAGTCGGTGATGCTAGAGCCAACCCATGTTAGTCTTAGCAATTAAGCAAGTATCGAGTTCAGCTCTATTGAAATCAACTAAGTATAGCTGACCCTCTAATACTCCCTTAAAAGCTACTGAATCATCACTTCTTCTAAAGACAGTAACACCTGTATCCGTGAAAAGACAGTTGTAACCCATTTTACATAATTGTGAAACAGAAAGCAAGTTGTAATCTAAAGAATCTACAAGAAAAACATTGGAAATAGAATGGTCAGGTGATATAGCAATTTTACCCAATCCTTTGACCAAACCTTGATTTCCACCCCGAATGTGATAGCTCGTTGGGGATCTTGGTTTTTCTCGTAGGAGGAGAACATTCTTTTCTCCCCAGTCATGTGGTTTGTGCACCCGCTATCGATGATCCAACTTAAGCCCCCGGATGCATAAACCTACAAAACAAATTTAGTTCTTGATTTTAGGTACCCAAACAGTTTTGGGTCCTTTGACATTAGATACAAGAACTTTGGGTACCCAAACACAAGTCTTTGAACCTTTGTGTTTGTTCCCAACATACTTGGCAACTACCTTGCTGGATTTGTTAGTCAAAACATAAGATGCATCAAAAGTTTTAAATGAAATGCTAGGTTCATTTGATGCACTAGGAGTTTTCTTTTTAGGCAATTTAGCACGAGTTGATTGCCTAGAGCTAGATGCCTCACCCTTATACATAAAAGCATGATTAGGGCCAGAGTGAGACTTCCTAGAACAAATTCTCCTAATCTTATGCTCGGGATAACCGGCAGGGTACAAAATGTAACCCTCGTTATCCTGAGGCATGGGAGCCTTGCCCTTAACAAAGTTAGATAATCTTTTAGGAGGGGCATTAAGTTTGACATTGTCTCCCTTTTGGAAGCCAATGCCATCCTTGATGCCAGGGCGTCTCCCACTATAAAGCATACTATGAGCAAATTTAAAATTTTCATTATCTAGCTCATGCTCGACAATTTTATCATCTAATTTTGCTATATGATCATTTTGTTGTTTAATTAAAGCCATGTGATCATGAATAGCATCAATGTCAACATCTCTACATCTAGTGCAAATAGAAACATGCTCAACGGTAGATGTAGAGGGTTTGCAAGTTTTTAGTTCAACAATCTTAGCATGTAGAATGTCATTTTCATTTCTAAGATCGAAAATGGAAGTATTGCAAACATCTAAGTCGTTAGCCTTAGCAATCAATTTTTCATTTTCAATCCTAAGGCTAGCAAGAGAAGCCTTCAATTTTTCAATCTTAGCAATAGAAATAGCATGATCATTTCTAAGATTGGCATTTGAATCATCACATACATTTGAATCAACCTTAGCAATTAATCTAGCATTCTCATTCCTAAGGTTGGCAATGACATCATGGCAAGTGCTTAGCTCACTAGATAATTTTTCACATTTTTCTACCTCTAGAGCATAAGCATTTTTAACCTTAACATGCTTCTTGTTTTCCTTAATTAAGAAGTCCTCTTGGCTATCCAAGAGGTCATCCTTCTCATGAATAGCACTAATTAATTCGTTCAATTTTTTCTTTTGTTGTATGTTAAGATCGGCAAAAAGAGTAAGCAAATTGTCCTCATCATCACTAGAATTATTCTCATCACTAGAGGTTGCATATTTAGTGGAGGATTTAGATTTAACCTTCTTCTTTTTGCCGTCCTTTGCCATGAGGCACTTCTGGCCGACGTTGGGGAAGAGGAGTCCCTTGTTGATGGTGATGTTGGCGGCGTCCTCGTCGGAGGAGGAGTCGGTGGAGCTCTCGTCGGAGTCCCACTCCCGGCAAACATGGGCATCGCCGTCCTTCTTCTTGTAGTACTTCTTCTTTTCCTTTCTTCTCCCCTTCTTCTCGTCGCCCTGTCACTGTCACTAGAAATAGGACATTTTGCTATAAAGTGACCGGGCTTACCACACTTGTAGCAAACCTTCTTGGAGCGGGGCTTATAGTCCTTCCCCCTCCTTTGCTTGAGGATTTGTCGAAAGCTTTTGATGATTAAAGCCATCTCCTCATTGTCGAGCTTTGAGGCGTCGATGGGGAGCCTACTTCATGTAGACTCTTCCTTCTTCTCCTCTGTTGCCTTGAATGCGACGGGTTGTGCCTCGGGCGTGGAGGAGATGCCTTGCTCGATGATTTTCTTTGAGCCTTTGATCATTAGCTCAAAGCTCACAAACTTCCCTATAACCTCCTCGGGAGACATTAGCGTGTATCTAGGATCACCTCAAATTAATTGAACTTGCGTAGGGTTAAGAAAAACGAGGGATCTTAGAATAACCTTGACCATCTCATGGTCATCCCATTTGGTGCCCTTGAGGTTGCGCACTTGGTTCACCAAGGTCTTCAACCGATTGTACATGGCTTGTGGATCCTCCCCTTGGTGAAGCATGAAGCGACCGAGCTCCCCCTCGATCGTCTCCCGCTTGGTGATCTTGGTCACCTCGTCTCCTTCGTGCGCGGTCTTGAGCATGTCCCAAATTTCCTTTGCGCTCTTCAACCCTTGCACCTTATTATACTCCTCTCGACTTAGAGAGACGAGGAGTATAGTAGTGGCTTGGGAGTTGAAGTGTTGGATTTGGGCCACTTCGTCCGAATCATAGTCTTCATCCCCTATAGATGGTACCTGTACACCAAACTCAACAACGTTCCAAATGCTAGTGTGGAGTGAGGTTAGATGATGCCTCATTTTGTCACTCCACATATTATAATCTTCACCGTCGAAAACCGGTGGTTTGCCTAATGGAACGGAAAGTAAAGGAGTACGCTTTGAAATACGAGGGTAGCGTAGGGGAATCTTACTAAACTTCTTGCGCTCATGGCGCTTAGAAGTTATGGATGGCGCGCCGGAGCCGGAGGTGGATGGCGATGAAGAATCGGTCTCGTAGTAGACCACTTTCCTCATCTTCTTTTTCTTGTCGCCACTCCGATGCGACTTTTGTGAGGAGGATTCCTTATCCTTCCCCTTGTTGCAGGACTCTCCCGATGGAGCCTTCCCGTGGCTTGTAGCGGGCTTGTCGCCGATCACCATCTTCTTCTTGGCGTGATCTCCCGACATCACTTCGAGCGGTTACGCTCTAATGAAGCACCGGGCTCTGATACCAATTGAAAGTCGCCTAGAGGGGGTGAATAGGGCGTATCTGAAATTTATAAACTTAAGCACAACTACAAGCCGGGTTAGCGTTAGAAATATAAGCGAGTTCGAGAGAGAGGGTGAAAAACAAATCGCAAGCAAATAAGGAGTGAGACACAAGGATTTGTTTTACTGAGGTTCGGTTCTTGCAAACCTACTCCCCGTTGAGGTGGTCACAAAGACCGGGTCTCTTTCAACCCTTTCCCTCTCTCAAACGGTCACTTAGACCGAGTGAGCTTCTCTTCTCAATCACACGGAACACTAAGTCCCCGCAAGGACCACCACACAATTGGTGTCTCTTGCCTCAGTTACAATTGAGTTGATCACAAAAAGAATGAGAAAGAAAAGAAGCAATCCAAGCGCAAGAGCTCAAATGAACACAAATGTCACTCTCTCTAGTCACTATTGATTTGGAGTGATTGCGGACTTGGGAGAGGATTTGATCTCTTTGGTTGTGTTTAGAATTGAATGTTATAGCTCTTGTAATGTGTTGGAAGGTGAAAAACTTGGATGCCATTGAATGTGGGGTGGTTGGGGTATTTATAGCCCCAACCACCAAACTAGTCGTTTGGTGGAGGCTGCTGTCGCATGGCGCACCGAACAGTCCGGTGCGCCACCGGACACTGTCCGGTGCGCCAGCCACGTCACCCGGCCGTTAGGGTTCGACCGTTGGAGCTCTGACAGGTGGGGTCTTCTGGCTGTCCGGTGGTGCACTGGACAAGTACTGTAGACTGTCTGGTGCGCCTTCTGACGCTACTCTGACTCTGGCGCGCACTGTAGTGCATTGAATGCGGTTGCAGTCGACCGTTGGCGCTGAAGTAGCCGTTGCTCCGCTGGCACACCGGATAGTCTGGTGAATTATAGCGGAGCGCCCTCTGATTTTCTCGAAGGTGACGAGTTTGGAGCTGAGTTCCCTGGTATACCGAACACTGTCCGGTGGTGCACCGGACACTATCCAGTGGTGCACCGGACAGTCCGGTGCGCTAGACTAGGGCACGCTTCGGTTGTCTTTTGCTCTCTTTGTTTGAACCCTTCCTTGGTTATTTTATTGGTCTTTTGTGAACCTTTGGCACCTGTAAAACTTATAATCTAGAGCAAACTAGTTAGTCCAATTATTTGTGTTGGGCAATTCAACAACCAAAATCAAATAGGAAAAGGTGTAAGCCTATTTCCCTTTCACTTCCTCACCTCGCCAAGGCCCTATTGTCCATGAGGCTCTGTTGCCGTTGTTTGACGACGTTAGAGCTCGTGCCCTCGCCGTTGCCATTCTTCATCGTTACATCGCCGCCTTGCCAAGTTCTGCGCATGAATCCTTCTGCGGTGCCACGACGTCTAACCCCTGCTGTTTCTCGACGTAAGGTAGAAGAAAGGTCCATTTTTTACATGCTGCCTCCTATCAAATACGTTTAATTTTGAGCTAACCACTGCGATAATTTTCTCATTCTAAAATACGCATGTGAGGATGAAATAAATTAAATATTAATTTATTAACTTTGTAAATTTATTATAAACATTTTAAATCAGTGCTTCCAATAATTTACATGTTTCGCAAATAAATTTGAGTTATGTTTGCTATAATCGATTTATACGTATTCAATATCCAGATAAATTAAATAGTATTTAGATAGTTATGTGTTAGTGTGCTGATCATTTTAAATTAATAGTTGCAACGATCAACATATTTTTGTAATTTAATTTGTATTATGTTGTTGTAATGTGTAGTTTCAAATTAAGAAAAATTAAAAAGTTTTATAGCCTTATGTTTTATAACAAGGAAAACAAGAGATAATGATTTATAATGACATATGTAAATAAAGATATAAATGTATCAGGTACCCCTTCTAGTCTATCTTTATTTAAATGTAGGTCCATGTTACAGTTTTTATTAGAAAATGTAAATTTAGAATCCAAATAAAATAGAAACGGTTTTTTAGTTTTATTACTTAGGTTATAAGCATTTTAATTAGTGTTTCCAACAATTCACGTATTTTCATAGTTCAATTTGAATTACGGTTGTTATACAAGAAGTATTAAAATAGCCTTTTCAATGAATATCAAGTTTTCATAATTTGACAATGTTCATTATAGATGTTTAAGTATAGCTGTTTTAAATAGAAATTTAAAAGAATATGTAGACCATATGTTTCTCAATAAAAATAAAAGATAAATACTTCTTGAATTATTTTTAGCATTATATTCATGTTTTATAAATGATGATATTTCGTCTAACGATGTTTAAACGTAATATAAAGTTTTTGCTAAAAATAAGTGTTAAAATAGATTAATTAGTGTTCTTGCTTTTGTAAACTAAAATGATAGTTTATATAACATCAAATACAATTTCAATTTCCTTCTTAAAGAATTAAATTATTAGTTCCTAAATTAATACTAAAGATAAATGATAGATTAATTATCTTTTTAATTAAACCTATATACAATTTGTTTATAACTTGTAATAAGCTATCTCTTCTCTTAATAGAAGTGAAGATAATTAATTGTTTAATTATCTATTGCATAAAAATCTATATAAGCCATGTGTTTTCTTAATAAACACAAAGATAGTCATTTGTTTAAATATCTTTTCACACAAAATCTATTTAGGCCATAACATTAGCCTTTCAAAAGTAAATAACTAATGATGTTCATTATTATTATTATCTTGTGAACCCATAACATTAGATATATATTATATATCTTTTCTAAAAAGGATTAATAATGTTTAATAATGTGTTTTATGACTCATGATACAAAAACGAATTTCACATCTTTAATATATAATGAAGTTCTGTACAAAATAGTTAAATAATTACATCATACGAAGACAACATCCAGCAACAAAAGTTGACCGGGAGACGACGGTCTAGAACACTTACGAACTCATCACAACGTCTTTCATGCGCCTCATCCTATGGTACCTGTTCTTGACTTGGTGGATGCCAGTACAGCAAGGGTGAGCTCATTGAAAGGGAAATGGACTTAATCATTTTCCATAATCGATTTTGGTGGTTGACATCCAACACAAACCATGTGGTCTAACTAGTTTGTCTAGATATCATGAATCACATGTGCATAAGGTTCAATATAAACCAAGAAAGAAACTCAGTAAGGGACAGAATCAAATTTGGAGCAATACATGAGAGTGTGCTGAAAAATGGCGCACCGGATAGTGTCTGGTGTGCATTGGACACTGTCCGGTGCACTAGGTCAGGCAGCCAGCAAACTAGCCACTCTCGACTTTCTTCTAGGCTCGCTCCACTATAATTCACCGGACTATCCGGTGTGCCACCGGACTGTCCAGTGAGCCAGCGGAGCAACGACTCCCTGCGCGCCAACGGTCGAGTACACAGGGTCTACAGTGGTGAACAGTGCCGTGCAGAAGTCAGAGTGCAGAAGTCAGAGGTCACCGGACTGTCCGGTGCAGCAAAAAGACAAACGTCTCCAACGGTCAACAGCTCCAAACCCTAACGGACGCGCTGACGTGGCGCGCACCATACAGTGAACAGTGGCTGTCCGGTGCGCCACCGGACTGTCCGGTGTGCCCATCTCCAGCAGACTTCACCAACGGCTAGGAAGTGGTTGGAGGCTATAAATACCCCCCCAACCACCTCATTCATCATCCAAGTATTCTAAAGTTTTCATTCATTGCAAGAGCAAAGTCCAACACTCCAAGACACAATCAAAGCAATCAATCCACTCCAAGTTCCCAAAATCAACTCAAGGGCTTGTGAGAGGATCATTTGTGTTCTTTTGTTGCTCTTATCGCTTGGATTGCCTTTCTACCTTTCTCATTCTTATTTCTAAGTTCTTGTAAAGCTAAGCAAGAGACACCTAAGTGTGTGGTGGTCCTTGCGGGGTCTTACTGACCCGATTGATTAAGGAGAAGGCTTACTCGGTCTAAGTGACCGTTTGAGAGAGGGAAGGGTTGAAATAGACCCGGCCTTTCTAGCCTCCTCAACGGAGACTAGGTTCTTTGGAACCAAACCTCGGTAAAACAAATCATCGTGTCCACTTGTGTTGATTTTCATTTGATTTGTTTTGCTCTCTTTCCCCTCTCTAAAGTTTCCTTGCCAATATTGATTTGAGTTTGCTCCCAAACATCATCCGCATCATTTGAGCAACTCATGGCAAGAGAAACAATCTTCTGCCTCGGATTTAATTCTAACGCTAACCCCGGCCTTTAGTGTGTGTTTAAGTTTATGATAGTCGCCTAGAGGGGGGGTGAATAGGGCGAAACTGAAATTTACAAAAATAATCACAACTACAAGCCGGGTTAGCGTTAGTAGTAAAGAAACGAGTCCGCGAGAGAGGGCGCAAAACAAATCGCAAGCAAATAAGAGTGTGACACGAGGATTTGTTTTACCGAGGTTCGGTTCTCGCAAACCTACTCCCCGTTGAGGAGGCCACAAAGGCCAGGTCTTTTTCAACCCTTCCCTCTCTCAAACGATCCCACGGATCGAGTGAGCTTTCTCTTCTTCTCAATCAACCGGGAACAAAACTTCCCCCGCAAGGGCCACCACACAATTGGTGCCTCTTGCCTTGGTTACAATTGAGTGATGATCTCAAGAACAAGTGAGAAAGAAAAGAATGCGATCCAAGCGCAAGAGCTCGAAAGAACACAAGCAAATCACTCTCTCTAGTCACTATGGAGTTGTGTGGGATTTGGAGAGGACTTGATCTATTTGGTGTGTCTAGAATTGAATGCTAGAGCTCTTGTAGAGGTTGAGAAGTGGAAAACTTGGATGGCAATGAATGTGGGGTGGTTGGGGTATTTATAGCCCCAACCACCAAAAGTGACCGTTGCTGGAACTCCTCTGTTCGATGGCGCACCGGACAGTCCGGTGCACACCGGACAGTCCGGTGCCCCTGCCACGTCACCATTGCCGTTGGATTCTGACCGTTGGAGCTTCTGACTTCTGGGCCCTCCTGGGTGTCCGGTGCACACCGGACATGTACTGTTTGATGTCCGGTGCACCGGTATGGGCGAGCCTGACGTCTGCGCGCGCTGCGCGCGCATTTAATGCACCGCAGGGAGCCGTTGGCGCCGCAGAGAGCCGTTGCTCCGCTGGCACACCGGACAGTCCGGTGCACACCGGACAGTCCGGTGAATTTTAGCGGAGCGGCTGCCGAGCGAACCCGAGGCTGGCGAGTTCCGGAGGCCGCGTTTCCTTGGAGCACCGGACATGTCCGGTGCACACCGGACAGTCCGGTGAATTATTGCGCGCCCGCTTCCGAGAATTCCCGAGGGCGAAGAGTTTGAGTCGAAGTCCTCTGGCCGCACCGGACATGTCTGGTGCACACCGGACAGTCCGGTGCCTCCAGCCAGAGGTGCCCTCGGTTGCCTTGCTGCTCCTTTGTTGAATCCAACACTTGGTCTTTTTATTGGCTAAATGTGAACCTTTTGCACCTGTATAACTTATGCACTAGAGCAAACTAGTTAGTCCAATATTTGTGTTGGGCAATTCAACCACCAAAATTATTTAGGAACTAGGTGTAAGCCTAATTCCCTTTCAATCTCCCCCTTTTTGGTGATTGATGCCAACACAAACCAAAGCAAATATAGAAGTGCATAATTGAACTAGTTTACATAATGTAGGTGCAAAGATTGCTTGGAATTGAGCCAATATACACTTATATGATGCGCATGGATTGTTTTCTTTATTTTTCACATATTGGACCACATTTGCACCAAGAGTTTTGTTTTTGCAAATTCTTTTGTAAATACTTTTCAAAGTTTTTTTGCAAGATAGTCAAAGGTAAATGAATAAGATTTGCAAAGCATTTTCAAGATTTGAAATTTTCTCCCCCTGTTTCAAATGCTTTTCCTTTGACTAAACAAAACTCCCCCTCAAATAAGGTCTCCTCTTAGTGTTCAAGAGGGTTTTCCATCAATTTCGAAAATACTACTTGCTCCCCCTTTAGAACACAAAGAGATACCAATTTTGAAATTTACCATTGAAAATCATCAAATTTAAAATTGGTGGTGGTGCGGTCCTTTTGCTTTGGGCTCATATTTTCTCCCCCTTTGGCATGAATCGCCAAAAACGAAATCATTAGAGCCCAATTAAGTCCTTTTCTCCCCCTTTGGTCATGAAATGAATGAGTGAAGAGTATACCAAAGTTGGAGAGATGATGCGGAGCGACGGCGAAGGATGAGTAGTGGAGCGGAGTGGAAGCCTTTGTCTTCGCCGAAGACTCCAATTCCCTTTCAATATACCTTTTGATCCACGGAATTACCTCCCGTGTCGAGGTCGAGATGCCCATTAGTTCCCATGGGTGTCTTGATGGGCTTGGCATCCTTCATTCCAAACTTGCTTAGAATGTCTTGAGTATACTTCGTTTGGCTAATGAAGGTGCCTTCTTGGAGTTGCTTGACTTGAAATCCTAGAAAATACTTCAACTCCCCCATCATCGACATCTCGAATTTCTGTGTCATGATCCTACTAAATTCTTCACATGTAGATTTGTTAGTAGACCCAAATATGATATCGTCAACATAAATTTGGCATACAAACAAATCATTGTCAAGAGTTTTAGTGAACAAAGTAGGATCGGCCTTGCCGACTTTGAAGCCATTTGCAATAAGGAAATCTCTAAGGCATTCATACCATGCTCTTGGGGCTTGCTTGAGCCCATAAAGCGCCTTTGAGAGCCTATAAACATGGTTAGGATACTCACTGTCTTCAAAGCCGGGAGGTTGCTCAACATAGACCTCCTCCTTGATTGGTCCATTGAGGAAGGCACTCTTCACGTCCATTTGATAAAGCTTGAAGCCATGGTAAGTAGCATAGGCTAATAATATACGAATTGACTCAAGCCTAGCTACGGGTGCATAGGTTTCACCAAAATCCAAACCTTCGACTTGTGAATATCCCTTGGCCACGAGTCGAGTTTTGTTCCTAGTCACCACACCATGCTCGTCTTGCTTGTTGCGGAAAACCCACTTGGTTCCTACAACATTTTGGTTAGGACGTGGAACTAAGTGCCATACCTCGTTCCTCGTGAAGTTGTTGAGCTCCTCTTGCATTGCCATCACCCAATCCGAATCTTGAAGTGCTTCCTCTACCCTGTGTGGCTCAATAGAGGAAACAAACGAGTAATGTTCACAAAAATGAGCAACACGAGATCGAGTAGTTACCCCCTTATGAATGTCGCCGAGGATGGTGTCGACGGGGTGATCTCGTTGGATTGCTTGGTGGACTCTTGGGTGTGGCGGCCTTGGTTGTTCATCCTCCTTGTCTTTATCATTTGAATCTCCCCCTTGATCGTTGCCGTCATTTTGAGGTGGCTCATCTTCTTGATCTTCTTGTTCACCATCTTGAGCCTCATCCTCAATTTGAGTTGGTGGAGATGCTTGCGTGGAGGAGAATGGTTGATCTTGTGCATTTGGAGGCTCTTCGGATTCCTTAGGACACACATCCCCAATGGACATGTTCCTTAGCGCTATGCATGGAGCCTGTTCTTCACCTATATCATCAAGATCAACTTGCTCTACTTGAGAGCCGTTAGTCTCATCAAACACAACGTTACAAGAAACTTCAACAAGTCCTGAGGACTTGTTAAAGACTCTATATGCCCTTGTGTTTGAGTCATATCCTAGTAAAAAGCCTTCTACTGTTTTAGGAGCAAATTTAGATTTTCTACCTCTTTT
Source organism: Zea luxurians (assembly GCA_029449295.1). NCBI lineage: Eukaryota > Viridiplantae > Streptophyta > Magnoliopsida > Poales > Poaceae > Zea > Zea luxurians. The sequence continues at coordinate 89,751,575 of JAOPSE010000003.1, forward strand.
GACAAGAATAAAACATTTGCTACCAAAAACTCTAAAATATGAAATATTTGGCTTTTTACCGGTTAGGAGTTCATAAGATGTCTTCTTGAGGATTCGGTGAAGATATAACCGGTTGATGGCGTAGCAGGCGGTGTTGACCGCTTCGGCCCAAAACCGATCCGGTGTCTTGTACTCATCAAGCATGGTTCTTGCCATGTCCAATAGAGTTCGATTCTTCCTCTCCACTATACCATTTTGTTGTGGAGTGTAGGGAGAAGAAAACTCATGCTTGATGCCCTCCTCCTCAAGAAAGTCTTCAATTTGGGAATTTTTGAACTCCGTCCCATTGTCGCTTCTAATTTTCTTAATCCTTAAGCCGAACTCATTTTGAGCTCGTCTCAAGAATCCTTTTAAGGTCTCTTGGGTTTGTGATTTTTCCTGCAAAAAGAATACCCAAGTGAAGCGAGAATAATCATCCACAATTACAAGACAATACTTACTACCGCCGATGCTTATGTAAGCGATCGGGCCGAACAAATCCATGTGTAGGAGCTCCAGTGGCCTGTCGGTAGTCATGATGTTTTTGTGTGGATGATGGACACCAACTTGCTTCCCGGCTTGGCAAGCGCTACAAATCCTGTCTTTCTCAAAATGAACATCGGTTAGTCCCAAAATGTGTTCTCCCTTTAGAAGTTTGTGAAGATTCTTCATTCCAACATGGGCTAGTCGACGGTGCCAGAGCCAACCCAAGTTAGTCTTAGCAATTAAGCATGTGTCGAGTTCAGCCCTTTCAAAATCTACTAAGTATAGCTGACCCTCTAACACACCCTTAAATGCTATTGAATCATCACTCCTTCTAAAGACAGTAACACCTGTATCAGTAAAAAGACAGTTGTAGCCCATTTGACATAATTGGGATACGGAAAGCAAATTGTAATCTAAGGAATCTACAAGAAAAACATTGGAAATAGTATGGTCAGGAGATATAGCAATTTTACCCAAACCTTTGACCAAACCTTGATTTCCATCCCCGAATGTGATAGCTCGTTGGGGATCTTGGTTTTTCTCATATGAGGAGAACATCCTTTTCTCCCCTGTCATATGGTTTGTGCACCCGCTGTCGAGTATCCAACTTGAGCCCCCGGATGCATAAACCTACAAAACAAGTTTAGTTCTTTGTTTTAGGTACCCAAACGGTTTTGGGTCCTTTGGCATTAGAAACGAGAACTTTGGGTACCCAAACACAAGTCTTGGAGCCCTTGTGTTTGCCCCCAACAATTTTGGCAACTATCTTGCCGGATTTGCTAGTCAAAACATAAGATGCATCAAAAGTTTTAAATGAAATGACATGATCATTTGATGCATTAGTAGTTTTCTTTCTAGGCAACTTGGCATGGGTTGGTTGCCTAGATCTAGATGTCTCACCCTTATACATAAAAGCATAATTAGGGCCAGAGTGAGACTTCCTAGAATGAATTTTCTTAATTTTACTCTCAGGATACCCGGCAGGGTACAAAATGTAACCCTCGTTATCCTGAGACATGGGAGCCTTGCCCTTAACAAAGTTAGACAAGTTCTTAGGAGGGGCATTAATTTTGACATTGTCTCCCCTTTGGAAGCCAATGCCGTCCTTAATGCCCGGGCGTCTCCCATTATAGAGCATGCTTCTAGCAAGTTTAAATTTTTCATTTTCTAAGTCATGCTCTCTAATCTTAGCATTAAGTTGTGCTATGTGATCATTTTGTTTCTTAATTAAAGCTAGGTGATCATGGATAGCATCAACATTAATATCTCTACATCTAGTACAAATGGAAATATGCTCAACATTAGATGTAGAGGGTTTGCAAGATTTTAGTTCAACAACCTTAGCATGCAACAAATCATTTTTAGCTCTAAGGTCGGAAATAGTAGCATTGCAAACATCAAAATCCTTAGCCTTAGCAATTAATTTCTCATTCTCATTTCTAAGGCTAGCAATGGAAGCATTCAATTCATCAATCCTAGCAAGCAAATCAACATCATCATTTCTAGGATCAATGCAAACATGAGAATCAACCTTAGCAATTAAATTGGCATTTTCATTTCTAAGGTTGTCTAAAGTCTCATGGCAAATACTTAGCTCACTAGACAATTTTTCACATTTTTCTCTTTCTAGAGCATAAGCATTTTTAACCTTAACATGTTTCTTGTTTTCCTTGATTAGGAAGTCCTCTTGGGAGTCCAAGAGATCATCCTTTTCATGGATGGCACTAATTAGCTCATTTAATTTTTCTTTTTGTTCCATGTTAAGGTTGGCAAAAAGAATACGCAAATTATCTTCCTCATTTTTATCATTATCCTCATCACTAGATGTTTCATATTTAGTGGAGGACCTTGATTTTACCTTCTTTTTGCCGTCCTTGGCCATAAGACACTTGTGGCCGACGTTGGGGAAGAGAAGGCCCTTGGTGACGGCGATGTTGGCGGCGTCCTCGTCGTCGGAGGAGTCGCTTGAGCTTTCGTCGGAGTCCCACTCCCGACAAACATGGGCATCGCCGCCCTTCTTCTTGTAGTATTTCTTCTTCTCCTTCCTCTTGCCCTTCTTGTCGTCGCCCCTGTCACTATCACTAGACATAGGACATTTTGCAATAAAATGACCGGGCTTACCACACTTGTAGCAAACCTTCTTGGAACGGGATTTGTAATCTTTCCCTTTCCGTTGCTTGAGGATTTGCCGGAAGCTTTTGATGATTAGGGCCATCTCCTCGTTGTCGAGCTTGGAGGCGTCAATTGGTTGTCTACTTGGTGTAGACTCCTCCTTCTTCTCCTCCATTGCCTTGAAGACCACGGGTTGCGCCTCGGATGTGGAGGGTTCATCAAGCTCGTTGATCTTCTTGGAGCCCTTAATCATGCATTCAAAACTCACAAAATTCCCGATAACTTCCTCGGGGGTCATTTGTGTATATCTAGGATTGCCACGAATTAATTGAACTTGTGTGGGGTTAAGGAAAATAAGGGCTCTTAGAATAACCTTAACCACTTCGTGGTCATCCCATTTTGCGCTCCCGAGGTTGCGCACTTGGTTCACCAAGGTCTTGAGCCGGTTGTACATGTCTTGTGGCTCCTCCCCTTGGCGAAGACGGAAGCGACCGAGCTCCCCCTCGATCGTTTCCCGCTTGGTGATCTTGGTGAGTTCATCACCCTCGTGCGCCGTCTTGAGTAGGTCCCAAATCTCCTTGGCGTTCTTCAACCCTTGAACTTTGTTGTATTCCTCCTTGCTTAGTGAGGCAAGAAGGATGGTTGTGGCTTGAGAGTTGAAGTGCTCGATTTGGGCCACTTCGTCCGTGTCGTAGTCCTCGTCCCCTACGGATGGTACCTGTACACCATACTCAACAACATCCCATAATCTTTTGTGGAGAGAGGTTAGATGAAATCGCATCAAATTACTCCACATAGCATAATCTTCACCATTAAAAGTTGGTGGTTTGCCTAATGGGACGGAAAGTAAAGGTGTATGTCTAGGAATGCGAGGGTAGCGTAGGGGAATCTTACTATACTTCTTACGCTCTTGGCGTTTAGAAGTGACGGACGCTGCGTCGGAGCCGGAGGTAGATGTCGATGAAGTGTCGGTCTCATAGTAGACCACCTTCCTCATCCTCTTGTGTTTGTCCCCACTCCGATGCGGCTTGTGAGAAGAAGATTTTTCCTTCTTCTCTTTGTGGTGAGAAGAGGAAGATCTTTTCTCCTTCCGCTTGGAGGAGTTCTTCTTCTTCTCTCTTCTCTTGGTGCGGGACTCTTCCGATGAAGATGAAGTGCTCCCTTGGCTTGTAGTGGGCTTGTCGTCGCCGGTCTCCATCTCCCTCTTGGTGTGATCTCCCGACATCACTTCGAGCGGTTAGGCTCTAATGAAGCACTTGGCTCCGATACCAATTGATAGTCGCCTAGAGGGGGGGTGAATAGGGCGAAACTGAAATTTACAAAAATAATCACAACTACAAGCCGGGTTAGCGTTAGTAGTAAAGAAACGAGTCCGCGAGAGAGGGCGCAAAACAAATCGCAAGCAAATAAGAGTGTGACACGAGGATTTGTTTTACCGAGGTTCGGTTCTCGCAAACCTACTCCCCGTTGAGGAGGCCACAAAGGCCGGGTCTTTTTCAACCCTTCCCTCTCTCAAACGATCCCACGGATCGAGTGAGCTTTCTCTTCTTCTCAATCAACCGGGAACAAAACCTCCCCCGCAAGGGCCACCACACAATTGGTGCCTCTTGCCTTGGTTACAATTGAGTGATGATCTCAAGAACAAGTGAGAAAGAAAAGAATGCGATCCAAGCGCAAGAGCTCGAAAGAACACAAGCAAATCACTCTCTCTAGTCACTATGGAGTTGTGTGGAATTTGGAGAGGACTTGATCTATTTGGTGTGTCTAGAATTGAATGCTAGAGCTCTTGTAGAGGTTGAGAAGTGGAAAACTTGGATGGCAATGAATGTGGGGTGGTTGGGGTATTTATAGCCCCAACCACCAAAAGTGACCGTTGCTGGAACTCCTCTGTTCGATGGCGCACCGGACAGTCCGGTGCACACCGGACAGTCCGGTGCCCCTGCCACGTCACCATTGCCGTTGGATTCTGACCGTTGGAGCTTCTGACTTCTGGGCCCTCCTGGGTGTCCGGTGCACACCGGACATGTACTGTTTGATGTCCGGTGCACCGGTATGGGCGAGCCTGACGTCTGCGCGCGCTGCGCGCGCATTTAATGCACCGCAGGGAGCCGTTGGCGCCGCAGAGAGCCGTTGCTCCGCTGGCACACCGGACAGTCCGGTGCACACCGGACAGTCCGGTGAATTTTAGCGGAGCGGCTGCCGAGCGAACCCGAGGCTGGCGAGTTCCGGAGGCCGCGTTTCCTTGGAGCACCGGACATGTCCGGTGCACACCGGACAGTCCGGTGAATTATTGCGCGCCCGCTTCCGAGAATTCCCGAGGGCGAAGAGTTTGAGTCGAAGTCCTCTGGCCGCACCGGACATGTCCGGTGCACACCGGACAGTCCGGTGCCTCCAGCCAGAGGTGCCCTCGGTTGCCTTGCTGCTCCTTTGTTGAATCCAACACTTGGTCTTTTTATTGGCTAAATGTGAACCTTTTGCACCTGTATAACTTATGCACTAGAGCAAACTAGTTAGTCCAATATTTGTGTTGGGCAATTCAACCACCAAAATTATTTAGGAACTAGGTGTAAGCCTAATTCCCTTTCAGTTTATAAATTTCAGGTTTCGCCTATTCACCCCCCCTCTAGGCGACTTTCACTCACATACGTTCATCGCTCAATAAGTTGTGGGGAATAATGTGCATGAACTCACTTATAGTGGGGCTCATGTGAAGTGTAAGGCTTACCAAAGGAGATGGTTAAAGTCGAGCATTGCTTTTAAAGTTGGTCAAAATTTTATTAGCATTTACTAAATACAAGTAAATATCACCCAATTAAATAAGAGATCATAATAGATAATAACACCCACGATGCAATGCATATGACAAATTAAGTTTCGTTCCATAAATTAATCATGCGAGAGTCCTGAGTCGTCCTTGACCATGAGCACCGGCTGATATACCAGTTTTACACTCTGCAGATGTTGTGCATCTTTACCCACAAGTCGTATTACCCATCTGCCATAGGGTTGTATGGACCCCATACACCTCTACCGAGGAAGCGAGGCCGAGTAGCACTACGAGGTCTTTTCAAAGTTCCACTAGTTCGAGAAAACCCACTACAGTTTTAGGAAGAAGGAAGCATAGAAATCCCTCGTCCGAAATGCCATCGCAGCAATTCGACCCGAGTACCTCCCTATACTCAGCAGCGACGCCTCCCCACTTGCCCCTTTCAAGTAAGGTATTCTCTTCCTAGCTTTCTTAATTACTTGGCCAAGGGCGTCTCATACCACCCTTGTGGTAGCACTGTTATTTCAAGTTAAGCTACATGTTCCAATTAACACAATGACCTTGTCATGAACAATAATTAAAACAACAACATAATTGGAACATGATCATATTTCAGATGTATCATTAATCCCAAAACTAGGTACAGCAATAGCAATACTATCCAATAGTTCATTTGTTAGCAAGGTGTGGGGTAAACAATACTAATGAAACCTATTAGATCCCATCAAATTAACCTGAGCATGTCACACTGATTAACAGAGAACATTATTAGCTAAAGAAGAGTGATCAAGGGCACAACTTGTCGTATACTCGAGATTCCCAGGTACCAAGTTGGTCTTTAGATTCTTGTAACCTCGTTGCTACTCGTAGCAATACAAACAAACATGGTATAGGCAGAATTAACATCACACCAATCATGAGAACATATTGCATAACAATGATCTACGCATCGTAACGAGACCGTAGGTTTGAGAACCACTAAATTCGGAGTTACGTTTTAAGATTTATGATTTTCAGAAGATTTAAGTGTTGGATATAAAAAACTAAGTGCATAATTTTAACCTAGGTTTCATGACAAACTAAGGTTATCAGATGATAGACAATATTAATATGAACTTAATATAACTGGAATGGAATAAAAAGGAGTTAAAATGAATAAAACAAGGTTCTAGAATTATTTTTATACTAAAAATCATTTCTTGATTTAATTCTAAATTTTTCTAATGGCCCTGGACTATGGACACAAATACTAGAATCTACAGGATCGACTATGTAAGAATCTGGGGCTCAGATGTAATTATTTCACCCTAGCTAGGTACGACGGATTTATTTTGAAATTACCGAGGGGCTCTTATGCAAATCTGCTTGCCCGAAGGTTCAATGGTCCAGAACACACCAAAAGAATCGTTACCTTGGTTTCAATCTCACCCGTGGATTCATCAATCAACGACCTAAGAGATGCCACACGCATGTTCTAATCTCCTCCCTTAAACATCGATCGGACAACCCGGATTAAAAGTTGGTTACAGCGATCTGGTAAGCTATATGGGCCCTTGGATATGAGATCCACGCCCCGTATACAACTACGCATCACTAAATCCTGAGCCCTTGGTTCACAGATCAACAACTACGATCGAATGGGTCAAAGGGGTATGCGATCATCTAATCGGAGACGTCCACACAGATCCAACGAACCACCCTTGTTCTCCTTCACCGCAATAGACAGCGGCAACGGGAGCACCACTGGAGGAAACCTGGCACTCGGCAAAGAAGGAAACCTGGGAACCGGCAAAGATGTCTTTGCCGAGTGCCACTGCCAAGGCACTCGGCAAAGGGACTGGCAAAGGGGCCCACTGGAGGGTTCTTTGCCGAGTGCCAGTCCACCAGACACTCGGCAAATAAACCTCCTTTGCCGAGTGTCGCCGTGGGCACTCGGCGAAGGATCCGTCACCGTCACTTGGCGCCGTGACGGTGACTTTTCTTTGCCGAGTGCCAAATGGCACTCGGCAAAGTCTTTGCCGAGTGCCCGACAAAAAGTACTCAGCAAAGATGCTGTTGCCGATGTACAGTTCGCCGAGCGTTCTTTGCCGAGTGTTACACTCGGCAAAGCATTTGCCGAGTGTAAAATAGCCTTTGCCGTGTGTCTCAGACACACGGCAAAGAAGCTGATTCCGGTAGTGCACCCAGGGCGATGGTGCCATTGCCGGCCAAACACCACCCGACACCCTGAGCACATCTAACCGAATTAGGTGATGCAACGCGTTGCACGATTCAAGGCTAATCATATGAGAGGATACTTACCGGCGATCGAGTCGCAGGGGAAGGGTGTCCTCGGAGAGGGCGGCTCCACGGTGGTGACAACACCCTGGCGAGGAATCGCACAGTGCCCCGAGGTCCAACCAGCGGGGTACTGTAGCCTGCGCTAGAGCTCCGCAAATCCAGCAACTCCTCTTCTCTCGCTCGACGTGTCCCTGGCTATCCTCGGATGCTCCCTTCCTCTCTCGGTGTTCTCTCTCTCGCTCTCTCTAACCAACGGTGGCGCAACGCTCTTGGCCCTGGGATATATGATGGGCGAAGGGAGAGGGCGGTGCAGACTTATACCCGTGGCTAGAGGCCAGGATTCGTGGCCAAGCCAGCTGCGCACGCGAGCAATCCATGGAGGTTTGTTATAGGGGAAAAGAAGCTGACGACGTGGCCCCACCTGTCACCGGCGTGAGATCTGCACGGAGGATTCACGAGCAGTCGCTGACGTACGGGCCCCACAAGCCAGAGAACGCGGGCGCGCAGGTGCGGCGGTTGTGGGCTGAGAGAGTGGAATGGGCTGAAATCCGGTTCCACGGCCCAATACAGATGTTTTTCCTTTTATTTTTCTTTTCTATTCTTTTCTTCTCCTTCCTCTTTCTCTTCTTGTCGTCACCCCTGTCACTATCACTAGACATAGGACATTTAGCGATAAAATGACCGGGCTTACCACATTTGTAGCACACCCTCTTGGAGCGGGGTTTGTAATCCTTCCCCCTCCTTTGCTTAAGGATTTGGCGGAAGCTCTTGATGATGAGCGCCATTTCCTCGTTGTTAAGCTTGAACGCGTCGATTGGAATTCTACTTGGTATAGATTCCTTCTTCTCTTCTTCCATCGCCTTGAATGTGACGGGTTGCACCTCGGGCGTGGAGGTGGTGCCTTTCTCGACGATTTGTTTGGAGCCTTTGATCAATAGTTCAAAGCTCACAAACTTTCCTATCACTTCCTCGGGAGACATTATCTTATATCTAGGATCACCACGTATTAATTGAACTTGAGTAGGATTATGAAATACGAGTGATCTAAGAATAACCTTGACCATCTCATGGTCATCCCATTTGGTGCTCCCGAGATTGCGCACTTGGTTGACCAAGGTCTTGAGCCGGTTGTACATCGCTTGTGGCTCCTCTCCTTGGTTGAGGACGAACCGACCGAGCTCCCCCTCGATCGTCTCCCGCTTGGTGATCTTGGTCACCACATCTCCTTCGTGCGCGGTCTTGAGCACGTCCCAAATCTCCTTGGCACTTTTCAACCCTTGCACCTTATTATACTCATCTCGACATAGAGAGGCGATGAGTATAGTAGTTGCTTGGGAATCAAAGTGCTTGATTTGGGCGACCTCGTCCGAATCATAGCCTTCATCCCCCACGGATGGTACCTGCGCTCCAAACTCAACAATGTCCCATATGCTAGCGTGGAGTGAGGTTAGGTGATGCCTCATTTTATCACTCCACATACAATAATCTTCACCATCAAAAACCGGTGGTTTGCCTAGTGGGAAGGAAAGTAAAGGAGTGTGGTTAGAAATGCGAGGGTAGCGTAGGGGATCTTACTAAACTTCTTGCACTCATGGCACTTAGAAGTGACGGACAGCGCGTCGGAGCCGGAGGTGGATGGCGACGAAGAATCAGACTCGTAGTAGACCACCTTCTTCATCTTCTTTTTCTTGTCGCCACTCTGATGCGACTTGTGAGGAGGTGATCCCTCCTTTAGCTTGTTGCTAGACTCTTTTGATGGAGCCTTCCCGTGGCTTGTGGCCTTCTCGCCGGTCATGATCTCCTTCTTGGTGTGATCTCCCGACATCACTTTGAGTGGTTAAACTCTAATGAAGTACCGGGCTCTGATACCAATTGAAAGTCGCCTAGAGGGGGGTGAATAGGCAGAATCTAAAAATTATAAACTTAAAGCACAACTACAAGCCAGGGTTAGCGTTAGAAATAAATTCGAGTCTGAAAGAGAGGGTGAAAAACAAATCACAAGCAAATGAAGTAAGTGACATGGTGATTTGTTTTACCGAGGTTCGGTTCTTGCAAACCTAGTCCCCGTTGAGGTGGTCACAAAGACCGGGTCTCTTTCAACCCTTTCCCTCTCTCAAACGATCACTAGACCGAGTGAGCTTTCTCCTTAATCAAACGGGTCACTTAGACCCCTACAAGGACCACCACAACTTGGTGTCTCTTGCTTTGATTACAAATGTCTTGAGAATAAGAATGGGGAAGAAGAAAGCGATCCAAGAACAAGAGCTCAAAGAACACGAGCAAAACTCTCTCTTCTAGTCACTATTTGTTTGGAGTGGAATTGGGACTTGGAGAGGCTTTGATTCTATTGAATTGTGTCTTGTATTGATTGCACTAGCTCTTGTATTGAATGAGATATCTGAAAAACTTGGATGCTTGGAGTGGTGGTGGTTGGAGGGTATTTATAGCCCCAACCACCAATTCAACCGTTGGGAAGGCTGCTGTCGATGGGCACACCGGACAGTCCGGTGCACCACCGGACACTGTCCGGTGCGCCAGCCACGTCACCCAACCATTAGGGTTTTGACGGTTTCGATCGTTGGAGCTCTGACATCTTGAGGCACCGGACAGGTAATGTGCACTGTCCGGTGTGCCTCTGGCGCCTGCTCTGACTTCTGCCGTGAACTGTAGCTCTGTCAGGGCACTGTGCAGTCGACCGTTGCGCTGATAGCCATTGCTTCGCTTGGTGCACCGAACAGTCCGGTGCGCCACCGGACAGTCCGGTGAATTTTAGCGAAGTGTGCCTGAAGAAACCCGAAGCTGAGGAGTCTAGATTGTATGGTCCCTGGTGCACCGGACACTGTCCGATGGTGCACCGGACACTGTCCGGTGACACACCGGACAGTCCGATGCGCCAGACCAGGGCAGCCTTCGGTTTCTTTTGCTCCTTTCTCTTTGAACCCTAACTTTAACTTTTTATTGGTTTGTGTTGAACCTTTGGCACCTGTAGAACATATAATCTAGAGCAAACTAGTTATTCCAATTATTTGTGTTGGGCATTCAACCACCAAAATTATATTTAGGAAAAGGTTTGACCCTATTTCCCTTTCATAAATCATGGTCCTTTTGGTTCAAGTGGTTCTGAGATTTATGCTGATGATATATATATATATATGTTGATGAATATTGTTTATGCTTAATATGGGTTTGGTATATACTTATAATTAGTAATAAGGTGTTGATAATAAAATGTTGACCAACTAAAATGCAAACCGCATTAAACTTTAGCCTTACCTTGTTAACCTTGCATTTTCACCCCACTTGCTAAGCCCCCACATAAAATGAGCTAACCCCTTACTTAATTTTGATCAGAAGTTGTAGATGAAAATGTGATGGTGAACTTCATGGATGCTAGTCTAGTGATACCCCAGGTCATCTTCCTATGGAAGGATGCCCATGTTTCGCTGTACTTTGATGAATAAAGGTTAAGACATTAAGTCTGTTTGAAGTGTAATATGTTAATATAATCTTTATTTACGCTTTTATGAATTGTTCTTTTGATATTTTACACTTGTGACATCAACATATGTGTGGAAATAGATCCTGGCACACATATGTTATGCATTCAGTTTTACCCTTAAAATCGAGTGAGACACATTGACATGTGGCAGGGGTCTCAGTTACAGCTGGGTCTTGTTGACTTGACCCACCGTGATGGTGGGGCCCTTGGCATGTCCTCGGTGTTGGCCCAATTTGTTATAGTGCATGGGGTAATCAATTTATTTGTGATAGGTTTCTTACTCAATAAGAAATTTTTATTATAAAAAAAGGGAAATGGTTTAGGTCTTCAAAAAAATAGACCCTTCCTAGTTCCTTAATGTCTTCCTTTTTAGTGTTTGATTCCAATGGAGGAGAATTTAAAGAACCAAAATCAAGACTAAACCTTATCAAATACCAAAACCACCTATTTCAAAAATATCTTTAAGTGCTATTATTTTCAACTGGTGTAGGTTTAAGTGGTAGCTAACATGTGGTAATCATATTTGAATAGGGGGTTTGTAAAAAAGGAAACATGCAGGGACACTTTCTAAATGGGGAGAATATCCATCTATATTGGGTTTTGGTCCAAGGAAGGAAGGATGTGGTTTATGGAGTGTCAGCGTTTCGGACCTGGGGGACCCTCAACCGGACCGACTAGTGAATTTTGTGTCGTGTGCCCCTGTCCAGATGGGTTGATGCAAGATGGAACACAAGAGGAGGGATGAGGCTTATATTATCTTGCACCGGGGTGCTTCCAGTAGGGGTTACAAGCTTCGCGAGAGAGGGAACGGGTCCTAGGTCTCCTAAAGAGTCTAGTGTTGCGGAGTGGAGCTCGATGCTTGAGTGTGTCCGTCTCCGTCGTCCTTGCTGCCCGTCCCTTTTCTCCTCTGAGAAGGCCCTGGGCATCCCCTTTTATAGATATAAGGGGATGGTCCAGCTGTACATATGAGGGTGTTGCTATGTGCTAACGTGGCCTACGGAGAAGTGCTTGAGCCCTGTAGAAGCGTAGCTAGCGGTGCGGTCCTGGGTCCTGCTGACGTTTCATTGCCTTCGTAGAGAGCTTGAGGACTATTGACGTCACGGACGCATGCGGGGAACCATCATTACCTGTGACCGGAGTAATCTAGATGTGACTCCGGTCTTGTTCCTTCGTAGCCTGAGGCGGCTAGCTAGAGGTAGGGTAATGATGTATCCCCTGTAGCGTAGTCGGTCCGAGGCCGAGGTCGGGCGAGGCGGTGACTTCTCCTAAAGCCGAGGTCGAGGTCGGGCGAGGTGGAGACCTTCTCCCGAGGCCGAGGTTGAGGCCGGGGTCAGGCGAGGTGGAGACTTTCTCCCGAGGCCGAGGCTGAGGCCGGGGTCGGGCGAGGCAGAGACCTTCTCCCAAGGCCGAGGCCGAAGCCGAGGCCTGGGGTCAGGCGAGGCGGAGCTCCCTGTTGCGCCCGAGGCTGAACTCAGGAGAAGCCGTGACTCACTATTGTTAGCCTTACCCTGGTGGTTGGCACAGTAGTCTGTAACGCCCTGAATTTGGGGGTAGAATTTTTTCTTCTTTTCTCTCACCAAATTCAGGCGTTATCCTTTTCTTTTTTTCTCGTTCCCTCGCTGAACCTTGATCTTTTCCAAAGTTATGACGGGTTTTGGCTTTAGACCCCGTGTAAAGCAAAACCTTAAAATACTTTATTTTGGGTGATGCACCATGCCGAACCATGCATACTTTTGATTGTTTAAAAATGTGAAAGCATTCATCCAAAGAAAATTAGATTTTTCTTTTTCTCTCCCTCTCTCCCTTTCCCATTTCGGCCCAGCCCCCCCCCCCCCCCCGCTTTGGGCCCATTTTGGCCCAGCCGCCCCCCCACCCTTTTTCTTTTTTTTCCAAAAATCCTCCTGCGGGCCCCGCCCGTCATCTCTCTCTCTCCCTCCCTTTCTCCCATTTTCTCCCTAGCCGCCGCCCCCTGCCCTAGCCGCCGCCCCTGCTCGTCGCCGGTTCGGCCGCCCGTCCCCGTCCCCGATGAGGTCCCCCTCCCCCTCTCCTCCCTTCCCTCTCCCCTCCTCTCCCCCTCCCCGGCCCAACCGCCGCCCGGCTCGGCCGCCCCATGGCTGGCTCGGCCGCCGCCGCCCCTGCGCGCCCTGCCCCGCCCATGGCCGGCTCGGCCGCCCCTGCCCGCCCGCCCGGCTCGGCCGCCGCCTTGGCCGGCCCAGCCCCCCCCCCCCCCCCCCCCGCCGGTTCGGCCGCCCCCTGCCCCGCGCCCTGCCCAGCCGCCCCTGCCCCAGTCCGGTTCAACCGCCCCCCCCCCCCCCTTTTTATTTTTTTATTTTATTTTATTTTATTTTCTTTCATTACTGTTATATATTTTATTTTAGGCAGGTTAATCATTGTTCATGTTATTGAAATAGGAAACTTAATTTAGAATTCCGTTACGCTAGTTGATTCATTTAATCAATTGTTTATCCAGTTCAATGTTGATCAACTGAAAATGACTAGGTTTCCATTAGTGCATATAACTAAATTCTTTTGTTAGAACCAATTGTAACTAATCATTAGTGCATAAGCTTTAACCCCCCCCCCCCCCCCGCGAGACCCTTTCCCGTTTCTTTCTAATCATAATGAATGCGATATCGAATGTCATACTTGATGCATATTTACTTTATCTGTTCCCTTGTATGATGTACTGTTTGTTTCCCAATTTGAATGGATGAATGTATGTATGCTTGCAATCGCATAGAGAACGATCCGGTCGGAGAGCCCGAAGAACCCGTAGGAGAAGCCCCTGAGCAGCAGTCGGTTGGTGGAGGCAAGTGTCCTTTGACCTATCTCTGTCCTATTCATTCTTTAATTCACCTCCCGCATTACACATTTATACCTAAGGATTGACTAGCTTTTGTTATCCATGTCCTTGTTTACCTATTTGGGTCGGTTTATTATTGTTTAGCTTCATGCTATTGCTCAAACTCTAATCAATGAACATGATGAGATTATATATGATACGCTGTTTTCCCCTCTCTTATTATGATATTATACTTGTGGCTTTTAAGGGGGCTCGAGCGGTTTCTCGAGTGCCTCTCCGTAAGGACCTGTTCTATGGATGACCGCCCGGGAAAACAGTGCAACCATGAGGGTGGAATGGGACGCCCTTAGCTGAATAATTAGAGGAACCGGGGTGTTGTTCGCTTAGCCGTCGTGCCGTCAATGGGGCTCGGTGTATGCGGCTCGCTCTGCCAAGGTTGATTTGTCCCTCCGGGAGGAGTGCGGTACATTTAGGAAACCTAACGGGCGACTACAGTTCCGGGGAATCTTTGTAAAGGCTACGTAGTGATGCCCTGCTGGGTCACCTTGGTAGTGATCAATGGAGAGTCATGATCTCCGGGCAGAAAGGGAATCACGGCTTGTGGGTAAAGTGCACAACCTCTGCAGAGTGTTTGAAAACTGATATATCAGCCGTGCTCGCGGTTATGAGCGGCCAAGGGAGCTCCAGTGATTAGTGGTACTTGATCAGAGACATTTTGGTTTACAGATGACAATGAGGATGGTTATGATTATGCTTATGGTAATGGTAAGTGGTATTCTTTCCGTTTGGAAAGGGTACTTTGGGTTAATAACTTGGGTTAATGCTAAAACCTGGCTTTCTACTAGTAAATAACAAACTGACCAACTAAAAGCAACTGCTTGACTTACCCCCCCATAAAGCTAGTCCACTACAGCCAAACAGGATACTTGCTGAGTATGTTGATGTGTACTCACCCTTGCTCTACACACCAAACCCCCCCAGGTTGTCAGCATTGCAACCACTGCTCAGGAGAAGATGAAGTTGTGGAAGGAGACTTCCAGGAGTTCCAAGACTACGACGAGTTCTAGGTGTGGGTTAGCGGCAACCCCCAGTCGGCTGCCTGTGAAGGCCGCGGTTATCTACGTTTCTTTTCCGCACTTTGATTTATTGTAAGGACTATATGGACGTCTCAGACGTATGATGTAATCGACTATTATTTCCCCTTTTAATACTATTTTGAGCACTGTGTGATGATGCCCATGTTATGTAACTGCTGTGTACGTGAATAACTGATCCTGGCACGTACATGGTTCGCATTCGGTTTACCTTCTAAAAACCGGGTGTGACATAAGTGGTATCAAAGCCGTGCTGACTGTAGGACCGCTAACCTAGAGTAGAATGGTCGTTCTAAGGATTATAGACCTCTGTCACTGCCTTGACTTTGATATCCCTTCAAAAGTTGGTCATACCG
The DNA here is from genome assembly GCA_029449295.1 of Zea luxurians. Taxonomy (NCBI): domain Eukaryota; kingdom Viridiplantae; phylum Streptophyta; class Magnoliopsida; order Poales; family Poaceae; genus Zea; species Zea luxurians. The sequence goes on from JAOPSE010000003.1 coordinate 89,766,990, forward strand.
ACCAAACCTATGTTCTACTATATATTATACCTTGCTGAAAATTATGTTTTATTCCGATCCTTCATTTATTTATGATTCATTACTTGCTGGTCATATTGATTCTGTTCTCACCCTTTTGCTTGCGATGTCTTTTGTAGATGGCTCGACTTAGACACACTGCACGAAAGTCCGTCATCCCCTTCTTACCCTCCCGCCTTGCTGAGCGTCCGCTTCGCCGTCCCATGGCCGGACAGTCCAGCCACTTGGAGAGACTGCACCACCGCCTGCATGAGGAGCAGGAACGTCGACGACAGGAGCAGCAAGGCTCTTCCTTCTCGCTCCAGCAGGAGATAGAGTCTGTGAGGAGCTGCTCTCCTGTGCTTCCCCTGGAGGCGCCCCCTGCACCACCACTGGGCGTCCCAGCTTCTGGAGTAGCTGCTGGAGGAGACCCAGACGATGGAGATGGCGACGACAGCCCGAGCCACGACACCGACCTCCCTGCCGACCATGAGCCGGAAGGATGGGTTGCTCGACCCATCACTCGCGACGCTGCTCGCGGGTGTCACTTCCACGACGCGCTCGACACCCTGCTACGTCGGGCACTTGACCGGCGTACTTGGTCCATCGAGTATCGCTGTGTGGTCTACCAGCATAGTCGCGGGGTCTACCCGGACCGCTGGGAGGCGACCTGTTTGGTGCGCCATCCGGAGAACAGTCTCCAGGGCGCGGAGGCTTGCTAAGAGCACTATTCTATCTCTGAGTGGGACTCAGCTGAGGCAGCCATGCAGGATGCTGCACAGCGTGCGCTTTCGCACTACTGCTCGGTTCTCGGTGGGGTAGCTGACGGTCTCGACCTGAAGTATTACCCCCGCCGTCCATCTGGCAGCATAGGAGGCATGATTGTTTCACCTGCTGGTGAGGACAATCCTAGGTTGAGCAGCACAGTCAACCTAGCCGCCGTGCTAAACACGGAGCTGGACCATGCACTAGACGAGCTGAGTAGGGCTCGTGCTGAGATCGCCCTGCTGCGGGCTGAGCGCGCGGAACGTCGTCACTTGGATGATGGTTCCCCCGCTCCCGTTGGGACTCAGCACCCGTACCGCTCACCTTGGCGTGGACACCAGTCTTATGGCAATCCCGACTGCAAGACCAAGATAAATCTAGAACCATAGATCGTTAGAGTTGGATCCTGTAATTAATACAAAATATATATACGTAGAAGCTACAGTCTTAGCGTTAGTCCCGCTTTTAGTTAGTCTTAGTTAGACAGGGTAGTTTGCTATATCCTGTGCATTTATGTTTGTCATGATGAACTATGTTTGGTTTGGATCTTTGTAATGACTGTCACCAGAGTGTGGGTATCCCCTGCATTTTGGTTTACCCATTATGTTAATGGAGTTAGTTATATAGTTGGGAAAACCTTTATTCCACTTTCCTCTTTATCTGAGAAGCTGTGTGGTCTGTGTTGGAGATCAGTGAAGATGCTCATCTGTTCAGTGCTGTTGGAGAATTCTATACTCTTTTCTTATGCTGCAAGATTTGCCAGATCAGTTCTGATGTGTGGTTGCATTCTGCAGATGTCAGAGAACAGACGTAGAGGAGGAAGGCGTGCTCAGCAGGAGCGAGCCGCTCCGCAGGATGAGGTGCCCCAGCAGCAGCACCTGCCACCCCCGCCCCTGATGTCGATCGAGCAGATGTTTCTGATGCAGACTCAGGCAGTTCAAGCCATCGGTCAGACTCTGGCCGCCATTTAGCAGCAGCAACAACAACAGTAGCAAGCACCACCCCAGCCTCAGATGCCTCAGATGTCCAGAGACAAGCGTGCTGAATTCATGAGAGGTCATCCCCCAACGTTCGCTCACTCTTCTGACCCCATGGATGCTGAAGTTTGGCTGCGCACTATGGAGCGGGAGTTGCATACCGCTCAGTGTGATGACAGGGAGAAAGTCTTGTATGGTCCCCGTCTGTTGAGAGGAGCAGCCCAATCATGGTGGGAGTCTTACCTCGCCACCCATGCCAACCCCGATGCCATCACCTGGGAAGAGTTCAGAGGTAGCTTTCGTCAGTACCATGTGCCTGCAGGTCTGATGACAGTGAAGAAGGAGGAGTTCCTGGCCCTTAAGCAAGGATCATCATCTGTTAGTGACTATCGAGACAGGTTTCTGCAGTTATCTCGCTACGCTCCTGAAGATGTCAACACCGACGCCAAGCGACAGTACCGTTTCTTGAGAGGCTTGGTTGACCCTCTGCACTACCAACTGATGAATCATACCTTCCCGACATTCCAGCACCTGATTGACAGAGCAATCATGACAGAAAGGAAGCGTAAGGAGATGGAGGATCGTAAGCGCAAGATTAGTGGACCCCAGCCTGGAAGCAACAGCCGCCCTCGTTTCTCAGGCAATCAACCTCAGCAGTTCAGGCAGAACCAGCGTCCACCTCAGCAGCATCAGTAGTTCCAAAGGCAGTATCCTCAGCATCAGTACCAGAACCGTCAGAGCAATCAGTCAGGAGGTCAGTTTCAGAGGCAGAATCAGCAGACACCTCGTCTTCCTGCCCCAGCAAACCAGCAGAACAGTTAGGCAGCACCAGCTCAGGTTGGAAACAGAGCATGTTTCCACTGTGGAGAGCAAGGCCACTGGGTGATGCAATGTCCGAAGAAGGCAGCCCAGCAGCAGTCAGGCCCCAATGCCCCAGCAAAGCAGAATGTGTCTCAGCCTGTAGCAGGCAACCGCTCTCAACCGCGCTATAATCATGGGAGACTGAACCACTTGGAGGCTGAAGCAGTTCAGGAGACTCCCGGCATGATAGTAGGTACGTTCCCAGTCGACTCCTGTATTGCAGAAGTGTTATTTGATACTGGAGCAACGCATTCTTTCATTACTGCATCATGGGTAGAAGCACATAATCTTCCAATTACTACCATGTCAACCCCCATTCAAATTGACTCAGCCAGTGGTAGAATTCGAGCTGATAGCATCTGTTTGAATGTAAGTGTGGAAATAAGGGGGATAGCGTTTCCCGCTAACCTTATAGTAATGGGTACTCAGGGAATAGATGTCATCCTAGGGATGAATTGGCTAGATAAGTATCAGGCAGTTATCAGTTGTGATAAAAGGACAATCAAGTTGGTGTCCCCACTAGGAGAGGAAGTGGTGACCGAGTTAGTCCCGCCTGAGCCAAAGAAAGGAAGTTGTTATCAGATGGCTGTCGATAGCAGTGAAGCAGACCCAATTGAGAGTATCAAGGTTGTGTCTGAATTCCCAGATGTGTTTCCAAAGGACTTACCGGGTATGCCACCAGAGCGGAAAGTTGAGTTTGCCATAGAGCTTCTTCCTGGAACCGCCCCTATCTTTAAGAGAGCTTACAGAATATCCGGACCAGAGTTGGTTGAGCTTAAGAAGCAGATTGATGAGCTGTCAGAGAAAGGTTACATCCGGCCAAGCACCTCGCCTTGGGCCGCTCCTGTCTTGTTTGTGGAAAAGAAAGATGGCACCAAGAGGATGTGTATCGATTATCGAGCTTTGAATGAAGTCACGATCAAGAACAAGTACCCTTTGCCCAGAATAGAAGATCTGTTCGACCAGTTGAGAGGAGCCAGTGTGTTCTCCAAGATTGATCTGAGGTCAGGTTATCATCAGCTCAGGATCCGACCTTCGGACATTCCGAAGACGGCATTCATTACCAAGTATGGGTTATATGAGTTCACAGTGATGTCTTTTGGTTTGACCAATGCACCAGCGTTTTTCATGAACTTGATGAACAGTGTATTCATGGATTATCTCGATAAGTTTGTGGTGGTATTCATTGATGACATTCTGGTTTATTCTCAAAGCGAAGAAGAACATGCAGATCATTTGAGGATGGTATTGCAGAGATTGCGAGAGCACCAGTTGTATGCAAAGTTGAGCAAGTGTGAGTTCTGGATCAGTGAAGTCCTGTTCTTGGGTCACATAATCAACAAAGAAGGATTGGCTGTGGATCCGAAGAAAGTGGCAGACATTCTGAACTGGAAAGCGCCAACGGATGCTCGAGGAATCAAGAGCTTCATTGGAATGGCCGGATATTATCGGCGATTCATTGAAGGGTTTTTGAAGATTGCGAAACCAATGACAGCGTTGCTAGGCAACAAGGTTGAGTTCAAGTGGACCCAGAAATGTCAAGAGGCCTTCGAAGCGCTGAAAGGGAAGTTGACAACAGCGCCTGTCTTAGTCTTGCCTGATGTGCACAGGCCCTTCTCGGTGTATTGTGATGCTTGTTACACAGGTTTGGGATGCGTGTTGATGCAAGAGGGAAGAGTTGTGGCTTACTCGTCCCGACAGCTGAAGGTTCATGAGAAGAATTACCCAATCCATGACCTAGAGTTGGCAGCAGTGGTTCACGCACTGAAGACATGGAGGCACTATCTGTATGGACAGAAATGCGATGTTTACACAGACCACAAGAGTCTGAAGTACATATTCACTCAGTCAGAATTGAATATGAGGCAGCGAAGATGGTTAGAGTTGATCAAAGACTATGAGTTGGAGATCCATTACCATCCAGGCAAAGCGAACGTAGTGGCAGATGCTTTGAGCAGAAAGAGTCAAGTCAATCTGATGGTCGCTCGTCCGATGCCTTATGAGTTGGCCAAGGAGTTCGACAGGTTGAGTCTCGGATTTCTGAACAATTCGCGAGGAGTCACAGTTGAATTGGAACCTACCTTGGAGCGCGAAATCAAAGAAGCGCAGAAGAATGATGAGAAGATCAGTGAGATCCGGCGACTGATTCTAGATGGCAGAGGCAAAGATTTTCGAGAAGATGCAGAAGGCGTGATATGGTTCAAAGACCGCTTGTGTGTTCCCAATGTCCAGTCCATTCGGGAGTTGATTCTCAAGGAAGCTCATGAGACAGCCTATTCGATTCACCCTGGTAGTGAGAAGATGTATCAGGATCTGAAGAAGAAATTCTGGTGGTACGGAATGAAGAGGGAAATCGTAGAGCATGTGGCTATGTGCGATAGTTGCCGAAGAATTAAGGCAGAGCACCAGAGACCAGCTGGATTATTGCAACCGTTGCAGATCCCTCAGTGGAAATGGGATGAAATCGGTATGGATTTCATAGTCGGATTGCCTCGCACTCGAGCCGGCTACGATTCCATTTGGGTAGTAGTGGACCGCTTGACCAAGTCAGCCCACTTCATACCAGTCAAGACCAACTACAGCAGTGCAGTACTGGCAGAGTTGTATATGTCTCGGATCGTTTGTCTTCATGGTGTGCCAAAGAAGATAGTGTCAGACAGAGGAACGCAGTTCACCTCTCATTTTTGGCAGCAGTTGCATGAAGCTTTGGGCACACATCTGAATTTTAGTTCAGCTTATCACCCGCAGACAGATGGCCAGACCGAAAGGACCAATCAAATTCTTGAAGACATGTTGAGAGCCTGTGCGTTGCAAGATCAGTCCGGATGGGACAAGCGATTGCCTTATGCAGAGTTTTCCTATAACAACAGTTACCAGGCCAGTTTGAAGATGTCACCGTTTCAGGCGCTCTATGGAAGGAGTTGCAGAACTCCGTTGCAATGGGATCAGCCTGGAGAAAAGCAGGTGTTTGGGCCAGACATTCTGCTTGAAGCCGAAGAGAACATCAAGATGGTCCGAGAGAATCTGAAGATAGCGCAATCGAGGCAGCGAAGCTATGCAGACACAAGAAGAAGAGAGCTGAGTTTTGAAGTCGGAGACTTTGTCTATCTGAAAGTGTCACCGATCAGAGGAGTCAGAAGGTTCGGAGTGAAAGGCAAGCTAGCACCCCGCTACATTGGTTCGTATCAGATTTTTGCAAGACTGGAGAAGTGGCCTATCAGCTCAGTTTGCCAGAGAATTTGTCTGCTGTGCATGATGTCTTTCATGTGTCTCAGTTGAAGAAGTGCTTGCGTGTGCCAGAAGAGCAGTTGCCAGTGGAAGGTCTTGAGGTCCAGGAGGACCTGACCTACGTTGAGAAGCCAGTGCAGATCCTGGAGGTTGCAGACCGAGTCACCCGAAGGAAGACCATCAGAATGTGCAAGGTTAAATGGAATCATCACTCTGAGGAAGAAGCAACCTGGGAGCGTGAAGATGATCTGATGGCTAAATACCCTGAGCTCTTTGCTAGCCAACCCTAAATCTCGAGGGCGAGATTCTTTTAAGGGGGATAGGTTTGTAACGCCCTGAATTTGGGGGTAGAATTTTTTCTTCTTTTCTCTCACCAAATTCAGGCGTTACCCTTTTCTTTTTTTTCTCGTTCCCTCACTGAACCTTGATCTTTTCCAAAGTTATGACGGGTTTTGGCTTTAGACCCCGTGTAAAGCAAAACCTTAAAATACATTATTTTGGGTGATGTACCATGCCGAACCATGCATACTTTTGATTGTTTAAAAATGTGAAAGCATTCATCCAAAGAAAATTAGATTTTAGAAAAAGAAAATCCTTTTCTTTTTCTCTCCCTCTCTCCCTTTCCCATTTCGGCCCAGCCCCCCCCCCCCCCCCCGCTTTGGGCCCATTTTGGCCCAGCCGCCCCCCCCCCCACCCTTTTTATTTTTTTTCCAAAAATCCTCCCGTGGGCCTCGCCCGTCATCTCTCTCTCTCTCCCTCCCTTTCTCCCATTTTCTCCCTAGCCGCCGCCCCCTGCCCTAGCCGCCGCCCCTGCTCGTCGCCGGTTCGGCCGCCCGTCCCCGTCCCCGGTGAGGTCCCCCTCCCCCTCTCCTCCCTTCCCTCTCCCCTCCTCTCCCCCTCCCCGGCCCAACCGCCGCCCCTGCGCGCCCTGCCCCGCCCATGGCCGGCTCGGCCGCCCCTGCGCGCCCGCCTGCCCGGCTCGGCCGCCGCCTTGGCCGGCCCACCCCCCCCCCCCCCCCCCCCCCCGCCGGTTCGGCCGCCCCCTGCCCCGCGCCCTGCCCAGCCGCCCCTGCCCCAGTCCGGTTCAACCGCCCCCCCCCCCCCCTTTTATTTTTTTATTTTTATTTTATTTTATTTTCTTTCATTACTGTTATATATTTTATTTTAGGCAGGTTAATCATTGTTCATGTTATTGAAATAGGAAACTTAATTTAGAATTCCGTTACGCTAGTTGATTCATTTAATCAATTGTTTATCCAGTTCAATGTTGATCAACTGAAAATGACTAGGTTTCCATTAGTGCATATAACTAAATTCTTTTGTTAGAACCAATTGTAACTAATCATTAGTGCATAAGCTTTAACCCCCCCCCCCCCCCCCGCGAGACCCTTTCCCGTTTCTTTCTAATCATAATGAATGCGATATCGAATGTCATACTTGATGCATATTTACTTTATCTGTTCCCTTGTATGATGTACTGTTTGTTTCCCAATTTGAATGGATGAATGTATGTATGCTTGCAATCGCATAGAGAACGATCCGGTCGGAGAGCCCGAAGAACCCGTAGGAGAAGCCCCTGAGCAGCAGTCGGTTGGTGGAGGCAAGTGTCCTTTGACCTATCTCTGTCCTATTCATTCTTTAATTCACCTCCCGCATTACACATTTATACCTAAGGATTGACTAGCTTTTGTTATCCATGTCCTTGTTTACCTATTTGGGTCGGTTTATTATTGTTTAGCTTCATGCTATTGCTCAAACTCTAATCAATGAACATGATGAGATTATATATGATACGCTGTTTTCCCCTCTCTTATTATGATATTATACTTGTGGCTTTTAAGGGGGCTCGAGCGGTTTCTCGAGTGCCTCTCCGTAAGGACCTGTTCTATGGATGACCGCCCGGGAAAACAGTGCAACCATGAGGGTGGAATGGGACGCCCTTAGCTGAATAATTAGAGGAACCGGGGTGTTGTTCGCTTAGCCGTCGTGCCGTCAATGGGGCTCGGTGTATGCGGCTCGCTCTGCCAAGGTTGATTTGTCCCTCGGGGAGGAGTGCGGTACATTTAGGAAACCTAACGGGCGACTACAGTCCCGGGGAATCTTTGTAAAGGCTACGTAGTGATGCCCTGCTGGGTCACCTTGGTAGTGATCAATGGAGAGTCATGATCTCCGGGCAGAAAGGGAATCACGGCTTGTGGGTAAAGTGCACAACCTCTGCAGAGTGTTTGAAAACTGATATATCAGCCGTGCTCGCGGTTATGAGCGGCCAAGGGAGCTCCAGTGATTAGTGGTACTTGATCAGAGACATTTTGGTTTACAGATGACAATGAGGATGGTTATGATTATGCTTATGGTAATGGTAAGTGGTATTCTTTCCGTTTGGAAAGGGTACTTTGGGTTAATAACTTGGGTTAATGCTAAAACCTGGCTTTCTACTAGTAAATAACAAACTGACCAACTAAAAGCAACTGCTTGACTTACCCCCCCATAAAGCTAGTCCACTACAGCCAAACAGGATACTTGCTGAGTATGTTGATGTGTACTCACCCTTGCTCTACACACCAAACCCCCCCCCCCAGGTTGTCAGCATTGCAACCACTGCTCAGGAGAAGATGAAGCTGTGGAAGGAGACTTCCAGGAGTTCCAAGACTACGACGAGTTCTAGGTGTGGATTAGCGGCAACCCCCAGTCGGCTGCCTATGAAGGCCGCGGTTATCTACGTTTCTTTTCCGCACTTTGATTTATTGTAAGGACTATATGGACGTCTCAGACGTATGATGTAATCGACTATTATTTCCCCTTTTAATACTATTTTGAGCACTGTGTGATGATGCCCATGTTATGTAACTGCTGTGTACGTGAATAACTGATCCTGGCACGTACATGGTTCGCATTCGGTTTACCTTCTAAAAACTGGGTGTGACATAGTAGGAACGGGGTGAATAGTGTTGTTTTCCTGTCAGAACGATCAGTAATGGGGTGAAGTGACTGCGGTCACTTCGACCTTGCCAACTAAGGCGCGCGTGTTAGGATAAGGTGTCAGGCGATCCTTGCATTGAATGCGCATGTGATACGGTCGGTGGTAAGGCGATTTGGTCGGGGTTGCTATACGACAAAGTCTACCCGAGCTTAGCCTCGGACGAGCCGGGGGTGCGCCCTCTGCCTAAGGGGGCCCTCGGGCGAGGCGTAAATCCATTTGGGACCACTGTTCTTGCCCGAGGCTGGGCTCGGGCGAGACGAGATCGCGTCCCTTGGTAGATGAGGCTTTAACTTTGCGCTGCGCTTATCAGCCTTCGCGGTCTATTTTGAAGATGTTCTTTAGCCATGCTTAGGAGTATTGGGGGTACCCCTAATTACGGTACCCGACAGTAGCCCCCGAGCCTCAAAGGGAGTGTAGGCACTCGCTTGGAGGTTCTGCCGGATTTTTTGCAAGGAGACTAGCCCTTCTCGGTTATGTTTTGTTCTGATGGGTGTGCGCGAGCGCACCCGTCGGGTGTAGCCCCCGAGGCCTCGGAGGAGTGGTTTGACTCCTCTGAGGTCTTAATTCTTCTTGTGATTCCTTGGTCGGCCTTGTTGTTCCCTCATGCGGCCTGGCCGCAGCCGGAGTGCATGGTCAGGCTCCGAGTTTTTAAGCTGGTTTGTTGACGTGGTCAACAATTTGGCCGTAGCCTGGTGCGAGAGTAGCCTCCGAGCCTCTGCACGGAGCGAGAGGACGATCGAGGACCGTCTCGGCTTTTATTGTATGCCCCTTCGTCGCCTTTCCGCAAGGAGGAGGGGGAACATGCCATGTTACCCTTGGTGGGCGCTAAACATGGTGTTTCCAGTGAGTTGCTAACGGGTAATCCAAGTGGACGCCCGAGCCCTATTCGATAAGGGTCGACTAGTGGCCCAGAGGCGCGCTCCAAAAGTACCTGCAGGTGATTTGCTGGACCCGGACCCATTCGATAGGATCCGAGGGCTCGGTGCCTCCCTTTGGTAGGATTCCATTACAAATCGTTCCCGCTGGTCTCGGAAATGTCTTAGGGTACCTCGGGAGTATAGCCTGAGCCTTGGCCGTGTAACGGACGTACCCAGGGTCATCCCTGACTCTGCATGTTATGGGGCGGCTATCGAATCCCTTCGAAGGGCCAGCCTTCGAACCCCTGATCAGTAAAGGGATCAGAGCCCGAGTGCTCTGGGGCGGTCGCCGAACCCCGCGGGGTGCAACCTTTGAACCCCTGATCAGTAGGAGGGCTTGGGGCCCGTTTCCTTCACTGCGAAGGACTCCTTCGAAATGTCCCATTTCCCGATCCCTGTGGAGAGAGAGAAAGAGAAAGAGAAAGGAAAGGACATATTTCAAAATAGTGTGGCGCACCTTTTTTGAGGCAGTCATCATGATGGAGGCGAAACGGCGCCCGTCCACCTGCCAGTGGAGACGTGTGTCCTACCAGGGAATTAATGCGACGGGACGGGCGACTCGCGGGGTATTTGTTGCGCGTGTGTGAGCCGTTCAAGGAATGGAAAAACCGTTTTGCCTTCAAGTTTGAAATTCATGAAGGGTTCGGGCGAAGTGTTGGGTGGATTTCGCCCGAGCCTTCATATACCCAAAAGGGGGGGCGGCAGTGGTTCTTTACCCTACCATTTGCGCTTGTCTTCTGCTTTTGCCTTCACGACCTAAGAAAGTAGATAGAGAAGAGAAAACCGTGCACCTCATCCCCTCTGCTTCCACCGCTTTAGCCCGACGATGGCTGACAAGGCGACCGTCATTCCGCCATGCGACCTGTGGCCTTTCTCCACCATCACTGTGGAGGATCTACAGGCCCTTGTTACCGAGGGTTTGCTCCATCCTCTCTCCTGCGGGCCGCAGCCTGAGTGGTTGGCCCCCGGGAGCGAGGCTGAACTGACTCCGCCGCCGGGGTACGTGGTCAGTTTCACCCCCTTCCATGAGCGGGGGTTTGGGATGCCGATGAGCCGCTTCATGCGGGCGCTCCCGCATTACTACGGGGTGGAGCTTCACAACTTCAACCCCAACTCCATCGCGCAGGCGGCTATTTTCGTGGCGGTTTGCGAGGGGTTCTAGGGATTGACCCCCACTGGGACCTGTGGACCCATCTCTTCTCCGCGGAGTTCTTTGCCACGTCAACGGACATGAAGAAGGTCCATATGGCGGTGCGGGCTGGCGGCTGCACCCTCTAGCTGAGGTTGGGGGGTGCTCAGCAGTACATCCCCGCCTCCCTTGTATCTTCGAACAAGGGGTGGCAGAACCGGTGGTTTTATCTCCGGAACGATGATGGGATGCTTCCGCCGTTTTCTCAACGAGTGGTGACCGCCGCTGGTGATAATTGGCGCTGGGGGCCACACGCGAGAACCAGGACAAGCTCTAGCCCATTCTTCGCATCCTGTAGAAGTTACAAGCTGAGGGCCTTACTGCTGCAGGGGTCATGCCGCTATCCATCGCTGGAGGGTGCTCCCATTGGCAGAGCGGCGTTTGCGGCTCTCGGAGATGAAGCCGGGGGTTGATTTGGAGGGTGCACGAATGTCCTCGACCCCCCTCACCGCCGACGACCTCCTCAGACGGGTAGCGGGCACGGTAGGGAGGCTGGACGCTGGTGTCCTTAGCCAGCCCCCGATGTGTCCCGACCATGGGTATGTGTCCCTGGTAAGTGCTCGCCCCTCATTCTGTTTTGCGCCGTGTTTCTTACATCTTTTAGCTCTTACTGTTGGGATTTTTGTTCGTCCCTAGGGGTTGAGGGGTTTCAAACTCTCTCGGCCACCGGTCTCGGAGGACGAGGCGGGTCGAACCGCGTGTAGGCTCACCGCGGAGAAGGATAAGGAGAGGAAGGACGCAGAAAAGGATCGAGCTCACGAGAGGATGCGAGCTCGGGAAGCCTTGGAGAAGCGTCGTCGGAGGCAAGCAAGGGATGGGCTCCCATTGGAGCCGTCGCCAGACACGCCTGACGATGATAATGATGATGATGATGATGATGATGATGATGATGATGATGATGATGATGATGATGATGATGATGATGATGATGATGATGATGACGAAGACGATGACATGGCGGCTCGGCTCAGCCTCAGTCTGGATCTGAGGTTGGACGATTGGTCATCAAGCCAACTTCCAGGGGGGCTGGCGTCACCAGCGTTCGGGGCCGAGATGCCGGGGTCCTGGCCCGAGGAGCGGAGGCGGGTCGAGGGGGTACTTGACCCCTTGGCCGAAATAATTGAGGTGACTCCAGGGGGCAGGACGAACCGCATGCCCCCCAAGAGCAGGTGCCTGTGCCGGCCGTATGGAAAGTTGGTCTCCCGGCGGTCGTGACGTCGCCTGGGCAGGCCGCCCCCTCGGCGCCTCGGGCGTCCGAGGCGGAAGCGGCGCCGAAGCCGGCTGCGGGACAACCCTTGATGGCGCCTGCGGATACCGGGGCCTAAGGGGTCTCCCCGTAGGCGCGATTGGTTTTGCCCCGGAGCGGGTAAGTATCTGAGGGTACCTCTGTTTTAGTTATTTCGCCATGTGTCTTGAATATGCCCCTTCTCCCTTTCAGCAAGCGGAGGCAGGCTCGACAGGACTGGCCCCCACGAAGGCGCTTAAGATGGGGCCGGCCTCTGCAGCCGGTGCTACGACGTGCCACGCTGGTTGGTTGGCCTCCGCGCAAGGCGCCCTCCGGCGGGGCCCAAGCGGCATGGGCTGTCATGGGGCAAGCCTCCCAGGTCGAGCCCCCTGTTGGAGTGGCCATCATGCCGGGGGAGATTGTTGACGCGGCCGCGGCCCCGAGTCCGCCAGTCTCGTTGCTGGCACCGGCATCGACTCCTGCTGGGGCCGCTATTGATCCCTCCGTGGAGCCGCCTGCCACCGCCGATGTTAAGATGGCTGAGGCGCCTCCGCCCTCGGTCATCCCCTATCTCCCCATTTTCGACCATGAGGAGGGGCAACCGTTGTTGCTGAGGTCGGCGAGCGGAGACCTGTCACCTTGGCCGAGGAGAGGCCCGATACGTCGGCTGCGGCGGCACCCGATGCATTGACTGCAGGGGGACCTGGCGCCTCGGTCGTGGGGCGCGTAGAACCGTGGCCTGTCTTGGGGAGCAGCGGCCTTATCCCCATGCAGCTCAATCCCAATGAGTGGTGTGGGCAGCCGCTCCTGTTCTAGAGCCGTGACACCTCGGAGCCCCTCCTTTCCCTTAACGATGAGTTGGAGGAGCAGCTCCGAGGTTATTTCCGTGAATATACCGAGGCGGCTATGAGGTCGCTTCAGACGACCATGGAAACCCTTTCTAGGGACGTTCCCAAGGTCTTCCAGGTAAGGATTTTGACGTACGCCTCGCGTGATCAGGGAATTCTTTGTGATATCTGATTTTTCTCCTGCAGGAGCTTGCGGACATGAGCACCACCAAGTCGCTGTTCATCCGTCGCGAGAGCGACGTTTGGGAGTCGCTGCGGTCCTAGTGGTCCGCGCTTACCGAGGCTAATGAGCGCCTCGCCCAACGGAGCGCTGAGGTGGCGGACCTTCGGCTGCTCTGTGATGAGCTAAAGTCGGAGGCGGCGGCAGCGTGGATAGAGGCGGCGTCGGCACGAACGGAGGCTTCGTCGGCATGGGAGCAGGCGGCTTCCCAGGCCGGGGAGATGCAGCAGCGGCACCGGGAGCTCGACCAGGTCACCAGCGAGCGGGACCAATTCTAGGGCCAAGCTGCCGAGGCCGTGAGCCGAGCTGAGGCCCTTGGGGGACAGCTGGCCGAGGTTACGGAGCGGCTGGCCGAGGCGACCGCTCGGGTCGGGACCCTTGCGGAGGACCTGGCCGTGGTCGTCGAGTCTGTCTGGTCCGCCCAAGCCACGGCCTCGCAGCAGCGTGTCCGGGCCGAAGGTATGTTTTGCCTGCTTTGTGACTTTGGTTTAGCTTCATCCTTTTCCTCGTGTCTAAAGAACATCGTCCGGCTGTCTTCAGGGTTCGAGTCAGCTCTTGACGAGTCCGTCAAGAACTACAAAGGCGCTTGCCCAGGTGGCTGAGCAGAAAGAGGCCGACCGCATGGCCATGTCTGAGGCCATCTCGGCCTTCTGCCGGACCTTTGGCCTCGACGACGTCCCCTTGGGCAGCTCTCCCCAGAGTCTTCTGCGGGCCTTGGGTGGCCACGTGCATAGCAGACTCCACGGGGCGCTGCACCACGGTGTTAGGTGGGCCTTTGCCGTCCTCGCTTCCCACTACAATGTGGATTTGGAGCGGGTCAGCGAGGGCTACTGCCAACCTGATGACGAGGACGCCGCCCTGGCCGAGGTCCAAAGGCTTGATGTGGCTGCCGAGGGCCCAGGCATGGCGTTGGCTTCCTTTTTGAGGTGGAGATCCTTCCTTTTTGAGGTGGAGATCCTTCCGCCTGTGTCACCGTCCGAGGTCGGGCCAGATTCCGCCGTGGGTAGGAACGACGCCGAGGGTGCTGCTCCTCCCCCTGCCGACACCTGAGCCTGTGGGGAACAGTTTATTCTAAGTATGTGTATGTTTCTTGCGGCCGCTGAGGCCTAAACATTTTCAGTGTTAGAGTATAAAGCTACGTTTTCTTTCCTCATGCTTCGAGCATTAGGACTTGTTCGTCGGTAGCAGAATCACTTATCCGAGCGTGAGCTACCTTTCGCGGAAGGTGATGAATGAGGTATCCGTATCCCGGAGGCGTAGGAGTCCCTCGGCTCGCTCGGCCTTGCCGCTCAAGGTCTCTCTCGTTCATTTTTAGGATTCCGTTATCGATATAGTCGAAAGGCATGAAAGTTGTTTTCTACCCAAGCGTTAGGACTTGTTCGGTAGCAGAACCACTTATCCGAGCGTGAGCTACCTTTCGTGGAAGGTGACGAGTGAGGTATCCGTATCCTAGAGGCGTAGGAGTCCCTCGGCTCGGTTGGCCTTGCCGTTCAAGGTCTCTCTCGCTCGTTTTTAGGATTCTGTTATCGATATAGTCGAAAGTCATTTTGGTAGAAAACCTTTCCGAGGAAAATTTTGACGCAGAGGGGGTTCCCCCCTTCTAGCCCTCGAGGGAGGTTTGGTTTTTGCTGAGGCAAGGCCGATCCTCCCTTGATAGCTAGACTTTTTAATTGTACATGTAAAGGGACCAAGTTACATGAACGACTTGAAACACTTTAAGGGTAAAAGCGACGTAGCTGTTCGATGTTCCAAGCATTGCTGTAGACCTCGCCTTGATCGTTGGCCAGCTTGTATGTCCCGGGCTTCAAAATTTTGGCAATGATGAACGGCCCTTCCTAGGGAGGAGTAAGCTTGTGGCACCCTCGTGCGTCTTGTCGTAGCCGAAGCACCAAATCTCCCACCTAGAAGCCTCGGGGCTGAATCCTTCGGGCATGGTAGCGTCATAGAGACTGCTGATACTGCACCGAGTGTAGTAGGGCTATGTCCCGAGCCTCTTCTAGCTGGTCCAATGAATCCTCTTGGATAGTCTGATTGTTTTGGTCGTCGTATGCCTTTTTCCTTGGGGAGCCGTATTATAAGTTCGTGGGTAGGATGGCCTCGGCCCCATAGACTAGGAAAAACAGCGAGAAACCCGTGGCCCGGCTCGACGTCGTCCTCAGACTCCAAACCACCGAGGGTAGCTCTTTTATCCACCGCTTGCCAAACTTGTTGAGGTCGTTGTAGATCCTTGGTTTTAGCCCCTGCAAAATCATGCCATTAGCGCGCTCCACTTGCCCATTTGTCATTGGGTGAGCTACGGCGGCCCAGTCCACACAGATGTGGTGGTCCTCGCAGAAGTCTAGGAACTTTTTCCCAGTGAACTGCATGCCGTTGTTGGTGATGATAGAGTTTGGGATCCCAAAGCGGTGGATGATATTTGTAAAGAACGCCACCTCCTGCTCGTACCTGATGCTGGTTAAGGGTCGGACTTCGATCCACTTGGAGAATTTGTCGATGGCGACCAGCAGGTGCGTGAAGCCCCCGGGTGCCTTCTGCAAGGGACCGACGAGGTCCAGACCCCACACAGCGAATGGCCAAATGATATGTATTGTTTGTAGAGCCTAAGTAGGCAGGTGTGTTTGTCTCGCATAGAATTGACACCCTCGGCAGGAGCATACAATACTAGTGGCGTCGGCCACTGCGGTCGACCAGTAGAAACCTTGTCGGAAAGCGTTTCCTATGAGAGTCCAAAGTGCTGCATGGTGACCGCAAGCCCCCGAGTGTATTTCTCGTAACAGCTCTTGTCCTTGGGCGACGGATATGCATCGTTGGAGAATACCTGAGGGGCGGCGGTGGTACAACTCCTTTTCATCACCCAGTAAAACGAACGACTTGGCACGCTGAGCCAGTCGCCGAGCTTCGGCCTTGTCGAGGGGCAGCTCTCCCCAGAGGAGATATTCTAGGTACGAGGTCTGCCAGTTTGGTACTGGTGTGACCCCATTCCGCTCTACCTCGACATGCAGGGCCTCACCTTCGGTGGTCGAGGGTACCTCGGGCTGAGCCGAGGTCTCCTCGGGTTCGGGCGCGTCGTTGAGTTTGACAGATGGTTGATATATGTCCCTGGAGAAGATATTCGAGGGAACCGTTGTTCGTCCCGAGGCTATCTTAGCTAGCTCATCTGCAGTCTTGTTGTACCGTCGAGCAACATGGTTGAGTTCCAGCCCATAGAACTTATCTTCCAAGCGCCGAACTTCGTCATAGTAGGCCTCCATTTTTTGGTCACGGCAGTGAGAGTTCTTCATGACTTGGTTAATAACGAGTTATGAGTCACCACGAGCGTCGAGGCGCCGAACCCCTAGCTCAATGGCGATGTGTAACCCATTCACCAAGGCCTCGTATTCGGCTACATTGTTTGACGCCGGAAAATGGAGGCGTATTACATAACGCACATGTTCTCCGAGGGGTGAGATGAAGAGTAAGCCCGCGTCGGCTCCAGTTTTCATCAACGACCCATCGAAGTACATGGTCCAAAGTTTGGTCTGGATTGGAGCTGTTGGCAACTAGGTGTTGGTCCATTCAGCTAGGAAGTCAGCCAAGACTTGGGATTTTATGGCCTTCCGAGGGGCAAATGAAAGTGTTTCCCCCATGAGTTCCACTGCCCACTTTGCTATCCTACCCAAAGCCTCCCGACACTAGATGATCTCCCCCAGGGGGAAGGATGACACCACAGTCACCGGATGAGACTCGAAGTAGTGTCACAGCTTTCGCCGTGTTAGAATCACTGCGTACAGTAGCTTCTGGATTTGTGGGTAGCGGATTTTGGTCTCGGATAGCACTTCGCTGATGAAGTAGACTGGCCTCTGGATGAGCAGTGCATGCCCTTCTTCTCGTCTCTCGACTACGACCGCAGCGCTGACCACCTGAGTGGTTGCGGCGACGTAAATCAAGAGGGCTTCTCCCACAGCGGGGGGCACCAAGATGGGCGCATTAGTAAGGAGTGCCTTTAAGTTTCCGAGGGCTTCTTCGGCCTCGGGAGTCCAAGTGAAGCGCTCGGCCTTCCTTAAGAGGCGGTACAAGGGCAATCCTTTCTTGCCAAGGCGTGAGATGAAGCGGCTCAGAGCCGCAAGGCATCCCATGACCCTTTGTACTCCTTTTAAATCTTTGATGGGTCCCATGTTGGTGATGGCCATGATTTTCTCCGGGTTGGCCTCGATGCCTCGTTCGGAGACGATGAACCCTAGGAGCATGCCTCGGGGGACTCCGAAGACACACTTCTCGGGATTGAGTTTTATGCTCTTTGCTTTTAGGCACCTGAAAGTCACCTCGAGGTCAGAGAGGAGGTCGGATGCTTTCCTCATTTTGACAACGATGTCGTCGACGTAAGCCTCGACCGTTCTGCCGATGTGCTCTCCGAACACATGGTACATGCACCTTTGGTACGTTGCGCCTGCATTCCTCAAACCAAATGGCATAGTAGTATAACAATACATGTCAAAAGGCGTGATAAAAGAAGTCACGAGCTGGTCGGATTCTTTCACCTTGATTTGGTGATTGCCTGAATAGGCATCGAGGAAAGACAGGGTTTCACACCCAGCGGTGGAGTCCACAATTTGATCGATGCGAGGCAGAGGGTAGGGAACCTTGGGACATGCTTTGTTTAACCCAGTGTAGTCTACACACATCCTCCACCTCCCACCTTTTTTCTTCACAAGTACAGGGTTAGCTAACCATTCTAGATGGAATACCTCTTTGATGAACCCTGCAGCCATTAGCTTGTGGACCTCCTCGCCTATGGCTCAGCGCTTTTCTTCATCAAAATGGTGCAGGTGCTGTTTCACGGGTCGGGCTCCAGCCTAGATGTCCAATGAGTGCTCGGCGACATCCCTCGGTATGCCTAGCATGTCCGAGGGACTCCACACAAAAACTTCGGTGTTTGCGCGGAGGAAGTCGACGAGCACTGCTTCCTATTTGGGGTCGAGCTCAGAGCCGATCCTGACTTTCTTATTGGCGTCATTGCTGAAAGGGAATTAGGCTTACACCTAGTTCCTAAATAATTTTGGTGGTTGAATTGCCCAACACAAATGTTGGACTAACTAGTTTGCTCTAGTGCACAAGTTATACAGGTGCAAAAGGTTCACACTTAGCCAATAAAAAGACAAGTGTTGGATTCAACAAAGGAGCAACGAGGCAACCGAGGGCACCTCTGGCTGGAGGCACCGGACTGTCCGGTGTGCACCGGACAGTGTCCGGTGCGACCAGAGGACTCCAACTCAAACTCTTCGCCCTCGGGATTTCTCGGAAGCCGGCGCGCTATAATTCACCGGACTGTCCGGTGTGCACCGGACATGTCCGGTGCTCCAAGGAAGCGCGGTCTCCGGAACTCGCCAGCCTCGGGTTCGCGCGGCAGCCGCTCCGCTAAAATTCACCGGACTGTCCGGTGTGCACCGGACTGTCCGGTGTACCAGCGGGGCAACGGCTACTTCGGCGCCAACGGTCGACTCTGACAATAAAAGTACACGCGGCAGTACACGCGGCAGAGGCAGAGCAGAGGATCAGAGAGGCACCGGACTGTCCGGTGTGCACCGGACTGTCCGGTGCCGCATGAGGACAAAGCCTCCAACGGTCGACCAGCTCCAACCCCAACGGCTATTTGGTGACGTGGCTGTCGCACCGGACATGTCCGGTGTGCACCGGACTGTCCGGTGCACCATACGACAGACAGCCTTCACCAACGGCTAGTTTTTGTTTGGTGGCTATAAATACCACCCCAACCGGCCACTTCAAGGTGTGGGAGCCCAAGCAACATTCCAAGTCATTTAGTTGACATACTCAAGCCCTCCCAACCACATATATTCATTGATCCATCCTATACACAAGATTTAGACCACTACAACCAACACAAGTGCCACAAAATAGAGAGCAAGCAAAAGAGAGCTACTCATTTGAGTTTAGCATTAGTGCCTTGTGAGATTCATTGAGAGATAGTGTGTGCTTCATCTTGGTGTTCATTTGCGCGTGGAGTTGTGACTCCCATTCAAACTTCCTCCAAAGTTTTGGAGGCTTGTAAAAGCTAGCAAGAGACACCAAAGATTGTGGTGATCCTTGTGGGATCAAGAGTGATCCTTGAGAAGAAGAAGAGCTCGCCGATCCTTGTGTGATCGGGGGAGAGAGGGAAAGGGTTGAAAAAGACCCGTCCTTAAGTGGACTCCTCAACGGGGACTAGGCCTTCGAGGGCCGAACCTCGGTAAAACAAATCACCCGTGTCCATTGTGTTTATTGCTTGTGATTTGTTTATTTTCCCTTGCTCTAAGTTTTCTTGCACCTTTATTTGCTAATATCATTTGGTGTTGCTTCAAGTCGAATTCCATTTAGTGAAGCAACACGTTGCAAGAAAGAACTTGACCTAGTGCTCCTCTCATCTAAGGCTTCTTGCTTTACTATTCTATAATTGTATTGATTTATCACTTCCGCATTATTTAGCAATACTCTCTTCAAGCAAGAACTTAGTTTAGACTCTCCGATATTTATATATCTTGTTCTAATCACTAATCAAGGGATCTAGTTGGGGGATAAAGTTTTAATTTTCAGGTTTCGCCTATTCACCCCCCCCTCTAGGCGACTTTCAATTGGTATCAGAGCTAGGCACTTCATCTTGAGTCTAACAACTCGAAGTGATGGCTCGTAGAAGATCCCAAAAGAACAAGAAGACCCAGGAGAACAAGGAGGTAACTCTTGAGATATTACTTTCCGATTGTTCTAATTATGATTCTTGGTCTACTAGAGTGATAAATGCTTTTAGAGCGGTAGACCCACAATTAGAACAAATTTTAGTCAAGAGTATTATTCCTCCTAACTATGCTAGGGAAAATGCCTCCGAAGATGATTTAAGATGTATACGCTTAAACTATCTAGCTTATGACATCTTAAGTAAATCCCTTAGCAAAGAAGATTATCATGCCTTCATAATAAAATATGACAAACCCATTTGTGATATGCATGATATTTGGACTAGAATTAAAAGCAAATTTGATGAGTCCAAACATGATAGTTCATTTGATGCTTCTACTTCCTTTAGTCTTTGTGATACTAACCCTTGCAAGGAAGAAGAAGAGAATGAACGATGGAGACCAAACGATGAATCCACCTCTCCAAAAGGTTTGTCTTCCCGTTCCGATTCCCACATGTGTTGTGTGGCTAATGTAAATGATAGCGGAAGCACAAATGAGGATGAGGAGGAAGAAAGAGGCTTTGTACATCTCTACGCTCGCCTAAGCCAAGAAGATAAGGCGGTCATGCTCAAACTTCTAGAAAAAGCGAGAGAGCAAAGCGAAGCTCGTCAAAGGCTAGAAGATATTCTCTCCATGAAAATGTTACACTTTGACGAGTTGACTAAAGAACATGAGGAACTAAAGTGCTCTCATGTTGATTTGGTCCAAAGGTATGAAAATGTTTCAATTGAGCATGATAACGCTTTACATTGTATCGCTCAATTAGTAAATAGGAATACCCTGCTTAAGGACCAAGTTGAAAAGCTAAAAGTTGAAAATCTAGCTTTTCAAGATAAATATGATATGCTTCTATGTTCTCATGAAAACCTTATGGATGATCATATCATATTAAACATTGCTCATGAGGTTGTAATAGAAAACTTAAAATCCCAACAACCTCACTCATGCACATGTATTCAAATTGATACTATATTACCATGTGCTAATGCTTGTTGTCCGTCGACAAGCAAATCTTCCTTTGAGTTAGAATTTGCAGGAACAAATGATGATACATATCAAAAGCTCAAGGAAGAAAATGAGAGGCTAAAGATGAGCTTGACACAACTAAAAGGGAAATGCATTGCCCAACCTTCTCAAGATAACCATGATCACATGGTGAAGAAGCTTGAGACGGGAACAACCGTGGCATGTACTACATCCCTTAAAGAAAATGTCAAGGATTTGAGGATTACCAAGAGGAAGAAACAAAAGATGAAATTCAACACCTCCTCCAAAAGCCTCAACCACGCCTCCACAAAAGGTAACATCCAAGGTAATGATCAAGCCACACTTCACATTAAAAGGTGTAGTGAATGCTTTGAAGAGGGGCACTTGATTAGGTCATGTCCCTACATTAAAAATGGCTTGATTATTAACAAGGATGATAGACTTTGTTTTAAATGCTCCAAGAAGGGACACTTGCTTAGATCTTGTCACCATTTAAAACAAAAAGGCATAGGGTTAGAAAAGAAAATATTCACTAACCATGTAGCAAGCAAGAAACAAGGAAGGAAGAGATCTTCAAGAGTTGAAGATCGCCTATGCTACATATGCCGAAAGAAGGGACATCAATGCAAGGATTGTCCCATAGGTAAATCTCCCACTCCTAGCTTGTCAATTACTTCTCATGTAACTAGACAACCCAAAATTGCAACTTGTGCTAGAAAGGTAATGAGTTTACCTAATGCTAACACAAAGGACTTTTGGGTTCCTAGATCCTTGTTGACTAACCGTGATGGACCCATCAAGCGATGGGTACCAAAATATACTTGACAAGCTTTGTAGGGAAAGGAGATGATATGGAGTCTTTGGGGGTGCTTGAGAGAGTTCATTCAATTCTTATCAACTCAAGCTATCAATCTTCAATAATCTATATCCATGATTGACCCAAAGTTATTCTTCAAATTACTATGTCTTAAATTCATATCATCTCGAGGAAGACATTTATGTTGTAGGAAATAAAAGAAGTATCATGTGTGAAAAATCAAGGCCTACAACATGAAGGAAAGCCAAAGGATGGTAACACTTACCTTTTAAAGTGCAAGTATTTAAAATATCATTTCTTATGTGTCTTGTGTAGTCACATAGAAAAAATTGAAGCACTTCAAATGTCTTTAAATTGATATTACCATTCTTTGAAGAATTTCCTCTCATATGGTAGATTGCACATTCATCATTTCCATTCTATGGCAATCTACATGCTTTAATTTGTTGCAAGTATGTCATGGCATGTTCTTCCCCTAATTATCTTGTTATTGCCATGATTCTAGATATAGAGAGATGTTTCATGTTCTTAAAAGAATAAGGTGTCATGTAAGGAATTCAAATCCTTAGGACACTTGTAAAAGGAAAACTCTCTCTATCACTAGAATAGTGAGACTAATGATTTTTATCTAAGTAACCCAAGTAGTCTCACTTGTAGAGAATAAGTTTCTCTTTGGAAGCATGTAATCTAACATAAAAAGAAAAATCAATCCAATGATTTATGTTGATTTGCTCCTTGCCTATATTGGATTTGATTCTTTCACATTTATTGCTTTCCAAATCATGAATTAGATTTATTCCTATCTTAAGGATTATTCATGCTTGTTTTATGAGTTAAAATTGAGCATAACATCATCTGGATAATCTAGTTCATGCTATGAAGTTTCCATGCTTTTAGTAATATAGCTTTTCATTCCCTATCAAAATGATTACTCAATGGAAACTAGTGCTTGTGTTGGTACTAACATTTCTCTTGAGTTCAATTATAAAAATCTACAAGAAAGAAAGTGCACAAGCCTCATGGGTTGATCTTCACCCAAAGGAAGAAAGGTAAAAAGCAAAGGTATGGGAACTCATCTTATTAAGTTTGGTTCCCATCTCAATGGGTATTTAATCTAAATTATCATATTCTACCCGTGTGAGGAATAGATTCTTTATTGGACCAAAATTAACCAAGTATGCATTCAATATCATTTTCATAAATGCGCTTGTCCATTAGAATCTAATTCATGCCTTTGCTATATCCATTTTCATATTGATGCGCTTCTAAGTCATGATAATAAATTCAATATGAAGAAGTAAAATTTCTTTGTTTGATCAAAAATGATTAAAAAGGTGCTCATTCCTCTTTTTCTAATAATATGCACTAACGTTAAGGAATTTACTTCATGTCTATGTGACTCATGGATGATGAATTATGCTTATTTTCTATCTCAAAGAAATCATCCATCACTATATACTCCCTTGTATTACTAACATTCTTCTTGAGTATTTTCAATAAGTTTGAAAGGAAATAGAAGCCACTGCAAAGGGAGGACTCTCAAATGAAAGAGGAAAAACATCAAGAACAACACCACCTACTTCTACGAAACAATCAATGGTGTGGTTGTGAGTATTCTAAACCCTTTCATATTGAGAATACTAGGCTCAAGTTGTTTATTACAAATTTAATGAGCCTTGATCAAGATGTATAATGCTTCTCTCTATTCGTATTTAAAGCAAATGCATCCATTCAATTCATTCAAATACTTGATGCATATCTTTAGGGGGAGCCTTTTATCTTGATTATGTTGAGACTATTGCTTTATCTCAGTATTTTCATATATAGTCTCTTGCACGAGAATAAGTTTCTCATGAAGTATTTACTGGATTCTCCTATTCTAAGCTTAATTGATAATTTATTGTGTATGTTGTTCTCTTGATCACATCTGTTATTTGTTTGATCATTGAATGACTTTCTTTAACAATCATGCCTCTTAGTGCCGCATATTCTATCTATCAATATCTCTTGATATGCACTAGGTTAAAAGGAGAATTCATGATACATTTATGCAACTTGTGATCCATTTGATATATGCTAACAATAAACTTGAAAAGATCACTAGTTGTAGAACTCTCTCTTGTGCAAAATATTTTCATATATTGTCATTAAGAGTAGGTCGTAAGCATCTAAGACTAATGACAAGCACAATGAAGAGAGCGTCCATATGTAAAGGTACAAAAAGGTAAAACTATCTCCTTTCATTTAAACTTGTACCTAAATCTTCCTTTTCTATACATTCTTTGCATATCTTGTATAAAAGGAAGAGAAAGCATGTCCATATATTATCCCTGCTTCATATCTAGTTTAACTTCTCAAAAAAATTCATTCATGCTTTAATGCATCTTTGTTGAAACTAGATGAAGTGATTTAATTGTCAAAGAGCTTAAAGCTTAACCTTGTAACGAGGATAAGCTGCCTTTGTTTCAAAGGTGGATGGTCCTTAAGTCTCTTTGAAATCCTTAAGGGAAAATGCTTAAATTGTTTACAACATGCTTTCATTAGTGCATAAATTGTCTTGAGCATCACACTTATACTATGACACAATGCACTTCACAATCTGTATGATATAGATATGTTCTCATTAACCTAATTATGTGCAATTGGCATTTAAGGCTAAAATATATGTTCCTCTCCATGCACATACTTAGGGGGAGCAATCTATGTTATATAGAACTATGATCATGCTTAATTTGATATATCCTCTTGATCATATCTCTTTTATATGCTATGACTAATATGTTTTCAAGTGAATTTCAAACCAAGTCATAGGTACATTGAAAGGGAATTGGAGTCTTCGGCGAAGACAAAGCTTCCACTCCACTCTACTACTCATCCTTCGCCGTCGCTCCGCATCATCTCTCCAACTTTGGTATAATCTTCACTCATTCATTTCATGACCAAAGGGGGAGAAAATACTTCATTGGGCTCAAATGATTCCGTTTTTGGCGATTCATGCCAAAGGGGGAGAAAATATGAGCCCCAAAGCAAAAGGACCGCACCACCACCTAATTTTATTGGTAAATTTCCCTAATTTTATTTAATGATTGATTTTATTGGTAAATTTCATTGGTATCTCTTTGTGTTCTAAAGGGGGAGCAAGTAGTATTTTCAAAATTGATGGAAAACCCTCTTGAACACTAAGAGGAGACCTTATTTGAGGGGGA
The DNA here is from genome assembly GCA_029449295.1 of Zea luxurians. NCBI lineage: Eukaryota > Viridiplantae > Streptophyta > Magnoliopsida > Poales > Poaceae > Zea > Zea luxurians. The sequence continues at coordinate 89,791,914 of JAOPSE010000003.1, forward strand.
GTTTTGTTTAAGTCAAAGGAAAAGCATTTTGGAACAAAGGAAGAAACTTTCAAATCTTGAAAATGCTTTGCAAAATCTTATTCATTTACCTTTGACTATCTTGCAAAATGACGTTAAAAGGAATTTACAAAAGAGTTTTGCAAAAAAAAAAAAAAACAAAACTTATGGTGCAAATTTGGTCCAATATGTCAAATACAAAGAAACAATCCATGTTCATCATATAAGTATTTATATTGGCTCAAATCCAAGCAACCTTTGCACTTACATTATGCAACCTAGTTCAATTATGCACTTCTATATTTGCTTTGGTTTGTGTTGGCATCAATCACCAAAAAGGGGGAGATTGAAAGGGAATTAGGCTTACACCTAGTTCCTAAATAATTTTGGTGGTTGAATTGCCCAACACAAATGTTGGACTAACTAGTTTGCTCTAGTGCACAAGTTATACAGGTGCAAAAGGTTCACACTTAGCCAATAAAAAGACAAGTGTTGGATTCAACAAAGGAGCAACGAGGCAACCGAGGGCACCTCTGGCTGGAGGCACCGGACTGTCCGGTGTGCACCGGACAGTGTCCGGTGCGACCAGAGGACTCCAACTCAAACTCTTCGCCCTCGGGATTTCTCGGAAGCCGGCGCGCTATAATTCACCGGACTGTCCGGTGTGCACCGGACATGTCCGGTGCTCCAAGGAAGCGCGGTCTCCGGAACTCGCCAGCCTCGGGTTCGCGCGGCAGCCGCTCCGCTAAAATTCACCGGACTGTCCGGTGTGCACCGGACTGTCCGGTGTACCAGCGGGGCAACGGCTACTTCGGCGCCAACGGTCGACTCTGACAATAAAAGTACACGCGGCAGTACACGCGGCAGAGGCAGAGCAGAGGATCAGAGAGGCACCGGACTGTCCGGTGTGCACCGGACTGTCCGGTGCCGCATGAGGACAAAGCCTCCAACGGTCGACCAGCTCCAACCCCAACGGCTATTTGGTGACGTGGCTGTCGCACCGGACATGTCCGGTGTGCACCGGACTGTCCGGTGCACCATACGACAGACAGCCTTCACCAACGGCTAGTTTTTGTTTGGTGGCTATAAATACCACCCCAACCGGCCACTTCAAGGTGTGGGAGCCCAAGCAACATTCCAAGTCATTTAGTTGACATACTCAAGCCCTCCCAACCACATATATTCATTGATCCATCCTATACACAAGATTTAGACCACTACAACCAACACAAGTGCCACAAAATAGAGAGCAAGCAAAAGAGAGCTACTCATTTGAGTTTAGCATTAGTGCCTTGTGAGATTCATTGAGAGATAGTGTGTGCTTCATCTTGGTGTTCATTTGCGCGTGGAGTTGTGACTCCCATTCAAACTTCCTCCAAAGTTTTGGAGGCTTGTAAAAGCTAGCAAGAGACACCAAAGATTGTGGTGATCCTTGTGGGATCAAGAGTGATCCTTGAGAAGAAGAAGAGCTCGCCGATCCTTGTGTGATCGGGGGAGAGAGGGAAAGGGTTGAAAAAGACCCGTCCTTAAGTGGACTCCTCAACGGGGACTAGGCCTTCGAGGGCCGAACCTCGGTAAAACAAATCACCCGTGTCCATTGTGTTTATTGCTTGTGATTTGTTTATTTTCCCTTGCTCTAAGTTTTCTTGCACCTTTATTTGCTAATATCATTTGGTGTTGCTTCAAGTCGAATTCCATTTAGTGAAGCAACACGTTGCAAGAAAGAACTTGACCTAGTGCTCCTCTCATCTAAGGCTTCTTGCTTTACTATTCTATAATTGTATTGATTTATCACTTCCGCATTATTTAGCAATACTCTCTTCAAGCAAGAACTTAGTTTAGACTCTCTGATATTTATATATCTTGTTCTAATCACTAATCAAGGGATCTAGTTGGGGGATAAAGTTTTAATTTTCAGGTTTCGCCTATTCACCCCCCCTCTAGGCGACTTTCAATTGCTGGGGTCAAGAGAGACGGACTTAACCGCCTCAGCTGGTTCGAAGTTGCCGGCATGCCGCTTCGCGTTGGGTGCCTCTTTGGAGAGGCGATCCAGGTCGATGACGAGGGCTTCGGATTCGGCGATGGCTTCGGCGTACACCACGCATTCCACGTCGCACTCGTAAGCGTGGCGGTATGTGGATCCGACGGTGATGGTTCCCTTGGGGCCTAGCATCTTAAGCTTGAGGTACGTATAGTTGGGGACGGCCATGAACTTGGCGTAGCACGGTCTTCCCAACACCGCGTGATAGGTCCCTCGGAAACTGACTACGTCGAAAGTGAGGGTTTCCTTTCGGAAGTTGGAGGGAGTTCCGAAGCAGACGGGCAAGTCAAGTTGCCCAAGGGGGAGGACACGTTTGCCGAGGACAATCCCGTGAAAGGGTGCCGCACCAGCCCGGATCGTGGACCAATCAACCCCCAAGAGCTCTAGGGTCTCGGCGTAGATGATGTTGAGGCTACTGCCTTTGTCCATGAGGACCTTGGAGAGCCTTGCATTGCCGATGACAGGGTTGATGACAAGCGGGTACGTTCCTAGGCTTGGTACATAGTCGGGGTGGTCGTCTTGGTCGAAGGTGATGGGCTTGTCGGACTAGTCTAGGTAGACTGGCGTCGCTACCTTCACCAAGCAGACCTCCTGGCGTTCTTGCTTGCGATGTCGAGCCGAGGCATTCGCCACTTGCCCACCGTAGATCATGAAGCAGTTGTGGATCTTCGGGAACTCTTATTCCCTGTCACCTCCTTTCTTGTCGTTGCCTTGGTCCTTGCCACCCTCCGCCGAGGTTCTAGCCTTATTGAAGTAACACCGGAGCATGTCGAACTATTCAAGGGTGTGCTTGACGGGACCCTTGTGATAGGGGCACGACTCCTTGAGCATCTTGTCGAACACGTTGGCCCCTCCAGGAGGCTTTCGAGGATTCCTGTGCTCGGCAACAGCGACGAGATCCGCGTCAACGGCATTGCGTTTTGCTTGCGCCCTCTTCCTGGTCTTCTTCTTTGTGCCATGCTGGACAGGCGCCTCGGGGTCGTCTTCCTTCTGCCTTCCCTGAGGCTGCTTGTCCTTCCGGAAGATGGCTTCGACCGCCTCCTGATCAGAGGCGAACTTGGTGGCTATGTCCATCAATTCACTCGCCTTGGTGGGAGTCTTGTGCCCCAGTTTGCTTACCAGGTCCCGGCAAGTGGTGCCGGCGAGGAATGCCCCGATGACGTCTGAGTCGGTGATGTTAGGCAACTCGGTGCACTGCTTTGAAAACCGCTAGATGTACTCTCGCAGGGATTCCCCTAGCTGCTGGCGACAGCTCCAGAGATCCCATGAGTTTCCAGGGCGCACGTACGTACCTTGGAAATTCCCAGCGAAGGCCTTGACTAGGTCGTCCCAGTCGAAGATCTGCGCAGGGGGCAGATGCTCCAGCCAGGCCCTGGCAGCATTGGAGAGGAAAAGGGGGAGGTTGCGGATGATGAGGTTGTCGTCGTCCATCCCTCCCAACTGGCACGCCAGCCGGTAATCCACGAGCCACAACTCCGGCCTCGTCTCCCCTGAGTACATGGTAATGGTAGTCAGGGCCCGGAACCGAGCTGGGAACGGCGCTCGTCGTATGGCCCGGCTGAAGACCCACAGACCTGGTGGTTCAGGCGAGGGGCTCCGATCCTCCTCACTGTCGTAGCGCCCCCTACGTCTGGGGTGGTAGCCTCGGCGCACCTTCTCCTAGAGGCGGGCCCAATGGTCGCGACGGTGTTGCTCGTCGCTGAGGCAATCCTGGGCTGCAGGTGTCTCGCCTCCTGTGAGCTCGGTGTGGACCGAAGCCTCGCGCATGTGTCGAGAGGACACTACGTGATGCTCTGAGGGGCATCCTCGCCTTCGGGAGGCAGAGCTCTCGGCCCATCGGGCTGCGGTATTTTCTAGGAGATCCTTGAGTTCGCCCTGGATACGCTGCCCCTCGGTGGTAGATGGCTCCGGCATCATTCGAAGTAACATCGCCGCCGCAGCTAGGTTCTGGCCGGCCCCATTGAAGGTCAGGGGTAGCATTGCCCTGGCACTGTCAACAATACGGCACTGGACGTCCCGGGCCCGATGACGCGTTCCTCCGATGAGCGCTCGGCCTACCCACTCTTGCTCGAGGTTTTGTCGGAGCTGCACAAGTCGCCCCGTTTCTTCGTCGAGCTTGGCCTGCATCTCACGGAGTTGCTCGAGCTGTGAGCCCTGACCCCCCGCAGGGACCTGGGCCACAGCTAGCTCCCGCGGGATCTCAATGCGAGACGCAGGTGCAAGGGCGCTGTCATCTCCTGGCATGCCGGGGTGGTTGTCTCCGTCGTGATCTTCCTGATCGATGTGGAAGCACTCGCGAGTTTGGTCGTCACCCTCGTTGTCAAGGCTGTGGCCATCATCAGAGCAGTCGAAGAGGTAGTAGTCACATGCGGACATGAAGCCTCGCATGGCACTGGGATCACGGAGTCCGGAGAAATCCCAACTGAAGTCGGGGTCGTCCTCTTCCTCCGAACCCACGGGTCCGGAGGTTGAGACGGTCATCAATCAGTCCCAAGTTGACCACATATGGTACCCCAGAAGGTCAGGATATGCCCTTACGAAAGCGCTTACCGAAGTGGGGTCACTTGGTGGGTCGAAGCTGAATCTAAAGGGAACAGGATGGAAAACCGATGGTACCTTCTGGTTGGTCGGCGGCGGTGAAGTTGCATCGGAGATAGAATGTGTCGTTACCTCAGGCGCGAGACTAATGTCCGACAAGTCCCTCGCAAGGGTGCCGGCATCATCAGTCTGCATGGGGCTGGCACCTTGCTAGGAAGCGACACCCGTTGTTGTCCCAGGTGCGAGGATAACACCCGACATGTCCCCCTCAGGGGTGTCGGCATCGTCGACTCGCTCTGGTCCGATAGCCGACGAGGTGCTGCCTCCTGCCTAGCCATGGTTGCCCTGTCTCCTCCTCCTCCGGCAAGGAGGGTGGCGGGGTTGACCCGAGTGTTCTTCCGCCACGGGGAGATGTCGTCGCCGAGTTCGCCTCCGCCGGGCGAGCCGTTGACCATCGTTGTTGTCGTGCTGCGGGGGGAGGAGTACCATGTCGTAGCTGCCGTCGGGGGACATGAACTCGAGACTCCGAAAGGGGAGCATCGTCCCGGGCTGAAGAGACTGCTGAAGATTGTCCATCTGGAACTCAACGGGAAAGTATCGTCAACACGCAGCGGCCCCTACCTAGCGCGCCAACTGTCGGCGTTTTGAACCTGGGGGACCCTCAACCGGATCGACTAGTGAATTTTGTGTCGCGTGCCCCTGTCCAGATGGGTTGATGCAAGATGGAACACAAGAGGAGGGATGAGGCTTCTTGCACCGGGGTGCTTGCAGTAGGGGTTACAAGCTTCGCGAGAGAGGGAACGGGTCCTAGGTCTCCTGAGGAGTCTAGTGTTGCGGAGTGGAGCTCGATGCTTGAGTGTGTCCGTCTCCGTCGTCCTTGCTGCTCGTCCCTTTTCTCCTCTGAGAAGGCCCTGGGCATCCCCTTTTATAGATACAAGGGGATGGTCCAGCTGTACATATGGGGGTGTTGCTATGTGCTAACGTGGCCTGCGGAGAAGTGCTTGAGCCCTATAGAAGCATAGCTGGTGGTGCGGTCCTGGGTCCTGCTGACGTTAATTTGCCTTCGTAGAGAGCTTGAGGACTATTGACGTCATGGACGTATGCGGGGAACCATCATTACCTGTGACCGGAGTAATCTAGATGTGACTCCGGACTTGTTCCTTCGTAGCCTGAGGCGGCTAGCTAGAGGTAGGGTAATGATGTATCCCCTGTAGCGTAGTCGGTCCGAGGCCGAAGTCGGGCGAGGCGGTGACTTCTCCTGAGGCCAAGGTCGAGGTCGAGCGAGGTGGAGACCTTCTCCCGAGGCCGAGGCTAAGGCCAGGGTCGGGCGAGGCAGAGACCTTCTCTCGAGGCTGAGGTTGAGGTTGGGCGAGGTGGAGACCTTCTCCCGAGGCCGAGGCTGAGGCCGGGGTCGGGCGAGGCGGAGACCTTCTCCCGAGGCCGAGGTTGAGGCCGAGGTCGGGCGAGGCGGAGACCTTCTCTCGAGGCCGAGGCCGAAGCTGAGGCCTAGGGTCGGGCGAGGCAGAGCTCCCTGTTGCGCTCGAGGCTGAACTCGGGAGAAGCCGTGACTCACTGTTGTTAGCCTTACCCTGGTGGTTGGCACAGTAGTCAGAATGGGGTGAATAGTGTTGTTTTCCTGTCAGAACGATCAGTAAAGGGGTGAAGTGACTGCGGTCACTTCGACCTTGCCAACTGAGGCGCGTGTGTCAGGATAAGGTGTCAGACGATCCTTGCATTGAATGTGCATGCGAAACGGTCGGTGGTAAGGTGATTTGGCCAGGGTTGCTATACGACAAAGTCTACCCGAGCTTAGCCTCGAACGAGCCGGGGGTGCGCCCGCTGCCTGAGGGGGCCCTCGGGCGAGGCGTAAATCCGTCCGGGACCACTGTTCTTGCCCGAGGCCGGGCTCGGGCGAGACGAGATAGCGTCCCTTGGTAGATGAGGCTTTAACTTTGCGCTGCGCTTATCAGCCTTCGTGGTCTGTTTTGAAGATGTTTTTCAGCCATGCTTAGGTGAAAGTTTCCTAGAGGGGGGGTGAATAGGCAAGTTAAAATTTTTCAACAAAAACTAGAAGCAAACTAGGTAAAACTGAATTGATCTCGAAATTCACCCAGTTAACTTTGGAAATGAGATGTTCTAGTTGATCCACAGGGTTTAAAGTAGTAGATCTGAGAAGGGAACTTCTCAAAATCCACACACCAAAATATATATAAACAAATCTTCCATGCAATGGTGAGAGAATGAAGAACACGAATAAGCACAATGAACAAGAATACAAAAGACACAAGATTTATCTCGAGGTTCGGTCACACCACCAAGGTGCCCTACTTCCTCGTTGAGGCGCCCACAAAGAGCCGGGTCTCTTTCAACCCTAATCCTCCCTTTGCCGACCATAAAGGTCAAGCCCACACAATAATCTTTGCTCAAACGAGCGGGTAATACAAACTTTCTTGTGGTCTTCCACAAGATTTGGAGACTCACAAGCGACACCTAGTCGTCTAGGAGCTAGAAGCTCCAAGAGTAATAAATCCACAAAGAACTCGATGTAGTACCAAAGCTCGAATGAAGAAGAGCAAGAGAGATTTGGAGATGAAGCACAAAAAACCGTAGCTCTCAAACTCACTCAAAGATTTCTCTCCAAAGATTTGAAATGGGAGAGACAAGAGGTGTGTGAGAGAGAGTGGGAGGTGTTTCTCAGGTGGGGAATGAAGTTTTGTGCATGCTCTTATGTGGGGAAGAGTGTGGGAGGTGTATATAAAGGTGCCCCAAAAGCTGGTGGCCGTTGGGAGAAAAGGGGTAAAAACCGGTTGAACCGGTTTTCAGACCGGTTGAACCGGTTTTCACCAGGAAGATCCCAGTTCACTAACCTACTCAGCCGGAGACTCGACCGGATCCAAAACCGGTTGAGCCGGTTTCAAATTCGGTTCAACCGGTTTCAAATTCGGTTGAACCGGATTCAAAATTCGGTAGAACCGGTTTTCAAAAAATCTGCACACGACTTTTTCTGACAGGACTGACTGGCTAACTGGCAGTGACAGAGGGGAACAGTGCAGAAACCGGTTGAACCGGTTTTAGGTCCGGTTGAACCGGTTTTTGAACTGTTGCACAGATTTTGAGAAAACCGAAGTGAAACCAGGGTAAAATGGAAGTTTTAGATCAAGGATTTTGAGCTTTAGTACCAACACCAACCTTCTTTATGGATCCCCCTTGATAGTACGACGATTCCTATACTCAAGTTAAATAAAATATAATTAAGTAAACTCCTTGAGTCATTGGTGTCTCAAGTGTGATTTCTCCATGGTGTTGCTTCATAAGGATCACAAACATCTTTGTCTCACCTTTTGAAGCAAACACAAATCGAGCCTGTGACTTGTGCCATTTCACCATATATGAGTTCAAATCATGGCTTCAAGTCACCTTACTTGTGCATCAACATGTTGTAACTCTTTATAGCTGATTAGTTCATCGACTTAGTGCAAGTACTCTCTTCTTCACCTTAGCCATGGTACCTTGGTCTACAAGCCGTCGCTTGGCCTTCACCTTCGCTTAGTTCCTCGAAGCCCTTTCCTTGCTATCTTCACCCTATCAAGCCATTCTTCAGTCACATCCTATTGAGCATCCATTGAGAGAATCATTTCTTCAATATTGTGAACCTTGCTTGAATGACATCTAGATATAACTGCTAAGATCAATCAAGCTCTAGTTTGATTCTCATATATTCATATATGGACTAATAGTAATATGGTCAAGCCAATTCACGATTCCTCATATCTTATTCACTTTGGCTTGAGCAATCCTCTTAATCACTTCAACCTCTATTACGATCATATTTATGCATAGTGATTTCTCAGGACTTGTCCATATATTCAAACCAATATAGAGACCATGTTATATCCATTTGCATTGTCTCACTGGTTATTTGACCTTGTGTTGAACCTTGTTCACTAATCATTATAAACTATTCAAGTACGTTCATCATACTGAATTCCCTGTTCAACACTTAGCAAACTTGTTAGACCTTTAAATGTGTTGTTATCCAAATCACCAAAACTCACAAAAGGGATGAATGCACTTTCAATCTCCTCCTTTTTGGTGATTGATGACAACACATTTAAAGCTTACATAAGATTTGATAAATAAGATTTTGAATCCTATGATATAGTTTCCTCCCCCTAAATATGTGCATTTCAGAAAATACCAATTTTGTACTCAAATGCCAAAACCACATATTTGGGTCAAAGAGTGAAGACAACTTATATCATACTATTCATAGGGTGCTTTGTGTCATAAATAAACGTGATGCTCATGACATATTATGCACTCATCAATTTCCTTCATCTTATGTTTTACTTATGATTCAACCCCCTTTTTTTAATTATTTCTCCTTTTCAAAAGTCTTCTAACACTTAGTTACATAGGACTAAAGGTAAGCTTTAATGCACAATTTCTCCCCCTTTGTCATAAATCTCCAAAAAGGATACAAAGAATATAAAGGGTAGAAATTATGAGTAAACATGATGTGAACACACTATCATGAAGAGGGTCCTTAGATGGCACAAAGGTAATGGAGAAGTGTCATAAGTGATGTACCTTTGCGTTTTACCTTTTCAGAGGGGTGTTCCACACTTGTGTTGTATTTAGAGTTCATTTTGCAATCTCTTGTTGGCATAATTGTGACATAGGTCCAAGATATCAAATGAATATTGTCATACTAATTGAAAGATAAATCTTGATACCTGGAGTCTAGATGTCACCTAGCATTTTCTTATCATAACAAGAGGCAGCATGAAAATTGCACAAGTATGAATTATACAACTAGTGATCATGTACGAAAAATATCAATTGAAAACCACCAATTGATACAATTTGATAGATAATCAGATCACTAATTGCATATTACACTAATTTCTCCTCAAGTTTTAGTGCACACATATATATATATATATATGAATTCAATTGATACCTGTTGAGAGTACTTATTTGCAACTTAAAGTACCATTGGCATAAAAGGAGTATCAATTGAACATAATCATGCAACATAAGAAACATGTGCACTATTTAATCAATTAAGTTCTAGACAGGAGAATCTATAAGCTATGCTACTTCAGATATTTGTAATCCAAAAAGATGTGATACATATTTACCAATTTTAGATGACGTTGGAGTAGCATATACAAGAGAAACTCATTCTCTTATGAAATATATAGAAGATACATTTATTGGAGCAAAGAATCTTTGATACCCATCAAAATTTGCAGTGGAAGCGATTGTCTTTGCTTGAAGATTCCTTTCTAATTTGAGACTACACACATAATAGACTTGAAAATGAAGTTAGTCTCAAAGATTCAAATTATAGACCATTCTCCCCCTAAATGTGTGCATACAAGTGATGAATACTTGTTTAGCTTATGCACTTGGACTTGTGAGGCCAGGGGATTAAGTTCTACAATTTGAACCTTGGTACAAATAAAGTATGAAAATATGAAATTGCGCCAATTTAACGAATTACTCATAATCAAAGGGTATACTAATAGACATGATATGCAATATTTTAAGCCAAGATTCAAGTGAAACCTTATGATGTGACTTAAGATATTGCATATACATGCATGCACTAACTTGTAAGAGCCTAGATACACAAATGTAATACAATAGTTCATGGAGTGACACACCTTTGTTTTATGCCACATGTTCTCCATCATGATCATCAATTTTCAACTTAGTGTTTTGATAGGATTGACATTATTTTTGCACAAAGCAAGATGATTTTCATTCATGCCCATCAGTCTTCATTACGACATGTATTGAGTGAATTTAGCATGCCAAAGAGAAATATATCATCTTCAAAAAAAATCAAGAGAAACCCATTCTTTTCAAAGAACTACACAAGTTCACTAAAAGAAAATGTTAGTATTTAAGGACACAGGATATAGAATGAGCTCCTCCTAAATGTGTGCATCAAGTACTCGAATTACTTGTAACATGCACTTGATTCAATTAAGATTCTTAGAGGAGTTCATCATATATCTTGGCCAAGGCATAATATATTTGAAACAATTTTATTTATGCTAGAGAACACATATCGTTCCCCAATAGAACTAATCCATGGGGTGACATGTGGTAAATATTTGATCATTTACTTGGAACCACTCATCCTCATTTGATGTTCTCCAAGGTGTGAGACTACACAACATGAACTTGAAAGAAATCATTAGTCTCACAAGATATAGGCTAAACTCTTCCTCAATTTGTGCATGCAAGAGTACACAAAGTACACTTATGCACATTAACAATATGAGGTTAAAGGAGATGTTTGCACTATATCTTGGTTTAACATAACATGCTTTACATAGATGATGAAAATTATACCAATTAAAAGTTTAAGAACTAAAAGTATATCAATTGAAATCTTGAAGGGTAGAGCATGCTAATATGAACCTCAAACCTCATAATGAAGGATATCATATAAATATGTCACTGCATCTTCATTATTTGGTTGACAAAAAAATGTAACTCCCTTCTTGAATCACTGTGATCTCTTTTCTCTTTACAATTTCATCCAACCAAGTGATCTTGAACTTCTTTCATCTTTTCTTGATTTGATCATATTTGATATGAGATCAATTGAAACTCAATGATTGAAACAACCAAGACTCTTATATCCGTAGATTTTGAATTCATCTTGAAAGCACTTGGAAGGACCTTATTGAAACACTTAGAAAAGAGAGCATTAGAAACACAAGGGAGGGTTTCACAAATGATGATCCTTATATACGGATGGCAAATGAATCATCATTATTGAAACCCAAAAGGATAGACTAAATTCCTTTAAATAAGTGCACACATATAGTTAACGTCAAAGTTATATGCACTATTGAACATTTTATATTATGGGGAATTTAACCTATACTATGGTACATCCCACTAAGGATAGAATACTAAAACAACTGAAGGAGAGGAAGTTTTCATACCTTGGCCTCTTATCAACTTCTTCTTACTTTAGTTGAATAGTATCCTTTAAGCTTGTGATTTATCCAATTTAAAACAAGCACCATCTCTTAACATAGATTTTCTATGGATAAACTCAACATAAGAGATGACATTAGTAGCCAAGCACTAGTTTCTTATTTAGCAACCCTTTATATGTGGAAGACAAGCGTGTTGCTAAAATAGAGAAACATCATAATATGGACTAAATTTCCTTGAACCCTCATACACAATATATTTTGAATGACATGGATAATATGCATGGTTATTCAATGAAGTCTAAAGGGATGACTTAATCCCTATTATGGTGAGTGTCTTATATAGAAGAATCAAATCCAAATTAACTAGATAGAGAATACGTCACATAATTTTGGATTGTTCACCATATGATAATATTCATTCAACTTCCAATTAGACCTTTATTTCATAATCAACAACTGATGTATATCCTCAAGTGCTTCTTTTTCCTTAGTGGCTATACAAGTCACAAAAAGATAAGATTTGAAAATAACATGCACTTGAGATTCAGTTGTTACCACCCTAGCTACTATCTCCAAAGATGATTTATACATTCATTATCGAGCACCCAACTTGATCCATTGAATGAGTGATCCTGCAAAACAAGTTTAAGCTTCATATCTTGGTACCCAATTTGAATTGGGTCCTTTGAGATTAGTAGTAAGAGCCTTGAGTACCCACACAATCCTTATTGTGGCCTTTCTCTTTGTGTAGGCACCCACATATACTTGACAACCATCTTACATGGTTTCAAGTCAATATTTAATCACATAGATAAAAACTAGAGTTAAGAATAGGAGCCTTTTCTCCTTTTATTAATACATCATTGTGTTGCCTTCTTGATGATGAACCTACCTTGACTTTGGGTGCACCTAGCTTATCAAGGTTAGTTGCACAAGCATTCATATCATAAAGACAAGTTATGTATGGAATTTACAACTTAGTGATCCAATTCAATGTGAAGCATATGGATATCAATTGAAGTAGATTTCTAAGATATCAAAATATGGGTTTCCAAAATTTAGAGAGTATGGATCACTAATTGTACCTTTTACAGTTTAAAAATCATATCCATGTTAGTGCATATGTGTGTGATGAATATCAACAAAAAGATTCTTATGCACTTTTAGAATTAACGATAAGGGAATTTTAAACTACATTAAGAGTAGCTATTTAGAAAACAAAGATTACTATCCATATGAATGAGATACAAATTTACCATTTTGGATTGTCTTAGTATAGCTCACTCAAGTGAAACTTATTCTCTATGACACAAGATATATAATGTTCTCCCACTAGATATGTGCATCAAGTATTTGAATGACTTGCCACATGCACTTTCAATTCAGTTAAGAGTCTCATGAGGAGTATATTACATATCATGGTCAAGGCATGACAAATTTGCAATGAATTAACTTATGCCTAAGAATACTTACCACCATATATAATGTACCATTTGTTATACCAATTTGACAGATCTTACTATCTGTGGTGGTGTCACCTTAGTATTCTTCTTTTCATCATTTGTGGAGACTTCCTTCTTTGTTATCTTTTTTCCTTTTAAAACTAGTCGATAAAACACTTTGAAGAAAGTATTAGTAGTACAAAGAAGTATTTAATGAATGATGATATCTATATATGAATGGCAAACAAATCATCATTTATGAGGCGTAAAGGCATAAATTAAATTCCTTTTAAGTTAGTGCACATGGAGCAGTGAATTCACAATATGCACTAATTTACAAATTTAAGCCAAAAGGAATTTAACCTTCATATTGACATTCCTTTTCATAGAATATATTATTACCAATTGAAAGAATGCCACTTGGAAGGAACTACTATTGATCAACTACTAATTGAAGTAATTTGTTCCATACCTTTGCCTTGAGCATTCCTAATCTTTCTTTTAGGTGAAGTTTAACCTTTAAAGCTTGTGATTTTACCAATTGAAAGAGCACAATCTCTACTTATGAATTTCCATGAAATATCTTAAAAGAGATTGTGTTAGTAACACAAGCAATAGTTTTCTATTTAGCAACCTCTAGTATATGAATGACAAGAAGGTTACTAAAACAAGGAAACCTCATGATATGGACTAAATTACCCTTACAAGCATCATGCATAACATCAATTGTAAAAAAGATGAAAGTAGCATGATTATTTAATTAAGTTTACATGGCAAGTTTAATTCATAGCATGGTGAGTGATTAATGGAGAAGACTCAAAACCAATTTAAACAAGAATGAATACATCACATAGTATTGGTTCGATCTTCTTTGAATGTTGAATGGCACACTCCAATTGGGAAACACATTCTCATGTTGTGAGACTACATAAACACTTAGATAGAAACATTAGTCTCACAACTTTAGTCATATAGAGAATTCCCCATTTGGTAAGTGCTATAAGAATTTGAATTTCTTACTTAGCACTCTATTAATTTAAGAACATGGGATAATACTCTTTATGTCTAGGTCATGGCAATAATATGATGATTAACTTGAAATATGCCACAAGATACATACAATCAATTTAAAGCATGTAGATTGTCACAATATAAAAATATGAACTTGCAATCTACCATATAATTAGATCCTTTCCAAAGCAAGGTAAAATCTTTTAAGTTCATTCTCAAGTGCTTCATTTTTCCTATGTGGCTACAAAAGACACAAAGGAATATACCAATTAAAAGCAATGTGCACTTAAGAATTAATTGTTACCATCCTTTAGATATCACTTGGTTGTAGGCCTTTTGCTTGATTCCCACAAAGGTTAATCCTTATTCCCTATAACACAAGTTCTTGCTAGAGATGAATATGAAGTTAGTGACATAACAACTCAATTCATCTTTGGGTCAATCTTAAAGGATAGGCAATGTACGATTGATAGCTTGAGATAAGAATTAAGTTAAACCGCTCAAGCACCCCAAAGCTTCATATCATCTCTGGGTACCTGCAAAACTTATTAAGTACATTTTGGTACCCATTTTTGGATGGGTCCACCAAGGTTAGCTAATAAGTACTTAGGCACCCAAATGGCCTTTGTGCTAGTTTTAGGTGAACTAATTACCTTTCTAGCACAAGTTTCATTTTTGGGTCTCCTAAGCGAGTATGAATGAATTGACATGGTAGGCTTAGGATACTTACTCATGGGACAATCCTTGCAAAGGTGTCCCTTTCTTCGGCAAGTGTAGCAAATATGATTTTTAATTTTGCAAGACTCCTTCTTGCCTTGCTTCTTGTTTGCTACATGGTTAGTGAGCCTCTTTCTTTCCAAATTTAAGCCACTATCTTTTATGTAGGGACATGACTTAATCTCATGTCCCTTCTCATGACATTGATAACACTTTCTAGTGCATCTTCTCTTATTTGAAAGAGTGGCTTGTTTGTTACCTTGTGTGGAGCTTGTGGAGGCGTGGTTGAGGCACTTGTCATGAGCTTTGTCATTCTTCTCTTGATGTTTGCTCATGCCTTTCTTGGAAAGCTTGATATTCTTTTGAAGGGGTTTTGTGCATGCTACGGTTGTCCCCTTCTCAAGCTTTTTCACCATATTATCACGGTTATCTTGAGAAGGTTGAGCATGACACTTTCCCTTTAAACGAGTTAAGCTCCTTTTTAGCCTCTCATTTTCTTCCTTGAGCTCATTATTTTCTTTTGCATAGGAAACATTACTTGTTCCTAAAAATTCTAGCTCAATGGAAGATTGGCTTTCTTGAGAGCAACATTTGTTAGCACATGATAATATAGTTTCTATATGAGTACATGTGCATATGTGAGGTTGGTATGATTTCAAATTAGTTAACACAACCTCATGAGCCATTTCTAACATGATATGTGAATCCATAAATTTATTATGAGAGGACACAAGCTTATCATGTTTTTCTTGCAAAGCTAGATTTTCAATATTTAGCTTTTCTACCGTGTTCTTGAGCATAGCATTTTTATTTTCTAATTGAGTAATATATGATGAATGATTAATAGCTTTAATTTGCTCAATTGAAATGTCTTCATACCTTTGGACCAAATCATCATGAGAGCATTTTAGCTTCTCATTCTCTTTGGTCAACTTCTCCAAGTCTTTGATTTTTTCGATGAGGATATCTTCTTGCTTATGAAGCATTTCCTTTTGTTCTTCCGCTCTTTTCATGAGTTTGAGCAAGCTCATCCGGTTCTTCTTGCTTAGTTGAGCGAAGAATTTTTGAAGATCATCCTCATCTTCACTATCACTTTCATGCTCCTCCTCATCCTCACTTTCGCTTTCACTGTCACTCTCATTAGCAACAAAGCACATATGAGAAGTGGATTTGAAAGACGAACCTTGTGAAGAGGTGGATTCGTCGTTTGGTCTCTATCGATCATTTTCTTCTTCTTCAATACTGTTCTTCGCCTCATCTTCCTTCATTTTGAGGAACATCCTTTCGGCAATTCTTATGGCAAGGTCTATTGCCCTAGGATCAACATCTGCACCAAAAGATGAAGTCGAGGCAACCTCAACTTTTTCAAGCTTAGAAGCACTTTTGTTTCTTAGTCCCCCCGACATGATCTTTCCTCACGCGGTTAAGCGTTAGAACGAGGATTAGGCTCTGATACCAATTGAAAGTTGCCTAGAGGGGGGTGAATAGGCAAGTTAAAACTTTTTCAACAAAAACTAGAAGCAAACTGGGTAAAACTGAATTGATCTCGAAATTCACCCAGTTAACTTTGGAAATGAGATGTTCTAGTTGATCCACAGGGTTTAAAGTAGTAGATCTGAGAAGGGCACTTCTCAAAATCCACACACCAAAATATATATAAACAAATCTTCCACGCAATGGTGAGAAAACGAAGAACACGAATAAGCACAATGAACAAGAATACAAAAGACACAAGATTTATCCCGAGGTTCGGTCACACCACCAAGGTGCCCTACTTCCTCGTTGAGGCGCCCACAAAGAGTTGAGTCTCTTTCAACCCTAATCCTCCCTTTGCCGACCACAAAGGTCAAGCCCACACAATAATCTTTGCTCAAACGAGCGGGTAATACAAACTTTCTTGTGGTCTTCCACAAGATTTGGAGACTCACAAGCGACACCTAGTCGTCTAGGAGCTAGAAGCTCCAAGAGTAATGAATCCACAAAGAACTCGATGTAGTACCAAAGCTCGAATGAAGAAGAGCAAGAGAGATGAAGCACAAAAAACCGCAGCTCTCAAACTGACTCAAAGATTTCTCTTCAAAGATTTGAAATGGGAGAGGCAAGAGGTGTGTGAGAGAGAGTGGGAGGTGTTTCTCAGGTTGGGAATGAAGTTTTGTGCGTGCTCTTCTATGGGGAAGAGTGTGGGAGGTGTATATAAAGGTGCCCCCAAAAGCTGGTGGCCGTTGGGAGAAAAGGGGTAAAAACCGGTTGAACCGGTTTTCAGACCAGTTGAACCAGTTTTCACGAGGAAGATCCCGGTTCACTAACCTACTCAGCCAAAGACTCGACCAGATCCAAAACCGGTTGAGCCGGTTTCAAATTCGGTTCAACCGGTTTCAAATTCGGTTGAACCGGATTCAAAATTCGGTTGAACTGGTTTTCAAAAAATCTGCACACGACTTTTTCTGATAGGACTGACTGGCAGACTGGCAGTGACAGAGGGGAACAGTGCAGAAACCAGTTGAACCGGTTTTTGAACTGTTGCACAGATTTTGAGAAAACCGAAGTGAAACCAGGGTAAAATGGAAGTTTTAGATCAAGGATTTTGAGCTTTAGTACCAACACCAACCTTCTTTATGGATCTCCCTTGATAGTACGACGATTCCTATACTCAAGTTAAATAAAATATAATTAAGTAAACTCCTTGAGTCATTGGTGTCTCAAGTGTGATTTCTCCATGGTGTTGCTTCATAAGGATCACAAACATCTTTGTCTCACCTTTTGAAGCAAACACACATCGAGCCTGTGACTTGTGCCATTTCACCATATATGAGTTCAAATCATGGCTTCAAGTCACCTTACTTGTGCATCAACATGTTGTAACTCTTTATAGTTGATTAGTTCATCGACTTAGTGCAAGTACTCTATTCTTCACCTTAGCCATGGTACCTCGGTCTACAAGCCATCGCTTGGCCTTCACCTTTGCTTAGTTCCTCGAAGACCTTTCCTTGCTATCTTCACCCTATCAAGCCATTCTTGAGTCACATCCTATTGAGCATCCATTGAGAGAATCATTTCTTCAATATTGTGAACCTTGCTTGAATGTCATCTAGATATAACTGCTAAGATCAATCAAGCTCTAGTTTGATTCTCATATATTCATATATGGACTAATAGTAATATGGTCAAGCCAATTCACGATTCCTCATATCTTATTCACTTTGGCTTGACCAATCCTCTTAATCACTTCAACCTCTATTATGATCATATTTATGCATAGTGATTTCTCAGGACTTGTCCATATATTCAAACCAATATAGAGACCATGTTATATCCATTTGCATTGTCTCACTGGTTATTTGACCTTGTGTTGAACCTTGTTCACTGATCATTATACACTATTCAAGTATGTTCATCATACTGAATTCCCTGTTCAACACTTAGCAAACTTGTTAGACCTTTAAATGTGTTGTTATCCAAATCACCAAAACTCACAAAAGGGATGAATGCACTTTCATTAGGAGTATTGGGGGTACCCCTAATTACGGTACCCGACATGGAGTTAGTGGGGTTAATCCATAAAACCACAATACGGGAACATTTAAGTAAATTACATCAAGTGGTATCTCTTTATATCATATTAATCTTTCCTTTGCATTTGTATCCTAGCAAGTAAATTACATTTTTACATTTTTAGTATTTAATTATTTGCTTGTTTTAGTTGTGTTGCCATCAATCACCAAAAAGGAGATACAAAAATGGACCAAGTCCCATTTGATTAAGCGTTTTGGTGTTTGATTATTAACATAACTATTTGAACTAATATTATTTGCTAGTGTTTGTGTATATAGTTTAAAAGATACAATGTGAACTTGGACAAACACAAAAGGATGATTGAGAAAATCAATACCTCAAGCAAGACATTAGAAGATTCATTGAAAACCTACAAAGATAATATAAAAGTTTAAGACACGAGATGGAAGAAGTTCGAACGAAGAGACACAAAGAAACAAAGAAAAATAGACCGCTCAACAACACTAGACGAGTCTAGTGAGACACCAAATTAAATGCCGAACAAAGTTGCTCTATACCGAAGAAAGTGCTACTAAGACATAGCACACCGAGCATGCGGGTATGCATCGGAAGTCGCACCATATGGGACACCGAATACGACACTCAAAGAAGTATGCAACATGTTTGGGGAGATATATAAGGCACCAAATATATCTAGTGTGCCACTGGTTATCCTACCAAAGAGGGTACTCAAAAAGGTTGCACAATAACCTAACAAGAGTTATACAGGGTTCAGTCGGTTGTAAAATCAATTGGATTCAAAAGAATCTAAACCAAATATTATTTAAAGTTGTGCTAGCCAAATGGTTGTGCTGATTTTTTTTTCCTAGTTGTCCATTTGAATCCTTTTATTTTAAAGGAATTAGACTCCTTTTATACTATGTTTATGCTCTAGATCATGCTCTTCGACTCACTCACTCTCTATAATAGAAGCATAGCACATAAATTTCTCATCCATGTGAACTGTAATTATTAAAATAGATTTTTATTCTAGGGATTTAAACGGGACCAAAGGATTTTTTTTGTATAAAAACATTTCCGATGAGAAGGAAGATGTGAAATGTCTGGAGGACAATTTCAATTCCTACCAAACACATACTTACATATGTGCTTAGATGTGACTAGACCATGTTCGATTGTCAACTTGCTGGCTTAAAGCTCTGTCCTGAGTTATGAATCATTTATTAATTATTACTATAAAAAAATTGCAGTAATGTTACGGCTAGGCCGTGGGCCGTTGGTCCACTTCATGAGTTAGAGAGAACAAGTACCTGTACCGTGGGACCGGCCCATGGGCTGAGCAGATGTTCTGCTGAAGTTCTGATTGCCAATGATAATAGACCTTAACTACAAATTTTAACGATCGATTCCAATTAGAATTGAGATCTATTATCATTTTTAACTAATATTATTTAAGAGGAGAGCCCTAATGTTTTATAAAAGAGCATTTGAATCGTGATTATTACCACCCCTATCTATATATCTAGCCAAATACATATAGGCTGCCTGCATGTTTGCATGTTCAAAATGTTTTTTTTTCTCCGAGACCAGTTGTTTAGGTTGACGCCAACAAACTTTCCACGCAGAACGTGGGTCCGTGCCGCGCACACGTTTTGAACAACCCGTTGATTGAACAAGACCAACAAACTTTTCATGCAGAACCGCGAACAAAAAAAAAAAGAAAACGGCGTAAGAGCATCTTCGAGAGACACTCCATTTTTAACTCTCTATATGACACTCTATTTATCTCTTCATAAAGATTACATTGTGTATGTAGCATCTCACTCCAACAAACTCTCTATTTAGTTTGGCTAGTCAGCGGCTAGCCAAATTTGGCTAGAGAGGGAGCCAATTTGAAGAGCCGGATAGCTTGGCAAGTTGGATGGCTAGTCTGTTGGAAAATTATTTTGATATTGAGTAGCTAAAATTTAGCTTGCTGAGCCATTTGACTAATCTCTTGGAGATGCTCTAACGCAGGAAAAAATATTGTTAGGGGTCCACACGAAATCTAGGAGAATCCACAAAACGGCACTGATTTAAGAAGATGTTTAGAAAACAACATCTATTTTCAAACAATTCGTAGAACAACACCGATTTCACCAAATTAATTCTGAAAACAACATATCATCTATATTTTGCATTCTTTTATTGTTTACAACCCATATAGATAGACCAAATTACCTCTATTCATTTTACATCCCATTTTTATCTTTTATTCTTTCCATAAAAACATAAATAGATAAAACATATATGCTATATTTTTATAGTAGTAAACATACAAATAGGCACATATTTTTTTACAAAGGAAGAAGTTTAGATTTAACTGTTAAACTTCAAATCTAGGTATCTTCAACATCGAGCTATTAAAATTTATACATACTTGGTTCACCGAATGGTCCTCGAATGTACTTCATCTATTCCTCTTTATTTGATGTGTTTGTTTTTTTTCAAAAACTTCAATCTTTTGCCTTATTAAAAAATAATATGTTCTATAAAAACTATTCTCTCCATCCCAGAATATACTTTTGAAGTTCAATTGTTAAATCTAAACTTTCTCCTTACAAAACATTTGTATTTATTTTATTTTTAACTCTATTTTTAGTAATATAAAAATAGTGCTTATGCATTTATGTTGTTCTTATGGACTGAATAGATAAAAAAATAAGGCTGAGAAAATGATAGGGGCAATTTGGTCCATTTTCTTGTGAGCCGAGGAATAAAAGAATGAAAAAATATAAATGGTGTATTGTTTTCTAAATTTATTTGATAAAATTGATGTTGTTCTTTAAATTACTTGAAAACGAGTGATATCCTCTAAACATTATCTTAAAGTAGTGATGTTTTATAGATTCCTGTGAAATCTACATAATGAGAAACAACCTGCGACGTCTGTTCACCTCCTTGGCCGCGCCCGCGCCCGCGCCCGGCAGCGCACGTGTCCCCCAATCCGGCGCCGGACCCAGACCGAACGTTCGAACCCGCGGGCACGCTCAAAACGTGTGCACGGACCCCAACAAACCCAAACGGGTACCTCGATTTTTAAAAAAATTTGATATTTTTAAAACTATATCTCTATTTATATTTATTTTTTCTTAAAAAAACAAATTTATATTTATATGGTTTAAAATCTAGTGTTTGACTCAACGTTAAAGTTAAACATCTCGGTGTTATAATCTATAGTGTAAAGTTGTACTAGCGAGACGTGATCACGGCCAATGCAACTTTGATGTCATGATTGTGACATCGAAATATTTAACTACGACGTCACGGGCTACGACACTAGATCATAATTAAAAACTAGATTTTGGTCCTTAGAAATGCAAATGTATTTTTTTAATAAAAAGTTAAAAAAAAACTGCCTCCGTCACCCCCGGCCGCGGCATGGGTTTGTTTGATGGGCTTGTTTGATTCCCCACGTCCCGTGTACGGTTCCGTAACTCCGTTTCATCCCACCCCGGCCCACACCACCCCAAGTCCCGAATCTTTATAAATTCCGTCCTTCCTTCCGTCCACAACCACAGAGAGCCAGTAAACACCGCGCACGCAAACGCAACAGAGAGATCGTGTCGAGCAGCCGGGGCGACTTGCGACTTGCGAGGCATGGACTTCCACCACGGCTGCCACAGCAGCAGCATCCACGCGGCGGGGGCGGCGCCGGCGCGGCCGTGGAGCAAGGAGGAGAACAAGATGTTCGAGAGCGCGCTGGTGATGTGGCCCGAGCACACGCCCGAGCGCTGGGCGCTCGTCGCGGCGCAGCTCCACGGGCGCACGCCGCGGGAGGCCTGGGAGCACTACGAGGCGCTCGTCGCCGACATCGACCTTATCGAGCGCGGCGGGGTCGACGTGCCCGCCTGCTGGAACGACGACAACCAAGTCCGCGGCGGCTGCGGCAGCGAGGGTGGCACTGGCAACAGCCGCCGCGCCGGCGCTGACCGGGCGTGCCGCGAGGGCCGGCGCCCCGGGAAACCCTGGAGCGAGGAAGAGCACAGGTACGATCTCATCTCTTCTGCAGCGAGGCCGCCGTGGTTTCGTCGAACTGATTGAGTTAGAGTAGTTTCTAGACGCCTCTCGTGTATCGACGACGACGACACCTTCCCTCATTGGCTTGTTGAGCGGCGAAGCCTAGAGACTAGAGTTCTTCCCAGCTGGCGCGTGGGTTCCAGTCGCCAGCCACACGCTGCAGCCAGTTTTTTTCCTTATTCCTCGGAAACCAACGCGTCTTTTTCGCTGTGTTTCGTTGCGTATACGCAGGCTCTTCCTTCAGGGGCTGGAGAAGTACGGGCGCGGGGACTGGCGTAACATCTCGCGCTTCACGGTGCGGACGCGGACGCCGGCGCAGGTGGCCAGCCACGCGCAGAAGTACTTCAACCGGCAGCTCAACCCCGCCAGCCGGAACTCCAAGCGGAAGAGCATCCACGACATCACCACCCCTTGACCCTGGCCGCCGACGGTCGGCGGCGCGCGCTCCCTGCTTCGAACAGATCGCGACAGCCACTCATCTCATCTCATCTCGAGATCAGAATAGAAGAAACAAGTAGGCATTACTCGTAGTCCATGACAAGAGCTAAATCCTTAGGTCGCATGGGTCGTTCCAGTCAGCAGCTAGCACATGGTTTAGGCTTACTCGTAATCATTAAAATAGAATTAGGAGTCCAAACATCTAATGGAGTCTGACGTGGCACCGTCGCGTCGAGTCTAGGCGAATGCATAATGGGATGAGTTTTGTTACAAAATAATGTGATGTGATCAAAACCCATCTCTACCGTTGATCCTACGGTTATTTTATCCAAGAGTCAGATGCCCTTTGTAACATGTATATATATGAATCTCTCTGCAATAAACAGTGATTTCCAGTCATTTTCTCTGTTGTCTCTCCATTTGCCACTGAGCACTGCAATAGAATCCAACACGTTATCAGCACTGTCTCAAAGAGAAATCAGAGAAGGGGAAAGTGGAAGAACGCGCTGTTCTTCACAAGAACAACAAGATCGATCTTCACATCAACAGCAAGGTATGAAGCATACCGTTCCCATGCGCATACGCCGTATGCGCGAAGTTCTGCACATTCTTGATGATTCGATGTTGGAGGCGTACGCCGCTGGCCAAGCCGCAGCGCTTCCACCGGTGCACGCGATCCCTGAACGCCGTGTGCAAGTGCAAAATGTGCACTTCTGCGTTCTCCATGGATGGACAGCGGTGGTTCCGCTGCCAGTGGTGGAGTGTGGACTCCCCATTGCGTCCCCGTCGCCACCGGCGCCGGTGTTTGACGCGGGATCGTCTGCATCGGCCCCCATGGATGTGGATTTGGCGGCACCACCACCGCCTCCGCCCACTGCAGCGGCAGTTGCTCGTCGTTCGCCATCTCCACCAGTGCCTGTGGTCGTCGGTACGATCGCTGCACGTCGTGGACAACCCCCGCGCGCTGTCGATGCTCCACGCGGACGCGTCATCCTCACTGGCCATCGCCCAAAAAGGATGGCCTCGTCTTCCTCCTCCAACGGGAGGGCCTAATGGCCCTCGATCCGGCCGCCGCGTCGGCCGTTTGGGGGAGGGGATGGGGAGGGGCGCGGCCACCTCCTGCGCGTACGACGCGGCATGCCCGGCGCGGATCTCTCGGCGGCGCTCCCAGCGTGCGGCTCGGCGGGCCCCCGAAGGCGCGCTCGGCGAGGCCTGCAGGAGCGTCCGGCGCGGGCGCAAGGCCTCCCTGGCGGGCGGCGGCTTCCTGGCCGAGCGCGCGCGCGAGACCCTCAGGCGCGTCGGCACGGCGCGGCTATCCGTGGCGACGCTCGGCACGGCCCGGCAACGCGCTCGGCGCGACCGGCACGAGGAGCAGCGGCCTGGCTCCTCCGGCCTGGGCGCGCGCGGCCCACCAGGCGGCGGTGGCCTCCAGGCGGCGGTGGCCACGACCTCTGGCGCGCGTCTGCTGGACAACGGCGCCGGCGGCTGGCGGCTCTCCGCCCGGCGGCTGGCGGTGCTCGGGCGGGCCCCACGAGGGCGCGCTGCACCAGGCGCGCGTGGCCACCAGGCCCTCAGGCTCGGCGCGGTGCCTACCAGGCGAGGGCGCGCGCAGCCCCTGCTGGCGGCGGCAGGGAGCCAGGGGCTCCTGGCGGCGGCTGGGGAAGTCCCCTGGTGCTAGGCGGCGGCTGGGGGCGGTTAGGTTTGGAAACCCTAGCCGCCCCAATATAAAATAGGCTTTTGGGCCTCTGTTGGGCCGCCTGGGCAGGCCAGCTAGGCTGGGCCGGCGTGCAGGCCTTTCTGGCCGCTGCCTGGCTCGCCCGGCAGGCCGCCTGGGCCACTTTCAGAGGCCTAATATAGCCTGTTTTTACCATTTTTAAATTCTGAATTTCAGTATAAGACTCTGTTTTATATGTAATTTCAGTTCAAGTTATCTTAGGCGTCTAAATTCGTAATTTAGACTGCATATATTGTAAAGACATATCTGTTTTATTGTACATATAGCAGATTTTAGTTCGTGAATTATTGTTTGTTTTACATTAATAATTCACATATCTCTACTTGCTATTATTTACACATTCATTTATGTTTGCATATAAATATAGCATTTATTAAGTTCAGACTTAATAAAACTCATGCAAAAAAATAAAATTACATTATTTTTGGATAAAGAGCACAGGGAGATAGAGTCCTAAGCATAGGCTGCACTAAATTCTTTTATAGAATTTAGTAGCCCAGAGACCGTGCTTGTGGCAGCATTTGGAATGCCTATCTCTATGAGGTCTACATCTCTTGAGATGACTACCTATACGTGCTATCCAAAATAACATGATATGGAGTTATTGAATTTTACTTTGATAATTAGTAGAGCATGGGTAGTGGAGACCTAAGCATTGGCTGCGGTTTGTTCATTTATGAACTTATCTGCCCAGAGACCGTGCTTTTAGGCAGCAAGTTTCTTGCCCACTACTAGGAGATCTAACTCATTAATTTGAGGATTATCTATACAATACTCACTAATATTCAAAGTACTTATTCAATTGGAAGGTTTGGAACCTTCAGGAAACTCATATCACATGTAAGAGTTATTGAATTTTACTTTGATAATTAGTAGAGCATGGGTAGTGGAGACCTAAGCATTGGCTGTGATTTGTTCATCCGTGAACTTATCAGCCCAGAGACCGTGCTTTTAGGCAGCAAGTTTCTTGCCCACTACTAGATCTACCTCATTAATTTGAGGATTATCTATACTATGCTTACTAAAATTCAAAGTATTTATTCAATGGGAAGGTTTGGAACCTTCAAGGAACTCGTTACATATGTAATTTTAAGAATTTTTGCATATTGAGCTTACAACATCACCATTGTGACTATTAATTTATGCGTAAATTAATGGATGTCCATGGTAATGACTGTAGGAACATGTCAACCAAAGAGTTCGAGGAACTCGCCCTTGATGGGCATAACTACCCAACTCGGGCTTCAGATATTGAAATAACTTTTGCTTCTCGTGGGATCATTGATGCAATTGCAGCACCCATCACTGGTACTGATCCAGTGAATGAGGTTAAAAAGAACACAACCCTTTTCCTTTTGAGGCTTTATATCCATAAGGACCTTAAGCAAGAGTACCTTATGGAGAGATGCCCTCACAACTTGTGGAAAGCTCTCAAAGAGCGCTATGAACAGCAGAAGGAGCTCATATGGCCGTCAGCCAACCATGAGTGGAACCACCTTCGACTGCAAGATTTTAAATCTGTTGCAGAATATAACCATGCTCTTCATAGCATTTGTTCTAAATTGAAGTTTTGCGAGAAAGAGCCCACTGAAGCAGACAAAATAGAGAAGACTCTATCTACCATGCTTCCAGAGGACAGGATATTGCATCAGCAGTATCGCTCTAGCAATTTCCAGAAATATTCTCAACTTATGCACACATTGACCCAAGCAGAAAAGCATCATGAGCTTCTTCTAAAGAATGCTCAGCAGCGCCCTCCTGGGTCTGCCCCTCTGCCTGAGGTACATTTCAATGTGCATAAGACTGGGAATAAGAAAGGATTCAAGAAAAACTTCAAGAATCCTTCTGGACCTCGCAAATTCAATAAGAACAAATTCCACAAGAAAGGTAAAGGAAAAGGAAAAGGAAATGGCAAGCCTCTACCATCTAAGGGCAACAGAGCTTGCCTTAAATGTGGTACTGAGGGCCATTTTGCTAGGGATTGTACTTGCCCTAAGCACCTTGTTCTTTTGTATCAACAATCCCTAAAGAAGCCAAAGTTTGATAAGCCTAGTTTTGAGGCTCATTTCAATTCTACTGAAGCACCAATTAAGGTTGGAAGTTCTTCACGGGCTTCTGGTGATCTGAAGAACACTCTTGCTAAAGAGCACCTCAATGTGGTTGACAACAAGCCTCCACTTCTGCAAGAAGATGAATCTGATGATATGATCATTGAGTATATGTCAAAGGATCCATTTGGAGATTTGGCATAGATCTCTCATGCTTGGAGATTTGATCATGATCACTGTGGCTTGTGTGGTTGTTCTATACTGTCTTCATAATGTTGTTGTAATAAGTAGAGGTATACAATCTCATGTGTTGAGATGTAACACACTCTACAAGACCAGTGTTGGGTCCTGTGTGTAGTGCGAACTCATTGGTTGAGTCGCCATACCATTATTGTAATATGGTTTCGACATTGTGATATTTAATATCATATTCTGTATAGTACTAAGTTGCATCATAAAATTCTTATTCAGAATTTCTTTATGTATAGATGCATAATGATGACAACTCGACGGAAGAGGAATTATGCCTTGTGGACAGTTGTACCACAAACTCTATACTTAGGGAGATCAAATACTTTCAGACTCTTAAGAAAAGAGATGGGAAAGTTTTGACCATCGCCGGACGCGATGCTGTGATAGTTGGCTCTGGTCGAGCAACTATTACCCTCCCCATGGGCACTGAAATTGTGATCGAGGATGCATTATTGTATCCTGATTCCACACGTACCCTCCTGAGTTTTAGAGATATCCGGCAAAATGGATTTCATATTGAAACCCATGATGAAAATCAAGAAGAGTTTCTCTTCTTGACAAAGCCGAATAAATATGGCAAACGCATATGCGAGAAAATTCCATCACTCACGTCAGGGTTGTACTATACATATATTAAAAGCAATGCACATGTTGCATATAAGGTAATTTTCCAAGATGTTGATGCATTCCAGATTTGGCATGATCGACTTGGTCATCCTGGCATAGGGATGATGAGGAAAATTACAGGCAATTCAATTGGTCATAATTTGCCTACAACAAGTTTTCCCAAATCTAAGGATTTTGTTTGCACCGCATGTGCAACTGGGAAACTTATTTTGAGACCATCATATCTCAAAATTAAAGCTGAACCGCTTAAATTCCTTGAAAGGATTCAAGGAGATATTTGTGGGCCAATTATGCCAACTTCTGGGCCGTTCAGGTATTTCATGGTACTGATTGACGCATCTACAAGATGGTCACATGTGTGTTTACTATCAACACGCAACCATGCATTTGCCAAGATAATGTCTCAAATTATCAAGTTAAAGGCAAATTTTCCTGAACATCGGATTAGTTCAATCCGCATGGACAATGCTGCTGAATTCAAATCTCAGGCATTCAATGATTATTGTATGGCGCTGGGGATTCAGGTACAGCACTCGGTACCATATGTCCACACCCAGAATGGTTTGGCTGAGTCACTAATCAAGAGGATTAAACTCATAGCAAGGCCATTATTGATGAATTGCAAATTGCCTTCATCGTGTTGGGGACATGCAGTTCTGCACGCTGCTGACCTTATACAATTACGGCCAACTGCATACCATTCAACATCCCCAATACAAATGGTACGTGGAAATCCTCCAAGTATTTCCCATTTGCGCAAATTTGGATGTTGTGTATACATTCCAATCTCACCACCTCAGAGAACAGCTATGGGCCCACACAGGAAAGTGGGGATCTATGTGGGATTTCAATCTCCGTCGATCATTAAGTATTTAGAACCCTTAACAGGGGATCTATTTACAGCCCGTTTTGCTGATTCTATCTTTGATGAGGAACATTTCCCGGCATTAGGGGGAGAATTCAAGTACCAAAAAGAATGCCAGGAAATAAATTGGAATACTCAATGTGTTCCAGGTTATGATCCACGTACTTCAGAAACTGAACTACAAGTTCAGAAAATTATACATTTGCAAAGACTTGCAAATGAACTGCCAGACGCATTCACTAATTACAAAGGTGTCACTAAATCATTCATTCCTGCTAGGAATGCACCAGAAAGAGTGGAAGTACCGAATAAGGCCACTCAACTCCTAGAGAGGAGAAGTATGGTAAATAAGCGCTGTTCTGTTGCTAAGAAGCAAAGAACAATAGTGAATGCAAAAGGACACCAAAATGATACAATGTATCATGTGGATTGTGATGATCCACAACCCAGCTCGGATGTGCACATAACCGAGGCTGGGACATCGGAAAATCCTAGACACATCAATTTGGGAAATCCTGATGAGTCTCTAAGGAATGATGAAATTGCCATCAACTATGTTGAGACTGGTGAAACATATGACAGAAAAGCTACAAATGTCGACATATATTTCTCTGAGCAGATTGCTGAGGACCTTCAAAATGATCTAGATCCTAAGACCATGGCAGAGTGCAGTAAGCGCTCGGATTGGATCAAATGGAAGGCAGCAATTGAAGCGGAGTTAGCCTCGCTTTACAAAAGAGAAGTTTTCTCGGCTGTAATACCTACACCACGTGATATCTTCCCTGTGGGATATAAGTGGGTTTTCATTCGGAAACGAAATGAAAACGGTGAGGTAGTGAGATACAAAGCAAGGCTAGTAGCACAAGGGTTTACGCAAAGACCCGGCGTTGATTTCAACGAAACTTATTCACCAGTCATGAGTGCAATAACATTCCGATATTTAATATCATTGGCAGTACAAAATCGTCTATCTATGCAGTTAATGGACGTAGTGACCGCATATCTTTATGGGTCACTGGATTCTGATATATACATGAAAGTTCCTGATGGAATAGATGTACCGAATCCAAAGGCAAAGCGCAACATGTATTGCGTGAAGTTGCAGAAGTCATTATATGGCTTAAAACAATCGGGCAGAATGTGGTATAACCGATTGAGTGAATTCCTTTTGAATAAGGGATACACGAAAAATGATGATTGCCCGTGCGTCTTCATCAAAAGATCCAAAGTGGGATTCTGTATCATATCAGTTTATGTTGATGACCTTAACATCATAGGCAATAAACTTGATATTGATGAAGCACGTCATCATTTAACGACGGAATTTGAGATGAAGGATTTGGGTAAAACCAAATTTTGCTTAGGTCTACAACTTGAGCATTTACCTTCTGGAATCCTTGTACATCAAAGTACATATACCCAAAAGGTATTGGAAAAATTCAATATGCATATGTCTTATCCTTCAAAGACTCCTATGGTGGTCAGATCTTTGGATTTAAAGAAAGATCCATTCAGACCACGGGATGATGAAGAACAGATATTGGGACCGGAGTTCCCATATCTCAGTGCTATTGGTGCATTGATGTATCTTGCTAATAATACCCGGCCGGATATTGCTTTTGCAGTAAATTTGTTAGCAAGGCACAGTTCTGCCCCAACAAAAAGACACTGGGTTGGCATTAAGAATATTTTCCGATACCTAAATGGCACAAAGGATCTAGGACTCTTTTACAAAAGAAGTAATGATCCTAGTTTAATTGGGTATACAGATGCTGGCTATTTATCTGATCCCCACAATGGCCGATCGCAAACTGGATTCGTATTCTTACAAGGTGGAACTGCCATCTCGTGGAAATCGTCTAAACAGACTTTGGTGACCACGTCCACCAACCATTCTGAAATAATTGCATTATTTGAAGCATCACGTGAATGTGTATGGCTTCGTAGAATGGTGAATCATATACTCACGACTTGTGGTATTGGTTCTCTTGACTCACCAACAATTATCTATGAAGATAATTCAGCTTGTGTTGTTCAGATGGATACGGGTTATATCAAGAGCAATATCAATAAACATATTTCTCCTAAACTGTTTTATCCCCATGAACTTCAGGAAAAAGGGGATATAAACATCTTGCAAACAAAGTCTTGTGATAATCTTGCAGATCTATTCACAAAATCTCTACCATACTCTACATTTCAGAAATGTGTTGAGGGGATTGGTATGAGAAGACTTAAGTGCTTGCAAGGTTCAGGGGGAGTAATTCTCCATAATATATGACCTGTATTGAACCATCATATTACACTCTTTTCTTTGTATGAGTTTTGCCTTGCTAAGGTTTTCTCATCCAAAGTTTTTAACGAGGTAATATCAACAAAGCTATATGCTTCATCATTAATTTTCCCCACAGGGGTTTTTATACATGATGATTACAAGCATATTTTCTTTTGGAGATTATGTGAGATTATTCTCATTATCCAAAAGGATATTATGTACTCCTTATTTTTCCCACAGGGTTTTTGAGGAGAATAAGATAAATTGCAGATGATCAAACGGTTTTGGGTTGATCAAGGGGGAGTGTTACAAAATAATGTGATGTGATCAAAACCCATCTCTACCGTTGATCCTACGGTTATTTTATCCAAGGGTCAGATGCCCTTTGTAACATGTATATATATGAATCTCTCTGCAATAAACAGTGATTCCCAGTCATTTTCTCTGTTGTCTCTCCATTTGCCACTGAGCACTGCAATAGAATCCAACAAGTTTGTCGCTCAAGAAACACCGGTTTCCTGCCTGTAAATTTTCTTGTTCCCGCTACTGACCCGGAAACGAAAAACGGTTCCGTTTTCAGTGTTATTTAGGTTTAGAATTTAATAATACAAGAGTCAAACGAAAAACGGTTCGGTTTTCAGTGTTATTTATGTTTAGAATTTAAAAATACGAGAGTCAAACTTTGGTCACAAAACGGCATCCGAAAAATGCAGAACCAAATTGTAATCCTATCAATGCCCGAGTCACTGTTCTAGTATAGTATTGGTTTATCAATGGTGCTTTTATTTTTATAGCTGTATTGTTTTTACCGTTGTGGCGGTCACTGGCGGTGTCGAAGGTGGACGGGATATCATAAAGTATAAACCTGTACAGTTGTTGTCTGGGAGTGTTCCATTCCATCCAAAGGAAACATGCAATGCGTACGCAGGTGGACAACACGTGTCGATCGCTGACGACGAGACAGGCGGTGAGGCTCCAGGGCTTGAGCGGCACGTGGTTAGCTGTTTCACGACACTTGTCAACTCCCATGCTTCTACTTTTGTATTTAAGCCCACCGCCATGCACTGAACCTAGTACTGTTACATCACAGGTAGCAGCAAAAGCATCTTTGCGTCGTCACCGTTCTTGCTCGACAACTTGGATTATGTGCCACAAGATTGCATAATAAATTTATGCAGGCGTGCAAAACCTGAACAGAGACTAGGCAGTAGGCACACAGTCGACGTTCTATTCATCGATGGTAAAACTGTATAAGAGGTTGCTTTGTCATAATAAATAATCAATATACAAGGTTACCAAAAATACTGGCTAAAACAGTTGACCTGGTTTAAATAATCTCTAATTAACTGCATACGTTCAGAAAACAGAAAACGGGGAGTACATAAGTTAAAACTCTGCCAAAAACTCTGCCAAAGTGAGATGATACAGAATTGAATAGCAGTAGCATAACGATGCAGTACAGAGCACGGGACCAAAAAAAAACAAAGATTTCTGCGGAACTTCTACCTAGGCTCCCTCAGAATCCAAGAAAGCAGATCATAATAACAGCGCAAACGCTGCAGTCAATCAGCAGAGCACCTAGGGCTTTCTGTAGCAGCAAACCGATCTCTAGCATCTGCCCTAAGCTATCAGCAGAACCCAGGTTGACGCCGACGGGCCTGCTTTTCACATTGGGGTCTTTGTTCTCCATCAACAATGTGAAGACAATGGTGATGTTGGTTATAATGAGAAATAGAAGTGGCCTTGTACCAACTAATATTCTGGTGATGGCACCACCAATGTCCAGGCCCCAGTTCGAAAGAACCACCAGCAAAGCAATGGCGACAGATGCTAACAAACGGTTACTCTCGGTCGCGGATATGGCCTTGGTTATCTCTTGTGGCGTGAAGTCTAAGAGTTCCTTCAGAGTTTCCACAGACCAACCTGAATTGTCCACTTCAGTTGACTGGCTTGGAGGTGCAGATCTGGGTCTCATTTCCACTTCTCTGCTAGGTTGGACACTTGCCGCTCCATCAAGACTTGTCATCTTACTAACTCTGTCATGACTTGTACTCTTACTAACTCCAGCATGGATTGCATTGTTACTCACAGTTTCCAGATCATGGGTACACAATGGTGTTTGATTTACTGGCTGAATTTCAGGGACTGAACTGCCCATCTTAAATTTGCGGAAAAGCTCATCTTCATAGCTCAAGGTACTAGCCTTCATTTCTTGGCGACCATCAGCTCGTTGAATTCCAGGTACCAGATCATCATAGCTTAAGGTTCTAGCTTTGACTCCTTGGCGAGTATTAGGATGTTGAAATCCAGGTACCAGGTCGTTGTTAGGTTCTGACTTCTGCAACTGATTTCTCTCAATGAACTCATTTTCAGCGCCACCTTCAAACTCTGAACGACGTGGTGAATCTGCAATGATGGCAATACAATTCTAATCAACCATCAGCATTCACTTAACACTCCAGTAATATGATTAAATTTCATCACTCAAGAACTCAATAACGAAATTTTAGGGCAGTTGAAATGTGGATGCGTACATATGACAAGTTATGACATGATAGAGATGTCAAGACAATGGACAATAAAAAATAAAAGAAAATTATCTAATCTGTAAAGGATATCCCGTGTTTGGAATTGATAGGTACCACGTAAAACCCAGAATGGCTGATCAAAATGAAAGCTACCAAAAAAATAAACTTGGCCTGCAGGGGTAAGACCATCCCAATGGTATTATATTAAGAAGAAGATCTTCTCACGCAGGTCGAAAAAAACCCCGAACTCTTGCCTCACCCGTACACAGCGGCACCGTAGCCCATGTGACAACGATCGCGACCGGGACCGAGCCTTAGACCTGTGCTTTGGCGTGGGACAGACGAGGTGATTTTTTTAACCACAGCATGAAAATCCGCTCCCACAGGGAATCGAACCCAGAACCTAAGGAGTGCTACTCAGACCACCTAACCAAATCGGCTAGAGGCCCTTTCGCCAAAATGAAAGCTATCAAGTGTCAACACTCCCAAAATGACTGCCTAATAACTAATAAATCTGGTTTGACCTGGGAGAACACAGGCATCCATGAGGAAAACCACCTTGACTTATTTCTTTGTGGGAATTTCCCAACAAGCATATGTCTGACACAACTAGACAGATTATCAGGCTATGCATTATCTGCAACAAAATATATATCAAAAGTTTGCTCAATTTCATATGTTCCCTACAAAGACTTTTATAGCCATCTAAAAGACATTATGATGTTCTAGGTAAAGTACATTGAAGTTTCTGAAAAAAGAAGATTAGCCAAAGCACATACTCATAAGAGCTTTTCATTGAAAAATAGAAGAACAGCAAACTGTGAGTCCACAAGGCAGCTCGGGGTGCAGCGTCTGTAATGATACAATAACAAAATTTTCTACTACATTTCCACGTTCGTCTTGATATTAAGAACCGACATCTCACAATGTAATAAGCAGCCTGACATGCAGGCAAACGGTTCACAGCAATTCTTTTTGCACAAATGGCATGAGAGTGCCAATTTCATTGAATAGAGAAGTAAACGGTTCACAGCAACACAATGGCAAATTGTTCACAATAAGGTGGCGCGATATAAAGAAACGTTTTGCCCTGCTAGAAGACTTCAAAGTGTCTGTCAGTGCCTTTCTCCATTTGGTCATTATCCTTGTGAATTGGACCATTTGGATTAGCAGGAACAGCAATGTTTTCAACCAAGTCCAACTGACACATTCCAAGTTGCAGAAATTATTAATTGGCAGAGCAAAACAAAAGTACTTCCCCAAGATCACAGAATAGCTAGAGATATTTCCTTAAGCCCTTGTTTTATTGGGCTTGGAGGACGACGCGATCAGATTGTCCTTCCCCAATAAGGTAGCAGGCGACTAGGAGGACGATGCGATCAGATTGTCTAGTCATCCAAGTCGTCCGATTAGGCGTCGATCTGGGTGCTTAATCGTCCAACTAATAGGATTCTGGTCGTCCTCTGGAGGCTCAGATTTTCTATTGGGATTGGGCTTAACCCTTTTTTCAGTCCATCTACAGTAGCAACATATAAGTTGCCCTTTTGTCAGCTGAAACCCTACCCCTGCCTAACCAAAACCCTGCCAGCCGCCAACTTCAGACGTTCGACGTGGTGTGCCCTAGCCCTACTGCCCTCTGTCGCCGTCCAGTCACCGGCGGCTGGTCCAAGGCTCCAAGCTCCACTGCTCCGGTCACCGGCGGTTGGTCCAAGGCTTCAAGCTCAGTCACCTGCATCGGCGTCTCCAGTCGAGATGAGCAGTGAGCCAGTGACCCTCACTCCCTTAGTCAAGATGAGCTCGTCATCTGAAGGTAGCACCTGCTCCCCTCCTTCCTCCTATTGTCCTGGACAAGAGGGAATGGGTTTTTTTATGGACTTTGGGTTTTTAAGTGTTGGATCGAACTTTTGTTGTTTTGATTTGATTGGATGAATATGGACCTGCTCGTATTTGGATGCATATTGTGTTAGAGTGTATATGGGCCTGGCCCATTAGGGTTCCC
This sequence comes from Zea luxurians, assembly GCA_029449295.1. NCBI lineage: Eukaryota > Viridiplantae > Streptophyta > Magnoliopsida > Poales > Poaceae > Zea > Zea luxurians. Next base: position 89,826,967 of record JAOPSE010000003.1, read on the forward strand.
TATTTTACCTGTACTGTAGCTAGGGTTTCATTGGACTAGACTCTCATGGTATCGCCGCCTAGGTTTTTCCTCTCCTCCCCTCCACCGCCGCCGCCGCCCCATGGCCGGCCGGCCGCAGTTCCCTCCCCCCTCCCCCACCGCCGGCGAGCCGCCATTCCCTCTCTCCTCCCCCGCCGTCGGTGACCCTTTTCCCCCTCTCCATCTCTCCTACCGAGCGGCCCTCGCCGCGCCCCTGGCGGCCGCGCGCGCCACCACCACCGTCGGCGCGCCGCCGGCGCGCGTCCTGGTTGCCGCTGTCGTGCCCTCTCCCCCTGTTGCGCCCTCCCCACCACCGTCGGTCCAAGCGCTGCCGCTCGCCCCCACGTCGTCGTCGTCTCCTCCGGCCCCGGCGCCCGTCCTCGCGGTGCCCGCCTCGCCGCCCCCGCTCTCCCACCAGTACATCGGCAGCGTCGCTGCTCACGGTGCAGCCCCTGCTCTGACCGCCACCGTCCTCTCCCCCGGCTTCCCTTCCATCGCCTTCTCCCTGCCGGATGCTGCCTTGCTTTGCTCGCAGCTGTTGGCGCCGGGTTTTCCCCATGTCCTGCTCAACACGACGGTTGGGGCTCCCGTGCGTGACTGCCCTCCGCCGATGACCGTCTACAGCCAGCCCTCCGCCATCACCTCATCCCTGTGCGCTCCTTCGGATGACGTTGCCGCCATCCTCGCCGCCACCCGGACAGCCGTTACGGCGGCTCGCCAGCGGGCCCAGGACGCCGCCCGTGCTCTTGAGCAGGAGCAGGCGGTTGTTGATGCCATCGAGCGCCAGTACGCCGAGACCTACCACCGTCTCGCCGGCAAGGGCGTGTCGGATGGTTCTCCCACGTCCGCTCGTCACTGCGCCGACAACTTCGAGTCCGCGCCCGCCCCAGCCTCAACTCTTCGCGCCTCTCTTCACGCTCAGGCGGCGGCCCTCACCAACATCCGGGCAACTGTCACCGACGTTCTCGCGCCGGACTCCACTCAGTACCCTCGGTGGCGTGACCAGGTCCTACAGACCCTCCGCCGCGACGCCCTCACCGACCACGTCCTCTCCCCGGTCCCTGACCCGACGGAGGATTGGCTCCTGATGGATGAGGTAGTGCTTTCTTGGATCCATGGCACCCTCACGGCCGAACTTCAGGACATCGTTCGTGTGTCGGACGACACAACTCACCGGATCTGGGGTGCCCTTGAGGCTTAGTTTCTCGGCAACCGCTAGACTCGGATTCTGTATCTCGAGACCGCTTTCCGCCAGCTTGCTCAGGGCGATCTCTCTGTGGACGAGTACTACCGCCAGATGAAGACGATGGCGGACACTCTCCGCACCTTCGGGGCCCCATCACTGATGAGAGCCTCGTGCTCAACCTCCTACGCGGTTTGAGCCCACGTTTCGATCGCGTGACGCCCATCCTCACCCGCATGAAGTCGTTTCCCACTTTTGCGGAGGTGAAGAACAATCTACTTCTCGAGGAGCTTCGCCTCTCCGCCACTACGACTTCCGCTCCCGCCACGGCGCTCTACAGCGCGCCTCGGGCTGCCCCCTCTGACTCCAGGGGGTTTCTCTTCACCGCACTTCGGCCCCACCGCCCTCTGGAGCTCTTCGACAGCCTACTGGCTCCGGGGGGAGCCGCGGTCGCAAGAGTGGTCGCGGCGGCCCGTCGGGCGGCCGGGGCAGCTCTCCGGGTGGCTCTCAGTGGCCCTCCCTCTGAAATTCAACATGTGGCCCGGGCCATCCGTGAGTGTTGCGGCCCCTCGCTCCACCACCTCTCATCAGGTCTTCTTTGCCGCTCCCCCGCCGGCTGAGCCCTCGGCTCCCCTCCGGCCTCAGCAGGGGCTCCTCCCACTCCCGGGGCCTCCGGCTCAGCCTGTGTGGGGGCACTGGACCAATAGGTGGGACGCGCAGTCTCTCACTAGCTCCTTTTCCACGATGACGCTGGCCCCACCCACCTCGGTCTCTGACTGGGTGGCTGACTCTGGTGCCTCCTACCATGTCATAGACCTTCGGTCCATGGGGATAGCTGTCTTCTCCGGCGAGGTTATACCCTCTGCCGCAGGCTTGGTTCTAGGGTAGCAGCCCTAGGCGCTTGAGAGTCATTGCAAGAGAGAGAGATTGGTTTGATAATTCCTTCCTCCCCTCCAACTGTCGAGTACAGGGGCTATATACCATTGGCCGGCATGACTAGAGCCAATCGGCTCCTAGAATTAAGGACTAACAATAGCAACTAATCATATCTTTCCTCCTAGCCTTGGATAGCAACTAATCCTCTCTTTCCTCCTAGCCTTGGCACCGATTGTTGCTTTCCTTTCCTGCGGGTGCGGACTACATAGTGGTGACCGCTCCCTATGATGCCCATGACATCTCCCCCTCCCTTGAGGACCAGCTCGTCCTCGAGCTGCCATAGACTTACCTGACACGACTTAAGGTTAAGCCTTTTACATCTCGGCTTGCCTTTATTATTTAAGACGAAAATACAAAATAATTGTGGAACTAAAATATAAATTTGAACTACAGCTATCTCCTCCTGTCCTCCTGGATCCCAAGGAAAGAGCTGAACTGCGGACTTCACGTTGGATGAAAGGTGGAGGAGGAACCAGCCCGTTCTTATGTTGGGTCTGTCCAGCACCAAGGCAGGTGCCCGAATGAAGGAGATGACCCTCTTTGGCCGTGCAGGGGGGCTGCATACCCAGATCTCGACTTCTGCAGGGGGTTCAAAAAGTATAGACGATACCTGGTGGTTGGGCGCGTAGGCTGCGAGTTGGTGCAGCGATGAGCTGATCAGCAAGTGCAGCTTCCGATGGTCACCCGACGCGCTGCGGGTGTCCTTCGAGCCCCTAATCGCCTGATCCTCTCCGCGACCTCTTCTCCGGCCCTACCGTCGGTGCCCACGACTGTCCGTGGTGCGCTTGCCGACCCGTAGTGGTGGTGTGCCATGGAAGAGGAGTACGAGGCTCTCCAGGTGAACCACACCTGGGACCTGGTGCCTCGTCCCCATGGCGCCAACGTGGTCACCGAGAAATGGATCTTCAAACTGAAGCTGCACGTCAACGGGTCTCGAGAGCGGTACAAGGCCCGTTATGTGCTCCGGGGCTTCACTCAGCGTCCCGAGTTGACTACGACGAGACCTTCTGTCCAGTGGTCAAGCCTGCCACCGTCCGGACTGTCGTGACTCTCGCTCTGTCCCGGGACTGGCTGGTCCACCAGCTCGACGTGAAGAACGCCTTCCTCCACAGCACCCTGATGGAGACGGTCTACTGCACTCAGCCCGTTGGGTTTGTCGACCCTGCTCACCCCGACATGGTATGCAAGCTCAACAAGTCCCTCTACGTCCTCAAGCAGGCCCCCCAGGCTTAGTACAGTCGCTTCGCCACCTTCTTGTGTTTGCAGGGTTTCATCGAAGCCAAGTCGGACACGTCTCTGTTCCTCCTCCGTCGCGGCCCGTACACTGCATACCTTCTCCTCTACGTCGACGATATTGTACTCACTGCCTCCTCTCCTGGGCTCCTGTGTCGCATCATCTCCTGCCTCCAGCAGGAGTTTGCGATGAAGGACCTAGGGGCGCTCCACCACTTCCTAGGGTCACCGTCGAGCGCCATCCCCAGGGCCTGTTCCTTCACTAGCGGCAGTACACCGTCGACCTCCTTGAGCGTGCTGGCATGGCCGAGTGTAAGCCCTACGCGACCCCGGTGGATACGCAGGGCAAGGTTTCCGCGGTCGGCCCCCCGGTCGTCGATCCGACCGGCTACCGGGGCACTTCAGTACCTCATCTTCACCAGGCCCGACATCGCCTACGCCGTCCAGCAGGTGTGCCTCCACATGCACGACCCTCGGGAGCCGCACCTCACCGCGATGAAGCGGATCCTGTGGTACTTGCGTGGCACCCTCGACTTCGGGCTCCTTCTACGCCGGTCCTCGACCACGGAGCTTCGCGTTTACACCGATGCCGACTGGGCGGGTTGTCCCGACACGCGCCGGTCCACCTCGGGCTATGTCGTGTTCCTCAGGGACAGCCTCGTCTCCTGGTCATCGAAGCGCCAGCCGATCGTCTACCGCTCCAGCGCCGAGGTCGAGTATTGGGCCGTGGCCAACGGCGTGGCTGAGGTGGTCTGGCTCCGTCAGCTGCTCCAAGAGCTCCACAATCCGCTGGCCACGAGCACCCTGGTCTTCTGCGTCAACATCAGCGTATAGGTGTACATTCGGGCCGCCCGGCCCGGCCCAAGCCCGAAAAGGCCCGTATTGTTTGAATTTCGGCCCGGCCCGGCCCGTTTGAATTTCGGGTCGTGCCGGGCCGGCCCACGGCCCGGCCCGTAATTGGTTAAACGTGTCGGGCTCATTTCGGGCGGCCCGAAATTATAAAAGCCCGAAATTCACATCAGGGCCCGAAATTCAATTTTTTGCTCGAAATTCAGTTTTTGGTCCGAAATTCACATCAGAGCCCGAAATTCAAAACAAATTTAATAAAACAAATAAAAGATAAGACAAATAAATTTGACTAAAAGCAAACTTAATATTTGTATTAAGTTACCAAAGCTATGCAATGATTACCTCGTTTACAAATCATTTTGTTAGAAAGAAAAAGAGTATAATCAGCTCTATATAAAGTTCGTAAGTTCAGCTGATGTTCATAACAAAAATAAAATTACATCACATACTCTAATTCAAAGCTACAAAAAACATCTAACTAACATTATCTCTAGCTTTATGTTCTTTATCAAGTACATGAAAGTGTCGAATGAAGTGTGATTTTAATAAATATATAGGCCTTTTCGTGCCCCTATATGGGTCATTTCGTGCCTGCCTTAAACGGGTCGTGCTCGTGGCCGCCCATGGGCCGCGACCTCGGCCCAAACCCGGCCCGATATATCGGGCCGTGCCGGCCCGGCACTAAAATATTTCGTGCCGTGCCGTGCTTGGGCCGTGCTTTTTTTTCCGTGCTTCAGGTCGGCCCATCAGGCCCGGCCCAAATGTACACCTATACGTCAGCACCGTCTACCTCTCCACCAACCCTGTCCAGCACCAGCGCACGAAACATGTCGAGATCGATCTTCACTTCGTCTGCGAACAGGCCGCCTGTGGAGTTGTTCGTGTTCTTCACGTCCCGACCACCTCCCAATTCGTCGACGTCTTCACCAAGGGGCTTCCGACGATGGTGTTTGCAGAGTTTCGATCTAGTCTCAACATCTGCAGTGGCTAGTGTTTCGACTGCGGGGGGTATTAGAGTGTATATGGGCCTGGCCAATTAGGGTTCCCTATTTTACCTGTACTGTAGCTAGGGTTTCACTGGACTAGACTCTCTCTCATACTGGACTAATTTATTTTGATTTGGATTCCATCCACTCCTACCTCTAGAGCAGGCAACCTACCAGTTTCATTTAAAAAGAAGTGGCACGATATATCAACAAACTTGGCAGCAAACCCGAACATAAACCAGAGTACGGCTAAATGCCACTTAAATTAGTTCTGAGTGTACCAATCGGCCAACAAACCGAGCTGAATATCAGGGTATTGAGTGGCAGTGAGCCAGAGACTGACATTTCCCAGATTGGGTGGGGGTTTGGAAATTTCCCAGATTTCTGTTGTCGACATTCTTCGTCCCGACCCGTGATCCAGTAATCCCAGAAAACGCAAATATAATTAAGGCTGCTATGCTTCCAAATATCATAACAAAAGCAGCTATCATATCTCGTTGGAGAATTCAACGAATCGGAGATCTCCACGGTGAAGGCATGTACTGCAGGCAAGGCCACGCGCGTTTGCTAATCAACATACCCACGAGGTCTTAGTTCCAGAAGACAGATTCAAATACCCTAGACTGCTACGTAGAGTCTAATTAAATCTGGACTGAGACACGAAAGGAGTTACAATTACAAGAGCCAAGGGCAAAGGGGATTTAGGGATTGCTGAATTCTTTCCGTCGGTTTACCTGGAATCGGGTCGCAGGAGAGGCTGCGCGTCTGGCCGGTGATGAAGGCGAGGCGATCCGACCCTCTTTCCACCAGCCGCCGCCGCCGCGTGCCCGCGCCCTTCTCCATGGCCGCCCCCTCCTCCGCGCCGGCACGCCCAGGCCACTGCTTTGTCCCGTCACCGCCCTCCACCACCTGGCCACCTCTCCTCCTTTTCCTCTTCTCTCTCCCTGGTTTTTTTTTTCTCTTTCTTATTCTTTGTTTATTTCGACAGTTTTTCCTTAACAAAAATCAGGTGAGACGAGGTTGCTGGATTCTTGTCGCGTTTTCCATAGGCCTGCTCGGGTTGTATCTCTGTATTAGAAGAGCAACTAACTCTGACCCTAAACTCATAAAAAATAAAGTGATTGTATCATGTGTTTATAGAGCTCTTGTGCTCATATGAGTACTTTAAATTTGATGCCTTCATTTATCATCTAAGTGTGAATAGATATTTCATAGTTTCTTCTCTGTGCTACTCTTGTTGCGCCGCGTCGACTGTCTCTTCTGTGTGCCACTGCTGTCCTCACACCTTGGATGAGAAATGAATGCACCAGATTTAAAGTACTCATATGAGCACAAGTGCTGATACGTTCCAAAAAAATATAGAGCCTAAATCAGAAATGACAACTCCAATAGGAGCCTCATTTTAATAAATTTTATCTAAACGTTTTAAGGCCTAGAATAGCATATTGTTTGCGCTCGTTCCAACGTTTTGCGCTCGTTCCAACGTCCACAGAAATTTCACAGAGACAGAGCCCATCGTCCTCGACACCAACCTAGCACCGTATAGGCAGCTGCTCCCTATCTAGTCGCTCATCTCCGTTCCATCCTCCCACCTCCATCAGCACTGTGCCTGTTTCGCACCGTGGAAACCCCCGTCCGACTCGGCGACATGGATAGAGCCCATCTCGGCGTCATTGAATACCCTCGTTCAGCTCCATCCTCCTCCCTTTGTGTTGTGGAAGGAACCCACGCCTCTCCATCTTGCTATCTCCTCTTGCATCGTGGAAGGCACCCGCCCCTATACATCCTCTGGTCTCCCTCTTTTCTGTGGAACACCTAATCCCAAATCATCCTCCTGCCTCACCTGTTGGTGTCACTGCTCCCCTCATTTTTATCTGCTTCGTCGTTCATGGATCGAAGACCGCCGTCCTCAAGGCCACGCCCAGCAACGAGGCCTCGGCGATTTTCTTTGAACAGTGCTCTTGATGTAATCGGAGGTGTGTCACCGTCCGCCCAGGCATCGTCTCGTGAGGTTCCACCGGCGTCTCGTCGTCGTGCGTCAACCGACACAATTGAACACTATCCTACATCTCAGCCTTTTCCACAAGCCCCATCGCCTAACATGGATGCCTACAGGTACATGACCATATGAATTCATTGTTTATTTATTGTAGCGTGGTAGTAGCTCAGTTTTGGGTGTTTTGCTCGGTGTGCTGATTGTATATAGTGCTGACTGTATATTTTTTTGGTACATCACTTTAGTCCCTGTTTGGGAACAAAGTTTTTGAAAACCACAGTTTTTGAAATACTATATTATACTTTAGTTATGACAATACCGTAGTTTATAATACCGCAGTTTTAAAAACTGAGGTCCAGAGCTAAGTTTAGAATGTCTTAAAACAACTATAGTATTTGCAATACTTCAGTTTTGAAAACAGAGATTTTACCAAGCTTGCCAAACACCATTATGTATATAATACTGCAGTATTTGAGAATACTGCAGTATTCTTCCAAAACTGCAGAAAAACTTTGTTCCCAAACACCCCCTTAGGCCCTGTTTGGGAACAAAGTTTTTGAAAACCACAGTTTTTGAAATACTATACTATACTTTAGTTATGACAATACCGTAGTTTATAATACCGCAGTTTTGAAAACTGAGGTCCAGAGCTAAGTTTAGAATGCCTTAAAACAACTATAGTATTTGCAATACTTCAGTTTTGAAAACAGAGATTTTACCAAGCTTGCCAAACACCATTATGTATATAATACTGCAGTATTTAAGAATACTGCAGTATTCTTCCAAAACTGCAGAAAAACTTTGTTCCCAAACACCCCTTTAGTTGTTTGCAATTAAATATGTTGAAAAAATTGATCTCCAATTACCACCTGACCATCTACTATATTCTATACTAACAACTTTGTAAAGATGAAACACGTACGTAAAACTAATTTTATCCAACTTTATTTAGTTTCGTCAATGCTGTTTTAATCCACCTGATAAGTTAAAATTTCATTGAACTCTCCAACTATTGTTTAAATTGGGATCTATAGTTCATGCTATCATTGGGCTGCCGTTAATCTAACAAAACCGTCAAAATACACCACATTGCTAAAAGCTCTTGTATTATATACAATGATATAGATTTGAGCAGGTGAGTTATTTGGTTGGAGAACAATCAAATCGATCAAACCTCTATGGATAAATTCAACTCGTTTCATAAATGCAGTGCGCACGAGCCAACACAAACTCACCTATATTTGACTCCTCCCTGACCACCACCTGCTCGACAGCCTATTATTGGCGGCAGCGTGAATGGAAGGGCACGATTGGAGACAGTGACGAAGGTTTGCTAGGGCAGTAAGGTTAGTTGCACTTGACGTCATTGTTTTGGGTCTGTGATTGGAAACCAAACTTGTATTTCGGGCCAAATCAAATTGAAGAGGTAGCTAAACCAAATTATAGGGCCCAACTATGAGGCTTGTGGTTGGAGATGCTCTAATGGGTTAGGAATATGTTGGTCCATAACAACGACTAATTTGGTAGCCTCATTTTTCTAAGTCCTCATTTTTAATTAAATTTTATTTTAAAAATCATAATTCAGACGTAAACTAATTAAGTTAATATATTTGTATATATAATATATTTATATATTATCCTAAATCGTATGAGAGAGATAGTGTAACACCTAAATTCTGAATTTGGGATTGGTAGAAGTCTGAGCAAAGTACCCTTGATAAATGATTAAACTTTATAATTCACCCTTTTTAAAGATAAATGATCATAATAAAATAACGATAGTTAAAATAAATCAAGATTAGACATTGGAAAAAAAATGTTCCTATCAAAACAAAGGGATAATTTTTGAATATACCTTAAATTTGATAACGCACCCAAAATAATAATATATCAGTGGGTGTGTACTTGAGAGTCGCCTAGAGGGGGGTGAATAGGCGAAACCTGAAAATTAAAACTTTATCCCCCAACTAGATCCCTTGATTAGTGGTTAGAACAAGATATACAAATATCGGAGAATAGAAACTAAGTTCTTGCTTGAAAGGAGTATTGCTAAATAACGCGGAAGTGATAAATCAATACAACTAGTAAGTTATAGAATAACAAAGCAAGAAGCTTTAGATGAGAAGAGCACTAGGACAAGTTCTTTCTTGCAACGTGTTGCTTTACTAAATGGGAATTTAACTTGAAGCAACACCAAATGATATTAGTAAATAAAGGTGCAAGAAAACTTAGAGCAAGGGAAAACGAACAAATCACAAGCAATAAACACAATGGACACGGGTGATTTGTTTTACCGAGGTTCGGCCCTCGAAGGCCTAGTCCCCGTTGAGGAGTCCACTTAAGGACGGGTCTTTTTCAACCCTTTCCCTCTCTCCCCCGATCACACAAGGATCGGTGAGCTCTTCTTCTTCTCAAGGATCACTCTCGATCCCACAAGGACCACCACAATCTTTGGTGTCTCTTGCTAGCTTTTATAAGCCTCCAAAACTTTGGAGGAAGTTCGAATGGGAGTCAAAACTCCACGCGCAAATGAACACGAAGATGAAGCACACACTATCTCTCAATGAATCTCACAAGGCACTAGTGCTAAACTCAATTGAGTAGCTCTCTTTTGCTTGCTCTCTCTTTTGTGGCACTTGTGTTGGTTGTAGTGGTCTAAATCTTGTGTATAGGATGGATCAATGAATATATGTGGTTGGGAGGGCTTGAGTATGTCAACTAGATGACTTGGAATGTTGCTTGGGCTCCCACACCTTGAAGTGGCCGGTTGGGGTGGTATTTATAGCCACCAACCAAAATCTAGCCGTTGGTGAGGGCTGTCTGTTCGATGACGCACCGGACAGTCCGGTGCACACCGGACATGTCCGGTGCGACAGCCACGTCACCCGGCCGTCGGGGTTTCGACCGTTGGAGCTCTGACTTCTGGGCCCGCCTGAATGTCCGGTGGCGCACCGGACATGTACTGTAGAGTGTCCGGTGCGCCATGACGCGCGTGCCTGACTTCTGCGCGCTCTGGCGCGCATTTAATGCGCCTGCAGGTGACCGTTGGCGCCGAAGTAGCCGTTGCCCCGCTGTCACACCGGACAGTCCGGTGTACACCAGACAGTCCGGTGAATTATAGCGGAGCAGCCGAAGTGAATTCCCGAGGCTGCCGAGTTCGCGAGGCCGCTCATCCTTGGAGCACCGGACACTGTCCGGTGTACACCGGACAGTCCGGTGAATTATAGCGCGCCGGCTTCCGAGAATTCCCGAAGGTGAAGAGTTTGAAGTCGGAATCCTCTGGTGCACCGGACATGTCCGGTGGCACACCAGACAGTCCGGTGCGCCAGACCAGAGGTGCCTTCGGTTGGCTCTTGCTCCTTTGTTTGAACCCAATACTTGGTCTTTTTATTGGCTAAGTGTGAATCCTTTGGCACCTGTATAACTTATACACTAGAGCAAACTAGTTAGTCCAATATTTGTGTTGGGCAATTCAACCACCAAAATCAATTAGGGACTAGGTGTAAGCCTAATTCCCTTTCAATCTCCCCCTTTTTGGTGATTGATGCCAACACAAACCAAAGCAAATGTAAGAGTACATAATTGACTAGTTTGCATAATGTAAGTGCAAAGGTTGCTTGGAATTGAGCCAATATAAATACTTACAAGATATGCATGAATTGTTTCTTTATTTTTGACATATTGGACCATATTTGCACCAAAAGTTTTGTTTTTGCAAATTCTATTGTAAATTCTTTTCAAAGTCCTTTTGCAAGATAGTCAAAGATAAATGAATAAGATTTTTCAAAGCATTTTCAAGTTTGAAATTTTCTCCCCTTGTTTCAAATGCTTTTTCCTTTGACTAAACAAAACTCCCTCTCAATTAAAGTCTCCTCTTAGTGTTCAAGAGGGTTTTAAGACATCAATTTTGAAAATACTACTTGCTCCCCCTTTAGAACACAAAGAGATACCAATTTGAAATTTTCCAATTGAAAACCATTAATTTTTTTTTAAATTAGGGTGGTGGTGCGGTCCTTTTGCTTTGGGCCAATACTTTCTCCCCCTTTGGCATGAATCGCCAAAAACGAATAAGTAGAATGAAATATAGGCCCTTTTTCTAACTATTTTCTCCTCTTTGGCAAATAAAACATATGAGTGAAGATTATACCAAGGATGGAGAGACATTGTGGAGTGATGGCGAAGGCTAGATAATATCGATAGAGTAGAGTGGAAGCTTTGTCTTCGCCGAAGACTCCAATTCCCTTTCAATGTACCTATGACTTGGTTTGAAATTCGCTTGAAAACACATTAGTCATAGCATATAAAAGAGATATGATCAAGAGGATATATCAAATTAAGCATGATCATAGTTCTATATAACATAGATTGCTCCCCCTAAGTATGTGCATGGAGAGGAACACATATTTTGGCCTTAAATGCCAATTGCACATAATTAGGTTAATGAGAACACATCTATACCATAGAGAATGTGAAGTGCATTGTGTCATAGGATAAGTGTGATGCTCATGACAGTTTATGCACTATTGACAGCATGTTACAAACATTTTAAGCATTTTCCCTTAAGGATTTCAAAGAGACTTAAGGACCATCCACCTTTGAAACAAAGGCAGCTTATCCTCGTTACAAGGTTAAGCTTTAAGCTCTTTGACAATAAAAGTACTTCATCTAGTTTTAACAAGGATGCATAAATGCAAGAATGAAGTGTTTGAGAGGTTAAACTAGGTATAAAGCAGGAAAAAGTGCAAATGGACATGCTTTCTCTTCCTTTTGTACAAGATATATAAAGAGAGTATAGAAAAGGAAGATTTAGGTACAAGTTTAAATGAGAGAAGATAGTTTTACCTTTTTGTACCTTTACATAGGGACGCTCTCTTCATTGTGCTTTGTCCTTAGTCTTAAATGCTTAAGACCTATACTTAATGACAATTTATGGAAATATTTTGCACAAGAGAGTTCTACAACTAGTGATCTTTTTCAAGTTATTGTTAGCATATATTAAATGGATCACAAGTTGCATAAATGAATCATGAATTCTCCTTTTTCCTTAGTGCATATCAAGATAGATATCAATTAAAGTTACCAATTGAAATCAAATTGAAATTTCATGAGGCACTAAGAAGCATAAGTGATAATTGAAGTTGTCCAATGATCAACTAATATGCGATCAAGAGAACAACATAGGCATTAGATTTTCAATCAAGCTTAAAAATAGGAGAATCCAATACGCATGCTACTTTAGAAATGAAAGCAACAATCCTTGATAAAAGCGACATTATTTTTAACAAGTTGGATTGATGTGTAGTAGCATACTATATGAGAAACATTATTCTCCTGCAAGAGACTATATGAAATTATTAAGATAAAGCGATAGTCTCAACATACTCAAAATATAAGAATGAACTCCCCCTAAAGATATGCATCAAGTAATTGAAAGAATTGATTTCGATGCATTCACTTTTAAGGACATAAAGGGAGAAGCATTATACATTTTGATCAAGGCTTATAAATTTTGCAATAAACAACTTAAGCCTGGTAATAATGAAAAAGGATTTAAAATGCTTACAACCACACCATTGATTGTTGTGAAGACCTTATTGCCCAAGTAGGTGTTGTTGTCCTTGATATTCTTTCTTTTTCATTTGAGAGTCCTCCCTTTGCAGTGACTTCTTTTTCTTTTCAAACTTATTGAAAATACTCAAGAAGAATGTTAGTAATACAAGGGAGTATATAATGATGGATGATTCCTTTTGGATAGGAAATAATCATAATTCATCATCCATGAGTCACATAGACATGAAGTAAATTCCTTAACATTAGTGCACATTATAAGAAAAGAGGAATGAGCACCTTTTTAATCATTTTTGATCAATCAAAGGAATTTTACTTTTTCATATTGAATGCATACTTAGTTAATTTTGGTCTAATAAAGAATCTATTCCTCACAAGGGTAGAATATGATAATTTAGATTAAATACCCATTGAGATGGGAACCAAACTTAAGAAGACGAGTTCCCATACCTTTGCTTTTACCTTTCTTCCTTTGGGTGAAGATCAACCCATGAGGCTTGTGCACTTTCTCTCTTGTAGATTTTCATAATTGAACTCAAGAGAAATGTTAGTAGCAACACAAGCACTAGTTTCCATTTTTTGTAATCAATTTGATAAGGAATGAGAAGCTAGATTACCAAAACATGGAAACTCCATAGCATGAACTAGATTATCCATAGATGATGTTATGCTCAATTTTAACTCATAAAACAAGCATAAATAATCCTTTGAGATTATAGGAGTAAATCTAATTCATGATTTGGAAAGCGATAAATGTAAAAGAATTATATCCAATTTGAGCAAGTAAAAATACATCATAAAACATTTGGATTGATTTTTCTTTTCATATTAGATTACATGCTTCCAAAGAGAAACTTATTCTCTACAAGTGAGACTATTTGGGTTACTTAGATAAAATCATTAGTCTCACTGTTCTAGTTATAGAGAGAGTTTTCTTTGAAATATCTCTCTATATCTAGAATCACGGCAACAAATAGATAATTAGAGGAAGAACATGCCATGATATACTTGCAACAAATTAGAGCATGTAGATTGCCATAGTATGGAAATGATGAATGTGCAATCTACCATATGAGAGGAAATTCTTCAAAGAATGGTAAGTAAAATTTAAAGATATTTGAAGTCTTATATATATATTTCTATGTGACTACACAAGACACATAAGAAATGATAGTTTAAAATACTTGCATTTAAAAGCATAGAAGTTACCATCCTTTGACTTTCCTCCATGTTGTAGATCTTGATTTTTGGCACATGATAACTCTTTATTTCCTACAACATTAATACCTTCCTCGAGATGATATGAGTTTAAGACATAGTAATTTGAAAAATAACCTTGAGTCAATCACGGATATAGATCATTGAAGATTGATAGCTTGAGTTGATAAGAATTGAATGAACTCTCTCAAGCACCTCAAGGCTTCATATCATCTCTTTCTCCTGCAAAGCTTGTCAAGCATATTTTGGTACCCATCGCTTGATGGGTCCATCACGGTTAGTCAACGAGGATCTAGAAACCCAAGAGTCCTTTGTGTTAGCACTAGGTAAACTCATTACCTTTCTAGCACAAGTTGCAATTTTGGGTTGCCTAGTTACATGAGAATTAATTGACAAGCTAGGAGTGGAATTGTTACCAATGGGACAATCCTTGCATTGATGTCCCTTCTTTCGGCATGTGTAGCATAGGCGTTTTTCAAGTTTTGAAGTTTTCTTCTTTCCTTGTTTGTCGCCTGCTACATGGTTAGTAAAAACTTTCTTTTCTAACCCTATGCCTTTTTGTTTTAAATGGGGACAAGATCTAAGCAAGTGTCCCTTCTTGGAGCATTTAAAACAAAGTCTATCATCCTTGTTAATAATCAAGCCATTTTTAATGTAGGGACATGACCTAATCATGTGCCCCTCTTCAAAGCATTCACTATACCTCTTAATGTGAAGTGTGGCTTGATCATTACCTTGGATGTTACCTTTTGTGGAGGCGTGGTTGAGGCTTTTGGAGGAGGTGTTGAATTTCATCTTTTGTTTCTTCCTCTTGGTAATCCTCAAATCCTTGACATTTTCTTTAAGGGATGTAGTGCATGCCACGGTTGTTCCCGTCTCAAGCTTCTTCACCATGTGATCACGGTTATCTTGAAAAGGTTGGGCAATGCATTTCCCTTTTAGTTGTGTCAAGCTCATCTTTAGCCTCTCATTTTCTTCCTTGAGCTTTTGATATGAATCATCGTTTGTTCCTGCAAATTCTAGCTCAAAGGAAGATTTGCTTGTCGACGGACAACAAGCATTAGCACATGGTAGTATAGTATCAATTTGAATACATGTGCATGAGTGAGGTTGTTGGGATTTTAAATTTTCTATCACAACCTCATGAGCAATGTTTAATATGATATGATCATCCATAAGATTTTCATGAGAACATAGAAGCATATCATATTTATCTTGAAAAGCTAGATTTTCAACTTTTAGCTTTTCTACTTGGTCCTTAAGCAAGGTATTCCTATTTACTACTTGAGCGATACAATGTAAAGCGTTATCATGCTCAATTGAAACAATTTCATACCTTTGGACCAAATCAACATGAGAGCACTTTAGCTCCTCATGTTCTTTAGTCAACTCGTCAAAGTGTAGCATTTTCATGGAGAGAACATCTTCTAGCCTTTGACGAGCTTCGCTTTGCTCTCTCGCTCTTTCTAGAAGTTTGAGCATGACCGCCTTATCTTCTTGGCTTAGGCGAGCGTAGAGATGCAAGAAGCTTCTTTCTTCCTCCTCATCCTCATTTGTCCTTCCGCTATCATTTGCATTAGCCACACAACACATGTGGGAATCGAAATGGGAAGACAAACCTTTTGGAGAGGTGGATTCATCGTTTGGTCTCCATCGTTCATTTTCTTCTTCTTCCTTGCAAGGGTTAGTATCACAAATACCAAAGAAAGTAGAAGCACAAAATGAACTATCATGTTTGGACTCATCAAATTTGCTTCTAATTCTAGTCCAAATATCATGCGCATCATGGATGGATTCGTCATAGTTTGATATGAAGGCATGATAATCTTCTTTGCTAAGAGAATTAGTTAAGATGTCAAAAGCTAGATAGTTTAAGCGATAACATCTTTGATCCTCCTCGGAATTAATTTCTCCATTGAAATTAGAGGGAAAAATACTCTTGTCTATAATTTGTTCTAATCGTGGATCTATGGTTCTAAAAGCATTTATCACACTAGTAGACCATGAGTCATAATTGGAACAATCATCAAATAATATTTCAAGAGTTACCTCTTTTTGAGTTACGTTCGATGGAGGAGTCTTCTTGTTCCTTTGGGATCTCTTACGAGCCATCACTTCGAGTTGTTAGACTCAGATGAAGTGCCTAGCTCCGATACCAATTGAGAGTCGCCTAGAGGGGGGTGAATAGGCGAAACCAGAAAATTAAAACTTTATCCCCCAACTAGATCCCTTGATTAGTGGTTAGAACAAGATATACAAATATCGGAGAATAGAAACTAAGTTCTTGCTTGAAAGGAGTATTGCTAAATAACGCGGAAGTGATAAATCAATACAACTAGTAAGTTATAGAATAACAAAGCAAGAAGCTTTAGATGAGAAGAGCACTAGGACAAGTTCTTTCTTGCAACGTGTTGCTTTACTAAATGGGAATTTAACTTGAAGCAACACCAAATGATATTAGTAAATAAAGGTGCAAGAAAACTTAGAGCAAGGGAAAACGAACAAATCACAAGCAATAAACACAATGGACACGGGTGATTTGTTTTACCGAGGTTCGGCCCTCGAAGGCCTAGTCCCCGTTGAGGAGTCCACTTAAGGACGGGTCTTTTTCAACCCTTTCCCTCTCTCCCCCGATCACACAAGGATCGGTGAGCTCTTCTTCTTCTCAAGGATCACTCTCGATCCCACAAGGACCACCACAATCTTTGGTGTCTCTTGCTAGCTTTTACAAGCCTCCAAAACTTTGGAGGAAGTTCGAATGGGAGTCAAAACTCCACGCGCAAATGAACACGAAGATGAAGCACACACTATCTCTCAATGAATCTCACAAGGCACTAGTGCTAAACTCAATTGAGTAGCTCTCTTTTGCTTGCTCTCTCTTTTGTGGCACTTGTGTTGGTTGTAGTGGTCTAAATCTTGTGTATAGGATGGATCAATGAATATATGTGGTTGGGAGGGCTTGAGTATGTCAACTAGATGACTTGGAATGTTGCTTGGGCTCCCACACCTTGAAGTAGCCGGTTGGGGTGGTATTTATAGCCACCAACCAAAATCTAGCCGTTGGTGAGGGTTGTCTGTTCGATGGCGCACCGGACAGTCCGGTGCACACCGGACATGTCCGGTGCGACAGCCACGTCACCCGGCCGTCGGGGTTTCGACCGTTGGAGCTCTGACTTCTGGGCCCGCCTGAATGTCCGGTGGCGCACCGGACATGTACTGTAGAGTGTCCGGTGCGCCATGACGCGCGTGCCTGACTTCTACGCGCTCTGGCGCGCATTTAATGCGCCTGCAGGTGACCGTTGGCGCCGAAGTAGCCGTTGCCCCGCTGTCACACCGGACAGTCCGGTGTACACCGGACAGTCCGGTGAATTATAGCGGAGCAGCCGAAGTAAATTCCCGAGGCTGCCGAGTTCGCAAGGCCGCTCATCCTTGGAGCACCGGACACTATCCGGTGTACACCGGACAGTCCGGTGAATTATAGCGCGCCGACTTCCGAGAATTCCCGAAGGTGAAGAGTTTGAAGTCGGAATCCTCTGGTGCATCGGACATGTCCGGTGGCACACCAGACAGTCCGGTGCGCCAGACCAGAGGTGCCTTCGGTTGGCTCTTGCTCCTTTGTTTGAACCCAATACTTGGTCTTTTTATTGGCTAAGTGTGAATCCTTTGGCACCTGTATAACTTATACACTAGAGCAAACTAGTTAGTCCAATATTTGTGTTGGGCAATTCAACCACCAAAATCAATTAGGGACTAGGTGTAAGCCTAATTCCCTTTCAGTACTTCCTGTTGAGAATATTACTTAAATAAAATAAAAATAGTAACTAAATAAATAAATACTATGTAGAAATTGTGCCTCATGTTAGATTTTTGCTTATGCTTAAATTTGATATTTGAAATTTAAAACATGAAGCTTAAATGGTATTAGGAAATAAAATAGAAATCAGAAAAAAGGGGCCTCACCCTGTATACCTGGGCCGAATTCAGGGTCGCTCGGCGCATCTCTCTCTACTTCTTTCCCATTTCGCTGGTCCAACCACACGCAAACCGACACCTGCCACTTGCATGTGGGCTCCGCCAGTCAGGGTACTCCTTGAACGCGCATGCGCCACTACTGCGTGGGGCCTCGGCGTCAGACCCCTCTTCCCTGTATCGCAAGCTCTGAAAACAGAACCCGCCTCCTCCGCGAACTTCGCAGGTTGTTCCAACCAAATCTCCACCTTTTTCCAGCTCGGCTTCCGGGATCTGGCTCGCTCGGGGCTACATAGGGGCTGGAGCGCCGCTCCTCTCTCCGCTTGCAATTACCCAAGAAGCGTGTAGCAGACCGCCGCCAGTGTAAGAGGAGAGAGGTATCCGTGGCCACCGCCGTCATAGTGTCGCAGCGTTCTTGTGCTGAGGGGTGGTTGAAGACAATCCCTGGGCGACAAGCCGTTGGTGGCCTGCGTGCGTAGCGTGATCCCTAGTGATTGTCTGCTCAACTGCGCGGCTTGTGTCCCGCGTCCGACGGCGCAGTCACATCGTCGGCGTCGACCTCGTCATCCCCGCGAGTACGCCTGTTTCCCTATCGTATTCATGGCGTGTTCCGTGTTTGTTATGCCGGGTCGAGGGCCACGGGTCGTCAGTGGGCCACCTGGGAGTGTTCGCCGGTAATGGTGCCACCGCACTTGCGTCAGCGCCGCCGCGTGGCCGGGTGTTGACGGGCGGCGCTCATGGGCCATCGGATGAAAAATTAGCGAACCAGATTAAAAGGACTGTAACTTTTCATCGTAAGGGTCCTGGCCGTTGGATCATGGACAGTCGGTCAGGATAGGGTGATGGGATGATAGGTATTGGGGCAGGTTGTGGGCCGTGAGATGGTGATCTTGGGGCCCCATCGCGCTCGTGTCGTGGGTCATTGATCCGGGATCTGCCGGGGGAAAACGCATTTCGGCTCATAAAAACGTAGGACTAATCTTAGCCCTCCATTCTTGATCGGATAGCTCAGAAACCTCCATACCCCTTCGGCCTAGCAAAATCGCTAGAGACCCTGGCTTAATTTGAAAATAACCCGAAGTCCACTTTAGTTCAACAGAAAATACAATCAGGTCCTAAAATTTATGAGCTGGACCCTGAACTCTCTGGATTTTGTGTCCACAGTCCATAGGTTATCCGGAAATAATAAAATAGTTCAGAAAAAGGATTTTTAGAATAAAAATAATTCCAGAAACTTGTATAATTCATATTTAATTCATTTTAGCTCCAAATTGGTCCATTCCAGTGACATTTATTTTGTAATAATATTATCTATCAATTAGTAGCTCTGTTTAGCCATGAAACTTGAATTAAAATTGTTCAATGGAGTTAATCTATTCTAAATACCTAATAGCTTCATAAATTCATAACTTAATAACCGTAGCTCCGAATTTAGTGGTTCTTGTTCCTACGATCTCGTAGCGATGCGTAGATTATTATTATGCAGTTTGTTCTTATATTTGGTGTGATGTTAATTTTGCCTATACCATGTTTGTATTGCTATGTTTAGCAGTGAGGACACGTGTCATCCGAAGAGCAAGTTGGTACCTAGAATCTCAAGTCCCAGGCAAGTTATGCCTTGATCACTTCTTTTACCCAATCATGTTCTAATTAATCATAATGACCTGCTTAGGTTAATTTTGTTGGGACCCAATAGGTTACCCTAGTTTGACTATCTTTATGCCTTGTTTACCACTGAACCTTTGAGTAGTACTTGCTAGTGCTTTGTGTGGATTTGGGCATTGAGATACACATTATTCATGATTATACTTTTATTATCAGGTTGTTATTTACTGTACATGATAAGATCGTTATGTTAATTGGAACATGGAGAACCACTCGGGAAAAATAGTGCTACCACAAGGGTGGAATGGGACGCCCTTGGCTGACTAATTAGGAAAGCTAGTGGAGGACTACCTTACCCGAAAGGGGCAAGGGCAGTAGGGGAGTGGTCAGTGTAGGGAGGTCCTTGGGTTGATTTTGCTGCGATGGCGGTCAGGTGAGGGATCCCTGCATTAGAGCTTCCTAGAAACTGTAGCGGGTTTTCTGAAGCTAGTAGAACTTTGTAAAGGTCTCATAGTGTTACCCTGCCTCGCCTCCTCGGTAGAGGTGTATGCAAAGTCGTGATCCCTTGACAGATGGGTGACATGACTTGTGGGTAAAGATGCACAACCCCTGCAGAGTGTAAAACTGGTATATCAGTCGTGCTCAGTCATGAGCATCTCGGACCCTCACATGATTAATTTATAGAACTAAATTCAATTTGTCATATGCATTGCATCGCAGGTGTTGTTATTACTTTTGTTCTACTACTTAATTGGGTTGGTATTTACTTATACTTAGTAATTGCTAATAAAATTTTGACCAACTTTAAAAGTAATGCTCAGCTTTAACCATCCTCTTTGGTAAGCCTTACACTTCACGTGAACTCCCACCTTTGGCGAGTTCATGCACATTATTCCCCACGACTTGTTGAGCGATGAACGTATGTGAACTCACTTTTGTTGTCTCACATCCCCTCTCAGGTCAAGAACAGGTACCGCAAGATGAGACGTATGGAGGATGTTGTGACAAGTTCGTGAGAGGTCTAGGTCGTCGTCTCCCAGTCAACTTTGGGTTGCTGGATCGTTGTCTCCTTATGCTGTATTTATTTATTTATTTTGTACAGAACTCCTATTATATAATAAAGATGTGACATTCGTTTCTATACCACTATTCATCATATGTGTGATACTTTGTCCCAGCACACCTGGTGTTTATTTCGCGCCCGGGTTTTGGACCCCTAAAACCCGGGTGTGACAGATAGTTATATGTTACCCTTTTGCTATAGAAAAGTAAGTAGAAGAGTCAACTATAAGTTGCACATTAGAAAAGTAGCACGTAAATCTATAGGATCAATTTCCATCTCTCACCCTATGAATTTGAGATATGCTTATATATAAACTTTGAAAAGTTGTGGAATGTCACATTCTAAAAATATAGCCACTCCATTAGTTAGATTCTAATTCCTTAAAATAAAGGGAAAATTAGGACTAAGTGATTTCTATTTTACCAAAGGAAATTAGTTTATTTTCTATAGAAAAATGAAAATCCATTTAGAAAATAGAGTTGTCAAACAAGCCCTATACAAGAATGTCGACCAACAAACAGCAAGGTCACAAACAGCAACTAAAAAACTATATAGCTTTCTTAATTGTTGAATAGAGATTTTAGTAAAAAATATTATTTAACGGTTTCTAAATGGTTGTCCAAACATAGTCATCTTCTATTTTGGATTTCTCGATAGCAAAAGATAAAAAATGGCTAGAGTGCAAACTAAGACTTAAAAATATTGGAGAGTGAAATATATAGAAAGAAATTTTATATAATTAACTCTTCAGATGATAATTTAGATAATAAAATTTATAAAGGATCTTTTAAAAGTAATTATAATTTCAATACAAAACTACACTATCAAACTTGGGCAGAGTGTGGGGTGATATTGCTCATGATGTGTCATGAGTTACTTTTAAATTTGGTGAAATAATTTCACTTCTCACATTAGTATTAATTATTAATTTACAAGGAATCAAACTATTAAATTTTATAAACTAAACAAAATGTAAAGGATGAGAAGACTATATACTAACTCTTTTATCAAACCAAACAATCTATTAAGTAATGAAGTCATGGGTGTATAGTACAATAGTATACATGTTTGTTGGTTGCAATCTAATATCATTGACTCAAAAAAACTTGATTCAGCCAACTAGAGTGTTGTTTCAGATTTGGAGCATGTTTTTCGACTTGTGACCTGACTTCATAAAAAACTTGACGTTCTCAAATCATTAAAAAAATTTATGTTCTAACATTCCTGAAAGTCGCCTAGAGTGGGAGTGAATAGGCGAAACTTGAAAATTATAAACTTTTAACACAAACTTCACCCAGGGTTAGGACTAGAAATAAGTAATAACGAAATCAGAGTGCGGAAGAGAGTTTTTCTTGCTATGAGTTGCTCAATCAATACAGATGAATTTGGGAGCTAACTCAAAAGATTGTGAGCATGAGAACTTAGAGAGAGGAAAGAGGAAGAATCAAATCGTAAGGTAATGATCAACGCAAATGAATACAATGATTTGTTTCCTGAGGTTCGGTTCCAATGAACCTACTCCCCGTTGAGGAGACCATGAAAGCCTGGTCTTTTTCGATCATTTCCCTCTCTCAATTGATCACTTAGATCGGTTGAGTGCTTCTTAATCTCAAGAATCACTAAGACCTTGAAAGCACCACCACACACTTAGGTGTCTCTTGCTAGCTTTACAAGTCACTAGAGAGTTTAGAAGGAGATGAAGAAAGCACGATTAAAAGCCAAGCAACAAGAGCAACAAATGAAACACAAATCACACTTTCTCAAGTCACTAATCACTAATGATCACTTGTCTCAATTATGGCACTTGGAGAGGTTTGGAAGCTTTGAATTTGTCTTGGAATGGATTGTTTGCTCTTGTATTGAATGTGTGTGAGTAGAATGCTTGGATCTATTGAATGGAGGTGGTTGGGGTTGTATTTTAAACCTTGCTTTACATTTCGCACTTAATTCAAGCATTTTACATTAGGAAAAATTGGAGGAGTCTTCTAAACCTTGCTTTACATTTCGCACTTAATTCAAGCATTTTACATTGTGTATTTTTTAGCAAGTATTTGAAGTATTGTCTTAGCATTGTTGTATTTCTAGTATTATTCTCTTATTGCTAGTTGTCGGGGTGAAGTTGGGCTCTTTCTTAGGTTTTAATTAGTGTTGATTTTTAGAAAAGCCCAATTCACCCCCCTCTTGGGCATCGTGATCCTTTCATATACCTTTCCCACATATGCATTTGGACGTACACCTCGACATGCCTCAATTCTACACAACGAAATGGGAAATATAAAAGGCATTGAGACTGCAACCAAACAGCTGACTGAAAACCGAATAGCTTTCATTCGAAGGCTGGTTCAATTCATACCTAGGGGCCATGAGAACCATTCAAGGTGAAGGTTTCTTTCCCACTTGGTTTTGGAGCCAAGACTACCCTCGGCTTGGACCAGTAGCAGGGACACCAAAGGTAAAGAAGCATGTGATTTCTGTTGGGCCTTTCTGAGGCCGGGTGATTTCCATATAGGTTGCACCTATCAGTGATGTTTCATTTAGTACAAATCAACATTACACAAAACACGAATAAGGCTTATTATAGACTATACTCTCAGCCCAAACCAAGCAGAGACTGCAGAGAAACACATGTTTAAAATTTAGAAGCACAGTTCTTCACACAACGTCATTAAAGATTGGATCAATTTAATTCTACAAAATATATTAATAAGAAAGTAACATCTAAGCACATGCTTTCCTTAATCTACTATCACCATAGCGAATAGTTAGTAACATTCAATAACGAGTGCAAGGAATGTATATCAAAATCTAATAAGATTGAAAGAAAGTTTGTTGATCCAATAGCAGCCAAGTTTATTCCTGGATTCTACTGGAGGGAAGATAACAACCAAGTTCATGGTTTAACTTCATACCATAAACAACAAAGGATTTTGGAGAACCCTTGACAACTAATATGAGCTTTGTGAGAAGAAAGCAGCTAACCATTAAGGAACAAGATGCAGCTATAATTTAGATGTTTAAAACTAAACAACTGTGAATATCAATTGCCCTATAGAACACTCTGCAGCTAACTAATTTTTTTGGATGTCAGACTTGACATAAAAACATCATAGGGATGCATTGTCGCTGTCCTAAAGCAAGTTTTGAAGGGCTTGTTGTTTATACCTCTACTTCCTTGACAGGATCAACATGGCCGCTTCGGTCGTCAAGGATGTCCTGCAAGTGACAGACGTCCATGGAGATCCGAAAGCAATGGTCTCGTCCGCGCTCCTGGACCCTGAGGAGCGCGTTCATGCACTTTTGCATGATTGCGAGCTGCTTGCGCACGCGACGGTCGCGCACCAGCGCCTACAGTCGCACAATGCCCCGCAGTGCCCTCAACACCCTCCAAGCACTCACGCATCCACTGACAAGAACCAGCGAGAGGACAAAAAAACAGAGGCGGCGACGGTTAAGCCTACCAGGAATGCATGGAAGGCGGACTGAATGCGGACGATAGTTCACTCCTGCCTGATGATGCGGAAGTCCCTAGGCTGCGTGCGCATGATAGCCTCGACAACAGAGGTGCTGAGCATGTCAGTAGTGGATGGTGCCTCGGACGGCGCCTCTAACGCCGGCGTGTTGCACCCCCGTTGTGAGGACGAGCTCCACCACAGTCGATTCCACTTCTGCCCTTCCCCGTGGTGCTGGGCATCTCTCTCTCTGCATCGGGGACTCAGGGGTGAGCTTCTCCACCGACGACCGATCTGCGCACTGGGCTGGCGGCCTCATGGAACGTGGATCTAGGCACCGAGGGAGTGCGACGCGCTTGTCGTCGTCGATGGTGGTGTGGGGTAGGGCATGGGATCTAGGCACTAGGCGGGGGGGCGCCAACAGCTTCTCCACCTGCGATGTACTTGTGGGACATGGATCTAGCTGTCGGGGGGTGTGGCACTCGTCGTCATCAGCGAGTGTGGGGGGATCTAGGTACTGGGGGAGGAGTGGAGACAACGGTTGGGAGAGAATGGAGAGGCAGAATAGGGGAAGCAGTCTAATTTGATGTCATGGCTTGTGGAGTGCAGAGCGGTTAGAGCGAGAGGCGAGTAGCCGCGGAGATCAGGGTGGAGGGGCATGTACCTCGAGGCTAACACAAGCCGTGGCGCCATGCTCGCCGGCGGTGGGCACCTCCTTAGGTGGTCGCCGCAACCGCACCGCCATGCCCCAGGCGCCTAATGGAGGAGGGCGGGTCCCCACGTGGCCTCTTTGCGTCGACGGTCGAGAGAGAGAGAGAGAGTGCGGGGGCATGATCCCTCCTCCCTGCTGCTTGTGGTTTCGGGAGGCGAGAGGCGGCTTCGTGCGGGCGATAGACGAAACGTGAGCGAGCAGTGCAAGATGGCGAGAGGACGTGGGGCGATTTCCACCGTGTGATCTGATCGTATGGCCAGGGAGAGGCAGATCGCAGAACCACAGGAGGCAGCCTACCCCCTTACCTTCTTCATAGCAAACTAAACACATGCTTTGGGTAAACTTCTTAGAACTTTTTAATTTGTTTTATAATCCGATCATCAAAACCTTCGAGAGGTTGATTACACTTTGAAAGTCGCCTAAAGGGGGGTGAATAGGCGAAACCTGAAATTCATAAACTTTAAACATGCACTAAGGCCAGGGTTAGCGTTAGAATTAAATCGGAGTTCGAAAGATAGTTCTCCTCGCTTAGAGTTGTTCAATCAATGCGGATAACGTTTGGGAGCAAACTCAAACAATATGAGCAAGGGAACTTTTAGAGAGAGAAAAGAGGGGAAACAAATCAAGTAAAAATCAACAAGTGAACACGGTGATTTGTTTACCGAGGTTTGGTTCCAAAGAACCTAGTCCCCATTGAGGAGGCCACAAAGGACGGGTCTATTCCAACCTTTCCCTCTCTTAATCGGTCACACAGACCAGTCGAGACTTATCCTTAATCACTTGGGTCACTAAGACCCCGCAAGGGTCACCACACACTTAGGTGTCTCTTGCTAGCTTTACAAAGCACTTAGAGAATTAAGAATAGAAAGGAGAAATCAATTCAAGCAACAAGAGCAACAAAAGAACACAAAAACACCCTCTCTCAAGTCACTAATGAATTGAGTTGATTTGGAGGCTTGGAGAGGTTTTAATCTTTGGAATGTGTCTTGGAGTGAATGCTATTGCTCTTGTATTGAATGTGAACTTCAGAATACTTGGATGGCTTGAATGGAGGTGGTTGGGGATATTTATAGCCTCTAACTACTTCCTAGCCATTGGCTGAGTTTGTTGTCAATAGGTACATCGGACTGTCCGGTGGTGCACCGGACATGACACTGTTCAGTGTCCGGTGCGTGCCACGTCAGCGGCCTGTTGGGGTTTGGAGCGATTGACCGTTGGAACCCTTTGTCCTGTTGCTGCACCAGACAGTCTGGTGACACACTGGACATGTTCGGTGCGTTCTGACTTCGCAGCTGACATCTGACTTCTGTACTGTGCGCTTTTACTGTTCACGTAGTCGACCATTGAGCGCCAGGTTACCGTTGCTCCATTGGCTCACCGGACATGTCCGGTGCACACCGGACAATCCGGTGAATTATAGCGGAGCGCCCCTTGGAAAACCCGAGAGTGAGCAGTTCGCTTGGTGCTCGGCCTAGGGCACCGGACACTGTTCGATGCGCCACTGGCATCACACTCTCTAGTTCTTTGCTCCAAACTTCATTGAGGCCCCAACTTAATTTCTTTCTTGGTTTATGTTGAACCTTATGCACCTGAGATAAAAGACATCTAGGCAAACTAATTAGTCCACATGGTTTGTGATAGACGTCAACCACCAAAATCGATTATAGGAAATGATTAAGCCCATTTCCCTTTCACACTTATAGCCACAACCATAACATAATTTTTTTCTTCTTTCAATATTGAATAGGATGCCATTGACTTGGATGGACACACCCATTAGAGTTACTTTCGCATAATTTTCATCACCTTCTCGATTTGTTTGATTAATTCTTCATCAATGTCAGAGGAAAAGGTGGAGGCTTGATCATCATCTTCTTTATCATCATCACCCTCATCTTCATCTTCACTTTAGGAGCTTAAGTTTTCGACCTACTTCTTGCCCTTCATCATGTTGTGCTCATCACAAGTGATTGTTTCTTCATAAACAAGTGATCTTCGGCATAAGAGGTCCCCAACAATGTTTAATTATATGGTCAACATTATCAAAGTTCACTTAGAGCTTGATTGCACTTCCAGTGATTCAGAACAGGGCTTCCATGATTTCAAAAATTTAGGTTCGATGCTCAGTATGTTCACCGATATTGGTCACTTGGGGAGAGACGGTAGGTCCACACCGTCAATTTCCCAAGAGCCCAACTTGGGGGGCTAGTTGGTTTTCGACGACGAGAAAAATGTAAGGGTAAAGAGCAAGACAGAGGGGACACTTATGGCTTGTTTAGAAGCAAAAAACGGAGGGAGTTGGATGGGCTAAAATCCTCTTGAGAGCTAGTTTGCAACTCAAATCTTCTTCAGGATTGGAAAGGATTGAGAGGAAAATAAACTAATTTCTTTCTCAATCATCGCCAATCTTGGAGAGGATTTGAATTCCCAAACTAGTGTGATTTTAACCCCTCCAAACTCCTCCATAAGCAGCTATCATATCCCGTCTCATATCTTATCCTTATTTCAAACTTCACTATATAAACGATGTAATCTATAGTAAAAAGCACACAATTTACCCCCTCCCATCCCTAATTCCCCTTTTTCTCAAACATGCTCTTAGGGCTTGTTCGATTATTTACGTTCCATTTGGATTGAGTGGAATTAAAATGGATTTTGACTTGTTATGGATTTTAAACCGAATCAATACTATTCAATCCACATAGAATCATGTCTAAACGAACAAACCTTTAAGAGAAACTAGAACAGGAGGCGCCCTTACGGGCGCCCTATCAACAGAGCGAACATTTTTAATCCCTATCTCCGAGATTTCAAATGTTCCATGCATTCGCAATAATACAGTAAGTCTGAAGATGAAAAAGAAAAGCACAAACAGCAACAAAAGGTCTGATGTATCACTCTTTGATCGTGCTAACTTTCTTAAAGTACCGAGTAGTTACAAAGCTTCAACAAAGCCGAACTTGCCAAGCACTGCTGTTGTTTCCTTCCTTGAACTGAAAAGGAGTGTGACAGAGGTGCTTAACCTGGAAAAAGATATTACTATACGTGGTACAAGAAAAAGCATTCTTGTTTGAATAATGCAAATCAATTTTAGATTACAACTCTAGAATGTTACGATCCCACAATTCAGAAGTATAAATGAACAAGATTACTTATGACTCCAATATGCCTGAGTCACATACAGTTATCGTGAGAATCAATTAATAATTACCTTAAGGTAGTGTTTGGTTGAGGAGCCAAGTAGAACGGAGCCGTTCTATTCCTGATTCTAGGAACGGAGCCGCTCTATTCTGTGTTTGGTAATCTGGAACGGAGCGGCTCTGTTTTTTGTTTGGTTGCAGAGTGAACGGAACGGAGCGTGACTGTGAGAGCGGGATGGGAACGGAGCGGCTCCGTCCGGTTAATTTTTTGGAGCGGAATGGTTCCGAATCTGAGGAGAATATTCCCTAATTGGAGTCATTCCGTTCTAATTCCTTTGTAACCAAACAGCAACAAAACTGGGACAGAACGGTTCCGTTCTACTTGGCTCTTCAACCAAACACTACCTAAGTGGAGTCCCACATGCAACAAGCTTTATTCCATTATCACGGCAGTAATTCCAAAGTGGTTTGTCCTCCTGCCATCGCTCTGGTGCCCAGTGAAATGTATAAAGCCTCAAAGTATGCCATCGATTCTGCATAATACAAAGAATTGTTACAAGTTCATCCACATGAAGTGTTGGTAGGCTTTCTCCACTAGAAGACAGAACAAATATAGGCAAAAGGTAAACCAACACTATAGTACTTTAATTGAGCTTAACCTGCGTGGAACCTATATGGTTGAAATAGTAGTAGTCCAGTAGATACAAATAGTTATAGCAAACCCTCAAGGACGGAATTTAAGAGTAGCAGTTTATTGGGGCAGGGGCAAACTACTAGCTAGACATCTTTAGTTATCCTGGCAGGGCCACGGTTCAGGCTCTTGCCACAAGCCATTTCCTTATTGTAAGATAGACCAGCACGGCTAAGAAACAAGATGATGTATCATCATAGTAGGAAAAAGCATATAGAACCAGTTTTGTTTTGTTACTGAAGTTCTACGAAGTTTAGTTACTTCTCAAAAGGCATAACTTTAGCTCTCCTGCCGGTCCCGTTTCAAAAAAACAAGGCATAACTTTAGTTCAAACAAATATATACAGACTGTTATTGATGGTGCTGTTCATGGATCGGATTCATTCCAGTTTACTAAATACATTTTTTTCCTACAAAATGCCTCGCAATCTACCCAAACGAACAGGAAGTTGATCTCAACTTTGAAGTTTAATGATTTCGTTGATCATTAGCAAGTCAATATTTAATCACTACGCTGTGCAAATTCAGAGAAAGCAATCAAGAAAATCAGCTTACGTGCCACCAGGGCATGGCCTTCCTAGGTCCTCGCTAACTGCAAGTCTTGCATCCTTCTGCAATAGCTCCACAGCAAGGACATCACTTGCCTGCTGGAACAAGGGTAACCGAATGCTGAGCCAAAGAACATGATTGGACACGTATCATTCTAACATAAGGCAGCTGTGCAAACTATTAACCATGTATGGTTTGCCCTGGTCTAAGACATAAAGGTGTTAATAAGCATGACATAGAAGACATGTTTTGCAATTTTAAAGCACTGCTATAAGCCGGTACTAGAGATTATCAGTCAGAACTCAGAGCTCTAAATATTGGCCGCAGATTTTCACTTCTTTACCATTTACTACATTTCAGATGGTGCCTTTTCATACATTTGAGGCCATTGAAATAACATATGCTCCAAGTGAGTCACTCCCTAGTTCTGCAGCAACTTTGAAGGTGTCCAGAACTTCTTTCACATCAACAGGAACCTATACAAAACAAATGAATGCAAATGTAAACGAATTAGTGTAGAATTTCTCCTTATTTCTTATTCTTAAAGGGTTATGTAGTTAGACGTGATAACAAAATTTGAGTACAGTTTTTTAAGAAAAAAATTTCAGTACAGTTTTTTTAAAACAAAATTTCAGTACAATTTTTTTTTTAAAAAAATATGAGTATCTTGTTAAACTTAGATAATATGGGATAATAGACATGTTACCCAGAGTCGTGAGTAGCTGATATTATCCAGTCTGATTACATTAGAGAACCCAGGAACTTACCAATCACCAGACTTCTCCAGAGCCTGAACTTGTTCGTGGAAGAGGACTTGCGAGACAACATACACAATCTTGCTCCCTGATTCCAGAGCTTGATCCCTTCCGATGCCATTCACAAAAATGGAACTCTCTACGGATTTAGAACAGACACAGAGGCTCAAAGTAGTCATAAAGCCAGTTCTATTCGGGAGAATTAATCAACTCTTTGTGAATCACTCACCGTTCTTGATTCAGAAACTCTTTTGGAACTTGGCAGGGAACAAGGCCATGGATTTGACGCCCTTGCCATCCACCACCTATAATAATAATAAAGCACGCTGGTTGTGGAACAAAACGGTGCCTTCATCTGCAGCAGTGGTGAGGGGACCAAAGCACGCCCTCGTCGCACGCCCACTGCAGGTTCTTCCTCCCTGCCTTGTGCCTTCATGTGCTCCTCAGCCCTCTTCGGCGGGTGGGCACCAAAGCATGGTGAAAGGAACGACGTCAGGATAAGATAACGGTGGTGAGGGGAGGAAAATTATCACGGGTCAGATAAGGCTTTGGGCGAGCAACCTTTCCTGATGACTTTTATATATACTCGTTAGCGGACTGACCTTGGACAAGTATGTCGGCGACGACGGGTGGAATAGGGGACGGGGTCCAAAGCCCCAGTCAGCCTCGTGCCATCACCTCCTCCGCGACCGTGGCAGGTGGGTATGGCTTCTTCTCTAGTGTGGCCACTGTCGATGTGAAGGGTTCGGCGCTGGCGGGACTCTGATGGGAGGCTGCCACGCCCCCGATATAGTCGCTGCAAACAATGTTACAGGGTGATTGCATTCTAGGAAAGGACGACACCCGATGCAAACGGTGTTATTAATCTTACTCCATGCATCCGAGATAAAATTTGTCATAATTATCTTGCATTATGTAGATGTTAGTATATAAAAACCCTTTGCTGAAAAAACTTTAGCTAGTATATTCTACATGTAAATACAAACTTTTGCCTTAAGTTAGCAAAAAAGAACCTGTAAAAGCATAAGAAAAATTAGCTCGATGAAGCCTGGCTTGTTGAAAAACTGCATAAGAGTGGACATAAGAATGCTAAATTTTCTTAAGAGACGGCAAAGCAAACAACTGGTTTACGCGTCGATAAGTGATAGGAACAGCAGGGCGACTGAGTGAACACCAATGACGCTATCATGTAAGGTTGCCAGAATTATAACAATTTTTTATAAGTAATAGATGGTAAAGAAAGGATCCATAATTTCACCTGTCAAATCAAAGAACAATTCTGACCTATGAGAGCTTTCTAGGAACACTTGACAAATAATACAAGTAATGAGAACCTGAAGGACGATAAATAGCGAAGTGTATTAATCAGTAAGCATGGCCAATAAAATGAGAAATAGCTAACACGAACCTTTCTGCAGCAGGTAAACTGAAGCCATATACAATAGCATAATCACATGACTACAGCCTTTGTTGATAAACACTGGAACCTTTCTCATTCTTGCCAGCCTCGACATCCACCAATGAAGAACCAAAATTTCAATAGAAACTAAACAAAAACCTGAACTAAACAAAAACCTGGAACAGACGCGTCTAATTGGTGACCACGTAACAATTATATGTTAAAGTGAGTGGAACGGCAAATAGATAGCTGGTAGTAGCATAAGACGACAAAGCGAAATAGTAGAAGTACCAAGGGAAGCAATGTGTCTGGTTTGTTCAAGCCTAGACTACATAGGCATGCTTTACATATCACGAGTATGGTCCTTGCAAGATTGCACGCATAGCATAGATATAACCAGTCACTACCCTAGAAGCACCAGAAGGCATATCTTGCAGCCAAGCACACATCATAGCGCTGCTCATATCTTACAAGCATAGAACGATACTCCTTGCACAACATGGAGGCAAGTTCTAAGAGTAACCTAGACGAATTAGGACAGTTCCCAAAAGTGAGCCTCAGTTCCCAAAAGCGAGCTTCCATAGCTGGTGGTGCTCGTGTACAGAAGCACTGCAACTAAAAAAGGGTAGCAGTCAATTAAGAAGTTTTGGCAAGCATTGCAATCTCAAATATAATGTCTAATTTTTTTCTGTAGATTTCGACCAAAGAAGTTATGAAGGGAATACATTTGAAATCATTTGACTATCGATTAGTTGACTTGTTGATGTCTCAGCCTATTGACATCTTTCCTGAAAACTTGCTAATCTCTATTTTGATCTGTATTGGTAGAAGGCAACACCACTTTCTATTTTGTTTATTTATTAGTTCAATGGACCCCATATGGACCTATTGTTAGTTTTAGAATGCTTTGTTTGAAATATCTGATGACCTCAGAGCATGCTTTGAATGTTGTTCCTATGCATCATAGTGTTTTAGTTGGCTAAAAGTAGTTACTACTGATCATTTGGATTTTGATGTACCTAGTGGCAACTACCTTATACTATATACAATTGGAACGCTTGGAAGCATTTAGCTTATCAATTGTAGGGAAGAATTGGACATACCATTACTCAACATCAATGTCTGTGGAACCAGCAGCATCGTCATCGGTTATGACTTCATCTCTAAAAAGTTTCTTGGCAGCCTTCTTGGAAGGTGATGTGCGAGACCTATGTAAATTTTGTTCCCATGTCATGCATGTAAGAGTGATGTCATTATATGGGAATAATAGTGTAGGCAATTTTCTTGGCATGAAGCTAACCTTTTTCCGGTAACACTTTTGTGAGTCTTGTTTGTAGATCCATCTAGCACACTGTAAGCGCCAGCCTGCGAATTTGCCAGTTTTAGAGGCAGCTAGAACAATGCAGAGGGCATAACATGCATGCTAAGGTAAATGGATGCATAGATGAAGCATATTTAGACATTTAGTTGAGGAAATGGAAGCTGCTTGTAAGCATACGCAGCACCGGAAAATGTTTTTTCATGTTAACTCAGCAAGAGGACAAGATACAAATACTAAGGATAGGCTACTAATATTGATGACTGTGACATGGAGTTCGTACCAGGCGGAGAGTGTTGGCACCAGGGGTGTTGTGGGCTCCTGATGGCGTCTGCACGTTAGGCGGAGCAGGGATAATTTCTTTTCCTAGCAGCAGGTTGTCTCCCTGATGTGGGGTTGTCTGTATGATACAATGCAAATAAAAGACATGTGTAGAGCTTGTTGCTTAGTGTATACAGAAGGAGAATGAGGCTTTATATTGTAGATAGCTATTTTTTCACTGAGTACAACAGTGCACCTTGGCGCTAGACAAAACTTTGCGACTCTCCGGTGTTAGCGACGGCTCGCGGATGAAGGCAGCCCCTTGTTTTGTGTGACACCTGATCCTTGCCCTGCTGCAGAGTTAGCAAGTAGTCCAAAAAGCAGGTTAGAGCCACAAAGAGTTGTAGTGTATGAGTTTAGTCGTTTTTTCATGTGTACTAATCATTCTCATTTTGACCATTTGAGTTTCAATCAGGCTAGTTTCAGGTGAGAATTCTGCAGCCTGTGTCTATTAGGCAGATGCTGCAGTCTGTGTCATTTTAGCCCTAGGTGACCGACATACACAAGTAGAATGGAGTGGAACATCAAATAAACAAGCAGAGAAAACGAGCCATAATTTTCATTCCTAATGAAAGTCGCCTAGAGGGGGGTGAATAGGGCGAAACTGAAATTTACAAAGTTAATCACAACTACAAGCCAGGTTAGCGTTAGAAATATAAGCGAGTCCGAGAGAGAGGGTGAAAAACAAATCGCAAGCAAATAAAGAGTGAGACACAAGGATTTGTTTTACCGAGGTTCGGTTCTTGCAAACCTACACCCCGTTGAGGTGGTCACAAAGACCGGGTCTCTTTCAACCCTTTCCCTCTCTCAAACGGTCACTTAGACCGAGTGAGCTTCTCTTCTCAATCACACGGGACACTAAGTCCCCACAAGGATCACCACACAATTGGTATCTCTTGCCTCGGTTACAATTGAGTTTGTCACAAGAAAGAATGAGAAAGAAAAGAAGCAATCCAAGTGCAAGAGCTCAAATGAACACAAATGTCACTCTCTCTAGTCACTATTTGATTTGGAGTGATTCCAGACTTGGGAGAGGATTTGATCTCTTTGGTTGTGTCTAGAATTGAATGCTATAGCTCTTGTATGAGGTGTGAATGCTGAAAACTTGGATGCAATGAATGGTGGGGTGGTTGGGGTATTTTATAGCCCCAACCACCAAACTAGTCGTTTGGTGGAGGCTGCTGTCGAATGGCGCACCAGACAGTCCGGTGCGCCACCGGACACTGTCCGGTGCGCCAGCCACGTCACCCGGCCGTTAGGGTTCGACCGTTGGAGCTCTGACAGGTGGGGTCTTCTGGCTGTCCGGTGGTGCACCGGACAAGTCCTGTAGACTGTCCAGTGCGCCTGTTGCGCGTGCTCTGACATCTGCACGCGCAGGCGCGCATTAAATGCGTTGCAGTCGACCGTTGCGCGCGAAGTAGCCGTTGCTCCACTGACACACCGGACAGTCCGGTGCATACACCGGATGGTCCAGTGAATTATAGCGGAGCGGCCTCCATTTTCCTGAAGGTAGCGAGTTCAGCGGCGAGTTCCCTGGTGCACCGGACACTGTCCGGTGCGCCAGACCAGGTTGCCTTTAGGTTGTCTTTAGCTCACTTTGTTTGAACCCTTTCTTGGTCATTTTATTGGTCTATTGTGAACCTTTGGCACTTGTAAAACTTATAATCTAGAGAAAACTAGTTAGTCCAATTATTTGTGTTGGACACTTTAACCACCAAAATCAATTAGGAAAAGGTGTAAGCCTATTTCCCTTTCAATCTCCCCCTTTTTGGTGATTGATGCCAACACAAACCAAAGCAAATATGGAAGTGCAGAATTGAACTAGTTTGCATAATGTAAGTGCAAAGGTTGCTTGGAATGAAACCAATAAATATTACTTACTAGATGCGCATGGATGACTTTTCTTCTTATTAACATTTTGGACCACGCTCGCACCACATGTTTTGTTTTGCAAAAATCTTTTGGAAATTCTTTTCGAAGTTCTTTTGCAAATAGTCAAAGGTAAATGAATAAGATTTTGAGAAGCATTTTCCAGTTTTGAAATTTTCTCCCCCTGTTTCAAATGTTTTTCCTTTGACTAAACAAAACTCCCCCCTAATGAAATCCTCCTCTTAGTGTTCAAGAGGGTTTTTAGATATTAATTTTGAAGAGAGTATACCAATTTGAAATCATATCAAAATAAGATACCAATTGAAAAACTTCTTTTAACACGATTAAAAGACTACATTTTTATTTTTTGAAATTGGTGATGGTGCGGTCCTTTTGCTTTGGGCTAATACTCTCTCCCCCTTTGGCATGAATTGCCAAAAATGGATGTTTGAGTGAAATATAAGCCCTTTTAAACTACTCTCTCCCCCTTTGGATAGAAATAAAGGAGTGAAGATTATACCAAAGTTGGAGGGTAGTGCGGAGCGACGGTGAAGGATGAATGACTTGATGGAGCGGAGTGGAAGCCTTGTCTTCGCCGAGGACTCCTTTTCCCTTTCAATCTATGACTTAGCATAAAATGGACTTGAAAGAACACATTAGTCATAGCACATGAAAGAGATTATCGAAGGTATACATATGAGCTATGTGTGCAAAACATTAATAAAAGTTTCTAGAATCAAGAATATTTAGCTCATGCCTAAGTTTGGCAAAAGTTTGTTCATCTAATGGCTTGGTAAAGATATCGGCTAATTGTTCTTTGGTGCTAACATATGCAATCTCGATATCCCCCTTTTGTTGGTGATCCCTTAGCAAATGATACCGAATGGCTATGTGTTTAGTGCAGCTATGCTCAATGGGATTATCCGCCATGCAAATTGCACTCTCATTATCACATAGAAGAGGAACTTTGGTTAATTTGTAACCATAGTTCCTGAGGGTTTGCCTCATCCAAAGCAATTGCGCGCAATAATGGCCTACGACAATATACTCGGCTTCGACGGTTGAAAGAGCCACAGAATTTTGCTTCTTTGAAGCCCAAGACACCAGAGATCTTCCCAAGAACTGGCAAGTCCCCGATGTGCTCTTTCTATTAATTTTGCACCCGGCCCAATCGGCATCGGAATAACCAATTAAATCAAATGTGGATCCCCTGGGGTACCAAAGGCCAAACTTAGGAGTATAAACTAAATATCTCAAGATTCGTTTTACGGCCCTAAGGTGAACTTCCTTAGGATCGGCTTGGAATCTTGCACACATGCATACGGAAAGCATGATATCCGGTCGTGAAGCACATAAATAGAGTAAAGAACCTATCATCGACCGGTATACCTTTTGATCTACGGATTTACCTCCCGTGTCTAGGTCGAGATGCCCATTGGTTCCCATGGGTGTCTTGATGGGCTTGGCGTCCTTTATCCCAAACTTGGTTAGAATGTCTTGAATGTACTTTGTTTGGCTAATGAAGGTGCCCTCTTGGAGTTGCTTGACTTGGAATCCTAGAAAATACTTCAACTCCCCCATCATCGACATCTCAAATTTTTGTGTCATGATCCTACTAAATTCCTCACATGTAGATTCGTTAGTAGACCCAAATATAATATCATCAACATAAATTTGGCATACAAACAAATCAATTGCAAGTGTTTTAGTAAATAAAGTAGGATCGACTTTTCCGACTTTGAAGCCATTAGCAATAAGAAAATCTCTTAGGCATTCATACCATGCTCTTGGGGCTTGCTTGAGCCCATAAAGCGCCTTAGAGAGTCTATAAACATGGTTAGGATACTCACTATCTTCAAAGCCGGGAGGTTGCTCAACATAGACCTCTTCTTTGATTGGTCCATTGAGGAAGGCACTTTTCACGTCCATTTGATAAAGCTTAAAGCCATGGTAAGTAGCATAGGCAAGTAAAATGCGAATTGATTCAAGCCTAGCTACGGGTGCATAGGTTTCACCGAAATCCAAACCTTCGACTTGTGAGTATCCCTTGGCCACAAGTCGGGCTTTGTTCCTTGTCACCACACCATGCTCGTCTTGCTTGTTGCGGAAGACCCACTTGGTTCCTACAACATTTTGGTTAGGACGTGGAACTAAATGCCATACCTCATTCCTCGTGAAGTTGTTGAGCTCCTCTTGCATTGCCATTACCCAATCCGAATCTTGAAGTGCTTCCTCTACCCTGTGTGGCTCAATAAATGAAACAAAAGAGTAATCCTCATAAAAATGTGCAACACAAGATCTAGTGGTTACCCCCTTATGAATGTCGCCGAGGATGGTGTTCACGGGGTGATCTCGTTGGATTGCTTGGTGGACTCTTGGGTGTGGCGGCTTTGGAACTTGCTCATCCTCCTTGTCTTGATCATTTGCATCTCCCCCTTGATCATTGCCGTCGTCTTGAGGTGGCTCATCTCCTTGATCTTCTTCTTCATCATCTTGAGCCTCATCCTCATCTTGAGTTGGTGGAGATGCTTGCATGGAGGAGGATGGTTGATCTTGTGCTTGAATGGGCTCTTCGGATTCCTTAGGACACACATCCCCAATGGACATGTTCCTTAGCGCGATGCACGGAGCCTCTTCATCATCTAGTTCATCAAGATCAACTTGCTCTACTTGAGAGCCGTTAGTATCATCAAACACAATGTCACAAGAAACTTCAACTAGTTCAGTGGACTTGTTAAAGACTCTATATGCCCTTGTGTTTGAATCATATCCTAGTAAAAAGCCTTCTACAGCCTTAGGAGCAAATTTGGATTTTCTACCTCTTTTAACAAGTATAAAACATTTGCTACCAAAGACTCTAAAATATGAAACATTTGGCTTTTTACTGGTTAGGAGTTCGTAAGATGTCTTCTTGAGGATTCGATGTAGATACAACCGGTTGATGGCGTAGCAAGCGGTATTGACTGCCTCGGCCCAAAACTGATCCGAAGTCTTGTACTCATCAAGCATGGTTCTTGCCATGTCCAATAGAGTTCTATTCTTCCTCTCCACTACACCATTTTGTTGTGGTGTGTAAGGAGAAGAGAACTCATGCTTGATGCCCTCCTCCTCAAGGAAGCCTTCAATTTGTGAATTCTTGAACTCCGTCCCATTATCGCTTCTAATTTTCTTGATCCTCAAGCCGAACTCATTTTGAGCTCGTCTCAAGAATCCCTTTAAGGTCTCTTGGGTTTGAGATTTTTCCTGTAAAAAGAATACCCAGGTGAAGCGAGAATAGTCATCCACAATAACTAGACAGTACTTACTCCCGCCGATGCTTATGTAAGCGATCGGGCCGAATAGGTCCATGTGGAGGAGCTCAAGTGGCCTGTCAGTCGTCAAGATGTTCTTATGTGGATGATGAACACCAACTTGCTTCCCTGCTTGGCATGCGCTACAGATCCTGTCTTTCTCAAAATGCACATTTGTTAGTCCCAAAATGTGCTCTCCCTTTAGAAGCTTGTGAAGATTCTTCATTCCAACATGGGCTAGTCGGCGATGCCAGAGCCAACCCATGTTAGTCTTAGCAATTAAGCAAGTATCGAGTTCAGCTCTATTGAAATCAACTAAGTATAGCTGACCCTCTAATACTCCCTTAAAAGCTACTGAATCATCACTTCTTCTAAAGACAGTAACACCTATATCCGTAAAAAGACAGTTGTAGCCCATTTTACATAATTGGGAAACAGAAAGCAAGTTGTAGTCCAAAGAATCTACAAGAAAAACATTGGAAATAGAATGGTCAGGTGATATAGCAATTTTACCCAATCCTTTGACCAAACCTTGATTTCTATCCCCGAATGTGATAGCTCGTTGGGGATCTTGGTTTTTCTCGTAGGAGGAGAACATCTTCTTCTCCCCTGTCATGTGGTTCGTGCACCCGCTATCGATGATCCAACTTGAGCCCCCGGATGCATAAACCTATAAAACAAATTTAGTTCTTGATTTTAGGTACCCAAACAGTTTTGGGTCCTTTGACATTAGATACAAGAACTTTGGGTACCCAAACACAAGTCTTTGCTCCCTTGTGTTTGTCCCCAACATACTTGGCAACTACTTTGCCGGATTTGTTAGTCAAAACATAAGATGCATCAAAAGTTTTAAATGAAATGCTAGGTTCATTTGATGCACTAGGAGTTTTCTTTCTAGGCAATTTAGCACGAGTTGATTGCCTAGAGCTAGATGTCTCACCCTTATACATAAAAGCATGATTAGGGCCAGAGTGAGACTTCCTAGAGTGAATTCTCCTAATTTTGTGCTCGGGATAACCGGCAGGGTACAAAATGTAACCCTCGTTATCCTGAGGCATGGGAGCCTTGCCCTTAACAAAGTTAGATAATTTTTTAGGAGGGGCATTAAGTTTCACATTGTCTCCCTTTTGGAAGCCAATGCCATCCTTGATGCTAGGGCGTCTCCCACTATAAAGCATACTACGAGCAAATTTAAATTTTTCATTTTCTAGTTCATGCTTGGCAATTTTAGCATCTAATTTTGCTATATGATCATTTTGTTGTTTAATTAAAGCCTTATGATCATGAATAGCATCAATGTCAACATCTCTACATCTAGTGCAAAGGGAAACATGCTCAACGGTAGATGTAGAGGGTTTGCAAGAATTTAATTCAACAATCTTAGCATGTAATATGACATTTTCATCTCTAAGATCGGAAATGGAAGCATTGTAAACATTTAATTCTTTAGCCTTAGCAATTAATTTTTCATTTTCACTTATAAGGCTAGCAAGAGAGACATTTAATTTTTCAATCTTAGCAATAGAAATAACATGATCATTTCTAAGATTGTCATATGAATCATCACAAACATTAGCATCAACCTTAGCAATTAATCTAGCATTCTCATTTCTAAGACTGGCAATCAAATCATGGCAAGTTCTTAGCTCACTGGTTAATTTTTCACATTTTTCCATCTCTAGAGCATAAGCATTCTTAAACTTAACATGCTTCTTATTTTCCTTAATTAGGAAGTCCTCTTGGCTATCCAAGAGTTCATCCTTATCATGAATAGTGCTAATCAATTCATTTAACTTCTCCTTTTGTTGCATGTTAAGGTTAGCAAAAAGAGTAAGCAAATTATCCTCATCATCACTAGAATTAGCCTCATCACTAGAGGTGGCATATTTAGTGGAGGATTTAGATTTAACCTTCTTCCTTTTGCCGTCCTTTGCCATGAGGCACTTGTGGCCGACGTTGGGGAAGAGAAGTCCCTTGTTGACGGTGATGTTGGCGGCGTCCTCATCGGAGGAGGAGTCGGTGGAGC
Source organism: Zea luxurians (assembly GCA_029449295.1). NCBI lineage: Eukaryota > Viridiplantae > Streptophyta > Magnoliopsida > Poales > Poaceae > Zea > Zea luxurians. The sequence goes on from JAOPSE010000003.1 coordinate 89,867,109, forward strand.
TCTCGTCGGAGTCCCACTCGCGGCAAACATGGGCATCGCCGCTCTTCTTCTTGTGATATCTCTTTTTCTCCTTTCTTCTCCCCTTCTTGTCGTCGCCCCTGTCACTGTCACTAGAAATAGGACATTTTGCTATAAAGTGACCGGGCTTACCACACTTCTAGCAAACTTTCTTGGAGCGAGGCTTGTAGTCCTTCCCCCTCCTTTGCTTCAGGATTTGTCGAAAGCTTTTGATGATCAAAGCCATCTCCTCATTGTCGAGCTTTGAGGCGTCGATGGGGAGCCTACTTGATGTAGACTCTTCCTTCTCCTCCGTTGCCTTGAATGCGACGGGTTGTGCCTCGGGCGTGGAGGAGGTCCCTTGCTCGATGATTTTCTTTGAGCCTTTAATCATTAGCTCAAAGCTCACAAATTTCCCTATAACCTCCTTGGGAGACATTAGCTTGTATCTAGGATCACCTCGAATTAATTGAACTTTCGTAGGGTTAAGAAAAACGAGGGGATCTAAGAATAACCTTGACCATCTCATGGTCATCCCATTTGGTACTCCCGAGGTTGTGCACTTGGTTCACCAAGGTCTTCAACCGATTGTACATGGCTTGTGGATCCTCCCCTTGGTGAAGCATGAACCGACCGAGCTCCCCCTCGATCGTCTCCTGCTTGGTGATCTTTGTCACCTCGTCTCCTTCGTGCGCGGTCTTGAGCACGTCCCAAATCTCCTTGGCGGATTCCAACCCGTGTACTTTGTTATACTCCTCTCGACTTAAAGAGGAGAGGAGTATAGTTGTTGCTTGGGAGTTAAGGTGCCGGATTTGGTCGGCCTCATCCGAGTCATAGTCTTTATCCCCCACCTGTGGTACCTGCATTCCATACTCAACAATATCCCATATGCTTTTGTGGAGTGAAGTTAGATGACCTTTCATTTTAGCACTCCACATAGAATAATCTTCACCTTCAAAAACCGGTGGTTTGCCTAATGGGACGAAAAGTAAAGGAGTATGTTTAGGAATGCGAGGATAGTGTAGGGGAATCTTACTAAACTTCTTGCGCTCATGGCGCTTAGAAGTTACGGACGGTGCGTCGGAGCCGGAGGTGGATGGCGATGAAGAATCAGTCTCGTAGTAGACCACTTTCCTCATCTTCTTTTTCTTGTTGCCACTCCGATGCGACTTGAGGGAAGAGGATTCCTTCTCCTTCCCTTTGTTGCGGGACTCTCCCGATGGAGCCTTCCTGTGGCTTGTAGCGGGCTTGTCGCCGGTCACCATCTCCTTTTTGGCGTGATCTCCCGACATCATTTCGAGCGGTTAGGCTCTAATGAAGCACCGGGCTTTGATACCAATTGAAAGTTGCCTAGAGGGGGGGTGAATAGGGCGAAACTGAAATTTACAAAGTTAATCACAACTACAAGCCGGGTTAGCGTTAGAAATATAAGAGAGTCCGAGAGAGAGGGTGAAAAACAAACCGCAAGCAAATAAAGAGTGAGACACAAGGATTTGTTTTACCAAGGTTCGGTTCTTGCAAACCTACTCCCCGTTGAGGTGGTCACAAAGACCAGGTCTCTTTCAACCCTTTCCCTCTCTCAAACGGTCACTTAGACCGAGTGAGCTTCTCTTCTCAATCACACGGGACACTAAGTCCCTACAAGGATCACCACACAATTAGTGTCTCTTGCCTCGGTTACAATTGAGTTTGTCACAAGAAAGAATGAGAAAGAAAAGAAGCAATCCAAGCGCAAGAGCTCAAATGAACACAAATGTCACTCTCTCTAGTCACTATTTGATTTGGAGTGATTCCGGACTTGGGAGAGGATTTGATCTCTTTGGTTGTGTCTAGAATTGAATGTTATAGCTCTTGTATGAGGTGTGAATGCTGAAAACTTAGATGCAATGAATGGTGGGGTGGTTAGGGTATTTATAGCTCCAACCACCAAACTAGCCGTTTGGTGGAGGCTGCTGTCGAATGGCGCACCGGACAGTCCGGTGCGCCACCGGACACTGTCCAGTGCGCCAGCCACGTCACCCGGCCGTTAGGGTTCGACCGTTGGAGCTCTAACAGGTGGGGTCTTCTAGCTGTCCGGTGGTGCACCGGACAAGTCCTGTAGAATGTCCGGTGCGCCTGCTGCCCGTGCTCTGACCTCTGCGCGCAGGCGCGCATTAAATGCGTTGCAGTCGACCGTTGCGCGCGAAGTAGTCGTTGCTCCACTGACACACCGGACAGTCCGGTGCGCCGGTGCATACACCGGACGATCCGGTGAATTATAGCGGAGCGGCCTCCATTTTCCCGAAGGTAGCGAGTTCAGCGGCGAGTTCCCTGGTGCACCGGACAGTCCGGTGCGCCAGACCAGGTTGCCTTTGGGTTGTCTTTAGCTCACTTTGTTTGAACCCTTTCTTAGTCATTTTATTGGTCTATTGTGAACCTTTGGCACCTGTAAAACTTATAATCTAGAGCAAACTAGTTAGTCCAATTATTTGTGTTGGGCACTTCAACCACCAAAATCAATTAGGAAAAGGTGTAAGCCTATTTCCCTTTCACCTAACTTGGCACAAACTAATGTACATAGCTCGACTAAACAAACACGATAAGCTTTACCTTGAGATAGTATGGTCGATGATGGCTGTGAGGCCGATGTAGTTGGAAGTGTGCTGCCACCATCCATTTCTGCATTTATAGCATTCACTTGGAAGGAAACACTGCTATAAATAATTATGCTTTCGGTGAAGCTAACGTCCCACTCGAAAGACTTCTCCAGTAGGTTTGTAATTTCGTTTGGAATGAAACCAGGCGGATTAGTTGATATGAGGGTGTCCACATTTTTTTAATGAGGCACTGCGCCATCCGTCCAAAGAAGATAAACTCGGCGGTGTCAGTGTCGTCTTCAGCGGTGAGGCATATCTTGTACCTGCACAGAGTGGTTTGATTGGTAGACATCACTAAACATGGAATCTGTAGACAGTGAAAGCCTTAGTTCAATTTAGATCTAGGTTTTGGCCCAGACACTAAATATGTCCTCTAGTTGCCATGGTATGCTTTCACAAGGTTTCTTTCAGCTATATCACAAAAAGAAGCACACTATGCACAAACGGACATAGGCTTATCCGACCACTGTTACGGTATGTTAATACTTTGCGTACTAAAGTACACTAAAGTCGAGGTACTCTAACTGCAGAGGCCATATACTGGCTAGCCTCCATCATAGCAACTCTTGTAGCAGTAGCTGCAACTCAAGCAGCCATATCTACTATTTACTCGATTGGTAAACAAGCCTTGCACTGGGATGTTTCCCATGTATCAATGTTGTGCATACGTCAAACAAATTTCTAGGGCGTATTTACATCCCTGACATCAGCTGGGTATCTACGAATCTTTGCATTATCAAAACTAATGGGTTCAAGAATCAAAGACAAATAGGAAATATGTACGATGATTTTTTTACTTTTTTTATTATTTCCTTACAAATTGCAATATGCAACTGAAAGGGGTAGAGTTGGTCTGTGTCTATCATGCTTACAGTGTGTTTAACCTGGAACACGTATGAGTCAACATATTTAGATAAAAACAGAAGATGTGTAGCAGGACCTTAAAAACATGGAGAGACATGTAAGAGCTGACCTTGGGGTAGGCGATCCGATGTTGTCATAGGAATTATTGGTGCACTTGTATGTGTCACCATGTGGTTTGGTTGTCCTAAGGCATTTTTACATGTGTTGTACCACCACGATCTATCAATTTTGAGCACCTTTACTATGACAAGCCATTCCTTCTTCTGTAAACAATGTAATTGAAGTAAACAGCTATGAACCCGCGATAAATCTTAGGGCTAAAAGGTTTAGCCAAGTAGAGGGACCTTATTTTCAAAAGGATGGAGGTACTTAATATCCTTGAGTTTCTTGTGTTCAGGAACTGCGACTATTGTACTCTCAGCAGCCACTTTTCCCTGATCCCAAATGACAGGGCGGTGGTTTGGTTCAACACTGTTTATCCATGTCGGTTTACAAATGGCAGTAATCAGATTTGGTGAGAAAGATGACTGAAAACTGTATGTATGTAAACATAGGATGAGTAAGCTACCTAACTTTGAGAGCGTTTACTTCTGGGACCGATGCATTTATGTACCACTTGCATGATGATCCATCCGATAAAGACACATTATCTAAAAAACAATGGAATTTGTCAGATGGCCATGTATATTAGTTGTGCAACCAAAGGGCTGTGATAGACTTACCAGCGTAACTCCTCACGAGAGTGCCAACAAATATTATGATCTGTGGCGAGGAGCCACTGTCCCTGTGCACCTGTTCAGCTGGGAAAGCTGTGGCCCGCTCGCCCCAAAGCACGACATCAATAGTAGGCCCAGTATCCCTGTTTGAGTGTAGAACAGTAAATCTACAAATAAATTGCTCATCGTATCGTGCTAGGTGTGGACATCGCAAAGAAACAAAAGCCATAAACTGTATATCTAGAGTGCTATTTCATATTGCAAACTATGTGCGAGGTACGTAGAACACTAAATGCTAGGCTTCAAAATTGTTGCTTGTTTAAATGCTCGATGGCAGCTGAAGCTGTTTAGTAATCTTCTATGTGAGCACAGTGTGCATGGTAGGCCCATGTACTAAAAGAAGGTGTGTCCAGGCAATGGATAATATTAGGCATGGAGGATTGAATGAGCAGGGAAAAGGGTCTCTTCTAAGGTACATTGCAACGAAGTATGGTCGGTTGGAGACATAGGTAGTTTAGAACAAGTTTTGGTCTGCAAGGAAGATGACATTTTTCATTTCCCAATATGGCCAATCTGTTTGCAGCATAACCCCTGCATGAGTTGTGAACATAGTCCTACTAAGTTTTTGGACGCAAAATGACCCCCGCGTGATCTAATGACGTTCTTAGTGCCTCGATGCATTTTCCTTTTATCTATTTCCTTGAGCATATGGACAATTTTGCTAACGCAGAGAATAAAAAGTGGTAGCCCCACACGGATGGTAATATGTGGTTCAGGTTGCAGGCTGTTCATAAGTTCCTTCCTATGTTATGGCAAATAAAACTGGACCACATACACATAAGTGGCAACCAAAAGGAATGTATAGCAGGCAGGAATGCATAGGATACCTTGCATTGCTTATAGTGACTGTTCTCTTCATAACTTCAGCCTGTCGTCCCCTTGTGCGTAGTGGTGAAACCTGGGAGATCACACTGACAACACCGAGCACATCTACCATAGACATGGCGAGGGCATTAGTACCGTATTTATGTTACTTGTAACATGTAGACCACTATGCCTAGAAAGTTACCAGTGAAACATTCCTTGTAGTCCACGCGCGGCTAGAGCTGTTCTATGGGAGTGAGGTTATACGTGCAAACTGGAAAAGCAGGGGGGATCTAGAGGACAACCTCAACTGTAGTCCACTTTGTAAAGCTGATCATGCTGCAGTTTTCTACCGGTTTGTAGAATCTGTTAGCTTTCCTGACTAAGAAATACTTCAAGTTGTATACCCCTCCCTCATCAAGTAGAGCACTAAACTGCTGGCATAACGGAGGATAGATCTGGGCATGTATGCTGTTTCCCTGCAAAAGGAGGTGACATTTTAAACAACGCGCAAGAATTGCATAGAACATTGTATATCATGCTCTATGAGATGATGGTTATTATGCATGTGCAAGTATTAGACCAGTCTAAGGTTGCATCTACCTCTTCATCAAGCAAAACAAGATCAGTATGGAGGAGCCTACTGTCATCCTGAGGATCAAGGAACTCCCAAAGTCTAGAGACACGCACACACAAGCTGTGAGAGCAGTCTCCAACCATAAGGCTAGGAATGAGTATGTCCCCCATCTGTAGTAATGAAGCAGAGGTCAGTCATTTCCAGCTAAAAAAGCAACCACCATAAAACAATAAATGTTACACCTAATGTTGATAAGGACAACATGTTTACCAAAAAACTATCTAGGACAGGAGAAACATGCCAGGTAAAGTTAGTGCACCATTATTGAGTAGGCATCCAGCACAGATGTTATATGACAAGATTTATTGGAGTATGTAGACATAGTTGTTTCCCTTTGTAAAACTGCCACGTATAGTGTTTAATGCCAGCCGGTTGCTAGGTGAGTGGTACTGGAGGTGATTTTTTCTTTTGATAAGGAAATAGTCGTATAGTGGAGTAGGTATGAAAACTAAACACATTGCTGGTATAACTTTTTTTATTTTACACATAGCTTATGTACAAGTCTAAGTTGATCATGAACTAAGAAGTCGGATGGGGGTCCACATCTACGGCCCGCAACACTTCCCGGTAAACAACATTCTGAGTCTGCGACCCGCAGGAACCATCAGGATTTTCAATCAAAATTCTAAGACCACTTCTAGATGTAACCCTTGAAACAGCGATGTAAAGCTGGCCATGCGTAAACACATGTTTGTCAAGGTACAGGCCAACCGTTGAGAGGGCCTAACCCTGGCTCTTATTAATCGTCATGGCATAGCATATTCGTATTGGAAATTGTCTTCTTTGCAGCGTGAAGGGCCATTTGACGTCAGTAGTGTTAAGCGCAATCCTTGGTATGAAAACCTCTTCACCGACTCCGGAGGGTGTTAACACCACGCATTTAAGAACACGATGGCCCATCCCAGTTACAAGCATCCTTGTTCCATTACAAAGTCCTGCGGTCTGGTTCAAGTTACGTAGCAGCATGACTGTTACGCCTCTTTTTAGCACGAGTTTGTGGCAGGGGAAATTTGCCACATTAATAGAGTTTAGGAATTTCAGTAGGATATAACATGTCAAAATCAGGTATGCGTTCAGACGACTTTGAGATTGTGTCGCAGCTAAGGCATTACACACCATGTCCAGGGAGCAATGAGACAATGTAGTCGTTTATTTTATCAGTTGTAAGGTTATTAGGACATACAATGGCTCATGTAGCTAAGTATGTAGGGTCCATATATCTCTCTAACAAATTTGGGTAGACCTCGGATATGAGCGACGCAGTGGCATCACCATCCGTGCGTATCAACAAATCTTCAGGAATCGTAACCCATGTAGGTTCGGACTCGTCTCCTCTTGTCACAGCCGGCAGAGCACCATCGCCGATATCCAAAACCCATTTGCTAAATTGTTCCATGTCTGCACGTTCCTTCCCATGTAAAGAAGGGTTGGAGAGCCTCATATTTGTTCGTAGTTTCAAAACAGTTGCATGTTGCCACAGCGGTGAGCTTGTAATTGATGCGTTCACTATGGCAGATCGTGAGCCTTTGCGCACAACGGGTAAAATTTGGCGAAAGTCTCCTCCAAGCACAATAGGTTTGCCACCAAATGGTATGTTCGCATTTTCTGCTTTATGTTCCGATAGAATATCACGCATAGTCCTATCTAGAGCCTCAAAGCAATGCCTATGGGTCATCGGCGCCTCATCCCATATGACAAGAGAAGTCTGTTGTATAAGTTCAGACAGCATGGTACCTCTCTTGACACCACAAACACTACTCTCATCTAGATCAAAGGGTATTTTGAAACGCGAATGAGCAGTGCGTCCTTTTGGTAACAGCAGCGAAGCCACACCAGAGGACGCTACAGCAAGCACTATTTTTTGTCGGGATCTCAAATGCGTGAGTATAGCGTTCCACAAGAAACTTTTACCCGTCCCACCATGTCCACATACAAAAAATAGGCCCAGCGAGCAGGAGAGCGCAAATTCAATCAGCATTTCAAAAATGAATCGTTGGTCAGCATTTAGCTGCGAGATAGCAGCAGCGGCAGCATGGTCACACAATAGTAATGGTTCAGGCCTTAGTTCGTCGTCTATTAGTCGGTTGCCAAACACTTCATCACCACGGGCCAATAAGATTGGCAGGTCATAATCAGCTATGTTGGCACCACTGTTAGCAAACATCTCTGCTAGTTTCCTCGAAAGCAACATGAGGAGTTGTTCATGTGGAGCTATGTAGTGCGGGTTGCCAAGGGCTTCTTTAAGTCCACGATGTATGTCATCGGTAAAGTAGATCCAATATTTGTCGAATAGAGCACAAACATTGCAAACAGGACAATGAACGACAATGGTAACGAACAGCTGACGAAGCTGAGACACCGAGGCAGAGACTACAGCCTCATCAAATAGAAGGGTCCACTCGTTGTCACCTTCGAGCAAACCACGAGCTTCGCACGCCTCTCTAAACATTTCGTACACAGTATTTTGGAAGGTCCTTATATCAACGAAGCTCGTTGCGCCGGAAACAAACATCAAGAGCATGCGTAGATAGTATAGTTCCCCAGTTGTTGGGTGCACATAGTACATGCGCCCAATCTTGGCAGACGACAACCTCCTTCTACGCCAGCACCTAATAGAAACGTCCCACGACCACTCTCTTGGGAAATCACAATAAGTCAGGAGACACGCATCACTGTATTTCAAGTTTGTTTCAAACCATTCAGTTAACATTGTATTGTTTGCTGCACGGCTCAAAAGCAATGTCTGTAGGTCTGTCCCAGGCTCATAGCGTACAATGTTTTTTGCAGGTAAGTGTACGACCAGATGTTCCACTGAAGGTACTCTAAAGTGAATGTCGAACTCAAAGATTCGCCATAGAGCCTCACATGTTGATAGGTATCTAGCATCTATGTATTCGCAGATCTCATTTGGTGGTGATATTTGAGGACCTGGAGATGCATTATTTGTGTTCGCAGTCAACTCAAAATATATCCTAGCTCGATCACTTCCCTTCGTAACATATTTAAACAAGTACTTGATCATGTGTGTTTTGTTGCACCACTCAACATTAATATGTGCATTGTATTTTTTTAGCAATTGCATATTGTATGGCACCACGCTCCTACTGTCCAATTTGACTCCACTTTTGCCTATGAACCGACCATTATTTCGTATTCTATAAAGGGTATAGCCAAAAGCATCGATGACAGTCTCGTCTTGGTACGTCTTAGGGAATTTCTTAGAGCATCTATCGTTTTTATGCATGGACACCGCCTGTTGTAATCACCGCACGGACCATGTATCATGAATTCATCAACCAGAGCATAGCCCAAGGGATCAATGGCAACGTCAGGTATCTCAGCACATATAAAAGCGTCGATGGCACATGCGTCGGTCTCCGAACGACCACCAAGTAACCATAGAAGGCAGTGTATGTGTGGTAGGCCCCTTTTTTGGAATTCTACGGTGTAAATCACTGCATAGGTCAGACTATAGATGAGAGCATGCAAAAAATATTAAGGAACCACTCAATGTGACAAGTTAAGATGAAGCTCACCAGCACGGATAGGACCGAAAATCTTATTTTCTCTAATGTCTGCTATGAATTCATCGACCTTCATATGGAAGACCCTTACAACGATATCAGAACGATCGCATGGTTGCTGACCAGGCTCGAAGCGCAGCGCATCGACTATCTCCTTCCATTTAGGGTTGCATGTGAACGTGACAAAGAGATCTGGTGGGCCGTATACTCTGCAGATGGCCATCGCGTCCTGGTAGTTCATTACATGGTACCTTCGCTCGCCTGTAAAAGACGTCGGCACAATAACTCTTCCACCAACTGAATCTGCACTGGTGAGACCCTTGCCAATGGCGTCGGTTATCCCCTGAACGGATTCACAACGCAATTCCTTTTGGTGTTCCGCTATGAACTGCAATCGAGACGCTTCGATTGTAGAATATGCATCAACCGCTAGCTGGTTGCTCAGCCTGCCGTAGCAAGTGAATGGGTTCGATTCGTTGAGCCTGTAATGGGAACGATGTCTAACAAATTCAAGCATTGTAACATACTTGTGGCCTGAGACATCGCCTCCTCCCACGTCAGAATATTTTATTCCAAGGTGGTATCCACGATCACCGTAAGGGGAAAGAAGCGGGTACTGTAAGGCCATGTAGGACGGGTGCAAGCACAAAACATGTTTGAGACCACCCTCTCTAGCGTGCACGAGGACATCGTACTTGAACGGTGAAGGTGAGCAATCGCCCACTATTATAGCAGCAACCTCACCATTGGCCGGTAGGTTATACTGTGCATCATGTCGTGTGTTGCAGCCTAACAATCGTAACGTCACCTTTTGGTTGCCTGCTTCATCTAAACGTTCTTTAGCAAAGCGAAATGCTGCGACCAGCCTGTTATGCTCATCTAGCATGTTAAGCAATAAACGGGCCACCTCTGGGTCCAGACGATCATGGAACGTCAGCCTCAATCTCAAACATGCCCAACCTATTTTGTACCTCGTGTTCAGTGTCATATATGTAAAGCTGCACAAACTGTGGTCGCAATCCATGGCTGGGTAGCAGCGAGCCAATGCGATGGTGTACAACACCATTGATTTTGAAAACATAAGGTGTTGTACCATTATTTATCGATCTATCAACGACGGCACCTAGTGAGGTAAACGCGAAAAGGGAATTGTATGAGCGAATATGCTTAAGGAACCTTTTGGCACGATTATCACCATCGAATCGCAGTAGGTCACTTAAGGGAGGCAGCGGACATTTGTAAGGCTCCAAAACAATCTTACCTCCTATGCAACAAAGGTTGTACACAAGCCTGCGTTGCGTAACTGTAGAAGCATTTTGACCCATTCCTGAAACCACAAAACGACGCCACAATGTCGGCACTCGTCTGATGGGCCACCATAGTATGAGCGATCTTAGTAGGTCTCTACATGCAAATATGGGTTCAGGATGCATGGATTACTTTAGGAATACGTAGACAAAATAATCTAGGCAGGCGGAACATAAGCACCTTTAAGCAACTCGACATATGATCGTTCAAGAGGCGGTGAGGCTGCATCCGTGCTAACTATAAGCAACAAGTTGGCCATAAATTCATAGGATTTTTGAACGCCCATCAGATATGAAAGCTAAAGCTGTTTTTCGAAAAGGCAGGCGGTAGGGAACAACCATTGCTGGCACCTTGTTCAGCAGACGCAAGCGCACAACGCATCTTCTGTCTACGATGTTGTCTGTTAGCGGCGGCAAGCGGCGCAGGAAAGTCGAGTAAGGACTTGTTGCCTGCAATTGACGTGCGCACACGTCTTAGTATGCGCATAGAGATGTAGCAGATAAAGGTAGCAGCAAAAGCCCGAGAGCCACTAACCTGGCCGCTTTCGACGTACCCGCTAAGAGTGGAATGGAACTGCATAACGCGACGCATGTGCCGGCGCCGAAGTGGATGGCCGATCAAGTGTGTTCATGTGTTCGATAGTAGCTGTTCAAAGACATAACAAACGTTTGGTTGGCTATGCGTAAGGGAAAGAGACAAATTGGCTTTAATTAAGGCCATATTCAACCTAAAGAACGCATAATATCAGTATAGACTTTGTGAAATCGCAAAATGTTGGGTAATGGGGTCTCGACGTCAACACGCCATGGTCTCTCATGTACTCCCATCCATTAGTGGCAACATAGACAACAATAGTGATGCCAAACTAACAGGGTCGTATGGAAGGGAAGTTACCACTGCCACATCTCCGCGAAAACGGAGGCAGCAAGCGCAGCAATAGGACCAATGAGAAAGCAGCAATTACGCAACACCATATATGGCTAACCGGTCACTGCGCACTGCGCTACGCGAACCACATAGAAAAACAACAACAGTAATGCTAGCTAGATGTGCAAAACTCATCTGTAAGGAAGGCTAACACTTTACAATGATCTTCCTTAATGGGTTTTGGCTATTTACTGTGTTCTGCTTTTGTATGTAAAGTTCCAATTTGGGTGTGTTATATTAACAAATTTTATAAGAAACAACCAACAAGTTCTATGGAATTTTGTTCATTTAAAGCTACTATGTAGATTCTAGTTTATTATGTTTGCATTCGCTCTTCCACAACAATATTCTTCAAGGAGAAAAAAGGAACTTTTGATTGAACCAACAACCAAAGTAAGATGAACATTTTTTTTGCAATATGTGCCTTTCTTTGTTTGGGACCTTGAGTAGAAGTGTTCATTGACATCTTAGTTATGTTATGCCTCAAAATGTCTGTTGCTCTGATGCATCAGCACTCCGGAGTGTTCTTATACTTGATTAAACTACACTTAATCTCTTTTGAGATCTGACTCTGGCCTTGTGATTGCACATGTATTAGATAAATTACAATACACAACAGTTAGTTTATCTATTACACATCTCTTTTGAGTGGGAGTACTAATGAAAAAACATGTTTCTCATTATGATTGCAGTATGTCTCTGGTGCAAGAGTGCTGGAGATGGAGAGGAGCTCTTTATGCGAAAGTGCAGCCCATGGAAACTGGGGTTTGAAATATAAAAGGAAAAGAAGCAAGTTAACAGTTAGCCCATCTAATGAGAATGAGGCTACCTCACCAACATCTGACTCTCGAATGAGCCATGGTTCCAACAAAAAGAAGTTGAAGCATGACAATAACATTTCTCCATCGGCCAAGAAGATAAGAGGGCATGATGGGGTGAATATCCTGCCAAATAACTTTTAATAGTGTATCGTAGTCTTCTGTGTAGATATCTGGTGGCACAATGAATGGGGGTGAAACCAGTACGAAGAATAATGAAGTTGACAAAAATAAGACACTAATATTACATTTGAAGAAGCGTTCAACCAAGGAATTATCAGAGAACACTAAACCCTCGAAGTCAGAATTTGTTGAACTTTCAGAAGAGAAAATTGTAAAACATGGAAGTGTTTTGAAAATTTGTTGAACTTTCATGTGCATTGGCGTGTACTGCAATGAACCAAAAAACCAAAGCAACATAACAAAGTGAGGAACGGTGGAACGATTACCTCAAATCGCTAAAGAAGGGACAGACTGGACGATTTCAGGACCTGTGCTTGTTCGCCAGTTCTCCAATGCGGCAGATCTACACGAGCGACATGAACGATGAGCCAATGCACATGAATCCGGTGCAGAAACGGAAAGCAATCGAAACAAAAAAATAGGGATCCCAAGAAAAGGAATGGACGACGGCGACAAAGTCGACGAGAAGAAAGGAGCGCTTGCCAGTCAGGGGGAAAAGGAAGACAACAGCAGAGGGGCTTCATATAAGGGGATTGGGAGAAAGCAGCGGCATGGGCGCTGCGGTGGAAGGACAGGAACACAGTGAGTTGACGGTGTTACGGACACGGAGCACGCTCAGAGGCATGGCAAGGCGCGGATTTATCGGATTTTGGAATCCGGTGAACAGTCGTCACATGCCGGTATGGGCACGGGCACCAGACCGCAATAGGGAGAACTGAGGAGAGGGGCACTGACCGGACAAACGGCGACGCGACGACCGCCACCGACGCGCTGGCCGCCACCGACGCGCTCGGCCCGGCCCAAGCCGTAGCAAGGACGCCCAAGCGGAGGCCCCCAGGTCCGCAAACGGGAACGGCTCGGCGGCCACCCTGGACATCTTCGAGAGCCGTGCCGTGGTGTCCCTCACCCGCACCGGGATGGAGAAACTGCTGCGCCTGGAGAACCGCACCGAGCCGTGGGTCGCGGTGGTGACGAGCGGACGCAGCGATTCCCCTCCATGGACGATGGGGACGCTGACCGCAGTGCACGGGAGGTCGCGGACGCGAGAGAAGCGCGCCGCGGATCTGGGGAAGCGCGCGGCGGACGCGAGAGAAGCACGGCGCGGATTGGGGAAGCGCGCGGCGGACGCGAAAGAAGCGCGGCGCGGATTGGGGAAGCGCGCCGCGGACGGAGCCGGGTGCATGCTCGTCTGACGGCGTGACGCTACTGTGAGGGCCCCACACACAGCGAGCGGTAGTAGACGTGCTGGCGCGAAGCGCGGAGGGAGCGTGAAATCCCAACGGGTTTTAACAAGAAGTAATGTTGATCACCCTCCATTCCCTTTTTTTTCTCTCAAACATACTCTTAGAGCTAGTTTGCGAACGCCGTTTTTCCAAGGGATTCCAATTTTTGAAAGGAAAAATGAACTAATTTTCTTTGGAGAAATAGAGTTCCCAAACTAGCCCTTAAGAGGATTGTTGGTCATCCGACAAAGAGTGGCCGAAGGCGCAACGTCTGACAAAGCGGTAACTGAAGATGGTGTTCGACGGAAGCGTTTCGTAGACGGTTGTGAACGGCATGCTATCGTAATGCTGATGTCTTGTAGCTTGTTAGGCTGTCTCCAGCAACGCCCCCTAAATTTCATCCCCTAAAAGAATATTCTTTATCCTTTACAGCAATCTCTAAAAGATTCTGTACTCTATATCTTCTTCATCTCCAGCAATATCCCCTAAATTTCATCCTCTATATCAACAGTGCTACTAGATTTGACATTCTATATTATTTTTTACCACTCGTCAGCACGTGCACAGAAATCAGCACAGTGTATAGAGCACCACCGTACGTCCTCTATACATAGCGCATGCATGCCATCCTCTAAATTTTAGAGGACCTTTTAGAGTCTCTTGTTGGAGGGATAGAGGATCTGACAAACCTCTATATTTAGAGGACAGGAGCTTTTACAGGATCCTGCTGGAGCCAGCCTAACGGCCTGGAGTATAAAGGCGGGTAGCGTGAGCTGAATGGGCTGATGGGCATCCAACGTAACAAGTCTGCTGAACTCATATTCTACGCCGCTATCGTTCTGTTCCCATCATCAGACGTCTACCCCCTTGCTCTCTAGTCTGATCGCACTGGAATCGTGACAGTTAATTCGGAATTCAAAGGCTCTGGCCACGCATAAAGGCCAGCACATGCTTCGGCTACGTCTTCTCTCTCCCCCTCTCTCTTTATTTTCGCTTGATTGATTACTGCTCGTGCTGTGGCAAGGGAGTCAGTATCATTTATGTGCCTGCGCCCGCCATTCACGGGCGTGATAATCCGCTCAGCAGAGTAGGGATTAGTAGGAACTTGAGTCGCCGTTCAGTGGGGCCGTTGGCACGTCAGGTTCAGGTACATGCACGGTGACGCTGTGCTTCTGTGTTTAGTACCAGTCGGGGACGTGGTTCTTCCGGTGCGTAGGAACACTGTGCAAACAGTGGCTGGGAGAGTGGTGTGAGGTGTCATGATCCTGTCAGTCAGTCGTTGTAGAGCCCCGTGTGCTACAGATCAGCTGCGCGTCTAGCTGGCATGCATTTTTCGTTCATCATCAAGACGATCGAAACATCTTGTGGTTGCTTTGAGCTGCAAGCGAGCTCGTGTTCTGATTCAGACAGAAACAGAGGAGCGGCCTCTGGCCTGTGCCTCGGAGTCGGAGGCCCTGAGCTAGACTTGGAGGGAATCGGGCATAGTTTAAATGTGGCTGTGCCTTTGTATTAAAGGAAACCAGCTCCTCCTCCCTCCTATCATCCTCTTCCTCAACGCTCCCTCGTCATTATATAACACTAGGATCAGTTCAGAGCTGCTTGACAAACACTCACACCTAGCGAACAGCTAGCTATACACCCAACCAGGTGGAGAGCTGCAAGCCACCAAGACCAAGGTAATGCCTAATGCATGGTGCGCGCTCCGTCCAAATGCAGCACGAGACGTGTGAGCCGCGACGCTAACTAACGTCGTGTGAACTGTGCGCCTCAGTGATCGGAGCCTGTGCGGCGGCGGCGGCGACGACGACGATGAGCAGGAACAACGGCAAGGCGTCGAAGCTGGAGCTCCTGAGGATGGGCCTGTCGAGGGCGAGGGGCGGGCCCTCGGCGACGGCGCGGCCCGGCGGGGACAGCGGCAGCAACGGCCGCGCGACGACGTCGCCGCGCCGGGTGTCCTCCTCGTCCTCGTCCACCGCGTCGCCGCCGAGCTCGTGCGTGTCGTCCGAGGGCAGCCCCGACGCGGCCGCCGCGGCGCCGGGCGGCGGCGCGCCGGCGCCCATGGTCCTGGCCGGGTGCCCCCGGTGCATGATGTACGTGATGCTGTCCCGCGAGGACCCCCGGTGCCCCCGGTGCCACAACGCCGTGCTGCTCGACTTCAGCGAGGGCGACCAGCGCCGCCCGCGTCAGCGCCGGTGAAATGGAACCACCACGGGCGATCGAGCACAAGCACATCTGAGTTCGTCGTTGCCTTCAAGAAGTCGTCGTCGTAGCTTCATTTTCCCATTCGCGGCCGAGTTTGTTTCGATTACCCAAGGAATTATTGCATAGACCTGTTTCTTCCGAGCGGCACGGTGCCAAAGGGATCGGTCTAGGTAATAATTTCATGCTTTGTTAGACAATAATAATAAGAAGAATAATAATTTCGTCTTCTTAGTACTACGCGCTGTGCTAGTGTACAAGCATTGTTCTATTTTTGCTAATAGCTGAAGTTGCGCTCTTGTCCCCCCCCCCCCACGCGAAAATATATATAAAAAAACATTTCTCGTAGTACCAGCGGACGGTGCATAAATATGCTGCAGCCACATGCAACGCAATGCGATTGATGAAATGCATGTGCATGCATTATATTGTGGCGCAGTAGTGTAAGTGTTACACAAAAGCTGAAACTGCATATGCAGTCTGAAAGGAATGGGGAACTTGGATATGTTCAGAGAGGTCCAGTCCAGTATGATCACAGATGCAGAAATGTCTCCTGGGGCCAGACCCAAATAACGAAAAATCCATGAAGCAGTGAAAATGTGACGAGAATCTTGTTTAAAAATAGAGCGAAATAAAAACTCGATACTGTCAAATACTCAATTTTGTTTTTAGGTGGTATTTAGAAGCAAAGTATTTCAAAGCCATAGACTTAGTAATACCTTAGCTTTAAAAATATCATGGCATAAGCATACTTTTTTTTAAATCACTCCAAGCAATATTTTGTTTGGAGACAAAGTATCTTAAACTATGGTATCTAGTATACACGTACAAAAACGCTAATTATAAATCAAAAAAAAAACAAATTATGTTAGATTGTGGTTTAAATACTCTAAAAATATCATAATAACTATTATCAAAACAGTTTTTTTACAAAACAGCCAAACACCTAACCTATTGTTGGTAGAGAGAGAAGGAAAAAAAAACTATAGTAACCTCCAATATGATGGTTTTATCTTAAAACTCAAAAAGTACTTTGCTTACAAACACAACCTTAACCTTCTCGTCGCTCTCGATGATGAACGCAGTGAGTTTCCTGCCGCAGTCCGAAGATGAGCAACGAGCGAGAGCAGTAGTAAAAGAGAGAACGCCTCGCAAGCTGATCCTGGGGATCTGACTTCTGAGAAGAGGAAGCGTGCATTTTGCTCTCCAAGGTCAGCCCCCGGGTGCAGCTGTCCAGCTGGCTCCGTTGTGCCCCGGAAAGTGATACGTCTGCGACAGCGAGAACGAAGCCCTCGAATCACAAGTGCCGAGAAGGGGAGATGCTGGGTGGTTAGGGTCATTGAAAGGGAGGCCTATTGCCGATTAATTGGCTTTTAATCCGTATAAATGCCCGAGTAATTGGAGACAGTTTTGCTGCCGCGAGGGGGATGGGGCGGGGGCGGTGTCAGCCGGGCGATTTAAATCTTCGCTTCAATGCCCCCCCCCTGCTGTTGCAATTCCGAGCGCGCCAACGCACAGGCACAGCACAGCTGCTTTCCCTCCGCCCCGCTTGGCTCTCCTCTCCTCTGCTCGGTAGATCAGCTTCCGCTGGCTTCTCCCTCTAATGGCCATGTCCAGCGCCTGCACCTGCACCACACCACGCGGAATTATTAAGGCCGGCCGTCCTTCGCCAAACAATTTGGCACTGGAACGTACCCGCTGTACTTACCGACACAGAGACACTCTCCGGGCTCCTGCCGGCCCATCACCCATGGGATGGCCGAGACCCGTCGAAATCACTTGCGTCCAAAGACACGGCACAGCTGGACGACCGTAGCAGCACCGCAAATTGTCGCATTGGGATTCATGGCACTCCTTCCTAACACTAACAGTACGTAGTACGTAGTGTTTGATTTCAGAGAGCGAGCGGTCCAGTGGTATCGGTTCACTCCCCCCGCCCGTCTGAAAATGACCCGACGAGCAGGCGACCACTCGCTCCCCCCGCTTTGTCCATGGCCAGGCTCAGGTGTGCTCTGTACTCCGTGCAGCTGCAGCGAGCTAGGAGTAGAGTAGCGTGGATGGATGGATCCAGTCCAAGCCCAGCCCCGCGTAGTAGTACTACTGCGTGCATGGTCATGGTTGAAGCATTTAGCTAGGCAGGCGCGTGAAGTGAAGTGCAGTCCAGCGACGACGGAGCGGACGGAGCGCCAACCAACCACAACCACTACTCGGCTCGTCCTTTAAATCCGCCTCCTAAAATTCCAGCTGCTGAGCGCCTGGTGATTAAAGGAAGGGCTTCAATGCCGTATAGTGCCTAGAGAGAAATCGAGTTTTAAGTGTCCATGAATGGCGGTTGTTGCCATGGCGTCGCAGGCCCATATGAATACGGCGGTGAGCTGTTCCAGGTCTGGTGGTGTTCTTGGGCTCGGCCGGTCACCTCACCCCCGGCAGTCAATGTCGTCGTATGGTGACGGAGGCGCACGCTGCCGCCGGTACGGCGGTGCGCGCGTACTCCACATCAGGTCGCCTGCTAGTCCACCACCGCCTCTCTGGTCGTCTCGTGTGTCACACTCGCCGACTGTATCTATCTGAAAAAAGAAATCGAACAGGTGATTGTGAGCTGACCAAGAAGCTGGTGTGCTACGTGCTACGGCAGAAGATGAGAAGAGATCGGCAAACGGCAAGGCTCTGGACTAGAGGGCAGATCGAAGCGGCCGTGGATTGGGCCTGTTTGGACCATGCAATGTATATACGAAAAAGCGAAAGGCCTTTGTAGCCTAATGTACGCTTATACTACTGGCCTTGTGCGCTCCGGTCCGCTTAGGCTCATGCGCCCTGCCTGTCTGGAGTCGCCGTGTCCGTGTGGCTGTCATGGATCACCTGAAACCTTCCTTCATCCATGCCCATACTACAGGCTACAGCATAGCAAACCGCCAGCCTAGACGAGACGACCATGGATGGGCCAACTTGGACCGAGCTCGTAGCCCACGGACCACCACCAATCCACCACCCAGCCCATATCGGTCCTTGAACTCCCTGCAAGGCTGCTGCAGTCGGCAGTCCAACCTGAGTCCATCATCACCACCTGAAATGCTGAAACTATTCTGCATCCTCATCCCCACACTACTACAACCTGTCACTCGTGCATGGCCTTTTACACTGCACTATACCGGCCGCCATTACATCTCCGCCACCTGAAATTTAAGACCTCCACCTTTCGTTTTGATCATGATCTGCGCCCAAAACCAAGAACAGAGATCGAGCCGGCATCCACATCCATGCACCGCTGCAGTGGTCTGCCCGGATCAGGACCAGGCACGCGGGTACAGATGGCCGAAGCGTCCAAAAAGGCATGGCTGGGCGCTTGGGCGGGGCGGGGCGGGCGAGAGCCTGCGAGGCTCACGGCCTGCCGCAGTCCGCTCGGCAAAGGGTCGACGACTCGGCGGGGGGAAGCGGAGCCTGGAGCCAAGCCAAGGGCACCGTCATCATGAGCCGTGCCGTCCCTACTCTAGACTGCGCGCTCGGCTCATCAGCCGCTGAGGTCTCAGGCGGCGGGTGCAGCGCCGGAGCGGCACAGCGCGCAGGTATATATGTATATATCTACTGTGCTCGCACCGTGCAAGCCGAACAGTACAAGTGGGCTAGCTGGCCCAGTGGCCACAGCACTCTGGTTCACATGGAACTCTTCTGCACTCTGTCTAGTGCTAGTGCCTACTACTGTACGATCGAGTATGCTGTATATCTCGAGCTGCAGCAGTAATCACTGCCACACCTCCGGGTTATTTTCTTTTGGCCCGGTATAGTATAGCACTAGGAGCAGCGGTGTACTCCTTCCGTTCCTATCGACACTGCAATCCCTATTTTTGTAATAGAGCGAGAGGGATGGTCTTATTCCATTGAAAAACTAATATAGTGCTATTATCATATCGTTTTATATAGTATAATAGTAATAAGGGATGCAGGGAGCAGACCTTTTTTTTTTGAAAATTACGACATGGATACGGATTGATCTCGACACCCTCTGCAAGGAGCAAAGCTTGCTACTCTGCCCCCCACGGATATACCCCCATACGTCGCTTTCTTCGGTAAATCTCTTGGCATGCATACATAATATTTGGAATCAAGAGAGAAAAATTCAAACAGTTGCTTGCTCCGTCCACTGTGGTCTCCCACTGCCATGGACAGTGGTGCTGGAGGTAGCAGAGGAGCAGCACAGCAGGCACTGCTCGCAAACCATGCAAGAAGCAATGATGGCGAATAGGCTGGGCGGGCAACGAAGGTACAAGAAAGCTTGGCGGGTTGCCGTCCCTGGCCGACTCTGCTACCGCTGCTAGTGAGCAAGACAAGGCTAGCTTTCATATGGACTGTGTGCCAATCTTTTCGGTAGATTTGGGCGTTCTGTGATGCCGCTGCTGCCTTTTTTGTGCCCTGTGCTCTGTCGGTAAAAAAACGTCTCCTTTCTTCGTCCCAACAGGCACGCTTGCATAAGCTCGTTTTACTGTTAGTGCAACAACTTTCCGGAAGCAGTTTTCAAGCAACAGTTCTTGCACTTATCTAAATAGATGAGCATCAGGATGATTCAAACCTAGTGGCTCCACAGCTACCACATGCATATTGCCTTTTCTCCAGGATACCAGTGCTAGCAGTGCCGGTCCTGATATTTTAGAGGCCCGGGACAAGACTCATATCGGAGGCCCTTTATAATAATAATTATTACACTTAGATATAATGTGTATATATTATCAATAAATATTTATGTATATCTGAAAAAGGTATTTATATTAAATAAAAGGTAATTAAAATATAGCCTAACATCTCGAAGAAAAATGCCTCATATATATGTCCAGATAACTCAAAAGAAGGTTACCTCGAATAGTGATTAAATGGATGCACATTGTTAGATTAGTCGATCAGATCATGTTAGTTTCGTTTTCACCGTGTAGAGCAGGACGAAAACACTGCAGTACTCGATGCTCGTGCGCTGGCTACCAAGAGGATAGGACACGACTGTCTGTCTGTCTACGATTGTGCGAGAGATAGAGATGAAACGGCAAACATCGTTGTTTCACTACACACTGAGAGCATAGGCGGCTGGACTTGAGACTATATGAAGTCAAGATTAATGGGCTACAATTAATTCTCCTTACTTATTGTTGTTGTGTTGTTGACTTATGATTAGGCCTTTTAAAAAACTTTATAGAGCTAATATGTAGATCTATATAAAATATGATATATATATTTGTATATATATATACTGTTTTTAGTACTTAAAATGAGGCCCTGTTAATATGGGGGCCCTGATCGGGGGCACTGCTCGACCCCCGCCAGGGCCGGCGCTGAGTGCTAGTACTACGGAAGAGAGACGAGTTGTAGCTTTCACGGCGGTCGCGCCCGAGCCCGATCTGATTGCTCCGCCTGACCTGAGCGTCCTCCACAAGGAAACAAGACAAACGAACTTGTCTTAAATCCTTGATACATACATGTTCCCCTATTAGCTCTCGTCCGTGCATCCTACGAGCCCTACGACATGCTGGACCATCAATAATGCTGACGACGCAATTACGTACCGATCGTTATCTAACGCTAACAGGCTATCTTCCTTTTTTTTTTTAAAAAAAAAAGGTCGACACTAGTAGCGGGAAAAAAAGTAGGTGAGGACTCTGCGGATGCTTAGGACGTGTCTAGCAATTCACTCTTAAGGTCATTTAAAACACTGTTTGTACTATATAATATACTATATGTAGATTAAAGTTTAAATAAGATTACGAAAATAGGTAAATTGCTGAAAATAGCTTTATTGGACCGAGAAAACCGATACAGATATCGATTAAGCTGATGGCCATTCTGTTCCTTATAGATAGACCTCCGAACACCTCTTAGAAGAACTCGTCACAGAGAAACACGTGGAGTTTATCCTAAAGGACCATACGATAACATCTGGTCTGGCTGATGTGCCGGATTTTGGTCGCTGACCTGGCTTCTATAAAAGACTCTACGGTAAAGTAACTAAGTTTATAACTATCTCCAGCATATTACTCGTCATATTTCTCATCACATCTCATATCATGAGTAGATTGCCGCCACTCTCAAAGCCTCAAAGGGATGGAGGGGGTTGGACACCAACAGGTGGTTCACATTAGATTAAAGCCAGCTATTTAAACTACTGCAACTACAATCTATTTAAATAAAACACTGTAAAAATAGTACAAGGCGTTTCGAATTAAATCCAAGCGAACAGCCATGCCGGCATGATCACCATTCCCACGGGGGAAGCCACACCGGCATGGGGGCGCTGTGTGCGCTCGGGTCCACGATGCCACCATGGGAGAATTCCTCGTGTGAAGAGTGCGCGGATGAGTCGCACGCATAGCTGAAAAGCTAGTCAAGCCGAACTCGGCTCGATTCGGTATAGTTCGTTGGCTGACCGAGCTCGGCTCGAAGTTGGCTCACAAGCCAGTTTGGTAGCTCGCGGGTTGCACTTTAATGAATAACATTGTATCATATATAGTGACTTAATAGTAAATAAATGTGAAATTAATAATCATCATTCAATATTATAAATAATCTAAATTATAATTGTTATATATCCATCATTAGAGGCTAAGGAACGAGTCAGATATCTATAAAATTATTCAATGTCCATCATTATTATACATGTTTATTAATTTGGCACGTGAATTGATTCCTGCGTGGAGTAAGAAGGATTGAGAGTCGTTTTATATAGAAACATGGAACCTGAAAAAAAAACCTACTCCACCCTCCTTCAAAAATATAGCTCCTCAACCAACATAATCCATGTGTTTGGTTTCGTGCAGAGGTTAAGCCCGGCGCACGCGAGCCTGGGCCGCCAGGTACGCCCGATATGATCTTCCCCACACATGCAGCCAAGAGCCCTTTTTTAGCATGTGCTGCATGGGCGGATGCAGCCCATGCCCCCTGCATACAGGTTAACAAACAAAAGCCTAGGCTTAGTCAATGCATGCGGAGGATCTGGCCAAGCGCGTCCACATAACCAAACACGCAGAATATGAACCTCTCCTCAAGTTTTGCCCAAAATTACCCGCAATTTGCATGCAACAAAAACACCTTAGCCCGTCCCCACCATCATGCGCCCGCCTGACTCTCAACCTTGTGCCCCCCTACCTCCATTTCTCCCCCGCCACCGCTACCATCAGGGCGTCTCCCACCGCCCCTTCCGTTTCAGCTAGAGGGAGTCGCCCCTGGTGGGGCAGAAAAGAGGCTTGTCGTGGCGAGTTGATGGAAGGAGGATTTGGCATGAGAGAAAACATGGACAAAGATTCACTCGTATAACTGGAGTAAGACAAACATAATCAACGATTGTTGTTGTCTCTTATTTGTAGGCCTGCAAATGGGGTGAGTATAAATGAGTATTTTAGGTGGGTTTAAGAAATAGTTTTATTTTGGTGGGTTGTGATGGGTTTTAATTATTAACGGGTTGAGTTGGGTGAGTTTATTTTATATTGCGGGTCAAAATGGTTGATACCCATGGGTATAGATGGATTTGTATAGGTATGGGTTTTCATGGGAATTCACCAATCAGACTACCACCCTAATCAGTACCATTTTATTTCAGGTTTAGAGAAGTCTTTGATTTCTTTAGTCACACACAGCACACTATACTATACCATTTTATCAGTACCATTTTATTTGAAAATGTGACCAACTATAAAGTTGCATAACTTTTTGAGATCTACAAATTCTATTTTAATAGTTCCTACATCCGAGACCGTTTACAAAATTTGAATTTTAAATTTTAAAACTTCACACGAATTTTTCAATGATAAGATGGTTTCAAATAAAAAAGTTGACAATTACAAAGTTTCATTACATTTCAAGACCTACAACTTTTATTTTGGTGGTTTTTCCATCCGAGGTAGTTTGAAAAATTCAAATTTTAAAATTCAAACATAGTTTTGCATGACCAGATGATTTCAAATCAAAACATTGTCAACTACAAAGTTTCATAACTCTTCAATACCTACAACTTTCATGTTGGTGGTTTTTTCTTTTGAGGTTGTTTTCAAAATTCAAATTTTAAATTTTTTAAATTCAGACATAGTTTTCGTTGATAATATGACTTCAAATGAAAAAGTTGTCAACTACAAACTTCTATAACTTTTCAAGATCTACAAAGTTTATTTTGGTTGTTTGATCATTTATTCATCTCACATGATAGTTCTAACAATATGCACAAATTGTATACATATCTCTCGTAGTTCCATAAACTACGAGAGAGATATAGATTTTATGAACAAATTTATTTTTAGTTTGCCATATGAAGAAATGTTCAAAATATAAAATGTACATCATGATGAGTTATACAAATTTGTAGTTGAAACCTTTTCATTTGAATTAATTTACTGCTTTAAAATGTGATTTTAAAATTGTCTTTGCCTAGTGTTGGAAAAAAGCACTCGACAAAGAGCTCTTTGCCGAGCGTTATATTTTTGACACTCGGTAAAGAAGCTCTTTGTCGAGTGTCAAAAAACACTCGGCAAAGAGCTTCTTCGCCGAGTGTTTTATTTTACCGATAGTTTTTTGTGTGGCACTCGGCAAAGAGCTTCTTTGCCGAGTGCCCGAAAAAAACACTCGACAAAGTATTTGGTACTCGGCAAAGAGAGAAATTCCGGTAGTGTCTGCCTTGTCGACTCTCTACAGGCTGTACAGCTACTAATGCTACTACAGGCTGAACACAGGATAATTAGGCCACAGCACCACCACATGCCATTCAGTTATTTTACTCTAAGTCTTCTACTTCACGTTTAGCAAAGGCTTTTTTATGTATCTCCTTGTTAATTGAATTGTTAACTTTGTTTATTTTTCTTTTAAACATAGATGGATTAAGGATCTTTAACAGATGTTTTTTGTTATTTTCTCGAGATCTAAATGTTCATTGACCAAATTTGTCACTATGTATGTAACTATGTTTTTGTATGTCACTGAAACTACCTATAAAATTATCATTGTGTATCAGTGTATGCAGTTGCTTGATGTGAGACAATAAGCTAAACCCACGGGTTTTCCATGGGTTTCCACCCAATTACGGGTTGGTTTGGGATCAATAATGTTATTGGATGGGTTGGGTTTAACTTCCTTCTAGTATTTTTGGTTGGGTGTGGGATGGATATCAAAGTAATTAGATTTGGGTATGGGTGAGAGTGGATTGGATTTTTTGCCATTAGCAGGCCTACTTATTCGGAACTAACAAATCATAAGTCATTAGATGATCTAGTCGTACCTGAGTCTACTAATAGAGTCAGTACTTGTAGCAGCACTACTATCTATATATGTCAGCACAATTACAGCAGGGGCAACGTGGGGATTTTGGGGGCCATTTGCACTTCTCTAGCATTTCAGACTTAATCACAATTACAATTAATACATTAAGTCCTTTTTGGTGTTATTATAGAACGTAAGCTGGACTTCACTTAGCTAGTGCGACAGTAGTATGAATGTTGAATGTTCAGCAGAACTCTCTGTATAAATGTTGCATTGGAAAGATAACCATTCTGCTTCAATAATTTAGGATTATATTTGGACCCATGCCCAGCTCGGGCGGCTCGGGCGGCACCAACCCTAGCCGCCGCCACCTCCTCTCCCACCTCACTCTACCTCGCCGTCGTCGGAGCTAGCCGGCCAGATGCTCACGCGGCTAGCAGTGAAGGCGGCGGTGGAGCGTTTCTACCGGCTCTGGGCTCCTGCGCGTCGTCTGTGGTGACGGCCACGGCTGCGTCCGCGGCAGCCGGCGGGTCATCTGCCGGGCTGTGGCATGGGTGGCGTCCAGCCGTGGTGGTGGGCTCATGCCAGGCGCGACCGCCTCGCCCCCTGGAGAGTGCTCGCCGGCGCGGGACGTCCTCCCCTCCGGTGGGTGGCAGGTGGTCCCAAATCCGGTTGGGCCCGGGCCGGATCCGGTGCCCGCGAGGCAGGGGCACGCGCCTGTGCATGGGAAGGGCGACGTCTGGCATCGAGCGACGATTGCGGCTGCAGCTGGCGCGGCCGGCACAACGTGGCTTTGGCTGGTATGACTGCGACCGGCTATGCCGACGGCGGTCGTGCCTGGGTGCCACCGCCTCTGGCCGTTCTGGCCTGGAGAGGCTGGAGTGGGACCTCTCGTCTGCAGCAGCGTCGACTAGTGGCTCAGACTAGCGCAGGGTGGTGGTGGCGGCAGGTCCCAAAATCTTCATCATTGTGCGGGACGACGGGTCAGCGGCGACGACGGAGGCAGCTTGCTGTGTCTCGAGGTTTCGGCCAGACGTGGTGCTTGAGGCTCTTGGGTGAAAGTCTCGGCGATGGTGACGCCCATGGGCGTCGCTTTCCCTGTTGAGGGCATCGCATCCCCAACGCTATCTTTCTTGGGTGAAAGCCCGGTCCATCGCGGACAAGCGACAGTGGCGTCACTCCCTTCCTGAAGGCGTCGCTTCTGAAGTTCGTCTCGGCCACGGCTTTGCCTTCGGCTGTTGCTTCGCTTCTTGACGCCTGGTACGCGGGTGGAGGTGGGGTTTTGCAACGTGAAGTCGGAGCTGCTATGTCAGGGGATGTGGCTCGGCAACGATAACATGAGGCGAACCTCCCTTCTTCGTGGTCCAGAATGTTTCGTAGGTCGGGCAAAAACCGGAGGCAGGGCGGAGGGTCAAGATTGGAAGTCGGAGCTGCTCTGTGCCTTGAGCTCCGCAACGATGACCTGTTGAGACCTTTCGCTTCGGGCTGTCTGTCTGTTTTTTGTTTGGTTCGTTTGTCGGATGCTTTGGGAAGTCGGAGTTGCTGGATGCTCTGCATCCTTGCTTGACAACGATGACCTTTAGCAGTTTTATCGTGTGGGGTTGCCGCTGCCTGTGTTTGTTTGTTTGGGCACTCTGTGTCAGCGGTGAGTGTAGTGCCGTGTTGATGTCCCAATCCAACCGGCGAGTTAAGTTGTATGGTGTCGGCGTGTTGATGTCCCAATCCAACCGCCTGTTGTTTGTTTTGTCCGATCCGGACCACTTTTTCTTTATTAATATAATCGGCGGCTCTCTGCCTGGTTCGTTTAAAAAAAAATTTGGACCCATATTTTTTGGAATAAAATTCTAGACAGAATTTAACCCCGCAAAATCCATCGCCATGACCACCAACTCATCTCACATATACCTACGATCATGAATACGACTCAGTAGCGATTTCGATTTATTTATGGCTTAGACCATATTTTGACTTATATTTATGCAAACTATATCAACTGTAATATATAAATGGGCCTATGTATATTTTAGGGATATATATTTGTCCCTGCTGCTCTACTCCATTTCAACCTGTGGCGTTTTCAGAATCGTTTTCATGTGATCATGTCAGCCACTAGTGTGTGCCACGGCGTTAACCTTTGTTCGATTATCTCCACGACTCCACCCCAAATTGGAAACCTATACCACCCTGCAGGATGCATATAGCTGTTCCAAGACAATGAAATTAAGCATCATGTAGATCGGATAGGCTACACCAAAGCGGAAATGATCGTCGTCGGTCCGATCCAGATAGTGATTTGATGTACTTTCTCCGTTCCAAATAAATTAACCTTTTAGTTTAGATACGAAAAAAATAAAAAATGTGAAAAAGTGCGGTTATAAAATAAGAAGAGAGACAAAGAGAAGCAGAGATAGATATATATATTAGAAAACTGGGGAAACAATAAAAGAAGATAAAAGCACGTTGGAAAATAAAAAAAAAATTTGGTGAAAAAAAATCAATACTATAACACTAACGGTTAATTATCTATTTAGGAGGACAGAGGGAGGGAGCAGACGACAACGAACGAGGCAAGATTATGGAGCGGCCCGGCCTTGGCGGCAAAATTCGGAAAAGGAAAATATTCCTTTTGCCAACAGCGCACAGCAGCGTGAGTAAACGAGCACACGCAGGGACGCCGACACGCAGTATGGGGCCCGGCGAGATGTCGTCCAAACTTTTTTTTTGCAGCGGCGAAGGCCGTCCAATCTCCCACAGTAAATGGAAGAGACGACGACCGGGGGAAAGTGTGGAGAACAGAACAGGCAGAGCTGAGGAGAAACGGAAAGAGGGCTAGTAGCCCTTCACGGCAGGCGCCAGGCGGCCTGCTGCTTGCTCCTCTCACGTCATGGGTAAATGCAGGTGTGCAGCGTGGGTCTGGACGTCTGGTCGTCTCTCTGGTTTCAGCTTGCCGCCCGGTTGCGTGCTAGCTCCATGCCTGTTGCCTGCACTGCACTGCACTGTCCACTTTTTAGTCGACAGCGGCGCGCCACTGTTTTAGCTGCATCACCAACTCAGCACTGTACATTGTTCCTGGGCCGGCGACGTGAGTTTCCTCACGGATACTTTGTCCTTTGACAGTAGCAGCGAGAATACTAGGCCACTGATCTGATCATCACTGGGAGGGGAAAAAAAATCGCCATGCATGCCCTAGTGATCTTGCACGAACCAACGAAATACTAGGAACGCAAACGCAACCGGCCGGAGACGATCTTTTTCCGTGAAATGAATCTTTGACGTGCTAGTGTTCGCGTTGAAAAGACACCGAAACCTTCGCGGTGAAAAACAAAGGCAAAGGACGCAGGTAAGGTACCCCTGCAAATCAGACATTTTGTGTCCCTCCTGCGTCCTGCGTTGCAAAATTGCACGCGCAAGTGTCGGTCTTTCAAGCCTGCTGGATCGTCTGTGTACAGGATGGGACTGGTGCTGTGACGTGAAACTACAACTGTTCCAGCACCAGTCCCAAGTGCTCACGCCCCACCCCACGCTGCCGCACCGTGCGTGGCTGCGAGCAGATGGAGTGCGTCGCAGAAGATCCCGCCCGTTTCCTGCTCACCTTTTTCCCTCGCAAACTCCTTTAAAACCAAGCTGCCCAGCCCAGCCGTCCGCCCTTGTCTCGCACAAAAAAGTCTGCAAGCAGGGAGGGTTAAGGCACGCACCAACCTTTCCTCCTACCTCTACTCCTGTTCCTCGGGTTCATCCTCACCTCGAGCGCTGCTGCGGCCATGGTGACCAGAAGGCTGGCTCTGAGCTACCTCTTCCACGGCAAGGCAAGGGACACTTCCTCCTTACCACCGCCGCCGTCTCCTCCTCCTCCTCCCGCACCAGCCTGGCCATGGCCGTCCAGCAAGAACGCAAGAACGACGCAGCCGCAGGCAGCAGCAGCAGCAGCAGCAGGCGCCAGGAGGACCGTCGCCTCCATCGTCCTCGACTCCGCCGACTCGTCCTTCACGGCCTCCTCCGCGCTGCAGGAGGACTGCTGCTGCTCCGACAGCCTCTCCACGGCGTCCGAGGCGTCGGCGGCGTGCGACGACGCGGCGGACGACGCCGTCGTCGTGCGCGGGGTCCGCTCCGACCGGCTCCTCTTCGACCCGGGCGCGTCCGCCACCAACTCCATCCTCGAGGAGAAGCCTGCCACCAAACGGGAGGAGGCGTTCGGCGGCGCCGTGGCCGTCGCGTTCGAGTCCGCCGACCCGTACGTGGACTTCCGGGCGTCCATGGAGGAGATGGTGGCCGCGCACGGGATCGGCCACGGGGGCTGGCTGGAGGAGATGCTGGGCTGGTACCTGCGAGCCAACGACGGCGACACGCACTGCGCCATCGTGGCGGCCTTCATCGACGTCGTCGTCGCCGCCATAGCCGCCGACCCGGCTCCTCGCTCTTCGCAGCAGGCCTCGTCTCGCACGTTTGCAGACAAGGGCAAACCAGCTGATGGAGCGGGAGCGCTCACCGTGTCATGTTTGGATTAAGCTGAGCTAAATCTTCACACAGTTTATTTGCATTACCTTATTATATATGTAGTACGTGTTAATCTCGTTGACGTTCAACCTATGTCGTTGACCCACCTAGACGTACGAGTACGATCGATCAACCTATGCAGGTTATTCTGTGTTAAACAAGATCGAGGGGCGAACCGTACGTACCATGCATGCACGCATGGACTACGGACGGGTCACGAGTCCATGGCGAACGAGCAAAACGGGTACTCCATCCCAATGTCCTACGAGTATAGTCTATTAGATGTCATAAGTTTTACTTTGTTTTAGAAAAAAAAGAGAGAAATGTTAACATCTACCACGTACTAATATTACTATATCAAGCAACATTTCATGTCGACTTTATTTAACGAAACTAATATGTTATTGTAGCTATTGATTCAGTTTTTTTTCTGTAAGCTTAATTAGTAAAGCAAGAGGATTCGATTCTTCTGTGTGCAAACATGCACCGATAAAAAGACGAAGCCAGATGCATGCAAATGGTGCCGACCGGTAGTAGTGCAGACTGCAGAGCTGCTGGTCGTACATGGTTGCCAGTGGGTCACCCGGTTGCAAGATGCTATCAAAGTATGAATAATGATTACGATCGTCCGGGAAATAGTGGTACATCACACTAACACTAGTCTTGTGCTCTACACACTTGCATCCATGTAGTGATATCCAACGCGCGCGCACCGTACCGTGGACCACCACCACCACACTCGATGTTCAGTATCGTCATCACACAAAAATATCGGCAAACAAACTAGTTTCTTTTCTTAAAATGTTACAAATAACGCGATTGTCAGTTGCCATACAATACAAATATCGGCAAACGAACTAGTTTCTTTTCTTAATGTTACGAATAACGCGATTGTCAATTGCCATACAAATATCGGCAAACTGGTTGTGTGCTGTAATATGGATGATATGCCGTGTATCTTCGGCGTGATATTTTTGTGGAGCCTTTTTCCTGTGTCGACTTTCCTGCGTTTCCAATTGATTGAAGCTTCGTGTTTTGATGCCCATTGTACTCGTACGGTAGGCGTATTCTGTCCGGCTCCGAAAGATTTTAAAGATGTCGTGAACAGAGGATGGATATTCATTTTTTTTAAATTAGAAATTAAACTATCAAATTGCTACAAGACATTTTCAATTGCTCATAAATCCTAAATTAGAGTAAGACATCTTCTCTACACAGATACACTAAATTTATAAAAGTTACTGAGCTATCCTAAAAGCATAACACCTCGAACATAATTGATTATTCATAGAAAAAACAATGTTATCGCTCATCTTTACAATACCAGATGGTGCAGTATTCATGGACCATCGACACTAATACACAGAAGCTCTATAACGATGGTTCTCAACCTATTTGTTTTTAGAATCGCTAGTACTAGGAATGGTAGAAATTATTTTTTACAGGAGGCTAATTGAGAACCGTAGTGGAAATCGATTTTCTATTGACGGTTGTGATAAGAAAACCGTATCGATTTTCACTGATGGTCATGATAATAAAACCGTTAGTGAATTTTTTTAGGAAAACATAAAAATGGTTTAGAAAAATAAACCCGTGACATCACCCTCACGAGAAGCCTCCTCTACCACTCGGTCTATGATGTGCTTTATGCTTAAACTACAGTTTTGTTGACCACATATTATAAATAAATGATTGTAAATTGACTATTTGAGATCGTAAATTAATTCAAACAAAAAACATGTCAACTACAATACTGATTTTTTTGAAGTTCTACAAATTTTATTTTGATACTTTTTCCATTTGATGTTGTTTTCAAAATTTGAATTCGACAAATTAGAATGCAATTTTTGAGAACCGAGATGATTTCAAATAAAAATGTTGTTAACTATAAAGTTTCATAACTTTACAAGACCCACAACTTTTATTTTGGTAATTTTAACATTCGAGGTCGTTTGAAAAACTCAAAAAATTAAGGATATAAAAGATTTCTAATGGTGGTTTTTCTTAACGAACCGTCTGTAGAAATAAAATTTCTATATAGTTTCTATTGATGATTTGTCACACCCGGCTTTAAGGAACAAAGCCAGGTACATCTCATACATGCGCCAAGAAGACAACATATATAATTGTGGGAGACCATAATTAGGGGTACCCTCAAGACTCCTAATTCTCAGCTGGTAACCCCCATCAGCATAAAGCTGCAAAGGCCTGATGGGTGCGATTAAGTCAGGGATTAGTCCATTCGAGCGACTCGATCACGCCTCGCCCGAGCCTAGCCTCGGACAAGGGCAGCCGACCCCGGAGGATTTCCGTCTCGCCCGAGGCCCCCCTCCAACGGCGGACACATCTTCGGCTCGCCCGAGGCCCTGCCTTCGCTAAGAAGCAACCCTGACTGAATCGCCGTACCGACCGACCAAGTCGCAGGAGCATTTAACGGAAAGGAAGCTCCGCCCGACCCAGGGCTCGGACTCGGGCTCAGCCCCGGAAGACGGCGAACTCCGCTCCGCCCGACCCAGGGCTCGGACTCGGGCTCAGCCCCGGAAGACGGCGAACTCCGCTCCGCCCGACCCAGGGCTCGGACTCGGGCTAAGACCCGGAAGACGGCGAACTCCGCTCCGCCCGACCCAGGGCTCGGACTCGGGCTAAGACCCGGAAGACGGCGAACTCCGCTCCGCCCGACCCAGGGCTCGGACTCGGGCTAAGACCCGGAAGACGGCGAACTCCGCTCCGCCCGACCCAGGGCTCGGACTCGGGCTCAGCCCGAGAAGACGACGAACTCCGCTTCGCCCGACCCCAGGGCTCGGACACCGCCCTGGCCTCTGCCGACGACCTCCGCCTCGCCCGACCCAGGGGCTCGGACTCGGCCTCGGCCATGAAGGACAGACTCGACCTCGGCTTCGGAGGAGCCTCCACGTCGCCCAACCTAGGGCGCAGGCCAGCCACGTCAACAGGAAGCGCCATCATCACCCTACCCCGAGCTGACTCGGGCCGCAGAGAACAAGACCGGTGTCCCATCTGGCTGTCTCCACCAGATAGGCAATGATGGCGCCCCGCATGCCCTGTGACGACGGCGGCTCTCAGCTCTCTTACGGAAGCAGGAAGACGTCAGCAAGGACACAACCGCTCCGACAGCTGTCCCTCCGCCAGGCTCCGCCGCTCCTCCGACGGCCACGACATCACACTAGTTGGGTTCCAAGATCTCTCCGGCTGCCACATTGGCATGTACTCAGGGCACTAGCTCTCCCTCGCTAGACACGTAGCACTCTGCTACACCCCCATTGTACACCTGGATCCTCTCCTTGCGTCTATAAAAGGAAGGCCAAGGCCCTCTTAGAGAAGGTTGGCCGCGCGGGACGAGGACGGGACAGGCGCTCTCTTGGGGCCGCTCGCTTCCCTCACCCGCGTGGACGCTTGTAACCCCCTACTGCAAGCGCACCCGACCTGGGCGCGGGACGAACACGAAGGCCGCGGGATTCCCACCTCTCTCACGCCGGTCTCCGGCCGCCTTGCTCCTTTCCCCCCTTCGCGCTCGCCCACGCGCTCGACCCATCTGGGCTGGGACACGCGGCACTCACTCGTCGGCCTGAGGGACCCCCCGGTCGCGAAACGCCGACAGTTGGCGTGCCAGGTAGGGGCCTGCTGCGTGTTGACGAGCAGCTTCCCGTCAAGCTCCAAATGGGCAGTCTCCAACAACCTCTCCAACCCGGGACGGTGCTCCGTTTCGGGAGTCTTGAGTTCATGTCCCTCGACGGCAGCTACGACATGATACTCCTTCCACCGCCGCGCGACAACGACAATGGCGGCCGACAGCCCGCCCGCCGGCGGCGGAATCGACGACGTCTTCCCCGCGTGGCGGAAGAACAACATTCGAGCTCGCCCCGTCCTCTCCCCCGCCAACGGAGGAGGAGACGGGGCAACCAAGGCCAAGCAGGAGGCCGCGCCTCGTCGGCTGTTGAGCGAGTCGACGTCCCTAACACCCCAACGGGGGGCGCGTTGGGCGTCGACCTCGCGTTTGAGACGGAGGCGAGCGCCGTCTCCCCACGACACGCCAATCCCGAGCAAGTGGACGACGCCAGCGCGCTTGCGAAAAGCTTGTAGGACGTCGCCCTCGTACCGGAGGCGACGATGCAGTCAGTCCTCGACGTGACTTCATCGCCGCTCGATGACCAAAAGGTACCAACCGATCCCATCCTACGTCATTTGTACTCAGCCTCAACCCGCCTAGCAATCTTGCTTTGGCGGGCGCCCTTGTAGAGGCAAGTATAAACCCTCTGGGGTTTCGCTTGCGGTCGCCTTGGGACCGGCTGACGGACGTCTCGACCTACGGGTCCTCTGGGTCCGAGGAAGATGACGACCCCAACATCTGTTGGGATTTCTCTGGATTTGGCAACCCCAGTGCCATGCGGAACTTCATGACCGCATGTGACTACTGCCTCTCCGACTGTTCCGACGGTAGCCGCAGCCTCGACGACGAGGACTGCGGCCCAACCGCGAATGTTTCCACGTCGATCTAGGGGGTCCCTCCGAAGGCAATCATCTCGGCATGCCGGAGGACGGTGCTCCCCCTAGGCCGGTGCCTCGCGCTGACATCCCGCGGGAGCTAGCTGTGGTCCCCGTTCCGGCGGGGGGTTACGACCCACAGCTTGAGCAAGTCCGCGGGGCGCAGGCCAGGATCGACGAGGGAGCAGGAGCGCTTGAGCCGATCCGCCGGGACGTCGGGCAGGCATGGGTGGGCCAACCCTCGGCCGGAGAAATACGTCACCTGCCCCAGGGTCTCCAGCACCGCGTCGCCGATGTCGTCAGGGTCCGGCCACCACCTGCATCCAGTGGGGTCGGTTAGAACCTGGCCATAGTAGCGATGCTCCTCCGCGCGATGCCGGAGCCATCCACCACCGAGGGTTGGCGAATCCAGGGAGAACTCAAAAATCTCCTGGAAGGCGCCGCGGTCCGACGGGCCGAGAGCACTGCCTCCCGAAGGCAAGGATACCCCTCGGAACCTCATGTCGCGACCTCCCGATTCATGCGGGAAGCCTCGGTCTACACCGGGCGCACGCGCAACACCGCGCCTGCGGCCCCGGGCCACCTCGGCAATGAGCGCCATCACCGCGACCGTCGAGCCCACCTCGACGAGAGGGTGCGCCGAGGCTATCACCCCAGGCGTGGGGGACGCTACGACAGCGGGGAGGATCGGAGTCCCTCGCCCGAACCACCCGGTCCGCAGGCCTTCAGCCGGGCCATCCGGCGGGCACCGTTCCCGACCCGGTTCCGACCCCCGACTATTATCGCAAAGTACTCGGGGGAAACGAGGCCGGAATTGTGGCTCGCGGACTACCGCCTGGCCTGCCAACTGGGTGGAACAGACGACGACAACCTCATCATCCGCAACCTCCCCCTGTTCCTCTCCGACACAGCTCGCGCCTGGTTGGAGCACCTGCCTCCGGGGCAGATCTCCAACTGGGATGACCTGGTCCAAGCCTTCGCCGGAAATTTCCAGGGCACGTATGTGCGCCCGGGGAATGCCTGGGACCTCCGAAGCTGCCGACAGCAGCCGGGAGAGTCTCTTCGGGACTACATCCGGCGATTCTCGAAGCAGCGCACCGAGCTGCCCAACGTCACCGACTCAGATGTCATCGGCGCGTTCCTTGCCGGCACCACCTGTCGCGACCTGGTGAGCAAGTTGGGTTGCAAGACCCCCACCAGGGCGAGCGAGCTGATGGACATCGCCACCAAGTTCGCCTCTGGCCAGGAGGCGGTCGAGGCTATCTTCCGAAAGGACAAGCAGCCCCAGGGCCGCCCGTTGGAAGATGCTCCGGAGGCGTCTACTCCGTGCGGCGCCAAGAAGAAAGGCAAGAAGAAGTCGCAAGTGAAACGCGACGCCGCCGACGCGGACCTTGTCGCCGCCGCCGAGTACAAGAACCCTCGAAAGCCCCCCGGAGGTGCCAACCTCTTTGACAAGATGCTCAAGGAGCCGTGCCCCTATCATCAGGGGCCCGTCAAGCACACCCTTAAGGAGTGCGTCATGCTTCGGCGCCACTTCCACAGGGCCGGGCCACCCGCGGAGGGTGGCAGGACCCGCGACGACGACAAGAAGGAAGATCACCAAGCAGGAGAGTTCCCCGAGGTCCGCGACTGCTTCATGATCTACGACGGGCACGCGGCGAATGCCTCAGCTCGGCATCGCAAGCAAAAGCGCCGGGAGGTCTGCTCGGTGAAGGTGGCGGCGCCAGCCTACCTAGACTGGTCCGACAAGCCCATCACCTTCGACCAAGCTGACCACCCCGACCACGTGCCGAGCCCGGGGAAATACCCGCTCGTCGTCGACCCTGTCATCGGTGACGTCAGGCTCACCAAGGTCCTTATGGATGGGGGCAGCAGCCTCAACATCATCTACGCCGAGACCCTCGGGCTCCTGCGCGTTGATCTGTCCTCCGTCCGAGCAGGCGCTGCGCCCTTCCACGGGATCATTCCCGGGAAGCGCGTCCAGCCCCTCGGACGACTCGACCTCCCTGTCTGTTTTGGAACACCCTCCAACTTCCGAAGGGAGACTCTGACGTTCGAGGTGGTCGGGTTCCGAGGAACCTACCACGCGGTGTTGGGGAGGCCATGCTACGCGAAGTTCATGGCCGTCCCCAACTACACCTACTTGAAGCTCAAGATGCCGGGCCCCAACGGGGTCATCACCGTCGGCCCCACGTACAAACACGCGTTCGAATGCGACGTGGAGTGCGTGGAGTACGCCGAGGCCCTCGCCGAGTCCGAGGCCCTCATCGCCGACCTGGAGAGCCTCTCCAAGGAGGTGCCAGACGTGAAGCGTCATGCCGGCAACTTCGAGCCAGTGGAGACGGCTAAGACCGTCCCCCTCGACCCCAGTGGCGACGCCTCCAAGCAGATCCGGATCGGTTCCGGGCTCAAGCCCAAATAGGAAGCAGTGCTCGTCGACTTTCTCCGCGCGAACGCCGACGTCTTCGTGTGGAGTCCCTCGGACATGCCCGGCATACCGAGGGATGTCGCCGAGCACTCGCTGGATATTCGGGCCGGAGCCCAACCGGTCAAGCAGCCTCTGCGCCGATTCGATGAGGAGAAGCACAGAGCGATAGGCGAGGAGATCCACAGGCTAATGGCAGCCGGGTTCATCAAAGAGGTATTCCACCCCGAATGGCTCGCCAACCCTGTGCTTGTGAGAAAGAAAGTGGGAAATGGCGGATGTGTGTAGACTACACTGGTCTCAACAAAGCATGTCCGAAGGTTCCCTACCCTCTACCTCGCATCGATCAAATCGTGGATTCCACTGCTGGGTGCGAAACCCTGTCTTTCCTCGATGCCTACTCAGGGTATCATCAAATCAGGATGAAAGAGTCCGACCAGCTCGCGACTTCTTTCATCACGCCCTTCGGCATGTACTGCTATGTCACCATGCCGTTCGGTTTGAGGAATGCGGGTGCGACGTATCAACGGTGCATGAACCATGTGTTCGGCGAACACATCGGTCGCACGGTCGAGGCCTACGTCGATGACATCGTAGTCAAGACAAGGAAAGCTTCCGACCTCCTCTCCGACCTTGAAGTGACATTCCAGTGTCTCAAGGCAAAAGGCGTCAAGCTCAATCCCGAGAAGTGTGTCTTCGGGGTGCCCCGGGGCATGCTCTTGGGGTTCATCGTCTCCGAGCGGGGCATCGAAGCCAACCCGGAGAAGATCGCAGCCATCACCAGCATGGGGCCCATCAAGGACTTAAAAGGTGTACAGAGGGTCATGGGATGTCTCGCGGCCCTGAGCCGCTTCATCTCGCGCCTCGGCGAAAGAGGCCTGCCTCTGTACCGCCTCTTAAGGAAGGCCGAGTGCTTCACTTGGACCCCTAAGGCCGAGGAAGCTCTCGGGGACCTGAAGGCGCTCCTCACCAAGGCGCCTATCTTGGTGCCCCCAGCCGATGGAGAAGCCCTCTTGGTCTACGTCGCCGCGACCACTCAGGTGGTTAGCGCCACGATTGTGGTCGAGAGGCAAGAAGAGGGGCATGCATTGCCTGTTCAGAGGCCGGTTTACTTCGTCAGCGAGGTACTGTCCGAAACCAAGATCCGCTACCCACAAGTTCAGAAGCTGCTGTATGCAGTGATCCTGACGAGGCGGAAGTTGCGACACTACTTCGAGTCTCACCCGGTAACTGTGGTGTCATCCTTCCCCCTGGGGGAGATCATCCAGTGCCGAGAGGCCTCGGGCAGGATTGCGAAGTGGGCGGTGGAAATCATGGGCGAGACCATCTCGTTCGCGCCTCGGAAGGCCATCAAGTCCCAGGTCTTGGCGGACTTCGTAGCCGAATGGGTCGACACCCAGCTACCGACGGCTCCGATCCAACCGAAGCTCTGGACCATGTTTTTCGACGGGTCGTTGATGAAGACGGGAGCCGGCGCGGGCCTACTCTTCGTCTCACCCCTCGGGAAACACCTACGCTATGTGCTACGCCTCCATTTCCCGGCGTCCAACAATGTGGCTGAGTACGAAGCTCTGATCAACGGATTGCGAATCGCCATCGAGCTAGGGGTCCGACGCCTCGACGCTCGCGGTGACTCGTAGCTCGTCATCGACCAAGTCATGAAGAACTCCCATTGCCGCGACTCGAAGATGGAGGCCTACTGCGATGAGGTTTGGCGCCTGGAAGACAAGTTCTACGGGCTCGAGCTTAACCGCATCGCTCGGCGCTACAACGAGACTGCGGACGAGCTGGCAAAAATAGCCTCGGGGCGAACAACGGTTCCCCCGGACGTCTTCTCCCGGGATCTGCATCAGCCCTCCGTCAAGATCGACGACCCTCCCGAGCCCGAGGCGCCCTCGGTCCAGCCCGAGGTACCCTCGGCACGGCCCGAGGCACCCTCAGCTCAACCCGAGGTACCCTCGGTCTCCGAGGGCGAGGCATTGCGCGTCGAGGAGGAGCGAAGCGGGGCCACGCCTGATCGAAATTGGCAGACCCCGTACCTGCAATATCTCCGCCAAGGAGAGCTACCCCTCGACCGAGCCGAGGCTCGGCGGATAGCGCGACGCGCCAAGTCGTTCGTCCTGCTGGGCGATGAGAAGGAGCTCTACCACCGCAGCCCCTCGGGCATCCTCCAGCGATGCATCTCCATCGCCGAAGGTCAGGAACTCCTGCAAGAGATACACTCAGGGGCTTGCGGCCATCACGCAGCGCCTCGAGCCCTCGTCGGGAATGCTTTCCGGCAAGGCTTCTACTGGCCAACGGCGGTGGCTGACGCCACTAGAATTGTCCGCACCTGCGAAGGGTGTCAATTCTATGCGAAGCAGACCCACCTGCCCGCTCAGGCTCTATAGACGATACCCATCACCTGGCCCTTCGCTGTGTGGGGTCTGGACCTCGTCGGCCCTTTGCAGAAGGCGCCCGGGGGCTACACACACCTGCTGGTCGCCATCGACAAATTCTCCAAGTGGGTCGAGGTCCGACCTCTGAACAGCATCAGGTCCGAGCAGGCGGTGACGTTCTTCACCAACATCATCCATCGCTTCGGGGTCCCGAACTCCATCATCACTGACAACGGCACCCAGTTCACCGGCAGAAAATTCTTGGACTTCTACGAGGATCACCACATCCGGGTGGACTGGGCCGCCGTAGCTCATCCCATGTCGAATTGGCAAGTAGAGCGTGCCAACGACATGATTCTACAAGGGCTCAAGCCTCGGATTTACAACGACCTCAACAAGTTCGGCAAGCGATGGATGAAGGAACTCCCCTCGGTGGTCTGGAGCCTGAGGACGACGCCAAGCCGGGCCACGGGTTTCACGCCATTCTTCCTGGTCTACGGGGCCGAGGCCGTCTTGCCCACTGACCTGGAATATGGCTCCCCGAGAACGAGGGCCTACGACGATCAAAGCAACCAAGCTAGCCGAGAAGACTCGCTGGACCAGCTGGAAGAGGCTCGGGACAAGGCCTTACTACACTCGGCGCGGTATCAGCAGTCCCTGCGGCGCTACCACGCCCGAGAGGTCCGTCCCCAAGACCTCCAGGTGGGCGACCTAGTGCTTCGGCTGTGGCAAGACGCCCGAGGGAGGCACAAGCTCACGCCCCCCTGGGAGGGGCCATTCGTCATCGCCAAAGTTCTGAAGCCCGGAACGTACAAGCTGGCCAACAGTCAAGGCGAGGTCTACGGCAACGCTTGGAACATCCAACAGCTACGTCGCTTCTACCCTTAAGATGTTTTCAAGTCGTTCATATACCTCGCACCCACGCAAAGTTTAGTCATCAAGGAAGGGTCGGCCTCGCCTCGGCAAAGCCCGACCCTCCCTCGGGGGCTAAAAGGGGGGGACCCCCTCTGCGTCGAAATTTTCCTCGAAAAAAGGTCTCTTCTGCCAGAATATCTTTCGTGCTTTTTGACTACTTCGAAAAGTGGGTCCTGAAAACGACGGAGTACACGTAAGCAGCCAAGGCTGACCGAGCCGAGGGACTCCTACACCTCCGGGATACGGATACCTCACTCATCACCTTCTGCGATAAGTAACTCGTGTTCGGATAAAGTGATGCCGCGGACCGAACAAGTCTTCATGTTCGGAAGTTCTTCTGCCGAAGCAATCCTTCGAGCCTTCTCGACTGAGTTGGTGGCAGGGCCTCATGGATGGGTGAAAGTACGCGTAAGCGGCAAGGCCGACCGAGCCGAGGGACTCCCACGCCTCCGGGATACGGATACCTCACTCATCACCTTCCGCGAGAAGCAACTCCCACTCACACAAACATCCCTGTTACCGACAAAAAAGTCCAGATACTCGAAACAAGAGGAAAGGAGACGCAGCTTTACAACACAGCGAGGGCGTGTATTCTGGCCTCGGCGGCTGCAGAAGGCACACGCTACAAGACACTCTGACCCTGCAGGCTCGGGTCTTGACGCTGGAAGGGGGCAGCAACACCCTCGGCATCGACGACACCTTCGACGAGGCCCGACCTAACCTCGGACGGCGACGCGGTCCGAGGATCTCCGCTCCGAAGGACGACGTCATCACCACGCCTGGGCAATCGCTGCCAGGGACTTCTCCGGGAATCCGGCCCGAGCAAGCGGCTCGGCCGGTTGCCTCTGGGGTCTCGGCCGACCATCTCCCAAGGGCGCCAGCCCGACCTGAGGCCTCGGCTGATCAACTCTGACGTCGGTCCCGCCAACGGACAACCCGGCTAGGCTCCGGCCAACCAGGTTTCATTTTCGAGCCGACTCCGTCTCTGTTCATACTGATATCGCTACCCCTGGCCTCGGCTCATCGAAGAGCGGCCGAGGGGTCCCTTTAACTAAGCTAGAGGAGCCTCGGACAGCAAGGCCGACCGAGCCGAGGGACTCCTACGCCTCCGGGATACGGATACCTCACTCGTCACCTTGACACGGGGCGACTCATGCTTGGTGAAGCGGTTCAGATAATCAACAGACGAGTCTTAGTGCTCAAAAATGAGGAAAAAACACGGCTCCGTGCCGAAATTACATACATGTTCAGGCCCCGAAAACCGTAATGAACAAAAACACTGGCATTCGAAGTGCCATTACAAACGGAACTCCGGTTCCCCCCTCCGCAGGTACGAACAGCCCCACTCGATAGGGGTGGGTCTGCGGAGCAACAGAAGACTGACGAGTGGCTCGCCGCCGCCCGCTCTGACTACGGCGACAACGGCCCCCGCTCCGGATGGCCGAGCTGCAGCACCGCAGGCCTCAGGGTGGGCGCTGCTGCGAGCTTGCCCCCGCCCACGACGACGCTCGAGGGGCGAGGACAAGTACGAGGAACCGGAGGTCCGAAGCGCGGATGGTGGCGGCGATCCCGTCGGCGACGGGGACTTCTCGAGCCGTTTCCACCTCCGCACCAACGGCAGGGGCCATCAGCCCCCCGGCAGATCCCCACTCAAATCCTCCCGGATGAGTGGGGGACCGGCCTCTGCGCGAAGGCGCCCTCCCGGTGCAAAGGCAGAACCACCCTAGAACACGAACGCCGCCCTAGCAGCGCGCAGCATCTGGGGCGGTCCTCCCGTGTACACGGCGCGGCAGCCACCCCCCGGCAGAAGAGGCCGCCGGGAGCCAAGCCGGCAAGCCCGACACGCTGGGGATGACGACGTCCGCCGTCGACCAGCCCCGCGTTGTCGAAGTCCGGGCCGCCCGCAGGGCCAGTGAGCGCCCTCCCCCGCGAACACCACGGGAGAGGGCAACCCACGAACCCGCACGGGAGGTAGAGCGCCGGCTCAGCCCGGCCCCCACCTCAGCGAGGATGATGAACATCCTTGAAGCTGAGGGTGGGACCAAGATCGCAGCCCGGCTTGCTTCTCCCCACCCAGGAGCTGGTGGTCACCGTCTCGGGTGACCGCCGGTGGAGGGGTGCAGCCGGGCTGCATGATGAAAATCCTTGAAGCCGAACGATGGCCGAAAGGTACCAACTCCCACGGAGTTGCGTCCCTCCAACGACGAGGCAAAAAGACGGCGGGTATCCCCCATCCGGGGGCTTGGAAGGTGGAAAGACGCGGTGCATAAGGGAGCGAGAAGACACGGTCGCCTTTCGAAAGGGGTCACCCTCCTTTTAAAGGCAACTCTCCCTGCTTGCGCCCCCAACCGTCACGGGCTGAGTCTTCTCCAACACGCTCCAAAGCCCTCCCCTGCGGCGCGGGGGCTGGGTCCCGCATGTCATGCAGACCAGCTCCGAGCAGAAGAAGCCAAACCGCCGCGCGTGGTGCACGCAACTGCCCAGCGGTTACAAGTGACCCTCCACTTTTGCCCAGACCAACGGGCGAAAGAGGCGGACAGCCATGCAGGCGGCATGCAACCGCGCCAAGTGGACGCGCTTCTCCGACTCCCGACGCGCCAGCATGGAGGCCCAGGCCCACGCGTCGCGCAACCAGCGCGCCGGATGCTGCATGCAAGCAACTGCACCGCCGCTTGCGCCACCACCGCGCCTCCTCGATTGCGGAACCAATACCGCGACTCGAGGCGACCCAGCGCGCGACCCAGCAGCGCCAGCCTGACGCGGCGGTCAACGCGGCCAAAAGTGGGCCGACAATAATGACGGTGGCAGGCGCGCGGGAGCAGCGGTCACGTCGTCAGCCAAGCTCACGTCCCATCCGGGGGCAGCAAGAGAACCCCCTCCCACGGCGTGAAGACAACGCGCCCGTGATCCGTTCCTCGAACGGCTCGCGCACGCACAACGGCCGCCCCGCCAACTACTCGCCCCGTCGCATTAACTCCGCGGCCGGACAGGCGGCGCTTCTGGCAGGAGCAGCGGGCGACGCTTCGCCTTCGCCAAAACAACCGCGCAAAAAAAGGTACGCCGCGTCGTTCGGTTTCGTATCCTTTTTCCTTTTTTCCTCTTTCTCTATCTCTTGCGACAGGGACCGGGAAAGGGGTATACCCCGAAAGGGATCCTTCCCCGTGAAGGAACCAGGCTCCGAGCCTCCTTACTGATCAGGGGTTCGAAGGCTGGCCCCCCGAAGGGTTCAACAGCCGCCTCAGATCGCGTGGGCCCTACACCCACTACTGGTCAGAGGTTCGAAGGCCGGCCCCCCGAAGGGTTCCACGGCCGCCTCAGGCTACTCGGGCTCCGCGCCCATTACTGATCAGGGGTTCGAAGGCTGGCCCCCGAAGGGTTCACATCTGCCTCAGACGCCGAGCGAGGGATGACCAGGGGTACGTTCGATACATAACCAAGGCTCGGGCTGCGCTCCCGAGGTACCCTAGGACATTTCCGAGACCAGCGGGAGCGATCTTGTAACGGAATCCCATCGGAGGGAGGCATCGAGCCCTCGGACCCCGTTGCCAGGGGACCGGGTCCGGCAGATCACCCGCAGGTACTTTTGGGCGTGCCTCTGGGCCCCTAGCCGACCCCTAACGAACGGGGCACAGACGTCCACTCGGATTACCCGCTTGCAGCTCACCGGAGACACCATGTTCGGCGCCCATCGAGGGTAACATGGCGCTCTTGAGAGCACCTAGAGGGGGGGGGGGGGTGAATAGGTGATCCTGTAAAAACTTCAAACTTAAGCCACAAACTTGTTAAGTGTTAGTACGATTATTGCCAAGTGGCTAATGTGAAGTCTCAACAAAACACAATACCACAAAAGATCAAGACAGAGGTGACACAGTGGTTTATCCCGTGGTTCGGCCAAGACCAACGCTTGCCTACTCCACGTTGTGGCGTCCCAACGGACGAGGGTTGCAATCAACCCCTCTCAAGCGGTCCAAAGACCCACTTGAATACCACGGTGTTTTGTTTTCCTTTCACTATCCCGTTTGCAAGGAATCTCCACAAATTGGAGTCTCTTGCCCTTACAAGTATATGATCACAAAGAAACACAGAGTAAGGGAGGGAAGCAACACACACAAATCCACAGAGAAACTTGCACACACACGGCCAAGAATCGAGCTCACAAGAGTATCACACAGTTCTCACTAGAACAGAGCTCGAAACACTTAGAATGACAACAGAATGCGCAAAGATTGCTTGTGGGTGCTCAGGAATGCTCAAAGGTTGCTTGTGTGTCTCCTCCATGCGCCTAGGGGCTCCTTTTATAGCCCCAAGGCAGCTAGGAGCCGTTGAGAGCAAAACCGGAAGGCCATCCTTGCCTTCTGTCGTCGGGGGCACCGGACAGTCCGGTGCACACCGGACAGTGTCCGGTGCCCGATTTGTTTCCTTA
Source organism: Zea luxurians (assembly GCA_029449295.1). Taxonomy (NCBI): domain Eukaryota; kingdom Viridiplantae; phylum Streptophyta; class Magnoliopsida; order Poales; family Poaceae; genus Zea; species Zea luxurians. The sequence goes on from JAOPSE010000003.1 coordinate 89,911,359, forward strand.
ACTGGCGCTGCCGACCGTTGCAGACCGTTGCAGATCTGGGAGCCGTTGGCGCACCGGACAGTCCGGTGCACACCGGACAGTCCGGTGCCGTCTTCCGACCGTTGGCTCCGCCACGTGTCCCGCGCGGATTGCGCGGCCGACCGTTGGCCCCGGCCGACCGTTGGCTCACCGGACAGTCCGGTGCACACCGGACAGTCCGGTGAATTTTAGCCGTACGCCGTCGGCCAATTTCCCGAGAGCGGCCAGTTCGCGCCGAGTCGGCCTGGCGCACCGGACACTGTCCGGTGCACACCGGACAGTCCGGTGCTCCAGACCGAGCTGGGTCTTGGCAGCACACAGCCAAGTCTTTTCTCCTCTTTTCTTTTCTTCTTCTTTCTGTTTCTAACACTTAGACAAATATATTAGTACACAAAACCAATGTACTAAGGCTTAGAAACATACCTTAACTTCATGATTTGCACCTTGTTCATCCATGTACATAAATTCACGATTAAACACATGTGTTGGCACTCAATCACCAAAATACTTAGAAATGGCCCAAGGGCACATTTCCCTTTCAATCTCCCCCTTTTTGGTGATTTATGCCAACACAACATAAAGCAACTAGAACAAGTGCAAACTCACTTCAAATAAAACTTAAATTTATTTTGAATCAATTTTGGCATATATGGATCATCCTTTGCCACCACTTGGTTTGTTTTTGCAAATCAAACTCAAATCTCTATCTCTAAGTTAAACACACATGTTGAAGCAAAAAGAGAGTCATTCCAAAAGAGATTGATCAAAGATTTCAAAAACTCCCCCTTTTTCCCATAATTGCTACTTCTCCCCACAAGAAGCAAAAAGAGACAATAAAAAGGTTTTGACAAACCAAAAACTCTACTCTACTATTTTCAAATTTCACAAGTGGTAGCTGATCCATTTATTGCTTTGGCCTTTATTTTCTCCCCCTTTGGCATCAAGCACCAAAACGGGATAAATCTTGGCCCTTTAACCCCATTGCCTCACAAAAATCTTCAATTAAGAGCAAATGGCAATAAGAGTTCATGAGATGAACTTGGAATAAGTTACCCCTCATCGGAGTGCAGTGGAAGTCTTTCATGGTCCAAGTCCACTTTTTCCCTTTTAATGCTCTTTTGAGACTAAATCAAACAAACTCAAGCATATGGTTAGTCTCAAGGGATCAAGTTGTAACACATCTCCCCCTAAACATGTGCATCACTTTGCAACGGACTTGTGAGGTCCAGGGAGTGTTTGTACAACTTGAGCACCATAATAAGCAACAAAATGCAGAATGAACATGATCAAGAGCATGAATACATGTATGCTACAATTCAATCCAAGTTCCGCGAATCTAAGACATTTAGCTCACTACGCAACCTGCAAAAGGTCTTCTCATCTAGAGGCTTGGTGAAGATATCGGCTAGCTGGTTCTCGGTGCTAACATAAAACACTTCGATATCTCCCTTTTGCTGGTGGTCTCTCAAAAAGTGATGCCGGATGTCTATGTGCTTTGTGCGGCTGTGCTCAACAGGATTTTCCGCTATTCGGATAGCACTCTCATTATCACATAGGAGTGGGACTTTGCTCAGATTGTAGCCAAAGTCCCTGAGGGTTTGCCTCATCCAAAGTAGTTGCGCGCAACACTGACCTGCGGCAACGTACTCGGCCTCAGCGGTGGATAGGGCAACGGAGGTTTGTTTCTTAGAGTTCCATGACACCAGGGACCTTCCTAAGAATTGGCACGTCCCTGATGTACTCTTCCTATCGACCTTACATCCAGCATAGTCGGAATCTGAGTACCCAATCAAGTCAAAGTTAGACCCTTTTGGATACCAGATCCCGAAGCAAGGCGTAGCGACTAAATATCTAAGAATTCGCTTCACCGCCACCAAGTGACACTCCTTAGGATCGGATTGAAATCTAGCACACATGCATACGCTAAGCATAATATCCGGTCTACTAGCACATAAATAAAGTAAAGACCCTATCATTGACCGGTATGCTTTTTGATCAACGGACTTACCTCCTTTGTTGAGGTCGGTGTGTCCGTCGGTTCCCATCGGCGTCTTTGCGGGCTTGGCGTCCTTCATCCCAAACCTCTTTAGCAGATCTTGCGTGTACTTCGTTTGGGAGATGAAGGTGCCGTCCTTGAGTTGCTTCACTTGGAACCCAAGGAAGTAGTTCAACTCGCCCATCATCGACATCTCGAATTTCTGCGTCATCACCCTGCTAAACTCTTCACAAGACTTTTGATTAGTAGAACCAAATATTATGTCATCGACATAAATTTGGCACACAAACAAATCACCATCACAAGTCTTAGTGAAAAGAGTTGGATCGGCTTTCCCAACCTTGAAAGCATTAGCAATTAAGAAATCTCTAAGGCATTCATACCATGCTCTTGGGGCTTGTTTAAGTCCATAGAGCGCCTTAGAGAGCTTACACACGTGGTCGGGGTACCGTTCATCCTCGAAGCCAGGGGGTTGCTCCACGTACACCTCCTCCTTTATTGGCCCGTTGAGGAAAGCGCTCTTCACATCCATTTGGTACAACCTGAAAGAATGGTGAGCGGCATATGCTAGCAAGATACGAATGGACTCTAGCCTAGCCACAGGAGCAAAAGTCTCCTCAAAGTCCAAACCTGCGACTTGGGCATAACCTTTTGCCACAAGTCGAGCCTTGTTCCTTGTCACCACTCCGTGCTCGTCTTGTTTGTTGCGGAACACCCACTTGGTTCCCACAACATTTTGCTTGGGACGAGGCACCAGCGTCCAAACTTCATTGCGCTTGAAGTTGTTAAGTTCCTCCTGCATGGCCAACACCCAATCCGGATCTAGCAAGGCCTCCTCTACCCTGAAAGGCTCAATAGAGGAGACAAAAGAGTAATGTTCACAAAAATTAACTAGTCGAGACCGAGTAGTTACTCCCTTGCTAATGTCACCCAGAATTTGGTCGACGGGATGATCCCTTTGAATCATCGCTCGAACTTGGGTTGGAGGTGCCGGTTGCGCTTCTTCCTCCATTACATGATCATCTTGTGCTCCCCCTTGATCACACGCCTCCTTTTGATGAACCTGTTCATCGTCTTGAGTTGGGGGATGCACCGTCGTTGAGGAAGAAGGTTGATCTCGTTCATCTTGTTCCTGTGGCCGAACGTCTCCAATCGCCATGGTTCGTATAGCGGCCGTTGGAACGTCTTCTTCATCTACATCATCACAATCAACAACTTGCTCTCTTGGAGAGCCATTAGTCTCATCAAATACAACGTCGCTAGAGACTTCAACCAAACCCGATGATTTGTTGAAGACCCTATACGCCTTTGTATTTGAATCATAACCTAATAAAAACCCTTCTACAGCTTTGGGAGCAAATTTAGAATTTCTACCCTTTTTCACTAGAATGTAGCACTTGCTCCCAAATACACGAAAGTACGATACATTGGGTTTGTTACCGGTTAGTAGCTCATACGAAGTCTTCTTGAGGAGTCGATGAAGATAGACCCTGTTGATGGCGTGGCAAGCCGTGTTCACGGCTTCCGACCAAAAGCACTCGGGGGTCTTGAACTCTCCAAGCATCGTCCTCGCCATATCGATTAGCGTCCTGTTCTTCCTCTCTACCACACCATTTTGCTGTGGTGTGTAGGGAGCGGAGAACTCGTGCTTGATCCCTTCCTCCTCAAGAAACTCCTCCACTTGAAGGTTCTTGAACTCGGACCCGTTGTCGCTCCTTATCTTCTTCACCTTGAGCTCAAACTCATTTTGAGCTCTCCTGAGTAAGCGCTTGAGGGTCCCTTGGGTTTCAGACTTATCCTGCAAAAAGAACACCCAAGTGAAGCGGGAAAAGTCATCACAAATAACTAAACCATACTTACTTCCTCCTATGCTTAGATAGGCGACGGGTCCGAAGAGGTCCATATGCAGCAGCTCCAGAGGTCTTGATGTGGTCATCACATTCTTGCTGTGATGTGCTCCTCCCACTTGTTTTCCTGCCTGACAAGCTGCACAAGGTCTATCTTTTTCGAAATAAACATTTGTTAGACCTATCACGTGTTCTCCCTTTAGAAGCTTGTGGAGGTTCTTCATCCCCACATGTGCTAAGCGTCGATGCCATAGCCAGCCCATGCAAGTCTTAGCCATTAAGCATGCATCTAGACCGGCTTCTTCTTTTGCAAAATCTACTAAGTAAAGCTTGCCGTCTAGTACACCCTTAAAAGCTAGTGAACCATCACATCTTCTAAAGACAGACACATCTACATTAGTAAAAAGGCAATTATATCCCATGTTGCATAGTTGGCTAACGGATAGCAAATTGTAACCTAGAGACTCAACTAAAAACACATTTGAAATTGAGTGCTCGTTAGAAATTGCAATTTTACCTAACCCTTTTACCTTGCCTTGATTCCCATCACCGAATATAATTGAATCTTGGGAATCCTTATTTTTGACGTAGGAGGTGAACATCTTCTTCTCCCCCGTCATATGGTTTGTGCATCCGCTGTCGATAATCCAGCTTGAACCCCCGGATGCATAAACCTGCAAGGCAAATTTAGGCTTGGGTCTTAGGTACCCAACTCATGTTGGGTCCTGCAAGGTTAGCACAAATGTCCTTAGGGACCCAAATGCAAGTCCTGTCTCCCTTGCATTTTGCCCCTAACTTCCTAGCAACTATTTTCCTATCCTTTCTACAAATAGCAAAGGAAGTGTTTAAAGCACAATAAATTACAGAAGGTTCATTCACTACTTTCCTAGGAGCATGAATAACATTCTTTCTAGGTACATGAGCAATATTTCTCCTAGACATATGTACAACATTTCTTCTACCTATATCCCTATCATGCTTATAAGAAGAACTAGAAGCAAACATGGCATGAGAATCATAAACATGTGAATCAAAATCATTATAAGCATTTCTAGCATTTCTCCTATTATAATACATAAAAGCATGGTTCTTTTTAGCATTAATAGCCATAGGGGCCTTCCCTTTCTCCTTGACGAAGATGGGAGCCTTATGGCTTGTTAAGTTCTTGGCCTCTCTCTTGAAGCCAAGACCATCCTTAATTGAGGGGTGTCTACCAACCGTGTAGGCATCCCTTGCAAATTTTATTTTATTAACTTCATTCTTGCTAGTCTTAAGTTGGGCATTAAGACTAGCCAATTCCTCATTTAATTTGGAAATTAAAACTAGGTGTTCACTACAGGCATCAATATCGAAATCCTTACATCTAGTGCAAATCTTAACATGTTCTACACACGAATTGGATTTATTTGCTACTTCTAATTTAGCATTTAAATCATTGTTAACACCTTGTAAAGTAGAAATGGTTTCATGACAAGCAGATAGTTCACTAGAAAGCATTTCATTTCTTTTAATTTCTAAAGCATATGATTTTTGTGCCTCTACAAATTTATCATGTTCATCATACAATAAATCCTCTTGCTTTTCTAAAAGCCTATCCTTTTCATTCAATGCATCAATCAATTCATTGATTTTATCTATCTTAGATCTATCTAAGCCCTTGAACAAGCATGAATAATCTATGTCATCATCATCACTAGACTCACTATCACTAGAAGAAGCATAAGTGGAGTCTTGAGTACTCACCTTCTTCTCCCTTGCCATAAGGCAAGTGAGACGCTCGTTTGGGAAGAGAGCCGATTTGTTGAAGGCAGTGGCGGCGAGTCCTTCGTTGTCGGAGTCGGAGGAGGAGCAATCCGAGTCCCACTCCTTTCCTAGATGCGCCTCGCCCTTTGCCTTCTTGTATTGCTTCTTCTTCTCTCTTTTGTTCCCCTTTTCCTGGTCACTTTCATTATCGGGACAGTTAGCGATAAAATGACCAAGCTTACCGCATTTGAAGCATGAGCGCTTCCCCTTGGTCTTGGTCTTGCTTGGCTGCCCCTTGCGACCATTTAGCGTTGTCTTGAATCGCTTGATGATGAGAGCCATCTCTTCATCATTGAGTCCGGCCGCCTCAATCTGTGCCACCTTGCTGGGTAGCGCCTCCTTGCTTCGTGTTGCCTTGAGAGCAAGGGGTTGCGGCTCGTTGATCGGACCGTTCAACGCTTCGTCGACGTATCTTGCCTCCTTGATCATCATCCGCCCGCTTACGAATTTTCCAAGCACTTCCTCGGGCGTCATCATCGTGTACCTGGGATTCTCACGAATATTGTTCACGAGATGAGGATCAAGTACGGTAAAGGACCTGAGCATTAGGCGGACGACGTCGTGGTCCGTCCATCGCGTGCTCCCGTAGCTTCTTATCTTGTTGATAAGGGTCTTGAGCCGGTTGTACGTTTGCGTTGGCTCCTCGCCCCTTATCATTGCGAACCGTCCAAGCTCTCCCTCCACCAACTCCATCTTGGTGAGCAAGGTGACGTCGTTCCCCTCATGAGAAATCTTGAGGGTGTCCCAGATTTGCTTGGCGTTGTCCAAGCCGCTCACTTTATGGTATTCATCCCTGCACAAGGAAGCTAGAAGAACAGTAGTAGCTTGTGCATTCTTATGAATTTGTTCATTAATGAACATGGGACTATCCGAACTATCAAAGTGCATTCCACTCTCTACAATCTCCCATATACTTGGATGGAGAGAGAATAGGTGACTACGCATTTTGTGGCTCCAAAATCCGTAGTCCTCTCCATCAAAGTGTGGGGGCTTGCCGAGTGGAATGGAGAGCAAATGTGAATGTGAACTTTGCGGAATACGAGAGTAATCAAAAGAAAAGTTCGGATTAACCGGTTTCCTTTTCTCGTAGTCGTTGTGGTCCTCGTCCTTTTGGGAAGAAGTAGACTCGTCGCTGTCGTAGTAGACGATCTCCTTGATGCGCCTTGTCTTCTTCTTCTTCCCTTCCTTCCGTCTTTGGCCCGAGCCGGAGTCGGTAGGCTTATCGTCCTTCGGCTCGTTGACGAAGGATTCCTTCTCTTTGTCATTGATCACAATACCCTTCCCCTTAGGATCCATCTCTTCGGGCGGTTAGTCCCTTTGTGAAGAGAACGGCTCTGATACCAATTGAGAGCACCTAGAGGGGGGGGGGGGGGTGAATAGGTGATCCTGTAAAAACTTCAAACTTAAGCCACAAACTTGTTAAGTGTTAGTACGATTATTGCCAAGTGGCTAATGTGAAGTCTCAACAAAACACAATACCACAAAAGATCAAGACAGAGGTGACACAGTGGTTTATCCCGTGGTTCGGCCAAGACCAACGCTTGCCTACTCCACGTTGTGGCGTCCCAACGGACGAGGGTTGCAATCAACCCCTCTCAAGCGGTCCAAAGACCCACTTGAATACCACGGTGTTTTGTTTTCCTTTCACTATCCCGTTTGCAAGGAATCTCCACAAATTGGAGTCTCTTGCCCTTACAAGTATATGATCACAAAGAAACACAGAGTAAGGGAGGGAAGCAACACACACAAATCCACAGAGAAACTTGCACACACACGGCCAAGAATCGAGCTCACAAGAGTATCACACAGTTCTCACTAGAACAGAGCTCGAAACACTTAGAATGACAACAGAATGCGCAAAGATTGCTTGTGGGTGCTCAGGAATGCTCAAAGGTTGCTTGTGTGTCTCCTCCATGCGCCTAGGGGCTCCTTTTATAGCCCCAAGGCAGCTAGGAGCCGTTGAGAGCAAAACCGGAAGGCCATCCTTGCCTTCTGTCGTCGGGGGCACCGGACAGTCCGGTGCACACCGGACAGTGTCCGGTGCCCGATTTGTTTCCTTAACTGGCGCTGCCGACCGTTGCAGACCGTTGCAGATCTGGGAGCCGTTGGCGCACCGGACAGTCCGGTGCACACCGGACAGTCCGGTGCCGTCTTCCGACCGTTGGCTCCGCCACGTGTCCCGCGCGGATTGCGCGGCCGACCGTTGGCCCCGGCCGACCGTTGGCTCACCGGACAGTCCGGTGCACACCGGACAGTCCGGTGAATTTTAGCCGTACGCCGTCGGCCAATTTCCCGAGAGCGGCCAGTTCGCGCCGAGTCGGCCTGGCGCACCGGACACTGTCCGGTGCACACCGGACAGTCCGGTGCTCCAGACCGAGCTGGGTCTTGGCAGCACACAGCCAAGTCTTTTCTCCTCTTTTCTTTTCTTCTTCTTTCTGTTTCTAACACTTAGACAAATATATTAGTACACAAAACCAATGTACTAAGGCTTAGAAACATACCTTAACTTCATGATTTGCACCTTGTTCATCCATGTACATAAATTCACGATTAAACACATGTGTTGGCACTCAATCACCAAAATACTTAGAAATGGCCCAAGGGCACATTTCCCTTTCAGCTCTCCCCCCTCCTCCTTGCGGAAAGGCGACGCAGGGGCGTATGCGAAAAAGCCGAGTCTATCCCTAATCGCCCTCTTGCCCTATGCAGAGGCTCGGGGGCTGCTCTCGCAAACCCGGCTCCGGCCAAACCGTTGACAGCGTCAACATACCAGCCCGAGAACTTGGGCCCCGACCGTACACCCGGGCTACGGCCAGCTCGCATGAGGGAACAACCAGACCAGCCGAAGCATTACGCAAGGCATTAAGACCTCAAAGGAGTGAAACCACTCCTCCGAGGCCTCGGGGGCTACACTCGGCGGGTGCGCTCGCGCGCACCCACCGGAACAAAATGCAACCGAGAAAGGCTGGTCCCCTTGCAAAAAAGTGCGACGAAAGCCTCCAAGCGAGTGCTAACACTCCCTTCGAGGCTCGGGGGCTACTGTCGGGGACCATAATTAGGGGTACCCTCAAGACTCCTAATTCTCAGCTGGTAACCCCCATCAGCATAAAGCTGCAAAGGCCTGATGGGTGCGATTAAGTCAGGGATCAGTCCATTCGAGCGACTCGATCACGCCTCGCCCGAGCCTAGCCTCGGACAAGGGCAGCCGACCCCGGAGGATTTCCGTCTCGCCCGAGGCCCCCTCCAACGGCGGACACATCTTCGGCTCGCCCGAGGCCCTGCCTTCGCTAAGAAACAACCCTGACTGAATCGCCGCACCGACCGACCAAGTCGCAGGAGCATTTAACGCAAAGGAAGCTCCGCCCGACCCAGGGCTTGGACTCGGGCTCAGCCCCGGAAGACGGCGAACTCCGCTCTGCCCGACCCAGGGCTCGGACTCGGGCTCAGCCCCGGAAGACGGCGAACTCCGCTCCGCCCGACCCAGGGCTCGGACTCGGGCTAAGACCCGGAAGACGGCGAACTCCGCTCCGCCCGACCCAGGGCTCGGACTCGGGCTAAGACCCGGAAGACGGCGAACTCCGCTCTGCCCGACCCAGGGCTCGGACTTGGGCTAAGACCCGGAAGACGGCGAACTCCGCTCCTCCCGACCCAGGGCTCGGACTCGGGCTAAGACCCAAAAGACGGCGAACTCCGCTCCGCCCGACCCAGGGCTCGGACTCGGGCTCAGCCCCAGAAGACGACGAACTCCGCTTCGCCCGACCCTAGGGCTCGGACACCGCCCTGGCCTCTGCCGACGACCTCCGCCTCGCCCGACCCAGGGGCTCGGACTCGGCCTCGGCCATGAAGGACAGACTCGACCTCGGCTTCAGAGGAGCCTCCACGTCGCCCAACCTAGGGCGCAGGCCAGCCACGTCAACAGGAAGCGCCATCATCACCCTACCCCGAGCTGACTCGGGCCGCAGAGAACAAGACCGGTGTCCCATCTGGCTGTCTCCACCAGATAGGCAATGATGGCGCCCCGCATGCCCTGTGACGACGGCGGCTCTCAGCTCTCTTACGGAAGCAGGAGGACGTCAGCAAGGACACAACCGCTCCGACAGCTGTCCCTCCGCCAGGCTGCACCGCTCCTCCGACGGCCACGACATCACACTAGTTGGGTTCCAAGATCTCTCCGGCTGCCACATTGGCATGTACTCAGGGCACTAGCTCTCCCTCGCTAGACACGTAGCACTCTGCTACACCCCCATTGTACACCTGGATCCTCTCCTTGCATCTATAAAAGGAAGGACCAGGGCCCTCTTAGAGAAGGTTGGCCGCGCGGGACGAGGACGGGACAGGCGCTCTCTTGGGGCCGCTCGCTTCCCTCACCCGCGTGGACGCTTGTAACCCCCTACTGCAAGCGCACCCGACCTGGGCGCGGGACGAACACGAAGGCCGCGGGATTCCCACCTCTCTCACGCCGGTCTCCGGCCGCCTCGCTCCTTTCCCCCCTTCGCGCTCGCCCACGCGCTCGACCCATCTGGGCTGGGACACGCGACACTCACTCGTCGGCCTGAGGGACCCCCCGGTCTCGAAACGCCGACAATAATAACAGAGTGTATAGAGATAAATGTCATAAAACATCAGAGTATTTATTACATAGCGGAAGACTTATTACAAAATAAAAGAACAAATATAAAACGAACTAAGGATCGTCGGCGCCAATGTCAACTGAGAAACGCCACCTAGATCAGATCGAACTCCTCGCCTTGTGGCTCCTCCTGAACCACCCGTTCTTCTCCTGTGGGGGGTGTGAGACAGCAAGGGTGAGCTCACACATGATCATAGCTCAACAAGTTGTGGGGAATCAGTGGGCATGAACTCACAAAGGTGGGAGTTCATGTGATGTGTAAGGCTAATCAATAACAGGGGTTAAAGCTGAACATTGCTTTTAATTAGTTGGTCAAAATTTTATTAGCAGTTACTAAGTGTAAGTAAATACCAAACCTTAAATAAAAGTAATAGAACAAAGTTAATAATAAACCCATGCGATGCATATGACAAAATTGAATTTAAGTTCCATAATTTAATCATCAGAGAGTCCTGAGCTGCTCATGACCGTGAGCTCGGCTAGTATAATAGTTTTACACTCTGCAGAGGTTGTACCCTTTACCCACAAGTCATGTTACCCATCTGCCAAGGGGTCACGACTCCCATACACCTCTACCTAGGAAGCGCGACAGGGCAACACTACGAGGCCTTTACAAAGTTCCACTAGCTTCCGAAAACCCGCTACAGTTTATGGGAATAGCACTTGCAAGAATCCCCCGTCTGACCGCCATCGCAGCTAAATCAACCCGAGAACCTCCTTGCATGCAACTCCCCTACTGCCCTTGCCCCTTTCGGGTAAGGTAGTCTTCCACTAGCTTTCCTAATTAGTCAGCCAAGGGCGTCCCATTAAACCCTTGTGGTGGCACATGTTACTCAAGTTAAGCTCTATGTTCCAATTAACATTAATGATCTTAACATGAACATAAATAGAATAACAAAAGAATTGGAACATAGATACAATAAATGATTATCCCAAAACTATGTAAAGCAATAGCAAACTACCCAAGTGATTCAGGGGTAAACAAGGTAATGAGATAAACAGTCTAGGGTAACCTATTGGGTCCCATCAAAATTAACCTATGCATGAATAAATAATATTAAAGAACATTATTGGGTAAAAAGTGGTCAAGGGCACAACTTGCCTTCAATGAGCTCCTGCTCAACTACTTCAACCTGCTGCTCACCAGGATCCTCGGTCACGGGCTCTTCTACTCGCCACAATTCAAACAAGCACAATATATAGGAAAAATTAACATCACACCAAACATGTAAACAAAATACACAGTAATAATCTACACATTAAAATAAAATCCTAGGAACAGGAATCATATTTTTTGGAGTTATAGATTTTAAGTTATGAATTTCCAAGTTTTCTGTGCTTAAATTAGGATTAAGTGAGAAATTATTTTTCTTACTATTTTCATGACAAAACAGAGGCTCTAAGTGCTAGAGAATAAAATTACAAAATTTTAGAAACTGGAATGGAGTGATTTGGATTAAAAATGAATTTTCTATGAATTTTATAAGTTCTAGCCATTATTTATACCTTAAAATCAATTTCTATATTTAATTATTGAATTTCCTGGGTCTCTGGATTTCGCATCAATTGCTGCAAAGTGCAGGGGCTATGGCGCAATTAAACCTAAGACTCAGAGAACTGTGCACTGGACGGCGGGTTATAATTTATAATTCCAGAGGGGCTCTTATGCATATCATGCTAGCCGAAAGGGTATGGAACGCTATGCACCGCCCGATCTAGATCCTAGGGCGCAGATTCATCCGATCAAGGGGTGCGCGCAGATCTATTCATAGTCGTCCATCAAAGATCGAACCGCTCTGGTTCGTCCACTACCTCCCACCTCGCTGGACGCCGGCGAGAGCCCCGATCCGCGGCGGACGCCATGCCCAGGGATGCATGTGCCCCCCCGATGCATGACTACGTGAGACGATAGGTGCTAATCAAAGCTGTGGCAATGGCAGCTCCAGAGAGGGAGTTCTCACCTGCGACGATGACCGCATGGAGCCAGGTCACGGCAAGGCGCGGCTTTGCGGCGGGGATGAACTTCGGTGCGCAATTAGTCGCACGCAAGGCGACGACAAGCACCCGCGATACTCCAATCGACCTTAACGACCCCCAGCGACGGCCAACAGCGCTTCAGCGGAGCTGATTCGCCGACGACCCGAGGAAAGACTGGCGGCGGACTTACGCTATACCCCTCTGGCGACGACGATTTTTGTTACAGAGAAAAGGATTCTGCGCGAGAGGGTAGCGGAGGGGAGGAGGTTGCGGCACGATCCTTTTATATGCGCGCGGCGCCGAGTACTGGTTCAACGCGTAGGGCGCGAGGATCGCGATGGCTCCCGCAGAGTGCGGCATGTGGTTGAAGACGAGCGACCTGACACCCTTGCCCCACTCCACAGCGGCATAGGGCGCGCGAGCGAGGCACTATTCTATGGGGCCACGTTGTCGGCGCAGTCGCGCGGAGGCAAGGCCAGTGCTACGCGCGCGCGGGTGGCGTTCGGTTTGGGCCGATTTGCTCGTGTGCAGCCCAGGTAAGGTTCCTTTCTCCTTTTTTTCATTTTCTTTTCTCCCTCTTCAAATTCAATTTGTATTCAGATTTGATTCAAACCTTTGTGGCCCTTCATTACAATTTTATATTGTGAAATTAGAGTTACTAAATCTGGAGATATTTAATCATTTATTCATTCATACCCTTTTATCTTTTTCTTCTCTCCATATTTCCAGAATTTCTTTTAGATGTCATATTCCACTTTTGGACTTTAATATATTTCTCATTATGTTATTTTTATTTGTCACATAAAATGCACACCAAAAAGGAAACTCAGCATGATGCAATGATTTATCTTTGGGTATTTCTTGTTAATTATGTATTTGTGTAAGTAATGTGTTCACATGAAATGATAAACATGGGTAACACATATAGATATAGAGTAATATACTTCTTTTTTTATCCTTTCATACAAAGTGGGTGTTACAAATCCTACCCCCCTTAAAAAGAATCTCGTCCTCGAGATTTAGGAGGAACGAGGGAAAAGATGGGGAAAATCTATGGGAAGCTCTTCTTCTCTCTTCCACGTAGCTTCATCTTCTTCGTGGTGACTCCATTGTACTTTGCACATCTTTATCACCTTATTTCTCGTCACTCTAGTCAAAGTGTCAAGAATCTTGATTGGATACTCCGTGTAAGTCAAATCACCCTGGACACTGAGCTCTTTCATTGGTAACTGTTCCTTAGGGACACGGAGACATTTCTTCAACTGAGATACGTGGAACACATTATGCACATCTGATAGACTAGCAGGTAACTCAAGTTGGTATGCCATCTCTCCAACTCTCCTAAAGATCAAGAATGGTCCAATATAGCGAGGGGACAATTTGCCCTTAACTTTGAATCTCCTCATTCCACGAAGTGGTGACACCTTAAGGTACACATAATCTCCTTCTTCAAATTCCAGTGGCCTCCTTCTATTATCAGCATAGCTCTTTTGCCTGGTTTGAGCCACCCTCAAATTCTCTCGAATTATACGGACTTGTTCTTCTGCTTCTTGAATCAGTTCAGGCCCAAAGAACTGCCTTTCTCCAGTCTGATCCCAATACAAAGGAGTCCTGCACTTCCTCCCATATAAAGCCTCAAAAGGTGATATTTTCAGACTAGCCTGATAGCGATTGTTATATGAAAACTCAGCATATGGTAGACTTTTATCCCAACTTCCTCCATGCTAAAGGGCACATGCTCTCAACATATCTTCCAATACTTGATTAGTCCTTTCAGTCTGTCCATCAGTCTGAGGGTGATAAGTCGTACTGAAATTCAACTTCGTGCTCATGTTCTCATGAAAGCTTCTCCAAAATCTTGAGGTAAACTGTGAACCTCGATCAGACACGATCTTCTTTGGTACTCCATGTAAACACAAAATCCGAGCCATATACAACTCTGCTAGTTGAGAACCTTTATAAGTAGTCCTGACAGGAATAAAGTGAACCACTTTAATCAATCTATCCACAATCACCCATATAGCATCATATCCTTTCTGGGTGCGAGGCAATCCAGTAATAAAATCCATACCAATCTCTTCCCACTTCCACTCGGGTATCTTCAGTGGGTGCAGTAGTCCAGCTGGCCTCTGGTGTTCAGCCTTAACTCTTTGACATACATCGCACATAGCCACATGTGCAGCCACATCTCTTTTTAATCCATACCACCAATACTTCCACTTCAAATCCTGATACATCTTGGTGCTACCAGGATGAATAGAATAATCTGAATCATGGGCCTCCTTCAATATAGTCTCACGAAGGCTTTCAATATCAGGAACACACATCCTGTCCTTGAACCATACAGTGCCTTGCTCATCTTCCGTGAATTCCGTACCTCGACCTTCAGTAATCAGATCCTTAATATCTTTTATTTTAGCATCATCAAGTTGACCTTTGCGGATTTCTTGCTCCAAAGTAAGTTCCACATCAATAGTAACTCCTTCAGTATGAGCAACTATCCCCAGGTTAAGTCTCCTGAAATCCTCAACAATCTCATCGGGTAGCTGGGCAACAATAGCTGAATGAACATGCTCCTTTTGACTCAAGGCATCTGCAACCAAATTCGCCTTGCCCGGGTGATAGTGAATCTCCAAATCATAATCCTTAATAAGCTCCAACCAACGGCGTTACCTAAGGTTGAGATCCTTCTGAGTGAATATATACTTCAGACTCTTATGATCCGTGTACACTTGGCACTTGGTCCCCATGATATAATGTCTCCAAATCTTAAGCGCATGCACAACGGCTGCCAGTTCTAAGTCATGTGTGGGGTAGTTCAATTCATGTTTCCGTAACTGACGAGACGCATAGGCGATCACATGTCCTTCTTGCATGAGCACACATCCTAAGCCTTGGCCACATGCATCACAATAAATATCAAATCCTTTCTGTAGGTCTGGCATAACCAATACTGGTGGCGACATTAAGCTCTTCTTCAATTGATCAAAGTTGTCTTGGCACTTCTCGTCCCACTTAAATTCTCTTCCTTTCTCCAAAAGCGAAGTCATGGGTTTAGCAATCTTAGAAAATCCTTCAATAAATCTTCGATAATATCCTGCTAATCCCAAGAAACTTCGAATATTAGTGACTGTAGTGGGTACTCTCCACTCCATTATCTCCTTAACTTTAGCAGGATCCATTGAAATTCCTCCATTAGAAATAATATGACCAAGAAATGGCACCTCACCAATCCAAAATTCGCACTTGCTGAACTTGGCGTATAGCTGGTTATCTCGTAGCTTCTGTAGCACCAACCTTAGATGTTCCTCATGATCACTATCACTCTTGGAATAAATAAGGATATCGTCGATGAACACCACGACGAATCTGTCCAAATACTCCATAAACACCTTGTTCATCAAATTCATAAAATAAGTTGGTGCATTGGTTAATCCAAACTACATAACAGTGAACTCATATAATCCATATCGAGTCGAGAATGCTGTCTTGGGAATATCCGATGGTCTAATCCTCATCTGTTGGTAACCCGATCGGAGATCAATCTTCGAAAATACCCTAGCACCTCTCATTTGATCAAATAAATCCTAAATACGGGGGCAACAAATACTTGTTCTTCACAGTAACATCATTAAGGGATCTATAATCCACACACATTCTTTGTGATCCATCCTTCTTCTGTACAAATAGAACCGGTGCTCCCCAAGGTGAGGAACTCGGACGAATGTACCTAGCCTCTTGTAACTCAGTTAACTGCTTCTTCAACTCCTTTAACTCTTCTACAGACATCCTGTATGGCTGTTTAGAAATAGGGGCAGTCCCAGGTAAGAGATCAATAACAAACTCAACTTCTCTATCAGGTGGTGTCGGCGTTTCGAGACCGGGGGGTCCCTGAGCCGACGAGTGAAGTGTCGCCGCGTGCCCCAGCCCAGATGGGTCGACGCGAGGCCGAGCGCGAAGGGGGAAAGCGAGGAGGCCGGAGATGGGTCGTGAGAGAGGTGGAAATCTCGCGGCCTTCGTGTTCGTCCCGCGCCCAGGTCGGGTGCGCTTGCAGTAGGGGGTTACAAGCGTCCACACGGGGGAAGGAGCGAGCGGCCTCACGCGAGCGCCCGTCTCGTCCTCGTCCCCGCGCGGTCGACCCTCTCTAAGAGGGCCCTGGCCCTTCCTTTTATAGGCGCAAGGAGAGGGTCCAGGTGTACAATGGGGGTGTAGCAGAGTGCTACGTGTCTAGCGGAGGAGAGCTAGCGCCCTAAGTACACGCCATCGTGGCGGCCGGAGAGATCTTGGCACCCGGTTTGTGTGATGTCGTGGCCGTCGGAGGAGTGCTGGAGCCTGGCGGAGGGACAGCTGTCGGGGCCGTTGAGTCCTTGCTGACGTCCTCTTGCTTTCGTAAGGGGGCCGAGAGCCGCCATCGTCAGGGAACGTGCGGGGCGCCATCATTGCCTATCTAGCGGAGCGAGCCAGATGGGACGCCAGTCTTGTTCCCCGTAGCCTGAGTCAGCTTGGAGTACGGTAGTGATGGCGCCTCCTGTTGACGTGGCCGGTCCGCGCCCTAGGTTGGGCGATGTGGAGGCTTCTCCGAGGTCGAGGTCGAGTCCGTCTTCCATGGCCGAGGCCGAGTCCGAGCCTCTGGGTCGGGCGAGGCGGAGGCCGTTGGCTGAGGCCAGGGCGGAATTTGAGTCCCGGGGTCGGGCGAAGCGGAGTTCGTCGTCTTCTGGGGCTGAGCTCAAGTCCGAGCCCTAGGTCGGGCGGAGCGGAGTTCGCCGTCTTCCGGGGCCTTGCCCAAGTCCGAGCCCTGGGTCGGGCGGAGCGGAGTTCGCCGTCTTCCGGGGCCTTGCCCGAGTCCGAGCCCTGGGTCGGGCGGTGCGGAGTTCGCCGTCTTCCGGGGCTTTGCCCGAGTCCGAGCCCTGGGTCGGACGGTGCGGAGTTCCCTATGGTGCGTGCGGCCGAGCCTGACCGCCTGTCAGCCTCACTCCGTCAAGTGGCACCGCAGTCGGAGCGGCGCAGGCGGCGCTGTCTTTCTGACAGACCGGTCAGTGGAGCGGCGAAGTGACGGCAGTCACTTCGGCTCTATCAGTTGAGAGGCGCGCGTCAGGATAAAGGTGCCAGGCCACCTTTGCATTAAATGCTCCTGCGATTTGGTCGAGGTTGCTTCTTGGCGAAGACAGGGCCTCGGGCGAGCCGGGAACGTGTTCGCCGCTGGAGGGGGGCCTCGGGCGAGGCGAAGATCCTCCGGGGTCGGCTGCCCTTGTCCGAGGCTAGGCTCGGGCCAGGCGTGATCGAGTCCCTCGAATGGACTGATCCCTGACTTGATTGCACCCATCAGGCCTTTGCAGCTTTACGCTGATGGGGGTTACCAGCTGAGAATTAGGAGCCTTGAGGATACCCCTAATTATGGTCCCCGACAGTAGCCCCCGAGCCTCGAAGGGAGTGCTAGCACTCGCTTGGAGGCTTTCGTCGCACTTTTTTGCAAGGGGACCAGCCTTTCTCGGTTGCGTTTTGTTCCGGTGGGTGCGCGCGAGCGCACCCACCGGGTGTAGCCCCCGAGGCCTCGGAGGAGTGGTTTGACTCCTCTGAGGTCTTAATGCCTCGCGCAATGCTTCGGCTGGTCTGGTCGTTCCCTCATGCGAGCTGGCCGTAGCCCGGGTGTACGGTCGGGTCCCAAGTTCTCGGGCTGATATGTTGACGCTGTCAACGGTTTGGCCGGAGCCGGGTTCGCGAGAGCAACCCCCGAGCCTCTGCACAGGGCGAGAGGGCGATCAGGGACAGACTCGACTTTTTTTATATACGCCCCTGCGTCGCCTTTCCGCAAGGAGGAGGAGGGGGAGAGCGCCATGTTGCCCTCGGTGGGCGCCGAACATGGTGTCTCCGGTGAGCTGCAAGCGGGTGATCCGAGCGGACGTCCGTGCCCCATTCGTTAGGGGTCGGCTAGGGGCCCAGAGGCGCGCCCAAAAGTACCTGCGGGTGATCTGCCGGACCCGTTCCCCTGGTGACGGGGTCCGAGGGCTCGATGCCTCCCTCTGATGGGATTCCGTTACAAGATCGTTCCCGCTGGTCTCGGAAATGTCCTAGGGTACCTCGGGAGCGCAGCCTGAGGCTTGGTTATGTATCGAACGTACCCATGGTCATCCCTCGCTCTGCGTCTGAGGCGGCTGTGAACCCTTCGGGGGCCAGCCTTCGAACCCCTGATCAGTAGTGGGCGCGGAGCCCGAGTAGCCTGAGGCGGCCGTTGAACCCTTCCGAGGGGCCGGCCTTTGAACCTCTGACCAGTAGTGGGTACGGAGCCCACGTGCTCTGAGGCGGCTGTTGAACCCTTCCGAGGGGCCAGCCTTCGAACCTCTGATCAGTAGGGAGGCTCGGAGCCTGGTTCCTTCACGGGGAAGGATCCTTTTCGGGGTATCCCCCTTTCCCGGTCCCTGTTGCAAGAGAGAGAAAGAGGAAAAAAAGGAAAGGGATACGAAATTGAACGACGCGGCGTACCTTTTTTTTGACGCGGTCATTATGGCGAAGGCGAAGCGTCGCTCGTTTCTCCTGCCAGAGGCGCCGCCCGTCCCACCGCGGAGTTAATGCGACGGGGCGAGCGGTTCGTGGGGCAACCGTTGCGCGTGCACGAGCCGTTCGAGGAACGGCTGTTTCGCTTCGTGTTTTTGAATCCCGCGGCCGGTCCGGACGGAACGTTGAACCGGTCTCGCCTTGGCCTTTATATACTCAGGGGAGGGTCTGGCGATGGTTCTTTGCTCCGCTTCCTGCTTCCCTCTTAGGTTTTCGCAACCCGAGAGACTTAGCCAGAGAAAAGGAAACCGCCCACCCTGTCCTTCGCGCCGCCACCCCTTCTGCTCGGTGAAGGCCGACCGGGTGACCATCATCTCCCCATGCGACCCATGGCCTTTCTCCACAGTGACGGCGGGCGATCTGGAGGATCTTGTTGCTGAGGGCTTGATGTAACACCCCTGGTGTTACTATAACTAAAACTTGAGCATGGCATCATGAGCATGGGCATTGCATATGTTTGACACACCTAGAGTGCATTCACTAGGCAAAAATTTCAAACAAGTTGTATTGTTTTAAAGTTTTACAAATAGGACCCTGGTTAAAGGACTTAACCCTAAATAGTGATTAAAGGGGTAAAACTTAACCTGAGTTGAGAAAACCTAAAAGCTTTAGGGTAAAAGTCATAAAATGACTCTAAGAACAAACTTGAATTCCTTTTATACCCCTGGGATACCAGAAACCCTAATTGGAACCCTGGGAAACCCTGAAACCAAACCCTAGGGACCTAAGTGTAAAATTAGTCCACTTTTGGGCTAAAGTGCAAAAACCAAGTCAAATAAGTGTTTTAAGTCAATTGGATCACAAATATGTGGATTTGAAGGCCAAACCCTAAGTTTTGGACTTAAATGCAATGGACCTCATTTGAGTTTTATTCTAAGTCTGAAAGTTAGTGAATGGGCTCAACTTTGGGGCTTTGTAACTTACAAAGTATTGGGTTTTTGCCCTAGGTCACCACATCAAAGTTGAAGACCAATTATAGGGGAACAACTTTGCTAAAGAGTATGAGATTAGCTATTATGAGAAATTTAGAGAAAAACCCAGTCCAAAACTGGCTGTCAGACTGCTTGAAGTTGAATTTCAGAGTTACAGTGCTATGGGGTGAACTTTGAGCTCGATTTTGATTTGGATCCAGTGCTCAAATGTGTTCAAGTCCTATAGTTGAATTGTAGCTGGTTTGTAACTCTACAACTTTGGTACAGAGTATTGACAAAGTTGCAGTGTAAAATTGGGAGAAAAACTGCTCTGAACTTGCTCTGTCAGGCTAACTGATGGGGTCTTCCCATGGTACAGTAACCCGAATAGATTTGATCGCCAGCGTGACAAACCTCCACCACCGGCGACCTCCACGCGTCAAAATTCGCGCCGCCGCCGCTGGATTCATGCACGGTGAGGGATGGATAACGCCGGGAAAAGGATGACTCATACGTGGCACCCTCTCCCGGGCCCAGCCGGAGTTACGCACCGGCGACCACCGTGACTCAGGGAGCTCTCGCCGCGCTGTCACACATGCCGTGATTTCCTCGCTGTGCCTCCTACCAACGTGTTATGCATGCGCTTGCGATGTTATCCGTGGCCGGAGGTCGACTGTTGGGTCGCCGTGGCTATAAATAGCACGGTGGTCCACGGCGAGGTGTTTTCCTCTCTACCAGCAAACCAATTGCAATCCAAAATTCGCCGTGTCTCCTCTTCCACTCTTCAAATTGGTTGTACACGGGGAATCAGTGGTTCATTACGGCCGTGTAGTCCCAATCCCATCTCCCAATTTCGCCCAGAGCCACCGCGACGCCTTCTTCCCCCAATTCCGTCCGCCGCACCGTGAAGAATAGCCCTCCCATGGCCAGCTCGTTCTAGTAAGTCGCCATTCAATTCGTGTATTGTTTTCGTGCCTCTGCATGCTTGTGAAGCTCTCGGTGGCGTCCGTTTGCTCAGTCCGGCCATGATGGTATGGGAACGTGAGCTCGACACCCCGGTTTCCGCCCTGAGCGTGGACAGAACACTTTCTTGGAGCGCCATCCAAAATCGAGGACCGTTCTTAGGTCACCTTAGGTCCGTAAAGCCTCTCCGACCGTTAGCTTGAACAATCATCGCCGGTCATGGCCGACATAGACCTTGTCCGTGACGAACAAACAGCGCGGCGTGGTCAGGGGCAATCGCGGGGAAGAAATAGAAACCGGAGGGTCTATCTGTGAAGTGTCAGCGACTCCTGGAAATAGTGTTTATGCTCATTTCAGATTAGCCAGAACCCCGAGGGCCTATCCGCAAAAATACCAGAGCGCGCGCGGGCGCGAGCGCGCTGTCCTCCCTGGAACTGGGCCGCTGGGCTGAATTCGGCCCAATACTGTTTAGAGTTTTTCCTTTTCTTTTTCAGTGGAACTTTAGAAATCTGTAGAAAATAATAGAAAAATGCTAAAATTGTGAAACCAATTTTCCTAGATTCCTTATTTTCCCTAGTATTTAATAAAAATAAACTCATGATTTTTAGATCAAATAGGGAATTTTAGGGTATTTAAAATAGCCTAAACCATTGATTCTGGATTTTTAGAGAATAAATGATAAGCCCAAAATTTCCCAAACTTTTTATGTGAGCTTTTCACATTATTTAGAAGCCATGGGTAGAGTTTGGTTTGATTTGGACCTTGTTTGATCACTAAACCCAAAACCACCCCCCCTGCTCCATGAACTCCTTTACTGACTCCGGAAACCCTAGGTTCTCGGAGTACCGTGAAGGAAAGTTGTACTCAAGACATAAATAATAAGTTTATGTTATCTTTGCATCCTCATGAGCATTCCATGACATCCATTCTTATGCATGTATATGGTTATATTAGAGCACGAAGAAGAAGAAGAAGTTTCTGAAGAGGGGATACCACCCACCTCTGATCCTCAAGCAGACAACTGCTTTTATTTCGATATTTGTGGATCCGAGCAGGACACACCTGATAACAAAGGCAAGCCCCGGTGCATTTGCCACCTTCCTTGATGTTTTTAAAATCTTTCTCACTTACTTGCTGCATTAGGTGATAGGAGTTGATTGATTAAACAATTCCTGCATTACCTTCCTTGATCTTGATTACCTCCTTGAAATCCTGTTTTTACAAAAAGGTTTTACTATGCTTAGTATTGCTTTAGAAAAAACAAAAGGATTTGTTTTACAAAAGATGTTTGGCAAAGTGGGAGGGATGTTTTCAAAAACAAAACTTGATGGTGGATCCATCATGGCCATGATGGGTCCAACATCGAAAAAGATGTACCTCTGTCAGGTACCAAGTTTTTGGGTTAAAAAGATTAAGCTGAGACCGGGCGGGTGACTTGCACGAGAAGAGAGTCTCGGTGTAGTGTCTCCGTCTGAGTCGCTTAAGGACCGTCTCGATGTAGGCTTGATGATCGAGGACCCTTTAACTGGTCACATGCCTCGTCATGGGTAAGCCTTGCCTCGGGCAGACTAAGGCCGGAATAAGATAACACGAAATGGGCGTGGAGCGGTGGCGAGAGTTGCGTGTACCCTCCGTGGCAAGAGGCTGGACGGTGGTGTATCTGTGCTCTCGGTTTGCGTGAACCTGATCCGGTCTTAAGAACCCCGGTGGCGGGTTGACATATGCAAGGGTTAAGTGCTACATATGTCATGTGATTGGAGATCCTCAGCTGAGTATAATCGATTCGGATCGCCGTACCTTCGCGGTTATGAAGACTTGGTCACTGCCCTACACGTAGCTTTCCACTAAAGATGATGGGTTTTTGTTAAGAAACTGGCTAGTGCAGGACCAGTGATTGAACTAGGGTAGACAGAACTCTAGTGCAGGTAATTGAACCTAACTTGCCAAATAAAATTGGATTTTTAAGGATCCACTTTAGTAAGCATTTCTGCAAAACAGAGTCTTTGATTATTGAGAAGCCTTACCTTGACTCCCATATAACCAGCATACCCTTGAGAGTCTTTTCCTTAGTCGGGTAAGACTTGCTGAGTAATTCCATACTCAGGGTTTATCCCTTTGTTGTTTTTAGGTGGGGAAGTAGCAGACTTTTGCTGCTTCTGTGCCAAGGTGGTTCCCAAAGAAGAAAAACAAGACGGGTGAAACGTTCCTGGTAAGGTCGGGAAAGATACCGAGCTTGTCAAGTAACTTAGGAACATCTACAGGGTGTCTGATGTCTGTTAGACAAGGACAACTGTAGGTGGGCCTGATTACTTGGGAGGTTCCGTCACAGCTGGTATCGGAGCGTAGCCCTTCTTTGCAGATATTAAGGCATCTTCAAAAAGATTTTCAAAAGTCTTACCTAAAGATTCTTTTCTCTTCTTACCTAAGTATTCTGAAGAGTTTATCTTAAAGACCAGATAGGATGAGTGCAACGTATAGAAGGTTGAATCGACCAAGGTTGATTCTGTACTTACTCATGCATCATGCTAAGAATTATGCTAATAACATTTTCCCCCTTAGAAAGATGCCGCCACGCACAAGGCTCACAGCACGTAAGTCAACGGGACCAATTGGAGTACCCCGGCATCAACTAGCCCCTCGACACGAAAGCAGTAGCAGCGGGAGTAATGACCCCATAGGAGACTTGGAAGCCGAAGTGAGTCGACTTCAAGCAACGCTGCGACACAGGACCAATACTTGGATCGCAGACGGAGATAGAATCAACGAACTAAGAAGGGACATCCGTCACTTGCAGGATCAGCTGGCTGATCGGGACTTAGCACTTGACTGGGCAGTACAGTCACATATGTTGGCATGTGCTAAGGAAGCGAGGGCTCAGGCCCGAATTAAAGAACTTAGCTCAGCTGTCGACAACCTGCAGGTCTACTGCAATACGTTGCATGAGGAAGTCCATGTGCTATACTCACAACTACACCCTAGTGAGCCTGCACATTCTGCTGAGACGGAAGCCGGACCCTCTCACGTTGCGGGACGCGCGTTGGGTGGGGAGTTAGATCTTTTTGAACCCCCTCCTTCTTTGAGGTTGGTTGACGTCTGGACTCCCACACCTGACAATGAAGCCGCCAAAAGCAACGGAAAGCAGGACTAATGGTGTAATAAAGTAGAGTAGTGTATTGTAGGGTGTACTATTGTATAATAGGTTAAACTTTTGTAAAATGGGTAATGTATCCTGTTGTGTAATATCGAGTCTGTATCATTACTCTTTATAGTAATGTAAAATGGAAGGTTTTCTTTGGCACATTATGTTTATTCAAATGTTTTTGCCTCAGATGCCGACCCGGACTCGCGGACAGGACGCAGCCGGAACATCCGGGGGTCGGGATGTCACCCCGAATCCACCTCCAGTTCCACCCACGCTTGCCGAGGCAATTGCTGCCTTGGTGAATGCTACAGCCGACAATACCCGCTTCCTGAGGGAGATGGCGGGTCAGCAACAGTTCCAGCAACAAGCAGGAAGAGGTTTTCAACAAGGTCCCCGTGAGACTACTTATCTGGATTTCTCCGAGACTCGTCCACCTCTATTTATCAAAGCAGAAGACCCGCTCGAAGCCGGCGAATGGATACGAGTCATCGAACAGAAGTTTGGCCTTCTTCGTTGTTCGGAAACACAGAAGCCATTGTTCGCGGCACAGCAACTCCGAGGCCCTGCCAGTACTTGGTGGGGAAACTTTGTGGCCATCCAACCGGACAACCATCAAATTACATGGAACGAATTTAAAGCAGCATTCCGCGAGCATTACATTCCTGAGGGAGTGCTGCACATGAAGCAAGAAGAGTTCATGAAACTGAAGCAAGGGGGAGATACTGTTAATCAGTATCTCAACAAGTTCAATCACCTGTCCCAATATGCAATTGATCAGGTGAATACGGATTTGAAGAAAAGGAACTGTTTTATGAGAGGTCTGAATGACCGGATGCAGCGAAAAATGGCTGCATGTATTGATCTTACATACGGGAAGGCTGTCAGCACAGCCTTATCTGTGGAGGCCAAATATGCAAATTCTGGGAAAAGTAAGGGATTCAGTGGTGATAGGCCTAGTCAGGGCCCGGTAAAGAGGCAACGGTTTATTCTCCGGCCCTCTAACCAGAACCGTTCAAGTGCACCATCTTTCCCTTTCAAGCAGCCCATAATTATTCGTCCCAACAAAGCCCCTACTGTCCAAAGTCAGCTGGGTGCCCCAGGCACTCGATTCCCTGCTCTGCCAAGTTCTTCAACTGGATGTTTTAACTGTGGCAAATCTGGGCATTTTATTAAAGATTGCCCCTATCCTAGGCAAAATCAGGCCAATAATCAGCAAGGATCGGGGAATCCAGCTCCAGGCAAGGGAAGTACTTCGGGCAAGAATATCAAGAAAACGGGGCGAGTATATTATACGCAAGTGGCTACCACACCGGAGGGAGAGCCGGTGATGATGGGTACGTTCCCTGTGGCCAGTCACCCTGCAATTATTCTTTTTGATTCTGGTGCTTCGCATACCTTCATTAGCAAGACATTTGTGGAGCAACATCACATTGCATGTCATGAATCAAAAGAGGGATTTAAAATTCATTCACCTGGGGGACACATTTTTACTAGAGAAGGGGCCTATGAAGTGCCAGTAACCATGGCCGCACGGAACTTTCCTGCTAACATGATTGTTCTAAGAGGCCAGGATATAGATGTAATTCTGGGTATGAATTGGTTAACCCAACACAAGGCAATTCTCAACACTGAACTCAGAACCGTCAGGTTGAGCTATAATCAAGAAGAAATTCTCTTGTCTCTCCCCAAAACCAATCCAGCCAAAGCTTCTGGTAGAATATTTGAAGCCATTGTACCGGAGATCAAGAACATTCCGGTAGTATGTGAGTTTCCAGATGTATTTCCGGAAGATTTGCCTGGACTACCCCCTGAAAGAGATGTAGAATTTGTAATTGAGTTAAAGCCCGGTACGGCTCCCATCTCTCGAAGATCGTACCGTATGCCCCCTAATGAGTTGGCGGAATTGAAGATTCAATTACAAGATCTACTGAATAAGGGATTTATCCGGCCAAGCTCGTCCCCGTGGGGTTGTCCCGCCATTTTTGTGAAGAAGAAGGATCAAACCTTGCGCATGTGCGTGGATTATCGGTCCCTAAATGAGGTCACTATCAAGAATAAGTACCCTCTTCCAAGGATCGATATCTTATTTGATCAACTGACTGGGGCGAGGGTATTTTCCAAAATCGATCTCAGGTCGGGCTATCATCAAATCCGTATTCGGCCCGAGGATATACCGAAGACCGCGTTTACCACGCGGTATGGATTGTTTGAATACCTGGTAATGTCTTTCGGGCTCACAAATGCTCCTGCCCACTTCACCTATTTGATGAACTCGGTGTTCATGCCTGAGTTGGACAAGTTCGTGGTGGTCTTCATCGACGATATTTTGATATACTCTAAAAATGAAGAGGAGCATGCTCAGCACCTACGGATTGTATTGACGCGCCTGAGGGAACATCAGCTGTATGCCAAGTTCAGCAAGTGCGCATTCTGGCTGGAGGAAATTCAATTCCTGGGGCACGTGTTATCAGCTAAAGGAATTGCGGTAGATCCTAGCAAGGTCAAAGATATTCTGGAATGGAGACCCCCAACAACTGTTCACCAAGTCCGGAGTTTTCTTGGACTAGCAGGATATTATCGCAGATTCATACCTGATTTTTCTAAGCTTGTGAAGCCAATCACAAGTTTATTGAAGAATGATGTTAAGTTCAATTGGTCTTCTAAATGTAATGAAGCCTTTGAGCAACTAAAGACACTATTGACCACTGCTCCGGTATTGGCTCAACCGGACATCACTAAGCCTTTTGATGTATATTGTGATGCGTCAGGCAGTGGACTCGGCTGTGTGCTGATGCAAGAGGGCCGAGTAATTGCGTATGCTTCAAGGCAGTTACGCCGACATGAAGAGCATTATCCAACACATGATCTCGAGCTAGCTGCTGTGGTTCATGCCCTGAAAATATGGCGTCACTATCTGCTGGGAAATATCTGTCACATATATACAGATCATAAAAGTTTGAAGTATATATTTACCCAGTCAGAGTTAAATATGAGGCAAAGGCGATGGCTTGAGCTCATTAAAGACTATGAACTGGAGATCCATTATCACCCAGGCAAAGCCAATGTGGTGGCAGATGCATTGAGTCGTAAGACTTCCTGCCACTGTCTTATGGTAAAAAACTTTGAAAACACTTTATGTCAAGAAATGGAGAAGTTAAACCTGGAGATAATCCAGCAAGGGACTCTGAATCAACTAAAGCTTGAGTCAACTATTTTGCAAAAGATAATTGATGCTCAAAAGGATAATCTGGGCATGAAGCACATACGAGAGAAGATAAGGGCTGGAACAGCCAAATGTTTCAAGGAAGATGATCAAGGTGTGTTATGGTTTAACAACCGCATAGTAGTGCCAAAGGACGAAGAACTTCGCCAGCAAATCTTAGATGAAGCGCATCTTAGTCGCTATTCTATTCATCCGGGAAGCACTAAGATGTATCATGATCTAAAACAGCACTACTGGTGGACGAAGATGAAGATTGAAATTGCACGCTATGTGGCTAAGTGTGACACTTGCAGACGTGTCAAAGCCATACACATGAAAACTGCTGGTCCATTGCAATCTTTGACAATCCCAACATGGAAATGGGAAGACATAAGCATGGACTTCATTGTGGGATTGCCCAGGACCGCAAAAGGGTATGACTCTATCTGGGTTATCATTGATCGACTCACAAAGATCGCCCACTTCCTCCCTGTCAAAGTAAAATATCCTGTCATTACCTATGCGGAGTTATACATTGCCCGTATACTCAGTTTGCATGGTGTCCCTAAGACCATAGTGTCGGATCGTGGACCTCAGTTTGTATCCAAATTTTGGGAAGAATTTCATAAATCCTTGGGTACTAAGTTACTCCACAGTTCGGCCTATCATCCTCAAACCAGTGGACAAACTGAGAGAGTGAACCAAATACTTGAAGATATGCTGCGGGCATGTGTCCTGGATTTCTCACCGAAATGGGATGACTGTTTGCCTTTGGTGGAGTTTTCATATAATAACAGTTATTAGGAAAGTATCAAGATGGCACCTTTTGAAGCTCTATACGGACGTCGGTGTCAAACTCCGCTAAATTGGTCTGAACCTGGTGAAAGGTATTTCTTTAGGCCTGATATGGTAAAAGAAACCGAAGAAAAGGTTCAGAAAATAGTACATAATATGAAGAAGGCACAAGCTCGTCAGAAGAGTTATGCAGACAAACGGCGAATGCCCTTATACTTCTTAGAAGGAGACTACGTCTACTTAAAGGTTTCACCAATAAAGGGAGTATCGCGTTTCGGGGTAAAGGGAAAACTTGCACCTAGGTACATTGGTCCATTCCCTATTCTTCAAAGATATGGGCCAGTGGCGTATCAACTCCAACTTCCCGAAACATTGTCTGCTGTACATAATGTGTTCCATGTATCGCAACTGAAGAAGTGTCTACGGATTCCCGATCGAACCGTTGAAGTGACTGATGTTGTCCTGGAACCAGATTTAACATACTCGGAATATCCCATTCGAGTTCTGGATCAAAAGGACAGGGTTACTCGAAGAAAGACTCTCAAGTTTTATAAGATACAGTGGAACCAGCATTCGGAAGATGAGGCTACATGGGAAACCCAAGACTTCTTAAATAAGAATTTCCCAGGCTTTCTAGCCTCTTGTAAATTGTAAGGTTTGTATAGCTGTGTAGTAAAGGAATGAACCCCCACACCACCCTTGCCTTGTACCAGAAATAAGGAAATACAAACGTGAAGCATTTCCTTTTCCATTACTCACCCTAGGACTTTAAATCTCGGGACGAGATTCTTTTATGGGGGGAAGGATGTAACACCCCTGGTGTTACTATAACTAAAACTTGAGCATGGCATCATGAGCATGGGCATTGCATATGTTTGACACACCTAGAGTGCATTCACTAGGCAAAAATTTCAAACAAGTTGTATTGTTTTAAAGTTTTACAAATAGGACCCTGGTTAAAGGACTTAACCCTAAATAGTGATTAAAGGGGTAAAACTTAACCTGAGTTGAGAAAACCTAAAAGCTTTAGGGTAAAAGTCATAAAATGACTCTAAGAACAAACTTGAATTCCTTTTATACCCCTGGGATACCAGAAACCCTAATTGGAACCCTGGGAAACCCTGAAACCAAACCCTAGGGACCTAAGTGTAAAATTAGTCCACTTTTGGGCTAAAGTGCAAAAACCAAGTCAAATAAGTGTTTTAAGTCAATTGGATCACAAATATGTGGATTTGAAGGCCAAACCCTAAGTTTTGGACTTAAATGCAATGGACCTCATTTGAGTTTTATTCTAAGTCTGAAAGTTATTGAATGGGCTCAACTTTGGGGCTTTGTAACTTACAAAGTATTGGGTTTTTGCCCTAGGTCACCACATCAAAGTTGAAGACCAATTATAGGGGAACAACTTTGCTAAAGAGTATGAGATTAGCTGTTATGAGAAATTTAGAGAAAAACCCAGTCCAAAACTGGCTGTCAGACTGCTTGAAGTTGAATTTCAGAGTTACAGTGCTATGGGGTGAACTTTGAGCTCGATTTTGATTTGGATCCAGTGCTCAAATGTGTTCAAGTCCTATAGTTGAATTGTAGCTGGTTTGTAACTCTACAACTTTGGTACAGAGTATTGACAAAGTTGTAGTGTAAAATTGGGAGAAAAACTGCTCTGAACTTGCTCTGTCAGGCTAACTGATGGGGTCTTCCCATGGTACAGTAACCCGAATAGATTTGATCGCCAGCGTGACAAACCTCCACCGCCGGCGACCTCCCCGCGTCAAAATTCGCGCCGCCGCCGCCGGATTCATGCACGGTGAGGGATGGATAACGCCGGGAAAAGGATGACTCATACGTGGCACCCTCTCCCGGGCCCAGCCGGAGTTACGCACCGGCGACCACCGTGACTCAGGGAGCTCTCGCCGCGCTGTCACACATGCCGTGATTTCCTCGCTGTGCCTCCTACCAACGTGTTATGCATGCGCTTGCGATGTTATCCGTGGCCGGAGGTCGACTGTTGGGTCGCCGTGGCTATAAATAGCACGGTGGTCCACGGCGAGGTGTTTTCCTCTCTACCAGCAAACCAATTGCAATCCAAAATTCGCCGTGTCTCCTCTTCCACTCTTCAAATTGGTTGTACACGGGGAATCAGTGGTTCATTACGGCCGTGTAGTCCCAATCCCATCTCCCAATTTCGCCCAGAGCCACCGCGACGCCTTCTTCCCCCAATTCCGTCCGCCGCACCGTGAAGAATAGCCCTCCCGTGGCCAGCTCGTTCTGGTAAGTCGCCATTCAATTCGTGTATTGTTTTCGTGCCTCTGCATGCTTGTGAAGCTCTCGGTGGCGTCCGTTTGCTCAGTCCGGCCATGATGGTATGGGAACGTGAGCTCGACACCCCGGTTTCCGCCCTGAGCGTGGACAGAACACTTTCTTGGAGCGCCATCCGAAATCGAGGACCATTCTTAGGTCACCTTAGGTCCGTAAAGCCTCTCCGACCGTTAGCTTGAACAATCATCGCCGGTCATGGCCGGCACAGACCTTGTCCGTGACGAACGAACAGCGCGGCGTGGTCAGGGGCAATCGCGGGGAAGAAATAGAAACCGAAGGGTCTTTCTGTGAAGTGTCATCGACTCCTGGAAATAGTGTTTATGCTCATTTCAGATTAGCCAGAACCCCGAGGGCCTATCCGCAAAAATACCAGAGCGCGCGCGGGCGCGAGCGCGCTGTCCTCCCTGGAACTGGGCCGCTGGGCTGAATTCGGCCCAGTACTGTTTAGAGTTTTTCCTTTTCTTTTTCAGTGGAACTTTAGAAATCTGTAGAAAATAATAGAAAAATGCTAAAATTGTGAAACCAATTTTCCTAGATTCCTTATTTTCCCTAGTATTTAATAAAAATAAACTCATGATTTTTAGATCAAATAGGGAATTTTAGGGTATTTAAAATAGCCTAAACCATTGATTCTGGATTTTTAGAGAATAAATGATAAGCCCAAAATTTCCCAAACTTTTTATGTGAGCTTTTCACATTATTTAGAAGCCATGGGTAGAGTTTGGTTTGATTTGGACCTTGTTTGATCACTAAACCCAAAACCACCCCCCCTGCTCCATGAACTCCTTTACTGACTCCGGAAACCCTAGGTTCTCGGAGTACCGTGAAGGAAAGTTGTACTCAAGACATAAATAATAAGTTTATGTTATCTTTGCATCCTCATGAGCATTCCATGACATCCATTCTTATGCATGTATATGGTTATATTAGAGCACGAAGAAGAAGAAGAAGTTTCTGAAGAGGGGATACCACCCACCTCTGATCCTCAAGCAGACAACTGCTTTTATTTCGATATTTGTGGATCCGAGCAGGACACACCTGATAACAAAGGCAAGCCCCGGTGCATTTGCCACCTTCCTTGATGTTTTTAAAATCTTTCTCACTTACTTGCTGCATTAGGTGATAGGAGTTGATTGATTAAACAATTCCTGCATTACCTTCCTTGATCTTGATTACCTCCTTGAAATCCTGTTTTTACAAAAAGGTTTTACTATGCTTAGTATTGCTTTAGAAAAAACAAAAGGATTTGTTTTACAAAAGATGTTTGGCAAAGTGGGAGGGATGTTTTCAAAAACAAAACTTGATGGTGGATCCATCATGGCCATGATGGGTCCAACATCGGAAAAGATGTACCTCTGTCAGGTACCAAGTTTTTGGGTTAAAAAGATTAAGCTGAGACCGGGCGGGTGACTTGCACGAGAAGAGAGTCTCGGTGTAGTGTCTCCGTCTGAGTCGCTTAAGGACCGTCTCGATGTAGGCTTGATGATCGAGGACCCTTTAACTGGTCACATGCCTCGTCATGGGTAAGCCTTGCCTCGGGCAGACTAAGGCCGGAATAAGATAACACGAAATGGGCGTGGAGCGGTGGCGAGAGTAGCGTGTACCCTCCGTGGCAAGAGGCTGGACGGTGGTGTATCTGTGCTCTCGGTTTGCGTGAACCTGATCCGGTCTTAAGAACCCCGGTGGCGGGTTGACATATGCAAGGGTTAAGTGCTACATATGTCATGTGATTGGAGATCCTCAGCTGAGTATAATCGATTCGGATCGCCGTACCTTCGCGGTTATGAAGACTTGGTCACTGCCCTACACGTAGCTTTCCACTAAAGATGATGGGTTTTTGTTAAGAAACTGGCTAGTGCAGGACCAGTGATTGAACTAGGGTAGACAGAACTCTAGTGCAGGTAATTGAACCTAAGTTGCCAAATAAAATTGGATTTTTAAGGATCCACTTTAGTAAGCATTTCTGCAAAACAGAGTCTTTGATTATTGAGAAGCCTTACCTTGACTCCCATATAACCAGCATACCCTTGAGAGTCTTTTCCTTAGTCGGGTAAGACTTGCTGAGTAATTCCATACTCAGGGTTTATCCCTTTGTTGTTTTTAGGTGGGGAAGTAGCAGACTTTTGCTGCTTCTGTGCCAAGGTGGTTCCCAAAGAAGAAAAACAAGACGGGTGAAACGTTCCTGGTAAGGTCGGGAAAGATACCGAGCTTGTCAAGTAACTTAGGAACATCTACAGGGTGTCTGATGTCTGTTAGACAAGGACAACTGTAGGTAGGCCTGATTACTTGGGAGGTTCCGTCACAGCTTGCTTCGCCCTCTCTCTGATGAGAGGCGGCCGGAATGGATTCCCCCCGTGAGCGGAGCCGCTCCGTCCCCACCGCCGGGGTACATCGTGAGCTTCGTCTCCTTCCACGAGCGGGGATTTGGTGTGCCGGCGAGTCGCTTTATGCGGGCGATCCTGCACCACTACGGGGTGGAGTTGCACAACCTCAGCCCCAACTTCATCACGCAGGCCGCCATCTTCATAGCGGTGTGCGAGGGGTACTTGGGGATCGCCCCCCACTGGGACTTGTGGACTCATCTCTTTTTCGCGGAGCTTTTCGCTTCGCCGACGGGGGAGAGAAAGGTCCACGCGGCAGTGCGGGCCGGCGGCTGCATCCTTCAGCTGAGGCAGTCGCGCGCCTCGTTGTACATTCCTGCCACCCTTGCGTCCTCGAACAAAGGGTGGCAGCGCCGGTGGTTCTACCTCCGGAATGACGGCGAGTTGCTCTCGCCGTTTTCCCAGCGAGTAGTCACAGTCGCCGCCGATGCTTGGCGCCACGGGACCCCGCACGAAAGACAGAAGAACCTTGAACCCCTTCTCAAGGCTTTGGAGGCGTTGCGAAAAGGGGGACTCACCGCCGCGGGAGTGATTGCCTCCATCCACCGCCGGAGGGTGCTTCCCTTGGCGGAGCGACGGTTGCCGCTCTGAGAGATGACACCGGAGGCTGACTTGGAGGGCTCGCGGATGTCCTCAGATCCTCTTCCCTTTGATGTTCTCCACGGGCGGGTAGCCGTCGCGCTGGGGAAACCGGACCTCAGCGCCTTCTCCCAGCCTTTGATGCGCCCTGACCAAGGGTGTGTGACTCTGGTGAGTGTTCGCTCCTTCCTCCCTCTTGCATCGGGTTGTCCCTGGTTCTTACGGTCGGGATTTCCATCCGTCCTCAGGAGGTGGGGCGGCACAAGCCTTCCCTGCCACGGGTACCGCAGGATGCGGTGGACCGAGCAGCGCGGCGGGTTGCCACGGAGGAGAAGAAGAAAAAGAAGGACGCGGAGAAGACTCGGGCCCGCGAGCGGATGCGGGCTCGGGACGCCTTGGAAAAGCTCCGTCGTCGGCAGGAGAGGGAGGGGCTCCCGAGGGAGCCGTCGCCGGAAACGCCTAATGACGACGACGATGATGAAGATGATGACGAGGAAGACGACATGGCTGCCCGCCTCGGCTTCAGCCCTGGCTTGAGGTTAGGCCAGGAGCCGTCAAGCCAGCCCCCGAGTGGGCGGATGCAGTCAGTCCCCGGAGTCGGGACGCCGAGGTCCCGGCCCGAGGAGCGGGGGCAGACCGAGAGGGTACCTGACCCCTCGGCTGGGGGAGTTGAGGCGACCCCGGGGAGCCAGGCCGAGGCGTCTATTCCCCGAGAGTCGTCGCCCACGCCGGCAACGTAGGAGAGCGACCCTCAGGTCGCCGTGGTGGTGCCTGGGCAGCCCGCCTCCCGGGCATCCAAAGCGCCCAAAGCAAGGGTGGTGCCGATGCAGTCGACGAAGCGGACCTCGGCGGCGGCTTCGGGGGCCGAGATCCAAGAGACCTCCCCTCAGGCACGGTTGATCATGGCCCGGAGCGGGTAAGTATCTTGGAGCGTCTTCGTCCCGGCTTTTCATTCGCATGTCCCGACCGTGATTTTTATTTTCTCCTCAGCAAGCGGAGCCATGGCCTGACTGATCTGGCTCCCCGAAAGGCTCTTAAGACGGCGTCGGCTTCCGCAACCAGCGCCGCTCCGGGCCTCGCCGTTCAGCTGACCTTCTCGCAAGGCGCTCCACAGCAGGGGGCTCAGGCTGCACCAGTCGCCGTGGAACGAGTTCCCGAGGCTGGCTCTTCTGCCAAGGCGGCCATCATACTAGGGGAGGTGGTTGACACGGACGTGACCCAGACCCCATCGGACGTGCCGGCGGTGCCGGCACCTGCTGCTACTGAAGCCGCTGCCGTCACGGTCGGGGAGCGACCTGTCGCTACCGACGCTGAGACGGCCGAGGCGTCGGTGCTTGGTGCCTCGGAGGAGGGGGGCGTGGAGACGCGACCCGTCCCGCCGGGCGGCAGCCTTGTCGCTGTGCGGCGGGGCTCCGAGGGTCGGCGCCAGTTGTTCCAGTTCCGGACCCGCGAGGCCTCGGATCCC
Source organism: Zea luxurians (assembly GCA_029449295.1). Taxonomy (NCBI): domain Eukaryota; kingdom Viridiplantae; phylum Streptophyta; class Magnoliopsida; order Poales; family Poaceae; genus Zea; species Zea luxurians. The sequence continues at coordinate 89,945,936 of JAOPSE010000003.1, forward strand.
TTCTTCGTTCTTGACGATGAGCGGGAGGAGCAGTCCTGGGATGAGCTCCGCGAGTGTGCCGAAGAAACGGTGGGGTCGCTCCGGTCGTCGCTGGAGGTTTTCTGCAGGGACGTCCCCAAAATCCTCCAGGTAACGGTTTCAGGCATACCTTTTCTTTTTTGTGGCCAAAGCGTCTTTCGTAACGCCCCGCTTCCTTTCCTTAGGATCTGATGGATTTGAGCGCCGCCAAGTCGTCGTTCATCCACCACGAGGTCGACGTCTGGGGCTCGCTGCGATCCCTGAGGACCTCACTCGCCGGGGCTACTGCGCGCCTCTCTCAGCAGGGCGCCGAGGCGGCGGACCTTCGGTTGCTCTGCACCGATCTGAGAGCCGAGGCGGCAGCGGCACGCGCGGAGGCGGCAGCGGCAGCGGCGCGCGCAGAAGTGCAACGACAGCAGTCGGAGTTCGACCGGATCGTCGGTGAGCGGGACCAATCTCGGGGCCGGGCTGCCGTGGCCGAAAGCCGGGCCAGAGCCCTTGCAGCCGACCTAGCCGTAGCCCAGGTCGCAGCCTCGGAGCAGCGCGCCCGAGCCGAAGGTACGCCTTGGCCACTTTCGGTTTTTGTTTCAGCTTGTTTCCTCCGCTTGTGTTTGAGGTCTTTCGTTCTGGCTGTTCGCAGAACTCGAGTCCGCCCTTGATGAGTCCGCCAAGTCGCTTGTCGAGGCGCTTGCCGGGGCGGTCAAGCAAAGGGAGGCCGACCACGTGGCCATGTCCGAGGCCGTCTCGGACTTCTGCCGGGTCCTTGGCTCCGGCGACGTTCCCTCAGGAAGCTCCCCTCAAAGTCGCCTACAGGCCTTGGGCGATCATGTGCGCGGCAGACTCCGCGAGGCGCTACACCACGGCGTCAGGCGGGCCTTCGCCGTGCTCGCTTCCCACTACGTCGTGGACCTCGAGCGGGTCAGCGAGGGGTATTGCCTTCCTGACGAAGATGAAGCCGCCCTGGCAGAAGTCCGGAGGCTCGATGCGGCCACCGCAGGTCCGAGCGCGGTGCTGGCGACCACCTTCGAAGCAGAGATACTCCCGCCTGCGTCGTCGTCCGAAGCCGGGATGGACTTTGCCGAGGGTGGGGACGAAGCCGACGGCGCGGCTCCTTCCCATGGCGACGCCTAACTCTGTTGGAACAGTCTCTGTCGGATGCACGTGTGTCTTTCTGCGGCCGCTGAGGCCTAAACACTTTATTACCGTTGCATAAAGTTGTGCTCCTTTCCTTTTCATTTTGCGTGTCCGGCCCCGCCTGTCAGTAGCAGGATGGCTTTCCCAAGTGGGGGTCACTTTTCGTGGCGGGTGACGAGTGAGGTGTCCGTAACCCAGAGGCGTAGGAATCCCTTGGCTCAGTCAGCCTTGCCACTTACATGCACCCGTGTTCGCTCCTTGGGGTCCTGCTTCCGACATAGCCGGGGGAACGCAAAATGCCTTTTCGACTGAAAATTTTGACGCAGAGGAGTTCCCCCCTTTTTAGCCCCCGAGGGAGGGTCGGGCTCTGCCGAGGCAAGGCTGACCCTTCCATGATGACTAAAACTTGCGTGGGGGCCAGGTGAGCGAACAACTTGAAAGCATCTTAAGGGTAGAGGCGACGTAGCTGTTAGACGTTCGAAGTGTTGGTGCAGACCTCGCCTCGACTGTCGGCCAGCTCGTTTGTTCCGGGCTTCAGAACTTTGGCGATGACAAGCGGCCTTTCCTAGGGGAGTGCGTAGCCCCCGGGTGTCTTCAACAATGGCCCGGGTGCAGTGGTGGAGCTCCTTCCCATCCCTCAGCAAGACGAACGACTTGGCGCGCCGCGCCAACTGCCGAGCTCTAGCTTGGTCGAGGGGTAGCTCTCCTCGATGGAGATATTGCAGGTACGGGGTCTGCCAGCTTTGATTGGGCGTGACTCCGCTTCGCTCCTCCTCGACGCTCAGCGTCTCGCCCTCGGGGGCTGAGGGTGCCTCGGGCCGAGCTAAGGGTGCCTCGGACTGGGCCGAGGGTGCCTCGGGCTCGGGCGTGTCATCGATTTTGACGGAGGGTTGATGCAGGTCTCGGGAGCAGGCTTCCGGGGGAACGTTATTCGCCCTGAGGAGGTACAGAGGCAGGCCCCTTTTGCCAAGGTGCGGGATGAAAGGGCTGAGGGCCGCAAGACATCCCATGACCCTCTGTACGCTTTTCAAGTCCGCGATGGGCCCCATGTTGGGGATGGCTGCGATCTTCTCCGGGTTGGCTTCGATGCCTCGCTCGGAGACGATGAACCCCGAGAGCATGCCTCGGGGCACCCCGAAGACACACTTTTCGGGATTGAGCTTGACCCCTTTCGCCTTGAGACTTTGGAATGTCACTTCAAGGTCAGAAAGGAGGTCGGAGGCTTTTCTCGTCTTGACTACGATGTCATCGACGTAGGCCTCGACTGTTCGGCTGATGTGTCCGCCGAACACATGGTTCATGCACCGCTGGTACGTTGCACCCGCATTCCTCAAACCAAACGGCATGGTAATATAGCAGTACGTGCCGAAGGGTGTGATGAAAGAAGTCGCGAGCTGGTCGGACTCTTTCATCCTGATTTGGTGATACCCTGAGTAGGCATCGAGGAATGACAGGGTTTCGCACCCAGCAGTGGAATCCACGATCTGATCGATGCGAGGCAGAGGGTAGGGAACCTTCGGACATGCTTTGTTCAGACCAGTGTAGTCTACACACATCCGCCATTTCCCCCCTTTCTTTCTCACAAGCACAGGGTTGGCAAGCCATTCGGGATGGAATACCTCTTTGATGAACCCTGCCGCCATTAGCTTGTGGATCTCCTCGCCTATGGCTCTACGCTTCTCCTCGTCGAATTGGCGTAGAGGCTGCTTGACGGGTCGGGCTCCGGCCCGGATGTCCAGCGAGTGCTCGGCGGCATCCCTCGGTATGCCGGGCATGCCCGAGGGACTCCACGCGAAGACGTCGGCGTTCGCGCGGAGAAAGTCGACGAGCACTGCTTCCTATTTGGGATCGAGCCCGGAGCCGATCCGGACTTGCTTGGAGGCGTCGCTGCTGGGGTCGAGGGGGACGGACCTAACCGTCTCCGCTGGCTCGAAGTTGCCGGTGTGACGCTTCACGTCTGGCACCTCCTTAGAGAGGCTCTCCAGGTCGGCGATGAGGGCCTCGGACTCGGCGAGGGCCTCGGCGTACTCCACGCACTCCACGTCGCATTCGAACGCGTGTTTGTACGTGGGGCCGACGGTGATGACCCCGTTGGGGCTCGACATCTTGAGCTTGAGGTAGGTGTAGTTGGGGACGGCCATGAACTTCGCGTAGCAGGGTCTCCCCAATACCACGTGGTAGGTTCCTCGGAACCCGACCACCTCGAACATCAGGGTCTCCCTTCGGAAGTTGGAGGGTGTTCCGAAGCAGACAGGAAGATCGAGTTGTCCGAGGGGCTGGACGCGCTTCCCAAGGATGATCCCATGGAAAGGCGCAGCGCCCGCCCGGACCGAGGACAGATCGATACGCAGAAGCCCGAGGGTCTCGGCGAAGATGATGTTGAAGCTGCTGCCTCCGTCCATGAGGACCTTGGTGAGCCTGACGTCGCCGATGACGGGGTCGACGACGAGCGAGTATTTCCCCGGGCTCGGCACATGGTCGGGGTGGTCGGCTTGGTCGAAGGTGATGGGCTTGTCGGACCAGTCCAGGTAGACCGGCGCCGCCACCTTCATCAAACAGACCTCCCGGCGCTCTTGCTTGCGGTGCCGAGCCGAGGCGTTCGCCGCTTGCCCGCCGTAGATCATGAAGCAGTCGCGGACCTCGGGGAACTCTCCTGCCTGGTGATCTTCCTTCTTGTCGTCGTCGCGGGCCCTGCCACCCTCCGCGGGTGGCCCGGCCCTGTGGAAGTGGCGCCGGAGCATGACGCACTCCTCAAGGGTGTGCTTGACGGGCCCCTGGTGATAGGGGCACGACTCCTTGAGCATCTTGTCGAAGAGGTTGGGACCTCCGGGGGGTTTCTGAGGGTTCTTGTACTCGGCGGCGGCGACAAGGTCCACGTCGGCGGCGTCGCGTTTCGCTTGCGACTTCTTCTTGCCTTTCTTCTTGGCGCCGCGCTGAGCTGACGCCTCGGGGGCATCTTCCGATGGGCGGCCCCAGGGCTGCTTGTCCTTCCGGAAGATAGCCTCGACCGCCTCCTGGCCGGAGGCGAACTTGGTGGCGATGTCCATCAGCTCGCTCGCCCTGGTGGGGGTCTTGCGACCCAGCTTGCTCACCAGGTCACGGCTGGTGGTGCCGGCGAGGAACGCGCCGATGACGTCCGAGTCGGTGATGTTGGGCAGCTCGGTGCGCTGCTTCGAGAATCGCCGGATGTAGTCCCGGAGAGACTCTCCCAGCTGCTGTTGGCAGCTTCGGAGGTCCCAGGAATTCCCGGGGCGCACGTACGTGCCCTGGAAATTGCCGGCGAAAGCTTGGACTAGGTTGTCCCAGTTGGAGATCTGCCCCCTGGAGGCAGGTGCTCCAACCAGGCGCGAGCGGTGTCGGAGAGGAACAGGGGGAGGTTGCGGATGATGAGGTTGTCATCGTCCGTTCCACCCAGTTGGCAGGCCAGACGGTAGTCCGCGAGCCACAGTTCCGGTCTCGTCTCCCCCGAGTACTTTGTGATAGTAGTCGGGGGTCGGAACCGGGTGGGGAACGGCGCCCGTCGTATGGCCCGGCCGAAGGCCTGCGGACCAAGTGGTTTGGGCGAGGGACTCCGACCCTCCCCGCTGTCGTAGCGTCCCCCACGCCTGGGGTGGTAGCCTCGGCGCGCCCTCTCGTCGAGGTGGGCCCGACGATCGCGGTGATGGTGCTCGTTGCTGAGGCGACCCGGGGCCACAGGCGCTGTGTTGCGCGTGCGCCCGGTGCAGACCGAGGCTTCCCGCATGAATCAGGAAGTCGCGGCATGATGTTCCGAGGGGTACCCCTGCCTTCGGGAGGCGGAGCTCTCGGTCCGCTGGACCGCGGCGCCTTCCAGGAGATCCTTGAGCTCTCCCTGGATTCGCCGCCCCTCGGTGGTTGATGGCTCCGGCATCGTGCGGAGGAGCATTGCTGCTGCAGCCAGGTTCTAGCCGACCCCACTGGATGCGGGTGGCGGCCTGACCCTGACATCGTCGGCGATGCGGTGCTGGAAGCCCTGGGGTAGATGACGCATTTCTCCGGCCGGAGGTTGGCCCGCCCATGCCTGCCCGACGTCCCGGCGGATTGGCTCAAGCGCTCCTGCTCCCTCGTCGAGCCTGGCCTGCACCCCGCGGATTTGCTCGAGTTGTGGATCGTGACCCCCCGCCGGAACGGGGACCACTGCTAGCTCCCGCGGGATGTCAACGCGAGGCACCGGCCTAGGGAGATCACCGTCCTCCGGCATGCCGAGATGGTTGCCTTCAGAGGGACCCCCTAGATCGACGTGGAAACATTCGCGGCTCGGGCCGTAGTCCTCGTCGCCGAGGCTACGGCTACCGTCGGAACAGTCAGAAAAGCAGTAGTCGCATGCGGTCATGAGGTCCCGCATGGCACCGGGGTTGCCAAGTCCGGAGAAATCCCAATGGAAACTGGGCTCGTCGTCTTCATCGGACCTAGAGGGCCCGTAGGTCGAGACGTCCGTCAGCCGGTCCCAAGGTGACCGCATACGAAACCCCAGAGGGTTCGGATTCGCCTCTACGAGAGCGTCCGCCAAAGCAGAGCCGCTAGGCGGGTCGAGGCTAAATCTGAAAGGCGTGGTATGGGAATCGGTCGGTACCTCTTGGCCGACGGGCGGTGATGAGGTCACATTGGGGGCTGACTGCACCGTCGTCTCAGGTACGAGGGCGACATCCAGCAAGCCTTTCACGAGCGTGCTGGCGTCGTCCGTTTGCTCAGGGTTGACGTGTCGCGGGGAGACAGCGCCCGTCTTCGTCTCAAGCGCGAGGCCGATGCCCGGCGCGCCCCCCGTTGGAGTGTTGGCGCTGTCGACTCGCTCGACGGCCGACGGGGCGCCGCCTCCTGCTTGGCCTTGGTTGCCCCGCCCCCTCCTCCTCCATCGACGAGGAAGAGGACGGGGCGAACCCGAAGGTTGTTCTTCCACCACGCGGGGAAGACGTCGTCGATCCCGCCGCCGGCGGGCGGACTGTCGGCCGCCACTGTCGCTGTCGCCCGGCGGTGGAAAGAGTATCATGTCGTAGCTGCCGTCGAGGGACATGAACTCAAGGCTCCCGAAACGGAGCACCGTCCCAGGTCGGAGAGGCTGCTGGAGACTACCCATCTGGAGGTTGACGGGAAGCTGTTCGTCAACACGCAGCAGGCCCCTACCTGGCGCGCCAACTGTTGGTGTTTCGAGACCGAGGGGTCCCTGAGCCGACGAGTGAAGTGTCGTCGCGTGCCCCAGCCCAGATGGGTCGACGCGAGGCCGAGCGCGAAGGGGGGAAAGCGAGGAGGCCGGAGATGGGTCGTGAGAGAGGTGGAAATCCCGCGGCCTTCGTGTTCATCCCGCGCCCAGGTCGGGTGCGCTTGCAGTAGGGGGTTACAAGCGTCCACACGGGGGAAGGAGCGAGCGGCCTCACGCGAGCGCCTGTCTCGTCCTCGTCCCCGCGCGGCCAACCCTCTCTAAGAGGGCCCTGGCCCTTCCTTTTATAGGTGCAAGGAGAGGGTCCAGGTGTACAATGGGGGGTGTAGCAGAGTGCTACGTGTCTAGCGAAGGAGAGCTAGCGCCCTAAGTACACGCCATCATGGCGGCCGGAGAGATCTTGGCACCCGGTTTGTGTGATGTCGTGGCCGTCGGAGGAGTGCTGGAGCTTGGCGGAGGGACAGCTGTCAGGGCCATCGAGTCCTTGCTGACGTCCTCTTGCTTTCGTAAGGGGGCCGAGAGCCGCCATCGTCAGGGAACGTGCGGGGCGCCATCATTGCCTATCTGGCAGAGCGAGCCAGATGGGACGCCGGTCTTATTCCCCGTAGCCTGAGTCAGCTTGGAGTAGGGTAATGATGGCGCCTCCTGTTGACGTGGCCGGTCCGCGCCCTAGGTTGGGCGATGTGGAGGCTTCTCCGAGGTCAAGGTCGAGTCCGTCTTCCGTGGCTGAGGCCGAGTCTGAGCCTCTGGGTCGGGCGAGGCGGAGGCCGTTGGCTGAGGCCAGGGCGAAATTTGAGTCCCGGGGTCGGGCGAAGCGGAGTTCGTCGTCTTCTGAGGCTGAGCCCAAGTCCGAGCCCTGGGTCGGGCGAAGCGGAGTTTGCCGTCTTCCGGGGCCTTGCCCAAGTCCGAGCCCTAGGTCGGGCGGAGCGGAGTTCGCCGTCTTCCGGGGCCTTGCCCGAGTCCGAGCCCTGGGTTGGGCGGTGCGGAGTTCGCCGTCTTCCGGGGCTTTGCCCGAGTCCGAGCCCTGGGTCGGGCAGTGCAGAGTTCCCTATGGTGCGTGCGGCCGGGCCTGACCGCCTGTCAGCCTCACTCCGTCAAGTGGCACCGCAGTCGGAGCGGCGCAGGCGGCGCTGTCTTTCTGACAGATCGGTCAGTGGAGCGGCGAAGTAACGGCGGTCACTTCGGCTCTGTCAGTTGAGAGGCGCGCGTCAGGATAAAGGTGTCAGGCCACCTTTGCATTAAATGCTCCTGCGATTTGGTCGGGGTTGCTTCTTGGCGAAGACAGGGCCTCGGGCGAGCCGGGAACGTGTTCGCCGCTGGAGGGGGGCCTCGGGCGAGGCGGAGATCCTCCGGGGTCGGCTGCCCTTGTCCAAGGCTAGGCTCGGGCGAGGCGTGATCGAGTCCCTCGAATGGACTGATCCCTGACTTGATCGCACCCATCAGGCCTTTGAACCTTTACGCTGATGGGGGTTACCAGCTGAGAATTAGGAGCCTTGAGGATACCCCTAATTATGGTCCCCGACAGGTGGCATCCCTGGTAACTCCTCTGGAAAGACATCCGGAAAATCTCTAACCACACGGATGTTGTCACCAACAAACTCCTCAGGTATAAAGAACATTGCACGTTTGGATGAGGTGGTTACTGAAATATTAACTTGAAATCTTTCTCCTTTAGTGGTAGTGAGCTCTACGGTACCTCTACCACATGCTATAATGGCCTTTGCCTTTCTTAACAATGACATACCAAGGATCAGATCTATACTGCTTGCCTCTAATATTATAGCAGTAGCTCCAAATTCTTTACCCATAATGGTCAATGTCAATCTACATGTCATTTGATTCGCCTCAACAGGCCCTTTTGGTGTAATTACTATCATGGGTTTTCTCATTTTTAGAAGTGGTATTTCATTTGTGTTGGCATATCTAGCAGACATAAATGAATGTGTAGCACCAAAATCAAATAAGATGGTTGCAGGAATTGCATTAACATAGAACATACCAAACACGATGTCAGCACCATCCGGAGTAGCATCAATGCTGACTTGATTAACCTTGGCAATAGAATATCCCTTGCCAGATCCTGGAGTTTGCTGCCTGTTCTGAACTGGAGTAGTAGCAATCCTCTGTGGGCAGACATTTGCATAGTGTCCAGTCTTCCCACACTTGAAACACATAGTGCCTGGACTCTGTCCTGAAAACTTCGTCGGGGTGCCATTAGGGGTAGCCTGTCGAGGAGGTGGAGTCCTCAGAGGTGATTGCTGAACTGGGCGCTGGCCTCCGCCAGTGCGAACGGGTGTACCCTAGGGTGAACTGTAGCGAGGACGAACACTGCTGCTTCCTTGTCCTTGAGATATAGCCTTTCTCTTCAAATCTCCCAGCTGAACACGCTTGTGTTCAATAGCTAGCGCCTTATCGAGTAGCCTCTGAAATGATGGAAATGTATGTGCCACTAGAGCATACTGCAGAGGTCCATTAAGTCCTTCAATAAAATGCTCCCGCTTCCTCTCATCTTCGGCAACTTCATCAGGGGCATATCTGGATAACTGAATGAACTTGTCGCGGTACTCACTAACTGACATACTTCCTTGCTTTAGCGACAGAAATTTCTTCTTTTTAATCTTCATCAATCCAGCAGGTATATGATAATTCCTGAACTGTGTACTGAACTCTGCCCAAGTGATAGTATCAGCAGCATCGTGGGCAGCAGTATATAAATCCCACCAGTCAGCAGCAGAACCTGTCAGACGTCCAGAAGCATATAAAACCTTCTTCTGATCAGTGCATTGTGCAATATTCAACATCTTTTCCACAGATTTCAGTCAATCATCCGCGTCCAGTGGATCAGGAGAGCTTGCAAATGTAGGTGGCTTATGACTCATGAACTCTCTATGCTTATCACGGGGTGGAACTGGTGGTGGTGGTGGAGGCGGTGGTACTTGTTGCTGTTGTTGCTACTGTTGTTGCATTTGCTGTTGCAGCTGCTGTTGCGCCCTCCTTTCCTGGCGTATCTCCTCTCGCTCCTGGCGCAACTCCTGGCGTATCTCTTCTCTTTCCTGGCGCATCTCCTAGCGTTCTTGCTGCATCTGTGCAAGCATATCCGCCATAGTGTCCGCCATTTGCTGCATCATCCTCATCTGAGCAGCAATCAATGGGTCAATTCCGCCTGGTGGAGGATTAGGAGGATTCATCTCTGCTGGTTGTGGCTGGGGTCGTCTATATATCCACCGAGTGTGTCGATTAGGAGGCAAATCAATTCCACCACCCAGCCTGGTATTGACCATCTGAGTTAGATACATATGGTAAGAGAATAGCAGATAAGGCAGGTATTTACAAATCAGGTTACTTTGGGGGATTTATTAGCTAAGCAGATTAATATTTCACCTACTAAAGCTAATTCAATACCTTATGTTGGTACATGCTATGATGTCCATCTATAATAATTCAATCAATCAAAGAAGCAAATCAGGCATTTAGCATCAGCACAATCATCCAATTATTTTTAAATAAAGAAAATAGTTTTAAATTTTGTCTTAGGTTCCCTATCTCTGAAAAAGATCATAGTGGTAGGATTCCAAGGTGTGAAATCCATCTTGTCTTAGAATAGAGGAGGTAAGAATGATCAGAGTAGAACAGTAGAAGGTGAGACAGGATCAAGATAAGTGTAGAATGAGTCAGAGTAAGGAAAGTAGGAAAGGGTTTTGTCCATATCTATCTAGGTTTCGTCCTACAGTCAACATTTCCACTGATACCACTTCTGTCACACCCGGCTTTAAGGAACAAAGCCAGGTGCATCTCATACATGCGCCAAGAAGACAACATATATAATAACAGAGTGTATAGAGATAAATGTCATAAAACATCAGAGTATTTATTACATAGCGGAAGACTTATTACAAAATAAGAGAACAAATATAAAACGAACTAAGGATCGTCGGCGCCAATGTCAACTGAGAAACGCCACCTAGATCAGATCGAACTCCTCGCCTTGTGGCTCCTCTTGAACCACCCGTTCTTCTCCTGTGGGGGGTGTGAGACAGCAAGGGTGAGCTCACAGATGATCATAGCTCAACAAGTTGTGGGGAACCAGTGGGCATGAACTCACAAAGGTGGGAGTTCATGTGATGTGTAAGGCTAATCAATGACAGGGGTTAAAGTTGAACATTGCTTTTAATTAGTTGGTCAAAATTTTATTAGCAGTTACTAAGTGTAAGTAAATACCAAACCTTAAATAAAAGTAATAGAACAAAGTTAATAATAAACCCATGTGATGCATATGACAAAATTGAATTTAAGTTCCATAATTTAATCATCAGAGAGTCCTGAGCTGCTCATGACCGTGAGCTCGGCTAGTATAATAGTTTTACACTCTGCAGAGGTTGTACCCTTTACCCACAAGTCATGTTACCCATCTGCCAAGGGGTCGTGACTCCCATACACCTCTACCTAGGAAGCGCGGCAGGGCAACACTACGAGGCCTTTACAAAGTTCCACTAGCTTCCGAAAACCCGCTACAGTTTATGGGAAGAGCACTTGCAAGAATCCCCCGTCTGACCGCCATCGCAGCTAAATCAACCCGAGAACCTCCTTGCATGCAACTCCCCTACTGCCCTTGCCCCTTTCGGGTAAGGTAGTCTTCCACTAGCTTTCTGTCGGGGACCATAATTAGGGGTACCCTCAAGACGCCTAATTCTCAGCTGGTAACCCCCATCAGCATAAAGTTGCAGAGGCCTGATGGGTTTGATTAAGTCAGGGATCAGTCCATACGAGCGACTCGATCACGCCTCGCCCGAGCCTAGCCTCAGGCAAGGGCGGCCGACCCTGAGGTGTTTCCGTCTCGCCCGAGGCCCCCTTTTTACGGCAGACGCATCTCCGGCTCGCCCGAGGCCTTGCCTTCGTTAAGAAGCAACCCTGACTAAATCACCGCACCGACCGACCGAGTCGCAGGGGCATTTAACGCAAAGAGTGAGACTGACAGGCAGCCAGGCCTTGCCAAAGGCGCCATAGGAAGCTCCGCCCGACCCAGGGCTCGGACTCGGGCTAAGGCCCCGGAAGACGGCGAACTCCGCTCCGCCCGACCCAGGGCTCGGACTCGGGCTAAGGCCCCGGAAGACGGCGAACTCCGCTCCGCCCGACCCAGGGCTCGGACTCGGGCTAAGGCCCCAGAAGACGGCGAACTCCGCTCCGCCCGACCCAGGGCTCGGACTCGGGCTAAGGCCCCAGAAGACGACGAACCCCGCTTCGCCCGACCCAGGGCTCGGACTCCGCCCTGGTCTCTGCCGAACGACCTCCGCCTCGCCCGACCCAGGAGCTCGGGCTCGGCCTCGGCCATGGAAGACAGACTCGACCTCAGCCTCGGAGGAGCCTCCACGTCGCCCGACCTAGGGCACAAGTCCGCCACGTCAACAGGAAGCGCCATCATCACCCTACCCCGAGCCGACTTGGGACGCAGAGAACAAGACCGACGTCCCATCTGGCTAGCTCCGCCAGATAGGCAATGATGGCGCCCCGCTAGACCATGACGACGGCGGCTCTCAGCTCCCTTACGGAAGCAGGGGGACGTCAGCAAGAGCCCAACTATTCCGACAGTTGTCCCTCCACCAGGCTCCGTTACTCCTCCGACAGCCACGACACCACACCAGCTGGGCGCCAAGTTCTCTCCGGCTGCCACATTGGCATGTACCCAGGGCGCTAGCTCTCCCCCGCTAGACACGTAGCACTCTGCTGCATCCCCATTGTACACCTGGATCCTCTCCTTGCGCCTATAAAAGGAAGGACCAGGGCCTTCTTAGAGAAGGTTGGCCCCCGCGGGAACGAGGGCAGGGGCAGGCGCTCTCTTGGGGCCGCTCGCTCCCCTCACCCGCGCGGACGCTTGTAACCCCCTACTGCAAGCGCACCCGACCTGGGCGCGGGACGAACACGAAGGCCGCGGGATCTCCGCCTCCCTCACGACCTGGCTCCGGCCACCTCGCTCTCCCCCCTTCGCGCTCGCCCACGCGCTCGACCCATCTGGGCTGGGGCACGCGGCACACTCACTCGTCGGCTTAGGGACCCCCCGGTCTCGAAACGCCGACAGTTGGCGCGCCAGGTAGGGGCCTGCTGCGTGTTGACGAGCAGTTTCCCGTCAAGCTCCAGATGGGCAGTCTCCAACGACCTCTCCAACCCGGGACGGTGCTCCGTTTCGGGAGCCTCGAGTTCATGTCTTTCGACAGCGGCTACGACATGATACTCCTTCCACCGCCGCGCGGCAGCAACAATGGTGGCCGACAGTCCGCCCGCCGGCGGCGGAATCGACGACGTCTTTCCCGCATGGGGGAAGAACAACATTCGAGCTCGCCCCATCCTCTCCCTCGCCATCGGAGGAGGAGGCGGGGCAACCACGGCCGAGCGGGAGGCTGCGCTCCGATGGCTGTCGAGCGAATCGACATCCCCAGTGCCCCAACGGAGGACGCGCCGGGCGTCACCCTCGCGTTTGAGGCGAAGGCGAGCGCCGTCCCCCCGCAACACGCCAACCCCGAGCAGGTGGACGATGCCAGCACGCTCACGGAGGGCCTGCGGGACGTCGCCCTCGTACCCAGGACGACGGCGCGATCAGCCCTTGATGTGACCTCGTCGCCCCTCGTCGACCAAAAGGTACCGACTGATCCCCGTCCTTCGTCATTTCGACTCGACCTCAACCCGCCTGGCGACCTCGCTCTGGCGGGCGCTCACGTTGAGGCGAGTGCAACCCCTTTTGGGTTTCGTGTGCGGTCGCCTTGGGACCGATTGACGGGCGTCTCGACCTACGGGCCCTCTGGGTCCGAGGAAGATGACGACCCCAGCATCTGTTGGGATTTCTCTGGATCTGGCAACCCCAGTGCCATGCGGGACTTCATGACCGCATGCAACTACTGCCTCTCCGACTGTTCCGACGGCAGCCGCAGCCTTGACGACAAGGACTGCGGCCCGAGCCGCGAATGTTTCCACGTCGAGCTAGGGGATCCCTCCGGAGGCAGCCGTCTCGGCGTGCCGGAGGATGGTGATCTCCCTAGGCCAGTGCCTCGCGCCGACATCCCGCGGGAGCTAGCTGTGGTCCCCATTCCGGCGGGGGGTCACGACCCACAGCTCGAGCAAGTCCGCGGGGCGCAGGCCGGGCTCGACGAGGGGGCAGGAGCGCTCGAGTCGATCCGCCGGGACGTCGGGCAGGTATGGGCGGGCCAGCCCCTAGCCGGAGAAATACGTCACCTGCCCCAGGGTCTCCAGCACCGCATCGCCAACGATGCCAGGGACAGGCCGCCACCCGCATCTAGCGGAACCGGCCAGGACCTGGCAGCCGCGGCGATGCTCCTCCGCGCGATGCCGGAGTCATCAACCACCGAGGGTCGGCGAATCCAGGGAGAGCTCAAGCATCTCCTGGAAGGCGCTGCGGCCCGGCGGGCCGAGAGCTCTGCCTCCCGAAGGCAGGGGCACCCCTCGGAACCTCGTGCCGCGACTTCCCGACTCATGCGGGAAGCCTCGGTCTACACCGGGCGCACGCGCAACACCGCGCCTGCGGCCCCGGGCCACCTCGGCGACGAGCACCCTCATCGCGACCGTCGGGCCCGCCTCGACGAAAGGGTGCGCCGAGGCTATCACCCCAGGCGTGGGGGACGCTACGACAGCGGGGAGGATCGGAGTCCCTCGCCCGAACCACCCGGTCCGCAGGTCTTCAGCCGGGCCATTCGGCGGGCGCCGTTTCCGACCCGATTCCGACCCCCGACTACCATCACAAAGTACTCGGGGGAAACAAGACCGGAATTGTGGCTCGCGGACTACCGCCTGGCCTGTCAACTGGGTGGAACGGACGACGACAACCTCATCATCCGCAACCTCCCCCTGTTCCTCTCCGACACTGCTCGCGCTTGGTTGGAGCACCTGCCTCCGGGGCAGATTTCCAACTGGGAGGATTTGGTCCAAGCTTTCGCCGGCAACTTCCAGGGCACGTACGTGCGCCCCGGGAATTCCTGGGACCTCCGAAGCTGCGGGCAACAGCCGGGAGAGTCTCTTCGGGACTACATCCGGCGGTTCTCGAAGCAACGCACCGAGCTGCCCAACATCACCGACTCCGATGTCATCGGCGCGTTCCTTGCCGGCACCACTTGCCGTGACCTGGTGAGCAAGTTGGGTCGCAAGACCCCCACCAGGGCGAGCGAGCTGATGGACATCGCCACCAAGTTTGCCTCTGGCCAGGAGGCGGCCGAGGCCATCTTCCGAAAGGACAAGCAGCCCCAGGGCCGCCCTTCGGAAGATGCTCCCGAGGCGTCTACTCCGCGCGGCGCCAAGAAGAAAGGCAGGAAGAAGTCGCAAGCGAAACGCGATGCAGCCGATGCAGACCTTGTCGCGGTCACCGAGTACAAGAACCCTCGGAAGCCCCCCGGAGGTGCCAACCTCTTCGACAAGATGCTCAAGGAGACGTGCCCTTACCATCAGGGGCCCGTCAAACACACCCTCGAGGAGTGCGTCATGCTTCAGCGCCACTTCCACAGGGCCGGGCCACCCGCTGAGGGTGGCAGGGCCCGCGACGACGACAAAAAGGAAGATCACCAAGCAGGAGAGTTCCCCGAGGTCCGCGACTGCTTCATGATCTACGGAGGGCATGCGGCGAATGCCTCGGCTCGGCATCGCAAGCGAGAGCGTCGGGAGGTCTGCTCGGTGAAGGTGGCGGCGCCAGTCTACCTGGACTGGTCCAACAAGCCCATCACCTTCGACCAAGCTGACCACCCCGACCACGTGCCGAGCCCGGGGAAGTACCCGCTCGTCGTCGACCCCATTATCGGCGACGTCAGGCTCACCAAGGTCCTGATGGATGGGGGCAGCTGCCTCAATATCATCTACGCCGAGACCCTCAGGCTCCTGCGCGTCGATCTGTCCTCCGTCCGAGCAGGCGCTGCGCCCTTCCACGGGATCATTCCTGGGAAGCGCATCCAGCCCCTCGGACGGCTCGACCTTCCTGTCTGCTTCGGAACACCCTCCAACTTCCGAAGGGAGACGTTGACGTTCGAGGTGGTCGGGTTCCAAGGAACCTACCACGCAGTATTGGGGAGGCCATGCTACGCGAAGTTCATGGCCATCCCCAACTACACCTACCTGAAGCTCAAGATGTCGGGCCCCAACGGGATCATCACCGTCGGCCCCACGTACAAACACGCGTTCGAATGCGATGTGGAGTGCGTGGAGTACGCCGAGGCCCTCGCCGAGTCCGAGGCTCTCATCGCCGATCTGGAAAAACCTCTCCCGAGAGGTGCCGGACGTGAAGCGACACGCCGGCAACTTCGAGCCAGCGGAGACGGTTAAGGCCGTCCCTCTCGACCCCAGTGGCGACACCTCCAAGCAGATCCGGATCGGTTCCGGGCTCGACCCCAAATAGGAAACAGTGCTCGTCGACTTTCTCCGCGCAAACGCCAACGTCTTTGCGTGGAGTCCCTCGGACATGCCCGGCATACCGAGGGATGTCGCCGAGCACTCGCTGGATATTCGGGCCGGAGCCCGACCGGTCAGACAGCCTCTGCGCCGATTCGACGAGGAAAGGCGCAGGGTGATAGGCGAGGAGATCCACAAGCTGATGGCAGCAGGGTTCATCAAAGAGGTATTCCATCCCGAATGGCTTGCCAACCCTGTGCTTGTGAGGAAGAAAGGGGGGAAATGGCGGATGTGTGTAGACTACACTGGTCTCAACAAAGCATGTCCGAAGGTTCCCTACCCTCTACCTCGCATCGATCAAATCGTGGATTCCACTGCTGGGTGCGAAACCCTGTCTTTCCTCGATGCCTACTCAGGGTATCATCAAATCAAGATGAAAGAGTCCGACCAGCTCGCGACTTCTTTCATCACGCCCTTTGGCATGTACTGTTATGTCACCATGCCGTTCGGTTTGAGGAAAGCGGGTGCAACGTACCAGCGGTGCATGAACCATGTGTTCGGCGAACACATTGGTCGCACGGTCGAGGCCTACATCGATGACATCGTAGTCAAGACAAGGAAAGCCTCCGCCTTTCTCTCCGACCTTGAAGTGACATTCTGGTGTCTCAAGGCGAAGGGCGTCAAGCTCAATCCCGAGAAGTGCGTCTTCGGGGTGCCCCGAGGCATGCTCCTGGGATTCATCGTCTCCGAGCGGGGCATCGAAGCCAACCCGGAGAAGATCGCAGCCATCACCAGCATGGGGCCCATCAAGGACTTAAAAGGCGTACAGAGGGTCATGGGATGTCTCGCGGCTTTGAGCCGTTTCATCTCGCGCCTCGGCGAAAGAGGCCTGCCCCTGTACCGTCTCTTAAGGAAGGCCGAGTGCTTCACTTGGACTCCCGAGGCCGAGGAAGCTCTCGGGAACCTGAAGGCGCTCCTCACCCAGGCGCCCGTCTTGGTACCCCCAGCTGATGGAGAAGCCCTCTTGGTCTACGTCGCCGCTACCACTCAGGTGGTTAGCGCCGCGATCGTGGTCGAAAGGCAAGAAGAGGGGCATGCATTGCCCATTCAGAGGCCAGTTTACTTCGTCAGCGAGGTGCTGTCCGAAACCAAGATCCGCTACCCGCAAGTTCAGAAGCTGCTGTATGCAGTGATCCTGACGAGGCGAAAGTTGCGGCATTACTTCGAGTCTCATCCGGTAACTGTGGTGTCATCCTTCCCCCTGGGGGAGATCATCCAGTGCCGAGAGGCCTCGGGACGGATCGCGAAGTGGGCGGTGGAAATCATGGGCGAGACAATCTCGTTCGCCCCTCGGAAGGCCATCAAGTCCCAGGTACTGGCGGACTTCGTAGCCGAATGGGTCGACACACAGTTGCCGACGGCTCCGATCTAACCGGAGCTCTGGACTATGTTTTTCGACGGGTCGCTGATGAAGACGGGAGCCGGCGCGGGCCTGCTCTTCGTCTCGCCCCTCGGGAAACACCTGCGCTACGTGCTACGCCTCCATTTCCCGGCGTCCAACAATGTGGCTGAATACGAAGCTCTGATCAACGGATTGCGAATCGCCATCGAGCTAGGGGTCCGATGCCTCGATGCTCGCGGCGACTCGCAGCTCGTCATCGACCAAGTCATGAAGAACTCCCACTGCCGCGACCCGAAGATGGAGGCCTACTGTGATGAGGTTCGACGCCTGGAAGACAAGTTCTACGGGCTCGAGCTTAACCACATCGCCCGTCGCTACAACGAGACCGCGGACGAGCTGGCAAAGATAGCCTCGGGGCGAACGACGGTTCCCCCGGACGTCTTCTCCCGGGATCCGCACCAACCCTCCGTCGAGATCAGCGACACGCCCGAGCCCGAGGCGCCCTCGGCCCCGTCCGAGGTGACCTCGGCCCAGCCCGAGCCATCCTCGGTTCAGCCCGGGGAACCCTCGGCCCCCGAGGACGAGGCGCTGCGCATCGAGGAGGAGCGGAGCGGGGTCACGCCTGATCGAGATTGGCGGGCCCCATACCTGCAATATCTCCACCAAGGAGAGCTACCCCTCGACCAGGCCGAGGCACGGCGGGAAGCGCGACGCGCCAAGTCGTTCGTCTTGCTGGGCGGTGAGAAGGAGCTTTACCACCGCAGCCCCTCGGGCATCCTCCAGCGGTGCATCTCCATCGCCGAAGGTCAAGAACTCCTGCAAGAGATACACTCGGGGGCTTGCGGCCATCACGCAGCGCCTCGAGCCCTTGTCGGGAACGCTTTCCGGCAAGGCTTCTACTGGCCGACGGCGGTGGCTGACGCCACTAGAATTGTCCGCACCTGCGAAGGGTGCCAATTCTATGCGAAGCAGACCCACCTGTCCGCTCAGGCTCTACAGACGATACCCATCACCTGGCCCTTCGCTGTGTGGGGTCTGGACCTCGTCGGCCCTCTGCAGAAGGCGCCCGGGGGCTACACGCACCTGCTGGTCGCCGTCGACAAATTCTCCAAGTGGATCGAGGTCCGACCCCTGAACAGCATCAGGTCCGAGCAGGCGGTGGCGTTCTTCACCAACATCATCCATCGCTTCGGGGTCCCGAACTCCATCATCACCGACAACGGCACCCAGTTCACCGGCAAAAAATTCTTGGATTTTTGCGAGGATCACAACATCCGGGTGGACTGGGCTGCGGTAGCTCATCCCATGTCGAATGGGCAAGTAGAGCGTGCCAACGGCATGATTCTACAAGGGCTCAAGCCTCGGATTTACAATGACCTCAACAAGTTCGGCAAGCGATGGATGAAGGAACTCCCCTCGGTGGTCTGGAGCCTGAGGACGACGGCGAGCCGAGCCACGGGTTTCACGCCGTTCTTCCTGGTCTACGGGGCCGAGGCCGTCTTGCCCACGGACCTGGAATACGGCTCCCCGAGGACGAGAGCCTACGACGGTCAAAGCAACCAAGCTAGCCGAGAGGACTCGCTGGACCAGCTGGAAGAGGCTCGGGACAGGGCCTTACTACACTCGACGCGGTATCAGCAGTCCCTGCGATGCTACCACGCCCGAGGGGTCCGACCCCGAGACCTCCAGGTGGGCGACCTGGTGCTTCGGCTGCGGCAAGACGCCCGAGGGAGGCACAAGCTCACGCCCCCCTGGGAGGGGCCATTCGTCATCGCCAAAGTCCTGAAGCCCGGAACGTACAAGCTGGCTAACAGTCAAGGCGAGGTCTACGACAACGCTTGGAACATCCAACAGCTACGTCGCTTCTACCCTTAAGATGTTTCCAAGTTGTTCATATACCTCGCACCCATGCAAAGTTTAGTCAACAAGGAAGGGTCGGCCTCGCCTCGGCAAAGCCCGACCCTCCCTCGGGGGCTAAAAGGGGGGAAACCCCCTCTGCGTCAAAATTTTCCTCGAAAAAAAAAGATCTCTTTTACCAGAATATCTTTCGTGCTTTTTGACTACTTCGAAAAGTGGGTCCTGGAAACGACGGGGTACACGTAAGCAGTCAAGGCTGACCGAGCCGAGGGACTCCTACGCCTCCAAGATACGGATACCTCACTCATCACCTTCTGCGATAAGTAACTCGCGTTCGGATAAGGTGACTCCGCGGATCGAACAAGTCTCTACGTTCGGAAGCCCTTCTGTCGAAGCGATTCTTCGAGTCTTCTCGACCAAGTCGGTGATAGGGCCTCATGGACGAGTAAAAGCGCGCGTAAGCGGCAAGGCCGACCGAGCCGAGGGACTCCCACGCCTCCGGGATACGGATACCTCACTCCTCACCTTCCGCGAGAAGCAACTTTCGCTCGCACAAGCATCCCTGTTACCGACAAAAAGTCCAGATACTCGAAACAAGAGGAAGAGAGACGCAGCTTTAACACGCAACAAGGGTGTGTGTTCTAGCCTCGACGGCCGCACAAAGCACACACCACAAGACAATCTGATCCTGCAGGCTCGGGTCTTGACGGTGGAAGGGGGCAGCAACACCCTCGGCATCGACGACACCTTCGGCGAGGCCCGACCTAGCCTCGGACGGCGACGCGGTCCGAGGGTCTTTGCTCCAAAGACGACGTCACCACCACGCCCGGGCAATCGCTGCCAGGGACTTCTCTGAGAACCCGGCCCGAGCAGGCGGCTCAGCCGGTCACCCCTGGGGCCTCGGCCAACCATCTTCCGAGGGCGCCAGCCCGGTCCGAAGCCTCGGCTGATCAACTCCGACGTCGATCCAGCCAACGGACAACCTGGCTAGGTTCCGGCCAACCAGGTTTTATTTTTCGAGCCAACTCCGCCTCTGCTCATGCTGATATCGCTACCCCTGGCCTCGGCTCGACGAAGAGCGGCCGAGGGGTCTCTTTAACTAAGCTAGAGGAGCCTCGGACAGCAGGGCCGACCGAGCCGAGGGACTCCTACGCCTCCGGGATACGAATACCTCACTCGTCACCTTGACGCGGGGCGACTCATGCTTGGTGAAGCGGTTCAGACAAACAACAGGCGAGTCTTAGTGCTCAAAAATGAGGAAAAAACACGGCTCCGTGCCGAAGTCACATACATGTTCAGGCCCCGAAAGCCGAAATGAACAAAAAACACTGGCATCCAAGGTGCCATCACAAACGGAACCCCGGTTCCGTCTCCACGGGTATGGACGACCTCCCCGCCCAGGAAGCCCGTGGAGCGACAAGCTCTGGGCGAATCACCAGCAAAACGCGGGACGCCCCCAAGCACCCCGGCAGATCCTCGCAGCCGCCCTCGCCGCAAATGCGAGGAGGAAGACGGAATGTTGCATCCTAGCTGGGCAGCAACAGTTCGCCTTCCCCGGCATGGCTGGAGGATGTCTCCGCCGTAGGGCTAAAGGGCGATTGCCACCACCAGAAGCTGGAAGAAGAGGTGGTCCGCCGACCCGCGCAGGAGGTGGAGCCCCGGCTCGCCTCGCTCCCCGCCCCGGCGAGGATGACGAACACCCTCAACACTGAGGGCGGGGCCGGGACCACAGCCCGGTTTGCCTCTCCCCATCCAGGAGCTGGAGGTCACCGTCTTGGGTGATCACCAGCGGAGGGGAGCAACCGGGCTGTGTGATGAAAATCCTTGAAGCCGAACGATGGCTGAAAGGTACCAACTCCCACGGAGTTGCGTTCCCCCAACGATGGGGCGAAAAGACGGCGGTTTCCCCCATCCGGGGGCTTGAAAGGTGGAAAGACACGATGCATAAGGGAGGAAGAAGACATGGTCGCCTTACGAAAGGGGTCGCCCTCCTTTTAAAAGGCGACTCTCCCTGCTTGTGCCCCCAACCGTCGCGGGCCGAGTCTTCTCCAACACGCCTCCAAAACCCTCCCCTGTGGCGCGGGGGCTGGGTCCCGCATGTCATACAAGACCGGCTCCGAGCAGAAGAAGCCAAACCGCCGCGCACGGCGCACGCAACCACCCAGTGGTTACAAGCGACCCTCCACTTTTGCCCAGGCCAACGGGCGAAAGGGGCAGGCAGCCATGCAGGCGGCATGCAACCACGCCAAGTGGCCGCGCCTCTCCGACTCCTAACCTGCCAGCACGGAGGCCTAAGCCCACGCGTCGCGCGACCGGCGCGCCGGATGCTGCATGCAAGCAACTGTACCACTTGCGCCACCACCGCACCTCCTCGATTGCGGAACCGATACCGCGACCCGAGGCGACCCAGCGCGCGACCCAGCAGCGCCAGCCTGACGCAGCGGTCAAACGCGGTCAAAAGTAGGCCGGCAGTAATAACGATGGCAGGCGCGCGGGAGCAGCGGTCACGCCGTCAGCCAAGCTCACGTCCCGTCCGGGGGCAGCGAGAGAACCCCCTCTCACGGCGTGAAGACGACGTGCCCGTGACCCGTCCCTCGGACGGCTCGCACACACGCAATGGCAGCCTCGTCAACTACTCGCCCCGTCGCATTAACTCCACGGCTGGACAGGCGGCGTTTCTGGCAGGAGCAGCTGGCGACGCTTCGCCTTCGCCAAAACAACCGCGCCAAAAGAGGTACGCCGCGTCGTTCAAATTTCGTATCCTTTTTCCTTTTTCCTCTTTCTCTATCTCTTGCAACAGGGACCGGGAAAGGGGATACCCCTAAAGGGATCCTTCCCCGTGAAGGAACTAGGCTCCGAGCCTCCATACTGATCAGGGGTTCGAAGCCTAGCCCCCCGAAGGGTTCAACAGCCGCCTCAGATCGCGTGGGCCCGACACCCGCTACTGGTCAGAGGTTCGAAGGTCGGCCTCCCGAAAGGTTCCACGGCCGCCTCAGGCTACTCGGGCTCCGCGCCCATTACTGATCAGGGGTTCGAAGGCTGGCCCCCCGAAGGGTTCACAGTCGCCTCAGACACCGAGCGAGGGATGACCAGGGGTACGTTCGATACATAACCAAGGCTCGGGCTGTGCTCCCGAGGTACCCTAGGACATTTCCGAGACCAGCGGGAACGATCCTGTAACGGAATCCCATCGGAGGGAGGCAACGAGCCCTCGGACCCCGTCGCCAGGGGACCGGGTCCGGCAGATCACCCGCAGGTACTTTTGGGCGTGCCTCCGGGCCCCTAGCCGACCCCCAACGAACGGGGCACGGACGTCCACTCGGATTACCCGCTTGCAGCTCACCAGAGACACCATGTTCGGTGCCCATCGAGGGTAACATGGCGCTCTCCCCCCCTCCTCCTTGCGGAAAGGCGACGTAGGGGCGTATGTAAAAAAGCCGAGTCTGTCCCTGATCGCCCTCTCGCCCTGTGCGGAGGCTCGGGGGCTGCTCTCGCAAACCCGGCTCCGGCCAAACCGTTGACAGCGTCAACATACCAGCCCGAGAACTTGGGCCCCGACAGTGCACCCGGGCTACGGCCTGTTCGCATGAGGGAACCACCAGACCAGCCGAAGCATTACGCAAGGCATTAAGACCTCGAAGGAGTGAAACCACTCCTCCGAGGCCTCGGGGGCTACACCCGGCGGGTGCGCTCGCGCGCACCCACCGGAACAAAATGCAACCGAGAAAGGCTGGTCCCCTTGCAAAAAAGTGCGACGAAAGCCTCCAAGGGAGTGCTAACACTCCCTTTGAGGCTCGGGGGCTACTGTCGGGGACCATAATTAGGGGTACCCTCAAGACGCCTAATTCTCAGCTGGTAACCCCCATCAGCATAAAGCTGCAGAGGCCTGATGGGTTTGATTAAGTCAGGGATCAGTCCATACGAGCGACTCGATCACGCCTCGCCCGAGCCTAGCCTCAGGTAAGGGCGGCCGACCCTGAGGTGTTTCCGTCTCGCCCGAGGCCCCCTTTTTACGGCAGACGCATCTCCGGCTCGCCCGAGGCCTTGCCTTCGTTAAGAAGCAACCCTAACTAAATCACCGCACCGACCGACCGAGTCGCAGGGGCATTTAACGCAAAGAGTGAGACTGACAGGCAGCCAGGCCTTGCCAAAGGCGCCATAGGAAGCTCCGCCCGACCCAGGGCTCGGACTCGGGCTAAGACCCCGGAAGACGGCGAACTCCGCTCCGCCCGACCCAGGGCTCGGACTCGGGCTAAGGCCCCATAAGACGGCGAACTCCGCTCCGCCCGACCCAGGGCTCGGACTCGGGCTAAGGCCCCGGAAGACGGCGAACTCCGCTCCGCCCGACCCAGGGCTCGAACTCGGGCTAAGGCCCCAGAAGACGGCGAACTCCGCTCCGCCCGACCCAGGGCTCGGACTCGGGCTAAGGCCCCGGAAGACGGCGAACTCCGCTCCGCCCGACCCAGGGCTCGGACTCGGGCTAAGGCCCCGGAAGACGACGAACCCCGCTTCGCCCGACCCAGGGCTCGGACTCCGCCCTGGTCTCTGCCGAACGACCTCCGCCTCGCCCGACCCAGGAGCTCGGGCTCGGCCTCGGCCATGGAAGACAGACTCGACCTCAGCCTCGGAGGAGCCTCCACGTCGCCCGACCTAGGGCACAAGTCCGCCACGTCAACAGGAAGCGCCATCATCACCCTACCCCGAGCCGACTTGGGACGCAGAGAACAAGATCGACGTCCCATCTGGCTAGCTCCGCCAGATAGGCAATGATGGCGCCCCGCTAGACCATGACGACGGCGGCTCTCAGCTCCCTTACGGAAGCAGGGGGACGTCAGCAAGAGCCCAACTATTCCGACAGCTGTCCCTCCACCAGGCTCCGTTACTCCTCCGACAGCCACGACACCACACCAGCTGGGCGCCAAGTTCTCTCCGGCTGCCACATTGGCATGTACCCAGGGCGCTAGCTCTCCCCCGCTAGACACGTAGCACTCTGCTGCATCCCCATTGTACACCTGGATCCTCTCCTTGCGCCTATAAAAGGAAGGACCAGGGCCTTCTTAGAGAAGGTTGGCCCCCGCGGGAACGAGGGCAGGGGCAGGCGCTCTCTTGGGGCCGCTCGCTCCCCTCACCCGCGCGGACGCTTGTAACCCCCTACTGCAAGCACACCCGACCTGGGCGCGGGACGAACACGAAGGCCGCGGGATCTCCGCCTCCCTCACGACCCGGCTCCGGCCACCTCGCTCTCCCCCCTTCGCGCTCGCCCACGCGCTCGACCCATCTGGGCTGGGGCACGCGGCACACTCACTCGTCGGCTTAGGGACCCCCCGGTCTCGAAACGCCGACACTTTCCTAATTAGTCAGCCAAGGGCGTCCCATTAAACCCTTGTGGTGGCATGTGTTACTCAAGTTAAGCTCTATGTTCCAATTAACATTAATGATCTTAACATGAACATAAATAGAATAACAAAAGAATTGGAACATAGATACAATAAATGATTATCCCAAAACTATGTAAAGCAATAGCAAACTACCCAAGTGATTCAGGGGTAAACAAGGTAATGAGATAAACAATCTAGGATAACCTATTGGGTCCCATCAAAATTAACCTATGCATGAATAAATGATATTAAAGAACATTATTGGGTAAAAAGTGGTCAAGGGCACAACTTGCCTTCAATGAGCTCCTGCTCAGCTACTTCAACCTGCTGCTCACCAGGATCCTCGGTCACGGGCTCTTCTACTCGCCACAATTCAAACAAGCACAATATATAGGGAAAATTAACATCACACCAAACATGTAAACAAAATACACAGTAATAATCTACACATTAAAATATAATCCTAGGAACAGGAATCATATTTTTTGGAGTTATAGATTTTAAGTTATGAATTTTCCAAGTTTTATGTGCTTAAATTAGGATTAAGTGATAAATTATTTTTCTTACTGTTTTCATGACAAAATAGAGGCTCTAAGTGCTAGATAATAAAATTACAAAATTTTAGAAACTGGAATGGAGTGATTTGGATTAAAAATGAATTTTCTATGAATTTTATAAGTTCTAGCCATTATTTATACCTTAAAATCAATTTCTATATTTAATTATTGAATTTCCTGGGTCTCTGGATTTCGCATCAATTGCTGCAAAGTGCAGGGGCTATGGCACAATTAAACCTAAGACTCAGAGAACTGTGCACTGGACGACGGGTTATAATTTATAATTCCAGAGGGGCTCTTATGCATATCATGCTAGCCGAAAGGGTATGGAACGCTATGCACCGCCCGATCTAGATCCTAGGGCGCAGATTCATCCGATCAAGGGGTGCGCATAGATTTATTCATAGCCGTCCATCAAAGATCGAACCGCTCTGGTTCGTCCACTACCTCCCACCTCGCTGGACGCCGGCGAGAGCCTCGATCCGCGGCGGACGCCATGCCCAGGGATGCCATGTGCCCCCCCCCCGATGCATGACTACGTGAGACAACAGGTGCTAATCAAAGCTGCGGCAATGGTGGCTCCAGAGAGGGAGTTCTCACCTGCAACGATGACCGCGTGGAGCCCGGTCACGGCAAGGCGCGACTTTGCGGCGGGGATGAACTTCGGTGCGCAATTAGCCGCACGCAAGGCGACGACAAGCACCCGCGATACTCCAATCGACCTTAACGACCCCCAGCGACGGCCAACAGCGCTTCAGCGGAGCTGATTCACCGACAACCCGAGGAAAGACTGGTGGCGGACTTACGCTATACCCCTCTGGCGACGGCGATTTTTGTTACGGAGAAAAGGATTCTGCGCGAGAGGGTAGCGGAGGGGAGGAGGTTGTGGCACAATCCTTTTATATGCGCGCGGCGCCGAGCACTGGTTCAACGCGTAGGGCGCGAGGATCGTGATGGCTCCCACAGAGTGCGGCATGTGGTTGAAGACGAGCGACTTGACACGCCTGTCCCACTCCACAGCGGCATAGGGCGCGCGAGCGAGGCACTATTCGGCGGGGCCACGTTGTCGGCGCAGTCGCGCGGAGGCAAGGCCAGTGCTACGCGCGCGCGGGTGGCGTTCGGTTTGGGCCGATTTGCTGATGTGCAGCCCAGGTAAGGTTCCTTTCTCCTTTTTTCATTTTCTTTTCTCCCTTTTCAAATTCAATTTGTATTCAGATTTGATTCAAACCTTTGTGGCCCTTCATTACAATTTTATATTTGTGAAATTAGAGGTACTAAATCTAGAGATATTTAATCATTTATTCATTCATACCCTTTTATCTTTTTCTTCTCTCCATATTTCCAGAATTTCTTTTAGATGTCATATTCCACTTTTGGACTTTAATATACTTCTCATTATGTTATTTTTATTTGTCACATAAAATGCACACTGTTGGGGCGAAGGCGAAGACGCCACCCTTCGCTCGATGCCTTCGCCGTAATCGTTGGACCAACGGAGACAAGACAACGGGCAGGCTCACCCTTCGTCCCATTCGTCACCGGACGAAGACCTGTGACGAGGTCGTCCCATCTTGCGACCTCGTCCAGCACGCAGGCCCACAGCCACACAACCCATTGTAACAGGCCCTGCGTGGCCGCTGCGCATTACGGGCCTAATTTGTAAAGGCATCCCTATAATTACGGTCTGTAACCCCGCTTTATGGGAATATTCCGGGGATAACCTAGGTGTCCGAGGGCACATGCGTCCTTAACACAGGATGCTGGGCACTCAGATACCTATAAATACCCCCGCACAGTGCCCTTAAGAGGCTGGATGAACAGAGCTTTTGCCATCACGTGCTGAAACCATGTTTGCGCTATTACACCCCCCCCCCCCCCGTTGGATCAACTTGCGCCAGTGAGCAAGTTCCAACATTTGGCTCCCACCGTTCGTGGTACGAAAAAACCACCCGCGATGACACCCAAGAAAGCTAGCTCAAAGGCTGACGAGGCTGCGAAGGCAGCACTGCTGGCCGCAAAAAAGGGCAAGGCCCTCGCACTCACCCACTCCACCCACCAAGAGGCTGCCGAAGACGATGTTCCCCGCACCTGCGAAGACGACGCTCTCCGCACCTGCGGCCTTGAAGGACAACCGCAACCTCCCCCAGGCTTCGCCCCACCGGAGGGCGCGAACCTCACCGAGGACGGTGAAGTCCTCGGCGTGTCAGCGGAAGAACAGCTACAGCTGCGCGCCCTGCGCCTCAAGAACCGCAATCTCTAGAGGCAAAAAGAGATACTAGAGGCCAAGCGCCAGCGCGTGTCCACACTAGCCAAGGTGCGGCAAATGATACACGACGAATAGCAGAAGGCCCAGGACCTCGAGCGGGAGATCACGCTGATGCAGCGCGAAGGCCACCTCGGCCTGCAGCACGGGCCACCCCTGCAACAGCGCGCACAACCAGAAGACATACGTGAAGGCCACCTCGGCCTGCAGCACGAGCCACCCCTGCAACAGCGCGCGCAAATGGAAGACCCGCACTTCGCCTTCCCGCACGCCGCGCCATTTCAAGGGGTCAACTACCTCGACGAGCGAAGTCCCCTAGCGCCACATCTGCAAGTGACACCCTGGCCTGCAAACTTCCGGGCAGGGACCTATCCCAAATACAACGGCAGCACGGACCCAACACAGTACATCATGAGTTATCAGGTTGCCGTTGCATCTTTCGGAGGGGATGACGCCACAATGGCCAAGTCTTTCATCATCGCCCTCGAAGGCCCAGCTCTCACCTGGTTCACCAGGTTGCCCCCGCTGTCCATTGACGCCTGGAGAAGCCTCCGAGACAAATTCCTGCTCAACTTCCAAGGGTACCGCCCAGACACCGACGCCTTGGCCGAACTCTCACTCTGCAAGCAGCTGGAAAAAGAGACTCTGCGGGAATATTACCGCAAGTTTCTAACACTCAAGTCACAGCTGCCCTCAGTTGATGACCAGATCACCATCCACTACGCCATCAGTGGCCTTCGCGTCGGCGTCCTTTACAGCCACTGCATCAGGGACCCGCCCAAGAACCTCCAGGAATTATATCAGCTATTTGAAAAATACGCCAAATCCAAAGAGCTCCACCAGCGCAAGGTCGAGTCTCAAAGGAAACCCAAAGATGCTCCACAGTCCAGCCGCACGTGGACGAGGACTCCGCAGCCAGACTCCGGTCGAGACAGCCGCAATCAGCAGCAAGTGCACAACATCGCCAACCAGCACCCCGCAGCTGACGCCCCTCGCCGCCAGGAGTATCCCCCCAGGGCCGCGGAAATGGAACTCGCGGTAGGGGTCGGGGGCGTGCGCAGCCGCCGCGCCGATTCTACTATCTTTTTCATGGCGAAGACTGCGCCCACCAAACCAAAGACTGCCCAGAAACGAAGGCCACCAAAGACAGGATGGCACGGGCGCAGCCAGCCGACAACCCCAGAGTTGTCGCGTACACTTATCAGCAACCCCCTCCACCATACATCCACGCCCCCGCCCCGCATCCACCGCACCACGCATACCAACACCACCAGGAAGTACAAATCGTACCTCCCCCACCCCCACCTCCACACCAGCAACATCAGAACATCCCCCACCCCCACGCCCCAAAACAAGAAGACTTCGCCGATCAGCCGTATCGCGGAGTCATTCATATGATCACTGGGGGGTCCAGCACCGACTTCGACACAAAGCGGCAGAAGCGGGACCACTACTGCAGCATCAACCACGTCGCCATCACCGGCCCAGTCGTGCAGACAAAGTGGTCCCACGTACCGCTAACCTTCGACGCACGAGACGTCGACCTGCGCAGCGCCCCCCACATCGACGCCATGGTTATCAATTGCAGCGTGGCAGGCTGGGACCTGCACAAGGTCCTAGTCGACAATGGCAGTCAAGCAGACATCATTTTCCTCCATGTCTTCGACCGCATGGGCATAAGCCACAGCCTGCTCAAGCCTTCGGACAACCCATTGTATAGTTTCGGCGGCAAGGGCACTTTTCCTGTCGGCAAAATAGAACTGCCTCTCTCCTTCGGTGTAGCACCCAATGCCCGAAGTGAGCAAATAACCTTTGATATCGTCGATATGGTGTATCCGTACAATGCCATCATGGGCCGGGGCTCTATCAACAAGTTTGAGGCAGCCATTCACGGACTGTACCTGTGCATGAAGATACCAGGTCCGTTAGGCGCCATCGCGGTCTACGGCAATCAGCAGACTGCACGCAACATAGAGCAGGACTTCGTCCCTGGACAAAGAAATGTGCACTGCCTCACGACCCAGCGCGAAGTCCCTGCGTCCGTCAGCCCAACCGACAAAGAGCACAAGGCACAGCTGCAGAGCAACGACGGGACCAAGACTGTTCCCCTCGACCAGCCACGCCCAAGCAGACAGTCACCATCAGCGAAGACCTCACTTCGCAGGAAGAGGAGAAACTCCTCTGCTGCTTGTCCAAGAACAAAGACGTCTTCGCTTGGTCAGCCCTCGACCTGGTCGGGGTCAGCCGATCCATAATTGAGCATAGCTTGGGAATCGACCCCTCGGTGAGACCGAAAAAACAGCGGCTTCACAAAATGTCCGACGAGAAGACAGAGGCCGCCAAGGCAGAGGTACACCGCCTCCTGGAAGCCAAATTTATCGAGCCAGTGGCTTACCCCACGTGGCTCTCCAACGTTGTGATGGTGCACAAAAAGAGTGGCAAGTGGCGAATGTGCATCGACTTCACCAGTCTCAACAAGGCCTGCCCAAAGGACAACTTCCCTTTGTCGCGGATCGACAAAATAGTCGATAGCACGGCCAGATGCGAAGTCATGTCACTCCTCGACTGCTTCTCCGGTTACCACCAATTATACATGAAGGAGGAAGACAAGGCTAGCACCAGTTTTATAACACCCTTTGGCACATATTGCTTCATCAGAATGCCGGAGGGACTCAAGAACGTCGGGTCCACCTTCTCCCGGCTTACCAAAACTGTGCTCGAGGGGCAAGTTGGCAGAAACATATTCACATATGTGGACGACATCGTCGTCGCCAGCAGGAGCAAGGAGGACCATCTCGCTGACCTCGCCGAGACATTCGCGAACATGCGAGACGCACGACTTCGCCTCAACCCGGAGAAGTGCGTCTTCGGCGTTCGCTAAGGGAAAATATTGGGCTACCTGGTATCACACCGCGGCATCGAGGCCAACCCAACCAAAATTAAGGCCATCGTCAACATGACGCCCCCGCAGTCGGTAAGAGAGGTCCAGCTTCTGACGGGCAGATTGGCCGCCCTCAACAGATTCATCTCCAAATCCGCTGAGCGAAGTCTTACCTTCCTCAAAACACTCCGCGGCGCAAAAGACTTCGCTTGGGGACCAGAGCAGGCGGTGGCCTTCGCATCACTAAAACAGTACCTGTTGGAGTTGGCGGTTCTTACAAGCCCCGACTCTTCGCTACCCCTGTTGCTTTATGTGGCGGCCTCGCCGCACGCGGTCAGCGTGGCGCTAGTTCAGGAGCAGACAGTAGAGGGCGTGATCAGACAGTGCCCAGTTTATTACGTCTCCGAAGTGCTCACACTGTCAAAGTGTAACATGACGGAACTCGAAAAGATTGCATATGCAGTTGTTATGTCTTCGCGCAAACTGCGCCACTACTTTGAAGCATTCAAGGTCCGCATCACCTCAGATAGGGGACTCGGCGAATTATTCAGAAACCCGGAGGCATCGGTACAGATCGCCAAATGGGCGGCCGAACTCTCCGGCTACCACATCACTTTTGAGCCCAGGACGGCGATCAAGTCACAAGTTCTAGCAGACTTCATCGTCGACTGGACCGGGCCAATAACACAGTCGTACCCGTCTGCAGAGAAAGTTTGGACAATCCACTGCGACGGCGCTTGGTGCCATGCGGGGGCAGGCGCTGCTGCAGTCATCACCTCACCCGCCGGGGTCAAGCACAAATATGCGGCACGCTTAAGCTTCGCTCTGGAATCTGACAGATGCACAAACAACATAGCAGAATACGAGGCTATCATCCTCGACCTCCGCAAACTAAGAGCCCTCGGTGTCACCACCTGCATAGTCCGAACAGACTCCAAAGTGGTCGCCGGCCAGGTCGAGAAAGATTATGCAGCAAACGACCCCGCTCTTATGCAATACCTCGCGGCCATCCGAAGTCTCGAGAGACAATTCAAGGGATTCACATTGCAGCATGTGGACCGGGCCAAGAATGAAGAAGCCGACGCATTGGCCAAGCAGCCGCCAGGGGTGAAGCCCTACCCTCCGACGTGTTCTACCACGTCATCGGCACGCCAGCCGTCCGCAGCCCCGAAGGGCTCCAAATAACCAACGACAGCGAGGGCCACCGCATAATCAACCTCATCATGACCGAAGACTGGCGGGCGCCAATAACCCTGTACCTGCAGGGGTAGTATCACCCAATCGACAGCAATGAGGCCAAGCGCCTCCACCACCGAAGCCGGGACTTCGCACTGATCGAGGGCCAACTTTACAAGAAGGGGGTCAGTCAACCGATGCTTAAGTGCGTCACCGAGACCGAAGGCATCCAAATCCTGCCCGAAGACCGAAGGCATCCAAATCCTGCGCGAAGTCCACAAGGGGACCTGCGGCTCCCACGCGGGGCCTAGGGCCCTAGCGGCAAAGGTGATTCGCGAAGGTTTCTACTGGCCTGCCATTATCTGTGCCGCAAATCGGGTCGTCAGATCCTGCGAAGCCTGTCAGAAATTTTCCCCACGCTCGGGGCGCCCCTCGCAGTTCACGAAGCTGATCGCCCACACATGGCCCCTTCAGCTCTGGGGCCTAGACATTGTCGGGCCCCTGCCCACGGCTCAGGGGAACCTCAAGTTCACCTTCGTCGCCGTTGAATACTTCACTAGATGGATTGAAGCAAGGGCAGTATCCACCATCACATCGAAGACAACCTAGAAATTCTTCTGGCAAAATATTGTTTGCCGCTTCGGAGTACCGTCCGAACTCACGGTCGACAACGGCAAGCAGTTCGACAACCAAGATTTCAAAGACTTCTGTTTCTCCATCGGCACCAAGCTTGCCTTCGCCTCCGTGTACCACCCCCAGTCCAACGGAGTCGTGGAGCGCGCCAACGGCAAAATTTTCACAGCCGTCAAGAAAGTGCTCCTCGACGACAAAAATGCAAGTGGCCCGACCTGTTACCCGAAGTGGTCTGGGCACTGAATACAACCGAATGCAGGGCGACTGGGTTCACCCCCTTCTGCCTATTATACAGATCGGAGGCCATTACTCCGCAAGAAATAAAGCATGGGTCGCCTCGGACAGCCGCGTCAGCCATCCCAGACGTAGATGAGCCGACTTCGAAGGACCTCATCGACGGAGACCGCGTCTTCGCCCTACAAGCCCTGGACAAATACCAAGCCCAGACAAAGGCATGGCGCGATCAAGCAGTCATCCCAAGGGAATTCAGTGAAGGGGACCTCGTACTCGTCCGTACAGCTCGAACAGAGTCCAGGGGCAAGCTGGAGCCCAGGTGGGAGGGCCCTTTCATTGTCAAGACGAAGCCCCCCCCAGCGCATACAGGCTCGCAACGCCAAACGGCGAAGACCTGGAGCATTCCTGGAACATCGATAATCTCCGCAAATTTTTTGTTTGACTCATCAGGGCCAGCTCGCCCTTGTAATTCGCAAAGACAATTTTTATTCTGGCCCGCACTCTTTTCCTCCCGGGGGGTGAGGTTTTTAACGAGGCGGAGTCATGTAATATACAAGTGCAAAATCCCCCGCAAAATCTACGTCGAAAAAAGACCGCGCCGACGGTCTTCGACATTCGACCAATACATAGTCACCGCGAGGCCCAGCATCAGCCACCCTCGCGTGCGACAACTCCGTGCAGAAGTCACCTAAGGGTGCAGCCGGACTAGCACAACAAGTGCGAAAAATCGAAGTCTTCCGCGAAGACTATCCGTGCAGAAGTCGCCTAAGGGTGCAGCCGGACTAGCACAACGAGTGCGAAAAATCGAAGTCTTCCGTGAAGACTATCCATGCAGAAGTCGCTTAAGGGTGCAGTCGGACTAGCATAACAAGTGCGAAAAATCGAAGTCTTCCGCGAAGACTATCCGTGCAGAAGTCGCCTAAGGGTGCAGCTGGACTAGCACAACGAGTGCGAAAAATCGAAGTCTTCCGCGAAGACTATCCGTGCAGAAGTCGCCTAAGGGTGCAGCCGGACTAGCACAACAAGTGTGAAAAATCGAAGTCTTCCGCGAAGACTATCCGTGCAAAAGTCGCCTAAGGGTGCAGCCGGACTAGCACAACGAGTGCGAAAAATCGAAGTCTTCCGCGAATACTATCCGTGCAGAAGTCGCCTAAGGGTGCAGCCGGACTAGCACAACAAGTGCGAAAAATCGTAGTCTTCCGTGAAGACTATCCGTGCAGAAGTCGCCTAAGGGTGCAGCCGGGCTAGCACAGCAAGTGCGAAAAATCGAAGTCTTCCGCGAAGACTATCCGTGCAACAGTCGCCTAAGGGTGCAGCCGGACGAAGCCTAACAAGCGCGAAAACAACTACACCAAACCGTCCGCGCAAAGACCTACTACATGCGCACCAGCGCAACATAACAAACACACCAGACCAAGTACGTAACGCCTTCGTGAGCATAGCCGAAGGCACATAACTTCATCATACAAGCTATTACATATGTACAAGCGAGGGCATCACACTTTACATCGGCTCAACCTTCGGAATAATTCCCATCTCCCTATAGTTAAACAGCATTATCCTCAGCTCCTCACCCGCAAAAAGACTTCGCAGCTCCCCCTCACCTGCACTCACAGCGGCCGGCAAGGACAACAGTTCCTGCCTGCCAGCCCTACTCACACGAAGCCGACCACCGTCCACCTCACTCACTCTACGCTTCACGACCGCCCTTCGCCGCCTACGCCCAGCACTCAAATCAAGCACAACTTCAGCATCCACAGCATGCGGCGAAGCCTCCGCTGCTGCCACATCCAAGGCCACAAAATAGTCCAAGTCCTCATCCGACGACTCTTCGGTCCACTCAACCGAGCCCCCAGAGTCACCAAAATCAGAAAACTTAGATGCAGACTCATCCGATTTATTCCCATCATCCACGGTCGAAGCCGCCAAAAAATTAGTAGTAGCGGTTGCGTGCGCAGGCCCAAAATCTTGAACCTGCGCAGCAACCAAGGTTCAGCAACATATCCAAAATTCCCTAACTACCCACACCCACTAAGCCACCTGCGAAGACCCAGCCGTCGCAGGATCCTCCACTGCCGGCTCCGCCGCCACCTCCACAGGATCCTCAGCCCTCGGTGCAGCAGTTGGTGACGGGCCTCCGCCGGCCGCAGTGGTTGCGGGAGCATCAGGAACGCCTTCGACGGTTTTCGGGGGCAGCTCCGGGGCGGTCTCGGACACAGCCACCATCGGGTTCGCCTCCGAGTCAGGCTGCGCGCTATTCAAAGCCCCGAAGTCATCCACCCTCTCGCCACGTGCTGCCTGAGACACAGCACACAGATTCAGCAAACCCACATTTAACCCACAATCAACAAACACCAAACAAAAGCCAAACATTACCTGACCCCTCGCCGTCTCAGCCCGCTCCCTGACCACCTCCCGACCGTGGGGGCCCCACATCCGGTCGTAGAGGGCTCCTGCGGATTCCTTCACCACAGGGTCCTCAACCTTGTAAATATCGCGCTCGAAATCTTCATTAGCTTGGTCGAAGACCTCATAGTGCCGGCACCCTTCGCGAGATGGCGCGTTCATCGCCCCCTCGCAGGTGACCAGGGAGGCATAGGACATAAACCCCTCCACGATGGCGGGGAGCGCCAGCAACTCCTCCTATATCCACTCGAAGCAGCGAAGTCCGGGCTCTCGGTCCGGCACCTCGAAGTCAGTGGTCCGCGCACCCAGCTCATGGTATGAATCCACAAGCTGTTTGCGTGTCCACTCAGCCTCCGAGCGCGTCGAAGCCTCGGCCCTCTCCACACGGGCCTGCAGAGTGTTGAGCCGCCCTCTAACTCCTCGGCGCACTGCCTGGCAAGACTGCCCTCCGCCCGTGCCAAATTGGCTTCCGCCTGCGCAGACTGCGCCTTGGCGAGGGCCTCATTAGCCTCCTTCCTTTCCTCCGCCAGTTGGCGCCGGAGGTCGGTCCTCTCACCCTCCAGCGCGGCCACCTTATCCGCCAGCTTGCGGTATTTGCTGTCGGCGGCCGACTTTTCCCGGACGGCGTCAGCATGTTACGTCTGAAGTCTCTCGACTTCGGCAGACACAACTGCCGTCAGGGCCCCCGACGCCGTGCGGTCAGCGAAGTCAGCCGCCTACAAGACACACATAAGACCATAGCCCCAGCAAAGCCGGTAAAAACCGAAGTCTAGCTCAACGTACCTAACTTAGTGCCTCCTTCAGCTCCTTCAGCCGGCGGGACACAGCACCCGCCTCGTCCCTAACGGCAGCGAGTGCCGGAATCTCACCACCGGCACTAAGAGCACTGCCCTTCGCCCTGGGCACCACGGCAGCCGCCGCGGTCGCCACGGCAGGCGGAACAACAACAAGTTGGCCTTCATCCGACCCTGCGACAAATCAACATATTAAAAAAAACTCGAGCCAGCGACTTACCAACAAGATAATCTTCCACACTAATGTCGGTGGCGAAGTCGGCGACGCGCTTGCCTGGTGGCGGCAACTCTCGGGCCGCCTTCGCAGCCTCCGGCACCCCGCTGGGCACAGGGGCAGCCTTCGCAGACTTGAAACCACCGGCGGCAGGCGCCCTGCTGGATGCAGGGACGGCCGACTTTGCCGCCAGCGGTGGCTAGCTTCCGCCGAGGGCAGCAGCCTTCGCAGTCCCCCGCGGCTTCTTCGGCCTGGCCTCATGAAGCCTGACGATCGCTTGGCGCTTCTGTGCAGCTCCCTGACGATCCTTGTCCATCACTGCCGACACAACAGCAGCAATATTCCGCCCGTAAGGAAACACTTTCCAGTCACGAACCATGCGAGATGTAAAAAAGTCTTCGCCGGCCGCGCGGGGGACAGGAACATTCTTAGGCCACCAACCCCCGGTAACCCTCAGCATCCGCGCCGAAGACTCCCGGAGCTCGGGCGAAGACATCCTTCCCCCCGGGGCCGCGCATGTCCTCATCAATTCCCTAGCAAAACCATAAGACACACCCAGTCCTCCCACAGCAATACCTAGTTTCCTCTTCTTAGAGGATGGGGCGGCCGCCGGCGCGGGGTCGTCTCCAGTCTCTACCACCGGCTTCTTCCCACGACGATCCACATTGTCTTGGCCGGGATAACCGCCATACGGCAGACGATTCAACTCGAAAACCCTGTCCAAGCGGTCATTGGACCCGCGAATATCGTAGCTACGCTGGCCCTCTGTCCTCGGCACGTACCGACCGACGATCCGCACCGCCCCATCCCCCGCCTCACGCACAAAGGCGGCTGGATCGTGGCTACACAGATCCAGCGCGAAGGCGGGACTTCGCACCAGCTTCCCACCATGGGAAGGCATCTGGCGAGGGCATACTTCGCCCAGCGCCCAGCCATGCGCCAAAGGCCACACTCCGTACGCCACAAACTCCTCAACCAAATCGCGCCCGCTGCTCAGGCCGGCGGCGCACCGAAGGGCCCCTTCGTCCGCATCCCCCTCCGCCACTTCAAACGGCGGGTATGCTGAGTAATAATGCGAGCACATCTCAGCCACAGGGAGCCCCGGATGGTCTTCGACTATGCCCTCCGCAACGTAGAACCAAAACTCATGCCAGTTGCCCCACTTGTTGCGGGCGCAAGGAACCAACTCAACTACCTTCATCGTGGTCTTGCCGGTCTTCGGCGTAAATGTACAGGACCCAAACTGGGCAACCTCATTTCCGATCATCCTTTTCTGCCAATGCAGGCAATAGTACTTCACGAAGACTTCGACCGATGGCTGTCCGCCGTACGAAGTCGTCGCCCAGACATACTTCGACAGAGCCACCACGACATTCGGGGTCAGCTGATGAATCTTGACGTTAAATTTGCGCAGGACTTCTCCCACAAATCTGTGCGTAGGCAGGCGAAGACCAGCGGCAAAGAACGCCTCGAACACAACCAACTCGCCTTCCGGCTCGGGGACCTCCTCCGTCCCCGGGACACGAGCGACTCCGCCGCCAAAGTAACCAAGCCGCTGCATATCTTGCACACGGACCGAGGACATCCGCGACACACCGAAATCCACCGTATCGCCGGCGCGCAACTCCTCCGCCGCCACAGTGCTCAACGTCTCCTCAGACGACGCATCGGCCGGCGGCGTAGCGGCAGCAGAAGAAGAAGAGGACGACATCGCTATGTACCGTCTGCGGCGGCGGGCGGTCTGCTTCACTCGGGCCAGATCTCCGGCGAACAAGAGCAAGGAAGGCGGACGAGCAGCAAGAAGGTGGAAAAAGCGGCTAGGGTTTTCATGGAGCGCGGAAGGATAAAGTTCAAAACGCGCCGCCCCCCGCCCCCTTTTATACACAGGGCGCGGTGCTTCGGGAAACCCGCAGTCCAACAGTACGGTGTCAATCAACGGTCATGTCAAAAACCCCTGCGGAACCACTTCGAGCGAGGGCAGCGTCTCCGCCATCTAGCGACGTCTTCGGCACCAGATGACTTAGTCGAACTGGTCCCTCGGAGGGCAAATGTTGGGGCGAAGGCGAAGACGCCACCCTTCGCTCGATGCCTTCGCCGTAATCGTTGGACCAACGGAGACAAGACAACGGGCAGGCTCACCCTTCATCTCATTCGTCACCGGACGAAGACCTGTGACGAGGTCGTCCCATCTTGCGACCTCGTCCAGCACGCAGGCCCACGGCCACACGGCCCATTGTAACAGGCCCTGCGTGGCCGCTGCGCATTACGGGCCTAATTTGTAAAGGCATCCCTGTAATTACGGTCTGTAACCCCGCTTTATGGGAATATTCCGGGGATAACCTAGGTGTCCGAGGGCATATGCGTCCTTAACACAGGACGTTGGGCACTCAGATACCTATAAATACCCCCGCACAGTGCCCTTGAGTGGCTGGATGAACAGAGCTTTTGCCATCACGTGCTGAAACCCTGTTTGCGCTATTACACCCCCCGTTGGATCAACTTGCGCCAGTGAGCAAGTTCCAACACACACCAAAAAGAAAAATCAGCATGATGCAATGATTTATCTTTGGGTATTTCTTGTTAATTATGTATTTGTGTAAGTAATGTGTTCACGTGAAATGATAAACATGGGTAACACATATAGATATAGAGTAATATACTTCTTTTTTTAGCCTTTCATACAAAGTGAGTGTTACATGATTTTCTTAAGAAACCATATTTAGAAATAACACTTGCGGTTGATAACAGAATCCGCCAGTAAAAATTAAACTTCACCGCAAACTTTGAGTTTTTTTTTTCTACTAGTGTGAAGTTCCTTGATGAACTTCTTTTCTGTTCGCTCAAGCTTTGAATCAATACGTAGGATGTTCCGACTTCCGGGAAGGTGGAATATTTGTAAATCCCGCATACCAAATATCGCAATCCAAGTAGATCAATGGAAACATAAAATATAAAGAGATGTAATATTTGTTTTCCCGAGCTCTTCAGACTCCCTCGAGTCCTACGCGATAGGAAAATAGAGAAATTTTGTCGATCAAAATAGTTTCTGTGGACTTCTAGAACACTCCACGAAAAATTTTCGTTGAACAGAACCCTAGTAATCGTGTCTCCTTCAATTTAAGTTCTACAGAGAGAGGATTAGTTAAGCAAGGTCTTAATAAAAGAATTTAACAGCCGCGTAAGTAAATTGGGCCATTATTGTTTTCGTGTTGGTTGAGTTGAGGCCGGAGCCCAATGGGCTAGGCTGCTATTGCAAATAGCAACCGCCAAGGCCACCCGACCCTTCGTTTCTTATTGGGCCTTCATTATTTTTGTAGACTGTTTAGATTGGTGTACATGAAAAGGTCAATTTTATGTCTCAACTATATTAAAAACCAGTTTTTTTCCTCCTTAACTAAACGATAAAAAAATAACACACCTTTAATCTCATTATACCCTCCGTGGCTGTTTTCCGGGCTGATTTCCCTCTTTTTCTTGGTCTATTAGACCGTTCGGGTCAGGGTCCGATAACTTTTCATTCTCCTTTCAGTAAACGAGAACAGATACGTGGATCAGCATTCTGTGACCATGTAAATCGCAGGGCTGCTGATAATTTGGGAGTATCGTGCATAACATACTTGTACGATCATAATGAGATTAAAGTAGGAAATGTTTAGGATAGCTAACATACTAGTAGGATGAATGTACTTGTTCCGTTCTAAAAATAAGTGTCGTTCTCCTTTTTCATAAAATTTAAAAATTTTAATTTGAATTTAAAGAACTTTTGAACAGAAACTATAGCGACACTAATATTTAAGGACCGACGGAGTAGAGATAAACTAGCTCTAACTGTGCGTTGACTTTGTTAGAGTAATCAAAATAGATCGCTCTACGCAGGATACCTCTTGCACAACAAACAAGAGAGGGTCAACATGAGGGCATATACAACCTAGACACGGGTATACGGTACTTCAAGTATAAGACACAACTAAAACACAATATAATACAGTGGTCGTGTCTAAAACATGTGTCTTACTATATTCATTGTACCAATCAGAGCATTCAATAAATTAAAGTGACCAATCAGTTAGTCTCCTGTCTCGAACATAGAGCTAAGACACTGTGTCTTCGTCAAGATATATGTCTTGAGTTTTTTTATATTTACCCTCCTAGACACACTCTAAGGGCCCTTTTGGCAGGGCTCTGGCTTCTCCAAAAACGGCTTTAGCTCTGGCTCACGAGGTGAAACCACTTCTTTAGATGAGCAAAAGCTATTCTAAAAATCATTTGGCAAAACGGCTTATAGGTTGTTTTTCAGAAAGACCCTTGTATATGTATATCTCTCCTGTACGTGGCTAGGGATTGAGGGGAGGACCAAAAAATAATAATTTGGACTGGTGGGAGGGCTATTGTGCAAAAATAACGTGAGCTGAAGCCGGGTGAGCCACTTTTTTTGGCTCATGCCCTCTAGTTCATTTTGGAAAAGCACTTCACTGGTGAAGCCATTTGAAAAAGAGGTGTTTGGCACAACTTTTGCATGAGCCAGAGCCGAAGCCGAAAAATAAGCCCTACCAAAGGGGCCCTAAGACACAACTTAAGACACCCATTGTACATGCCAAAGGCACACGGCAATGAAGGCGTTTCGGACGCGTGTGGAGGTGGAGCTCGGCGTCACGCGCAGCTTCAACGGCTCGCGGGTCACAGGATAGCGCGGATCGGGATTAGTGATGTCCCGATAATAATAAATGTAAAGTGAATCCAAAGCACCCCCCTTCCATCGCTACGAGTAGACGCCGCGCCGCCACCGCCGGCAACCCCCATAATGACCGGTGGTGGGCGGCGGCGGGCGGTGCGCGTGTCTCGGGCTCTCGGCGCCGCCCGCCGCGCGAGAGCTCGCATTGGCCCTTACATACCGTAGCTTGGAGGTTCGCGTGGAGTTTGCACTGGTGGTCTGTACTCTGTAGCGGACGGCCAAAGGCCAAACGAAGGCGGCGTCCCGTGAACCCTGCCAAGCCCAAGACCGTGTGTCAGCATTAATGGACGTGCCGCCTCGCCAAGGCTTGCGTCGCGGCGCGCGCCTGCCGTTCGTCGTCATCCATGCATGCGCCGCCACCGGACTCCGGCTCGGCAGGCTACGGGGCGCAAAAGGCTCTGCCGCGGCCCGCGCGGGGTGCTGGCCGCCGGCCGCGCACAGAGATTCGCGCCAAAAGCTCACTGACCGTGTCAGGGTCACGAACTCCTGAGCGGAGCCGAGCCCCCCCAGCTGCGGAAAG
This sequence comes from Zea luxurians, assembly GCA_029449295.1. Lineage (NCBI taxonomy): Eukaryota > Viridiplantae > Streptophyta > Magnoliopsida > Poales > Poaceae > Zea > Zea luxurians. The sequence continues at coordinate 89,986,683 of JAOPSE010000003.1, forward strand.
CCGGCCGCGCTTAGCTGCGCTAATGCGGACAACTTGGCATTCATTCGCGGCAGCCTGGGCGGGCCGCGCTGGCCTACCTGGTACTACTAGTTAGTTCGCAAACGCCGGTCTCTGTTTTCACTACGCTCCTCGTTTTTACCGTGTGGATCGGGCCGACCGAAAAAAAAATCCAGGGGCGGGGCGACGAAGGCGCACGACGCTGCCTGCTGTCCTGTTGCCGAGTCCAGAACGACGGGCAGGGCACGCGGCGCTTGCAAAATTCCCGGCCTTGTTTTCGTCCCGGCGGATATTGGCTTCATTGTATTCAGCGCTGTACGTGCGGACAAGTTGTAATGGAGAGCCCCGGCCGTGAATTATTGGGCGCTGCTCCTGCAAAGCTTTCCAGGCCCCGTTCACTGTTTCGCCACAGCCACCAATCGCCCCGGCCGGCTGTTGCCCTGCTTCGTTTGCTTGGATTTGAAGCGTTCGCGCCTGGCCGTCGCCGGGGCGCGTCTGATTGGCCGCACGGTCCGTGAGCGCAAGGCCACGGCCATGAATACGAGCAATTGCGTGTCAGTGCAGCTTCAAGTTTTACTGCCGCGCCATAAAGCGGAGGAGGAGGAGGGGGGAGCCCCGGTCCGGCTCCGGCCTCCACTGAACCATCGATGGCTTCGCTCTGCAGCCATGCAAATGCACGCGCAGTACTGGAGCCCGTCTAACTGACCGCTGCTCTCGGCGTCACCGTACCATCGTACACACGGACCAGTCAAAAAAATACAGTAAAGCAAGCAACCGCTGTAGCTGTAGAGTACAGTTTTGGGGCTGGCGGCGGGCCAAGCGCCAAGACAGTGAAGCCCACACACTGTGCCCAGACCCAGATCCAGCCGAGAGCAACGTTGAATCGCAGGGGCCAGCGCTAGCTAGCTAGCTGTGGATCGGATCCGTTTCGCGTCCGCCGGGAGCAGTGCGAGCACAGGCACAGCTTATGAGCTTCGTGGTGGCGCGTCGGTTAGCTTATGAGCTTCACAGGGAGAGCGCTCTGCCCCAGCGACCAGCGTTGCAGGTTGCAGCAATCAGCGCTGCAGCACAACACATGAAGCCAACGCGCCGCGCCATACTCGGTGCAACGAAACAGTGGACGCGCGCGGCACGTCGCAGCTTTTACACACGCCAGTCCACGACACGGCCGCTGCCGCTAAAACGCACAGCTTTTGCTGCACACGGAACGAAGCGGGGGGAGCCGGTGCAAGGGCTTCAGAGCACGTACGTGCGCGGAAAGGACGGAGACGGACAGGATCACAGGACGGTGCAGTGTGGTGAGAGCACTCCAATCGCAACAAAAGCAGCAGCAGCAGCGTTACGAACGTATACTAAGGCTGTCCACACTCATTCATGCTTAAATTTTTACCCTAAAAAGAATATTCTATCCTGGTCAGCGAGATTCTCTACTCTATACTACAATCTTCCGCAGTCATATTTACTCTATATCTTAACTCTATACCTACTACCATATATTATATCATTTCTTTTAATACTATTTTATCCACATCCACCAACCTTCTGCTGATCCCACACGGAAAGGACGGAGAGAGATTATCGAGTAGCAGTTGCATGGACGCTGGAAATGGAGTTCTTCGTTCCCTCCCTAAACATACAGTAGTAGAAGCAGTTCATCGTTGCATCATTTCTTTTACTGCATATGCAGTTCTATGTTCGTAGCGCACCCTTTGGAGTCCACCGGTGCGGACAGTCTAACAAAAGCTCCAGTGTCAGTACACACGATACACGACGCCAGTACAACAGTAGGATCACGCTCGCGGGAGGGCACACCAGCGTATCATTGCATTATTGCACTCCCCCGGGTGTTGGGGCGCCACACACGCACACATCATTGGCACGTTAGTACGTTACATTACAACGGCATGGCGTTTACAGCAGCAACAGCAAATGATCTTGCATAGCCTTCTTTGCGCTCACCTTAATTAAGCTCAAGACCTTTGGCACTAAATTCATGCGACTATGCAAGATGCAGCTCGCCGGCCGGGGACCTCCGATAATAGCGTCGATCTCGGTCTCGCGTGAGCTGCTTTTGCCTTCTCGTTAATGGTAGAAATGACTTTTTTTCTGGGTGGTGGTGGTGGTGGTAGTAGCTAAAGCTAAAGCTAGTGGTTAATACAGTATGCAAGCTAGCGTACGTGCATGGCGTGGCGCCGCCGCCGGCCGTGTTATTGGACGGCGAGCAGCCTGCCATGCCCATGCCTAGAACTGGCAGGGAGACGGCGGGCAGAAGAGGCCGTTGCGGGTCCAGAGGTCGGCGAAGGCGTGGAGGATGAGCGGGTGGTGGCGCGGCGAGTTGAGGGAGAGGAACTGGTGGAGGAGGTCGTTGAGGTCGTCCCACGCGTAGATCTCCTTCTCCACCACCATCTGCACCATGGACTCGCGGAAGTCCTCGTACGGCTCCGCCGAATCCACCGCCACCGCCACGCTCTCCCGGGCCACACGCCGCCCGTACTCCTGCTCCTCCCCATCCTCCTCCTCCGCCACCGCGCCGTGGCGCGCGGGCGGCGGCGCCCGCCTGCTGCGGCGCCGGCGCTGCTGCCTCCGCCGCCGCCTCGCCTCCTGCTGCTCCCGCTCCTGCGTCGCCACCGCCGCCGCCGGCGGCACCGGCTCCTCGTACAGCGAGTTGGTGGCGACGAACGACGCGGGGCCCCACGAGGAGGAGTCGGTGGAGGTGGCCGTCGTCGTGCCGCTGCGGCTGCGGCTGCGCCCGCCCGCGGTGGTGGCCGTGAACGCCGTGGTGGTGGAGGTGGAGGACGCGTTGGGGGACTTGGGCTTGCCCCCGCCGCGGAACAGCGACGACGAGAAGACGGAGAACAGCTTGGGGCGGCGGCAGTTGCAGCCGATGTCCACCACCGGCGGCTGATGCCTCAGCGTGAAGCTGCCGCCCCTTCCCCTCCTGGTGGACGACCTGCCCGTGCCCGACGACATGGTGGCCGGAGGCAGCCTAGGTGCTTGCGCACGCACGAAGAAACGCTAGCCAGGCGCCCAGGCCAGGCCACGAGCTCGGGTACACTGGTACAGTGAGCTGTTTGCGTTCTCGGAGCTTGGAGCGAGCGGGACGATGAGCTTGGTGGCGCGGTGCTATATATTAATGGAGCGCCATGTGACGGCGTGGGGGGAAACGATTGAATGGCAGAGTTAAAGAGAGCAACGTGAACACTGGCGGGCCGGCTGAGATTGAAGGTGCGAAGAGGAGGAGAGCGGGAGCAAATATGTGAAGGGGGGTAATTAGAGCGGCTAGTGTGCACGCAGCATGCTGGTAAAACGACCTGAGGCTGCGCTGAGATAGATACACACACAGCGTAAAAGGAAGGACTAGAGAGAGATAGAGAGAGAGAGTGAGTGTGTGTGTGCAGAGAGATACAGTACTTGTACATGTGTATTGTGATGATGTGTGCAGCGCGTCCAGATTGGATCCTGTGGAGGATCATGTCAGAGAGGGGCAACAGATGTAAGCATTTGCATATACGGCTGGTGTGACTGGACAGTGGTTAAACCTTACGTACGTGCGCAGTAAATTCTGGGCACACGGCTGGAGCGTCTGGGCTAGCTGTTGGAGTTGACTAACTGGTCATGTGAGGACAAGAGCTGATCCAGCTCGTGCATAGCTTCTCTGTTGAGGCGACTTGGTTGCTAGTACTCGCTAATCGCATGTAGCTATGTGCAGTGTTTATAGATAGGCACACTAAGTAGATTTCTTAATAGTTCTTGTAGTACGTTTGTTGACACCTCTTTGGAGGCGCCAATTACTCAAGAGAACCAGCGGCGGTGCTCTCTGGTCAGGCGCGGACGGTCCGCGGCATAGGGCCGGACGGTCCGCGACCTGGCGTGAGGCGGCGGTGCTCTCTGGTCAGGCGCGGACGGTCCGCGGCACAGGGCCGGACGGTCCGCGACCTGGTGCAGGAGCCCGGGTTCCCTGCCTGACGGCCGGACGGTCCGCGCCCTAGGGCCGGACGGTCCGCGCGTACGCAGGGGCGGCGGATGATCGCCGGCAGCGCCTAGATCTCGCTCCCGGGAGGGACCCCGTCGGGGAGGAGAGATCCTAGGAGTTGTCTAGGCTCGGGCAGGCCGACCTAGACTCCTCTAATCGACGTAGAGTCGAGGAGAGGCGGAGAATTTGGGGATTGGAAGGCTAAACTAGGGCTAAACTAGAACTACTCCTAAGATAAAATGCGAAATAGAAGTTGTATTGATTCGATTGTTGATTCCAAATCGGCTGTATACCTCTCTATTTATAGAGGAGGGGGGCTGGACCCTTTACAAACTAATTTCCGAGCTTTTCCCGTGATTTTAGCTAACAACTGTAACACAAAACTCGGAACCCTAATCTGTTCTGCGCACGCGCGGACCGTCCGACCCCCAGGCGCGGACTGTCCGGACCGCGGACCGTCCGACCTCAGGGCCGGACCGTCCGCAGGCTCAATTATGGTTCAAACATATGCCCCCCTGCCTTTTGGTGGAGCTGGGCGAACCAAAAGCAACTAACTCGATGTGCTCACATCAGTTCTCTTAGGCATCTTGCCACATACTAGGATGGTACTGTTTGAGGAAACGCCCATTCAAAGCCTTAGGCAAATCCTTGCCTTGTAGTGTTTGTAGCAAATAGGCGTTGCCAGACATCACCTGTTTTACTTTATAAGGACCCTCCCAGCTTGGCGACCATTTTCCAAACTTCCGGTCTTTATTCCTTAGAGGTAAGATGGTCTTCCACACCAGATCTCCTATTTGAAATGACTTTGCTTTGACCTTCTTGTTGTAGGCCCTGGCTACCATAATCTTGTCCTTTTCTATTGCTCCCAAAGCTATCACCCTCTTGTCAGTCACCTCATCAATATTATCCATCATTGAATTATAATAATCAGTGACAGTTAAATCATTTTGTCTGGCGAACCTGACAGCATTCAAACTTATTTCCACAGGCAATACTGCTTCCTGCCCATAGACAAGCTCAAAAGGAGATACTTTAGTAGCACTATTGTAAACCCTGGAATCTAGATCCTAAAACCCTAGTTAATGGGGAAAAAATAATAAAGGAGTCATTTTAATTATGTATCTTACTAAAAGAGGCATAATTCCTTTAAATAAATGTTTTTAGGAGACTATATAAAAAGACCCTTATATGAGTAATGTATTTAAAAATACTTCCTTGAAGTGTCTAAATTAACATATGTTATATATTAGAAAGTACTTTCATAAAAAAATATACAATTTTGAATATGCCTCTAATTTGACTACATACCCAAATTAACATTCTATTGAAATAAATGAGGTCTGTGTATTTCGTGTTGGAAACATTACCTAAATAAAATAATAATAGTAAATAAGGTGTTTAAATAAATAGGTTAATATAATTAGTGCACATGATGCTGAAATTCTATTTGTTCCTTTAAAATTAAAGGGTTAAAATTCAAATCAGAATTTAATTTGAAATTGAAATAGAAATCAGAAAATTGGAAATCCAAAGAAAAAAAAGGTGAACTCTCTCGCAGCTCTTGGGCCGTTTCTGGCCCACTGCGCCGTGTCTTCTATGGCCTGGCCGTGGGGTGTGTCACCGCCGTGTGGGCCCTGGTCATGGTGGCACTTACATGTGGGACCGACTCAACAGGTTCTTCTCCCTGCTTGAGTCCGTTTGCAAACCACCGCCCGGGATCGCGGGATCCCGATCCGGTCGGACTTCAATCGAATCGCCCTTGCCCCTAGAGTATAAACACGGGACCCCGTGACCTCCTCACCCCTCGAATCGAGTTCTGCCTTGGATTAGCGCCACCATTCTAGAATGAGGGGAGTTCCGCCGCCATGGTTAAAGCCTGCACATGCCGTGGCGCGGATCTAGCTATGGCTGTTGGGTGTTTGCCGGGATTGGAGCTTTGGATCACGGCGCACCAGCTTGGGACCTCGGTGGGTGGAGATTGGATCAGCTGGGTGGTGGATTGCTCGTCGGTAAGTAGCTCGGCGCAACCGTCCGCATCGCCGCGTAGCCCGCATCACGCAAGCACCGATTGAAGGTAAGGAGACCGCCGTTGAGTTCACCTATGTCATCTCTGCGCGTAGGCATGTCGTGGGCTGGGTAGGATCCCCAGGTGGTCACGATGAGTGCATCGCCGGCCATAGCTCCGCCGTGCCTATGTGTATATGCAGATGCAATTGTGGACATTACTCCACAACTCATCACACTCAAACAAAGATCCAAATCAGACAAGTATCATAAGAACAAACATTCAAGCATATAAATATTTACAAAAATAGTTTTGTTTTTGTTCCTAGGATTAGGTCTCCTATTCCTAAAGTCACTTTAGGCACAAGATTTCAAAGTGTGAAATCCACATTTGTCTTTAGAATGAAAAGGTAAGAATAATCAGAGTAAAGCGGAAATAGATGAGAAAAGATTTAGGTGAGTTTAGAAAAGAATCAGAGTAAGGTAAGTAAAGAATGGTTGTCCAGTTCTATCTAGGTTTCGTCCTACAGTCAACATTCCTCTGATACCACTTCTGTAACACCCGGATTTTAGGGGTCCAAAACCCGGGGTTAACATAAACACCAGGTATGCTGGGACCAAGTCTCATACATATGATGTATAGTGGCACAGGATCGAATGTCACATCTTTATATATAACAGGAGTTCTAATACAAAATAAATAATTACATTATAAGGAGACAACAGTCCAGCAACCCCAAAATTGACTGGGAGACGACGACCTAGACCTCTCACGAACTCATCACAGCATCCTCCATGAGCATCATCCTGCAGTACCTGTTCTTGACCTGTGGTGTATGTGAGACAGCAAGAGTGAGCTCACATACGTTCATCGCTCAACAAGTTGTGGGGAATAATGTGCATGAACTCGCCAAGGGTGGGAGCTCATAAAGTGTAAGGCTTACCAAAGAAGATGGTTAGAGCTGAGCATTGCTTTTAAAGTTGGTCAAAATTTTATTAGCAGTTACTAAGTGTAAGTAAATACCAAACCCAATTAAGTAATAGAACCAAAAGTAATAACAACTTCACCCGCGATGCAATGCATATGACAAATTGAATTTAAGTTCCATAATTTAATCATGTGAGTGTCCGAGCTGCTCATGACCGTGAGCACGGCTAGTATACCAGTTTTACACTCTGCAGAGGTTGCGCATCTTTACCCACAAGTCGTGTATCCCATGTCGCCAGGGTTTGCAAGGCCCTTAGACACTTCCGAGGTGAATGGCTAGGGATCCACTACGAGGCCTTTACAAAGTTCCACTAGCTTCCGAAAACCCGCTACAGTTTATAGGAAGTTCCAATGCATGAATCCCTTGCAGGACTGCCATCGCAGCAAAATCCTCCCGAGGGCCTCCCTACACTGACCACTCCCCTACTGCCCTTGCCCCTTTCGGGTAAGGTAGTCTTCCACTAGCTTTCCTAATTAATCAGCCAAGGGGTCCCATTCCTCCCTTGTGGTAGCACTGTTTTCCCGGGTGGTTCTCCATGTTCCAATTAACATAATGATCTTATCATGAACAATAAATAACAATTGATAACAAAAGGTATAATCATGAATAGTGTAATCTTCATACTCAAAACCACATATAGCACTAGCAAGTACTACCTAGAAAGTTCAGTGGTAAACCAGGTATAAAGATAGACAAACTAGGGTAACCTATTGGGTCCCATCAAATTAACCTATGCAGATCATTATGATTAATTAGAACATGAGTGGGTAAAAAGAAGTGATCAAGGGCACAACTTGCCTGGGCCTTGAGAATCCAGGTACCAGGGTGATCTTCAGATGACTCGTGACCTCGCACTAGTCGTAGCAATACAAACATACATGGTATAGGCAAAATTAACATTACACCAAACATAAGAACAAAATACACAGTAATAATCTAGACATTAAAATAAGATCACAGGAATTGGAATCATTAAATTTGGAGTTATAGAATTCATGTTATGAATTTTCTAAGGTTTTATGCATTTAAAATGGATTAAGTGATAAATAAATTTTCTGACAGAGTTCATGTCAAAACAGTGATTCTAAATGATAGAGAATATTATTACAAAATTTTAGGAATTGGAATGACTCAATTTGGAGCTAAAATGAATTAGTTATGAATTAATTAAGTTTCTGGATTTATTTTAACACTAAAAATCATTTTCTAAATCATTTTCTATGATTTTATAACTCACTGGACTCGGCCTCAATTACAGCTAAGCGCAGGGGGCTCGGCGCAAAAATCCCGAGACCCAGTCCACAGTGAATGTGGACGGCGGGTTGATTCCACGGAACCCGAGGGGCTCTTTTGCAGTTTTAGCTATACGAAGGGGTACGGGGCTCTAACAGCCGTCCGATTAGAATTCGACCGCTAGGATTAGTTTGATCCCCGGCCGAATCGGTACAGCCCGATCACCACACGATTGAAAACTGACGCTCCAGATTTAAAACACTAGACGTCCGCCCCGAGCCATCCGATCAACATCTAACGGACCAGATCGGATCCCCCAATGTCCCGGCCAGAACCAATCCGCAGCGCACAATTTGGATCCGACGGTTGGAGGTCGTCGCTTACCTCCCGACGGAGCCGCGCCGAGACGCCACCGCGGCGAGGTCCCCCGCCGGCGGAGCTATTCCCCGATTTACGTGCACGACACCACAATTAAATCGGTACACGCGAAATGGGTAGGAAGGCGGATCTGGGCGAGGTGCTCTTACCGGTAATTATCTGCGCTAGCGAGCCGGCCACGGGGAGGCGATAATCCCGCCCAGAATTGTACTCCGGCGAGGAATTTCCCCCGGTTCGGGGCCGCCCAGTTCATTCCGCGGCCACGGAAGGATTCCCCAGGAGTTGACGCACCCACACGACCGTGTGCAGGGAACGGAACGCCGTCGTGGAGGGCATTCACCCGCGGCGCGGCACGGCAATACACACGGCGGCGCCAACTGATCATGAGCTCTGAGCTTATCCGAGATGCGACTATGGCCTGGGTCCCAGGGGGCTGTGGGGTCGGTTTTATACCCAGGCGGCGCCCGGAGTCCGAGCTTGGCCGACCCGGTCCCGGCGGCGAGCATCACGCGCGGGTAGGCGAGCGACGCGCGATCCGCGGGGAGGTAGGTGCTGACAGCGCGGACCCGCGTGTCAGCGAAACAGAGGGGTGCGCGGCGTAAGACGGTGAAACTGCACGTGGGACCCACCGGTCAGTGGCAGAGGGGGTGTTGCCGCGCCCGCAAGCATGAAGTTGGGCCGCGCGGGATAGATGTGTTGGTGGGCCGAAATGGGTGCAGGAAGCCCAGCCAGGGTTTTTTAACCTTTTCTATTTTATTTTCTATTTTCTTTTCTCCATTTCCAAGCCAAATTTGAATTCAAACTTAAATTCACAATTCTATGGCTCACCACCTCAACTTATATTTGTGAGTTTAGGGATATCAATCCTGAATATAGTTATTTATATATATATTATTTATATTCTTGTTTTATATCCCTTCTCTTTCTCTTATTTCCTTTTTCTTTTAAATTTTGAATTCAAACTTAAATTCAAGATTGTGACTAGTTCATTTGCAAACCATATCTTGTGCAAAAACATATTTTATATATTTCTCTATTTATTTTAGTTCTTTTAGACAAGCTTTCAATCATATAGTAGAGAATATTCCATACCTTATTAGTTCTAGGGAAATCAAATTTATTTTGTAGACTTATATATATTAAGAAATAGTTTAATCATAATTCTTTTATATATCCTAACCCAAAGGCAATTTAGATTATCTAAGTATCTTTAATTATGTATTTTTAACATATTCATGAGTGGGAACTCCTAAATTATGATTATCTTTAAGGAAAGGTGTTTTGATTTAAAATCTTTGAGAATTTTTCTTTGTCTTCACAAGATTGAACTTTAGGGTGTTACATGGCTCGGGCGCATATCTAGGTAACTCATTAAAAATAGGCCCAACTGTTGTTGGCCCGGACGGTCCGCGCTCACGTGCGGACGGTCCGGGCATGTGCAGATCGGCTGGTTTGCTGCCGATTTGCGGTTGCTTAGGGTATGTGTCCATCGGCATCCCATAAAGGGGTTGTGACTGGTCGTGACAACCTGTAGCCGATGTGTTACGCGCGTTATCTCCTAACTCAACCTCGTGCGAAAGAAAATTTGCGGTACTAGATTTATCGAATGCACGTACTAGTCTTTTAAGATCGCTTTGCATACCCCCTATGATGTTCTGCATTTGTTCACGCTGATCTTCTACATAATTTCTAAGAGATTGCAGATCGTTGGTATTACTTACATTGGGGATATCTGGCGTGGGTTGAAGCGAAGCCGGATCCGTCGCCCGATGTCGGACGACCTTGTTGTTCCTGTCCACTTTGAAGTTGGCCAAGAACTTTGCTTTCGCCTCCTGGATCATCCGCTCCTTATGCTCCTCAAACTGGAGCTGCTCATCAGCCGGCAAGGTTTTCCAAGTCGGCTCTATGATGTTGCTTAGAGAAATATCAGAGCTATCCTTTGAACCGGCCATTGAGGGCCGATTTGATGAGCCTAGATGTTTTGTCCCCAGCGGAGTCGCCAAAAAGTATGTTGACACCTTTTTGGAGGCGCCAATTACTCAAGAGAACCAGCGGCGGTGCTCTCTGGTCAGGCGCGGACAGTCCGCGGCACAGGGCCGGACGGTCCGCGACCTGGCGTGAGGCGGCGGTGCTCTCTGGTCAGGCGCGGACGGTCCGCGGCACAGGGCCGGACGGTCCGCGACCTGGTGCAGGAGCCCGGGTTCCCTGCCTGACGGCCGGACGGTCCGCGCCGTAGGGCCGGACGGTCCGCGCGTACGCAGGGGCGGCGGATGATCGCCGGCAGCGCCTAGATCTCGCTCCCGGGAGGGACCCCGTCGGGGAGGAGAGATCCTAGGAGTTGTCTAGGCTCGGGCAGGCCGACCTAGACTTCTCTAATCGACGTAGAGTCGAGGAGAGGCGGAGAATTTGGGGATTGGAAGGCTAAACTAGGACTAAACTAGAACTACTCCTAAGATAAAATGCGAAATAGAAGTTGTATTGATTCGATTGTTGATTCCAAATCGGCCGTATACCTCTCTATTTATAGAGGAGGGGGGCTGGACCCTTTACAAACTAATTTCCGAGCTTTTCCCGTGATTTTAGCTAACAACCGTAACACAAAACTCGGAACCCTAATCTGTTCTGCGTACGCGCGGACCGTCCGGCCCCCAGGCGCGGACTATCCGGACCGCGGACCGTCCGCAGGCTCAATTATGGTTCAAACAACGTTCTTATGTGGATGTACCAGATGAACGAAAAATAGCTTTGAGATGCGGTCCATGATGATTATACTAATAACAGGTAGTGCACTAGTCTACTTTTTTTTTGGAACGAAAGTAGTGCACTAGCTAGTCTAGTGATATGTTACTATTATGCAGTTCGTTTTTTTTTGTTTTATCACACAAACAGACAAAACCAAGCTGGGGGTACTGTAGATTCTAATGGTACTATTTATCAGGTAGATTTGCATAGATATGCGGTTCGATCAGTAAATTTACCATAGCAAAAAAGACCAGAGATGTTGCGGGGCAACATGCCAACATAGACGAATGAAACGAGGGAGGAGCAAACGAACTGCGTCCAAGATCCGATCCTTCCAGGTCCGGCCAGCCTGTCGGGCCGGCTGATACGTCATTTCCGGGCAGACGAGCCACGCGTTTGATCCGCCGGCCGGCCGGCACCAAGACGTACGCCATCACAGGACCGTACGTGGTGGTAGTGCACCTGCAGTGTCACGGCCATGAAGCCGTCGGCGCGCTGCCAATTATAGTACCTGCCCTGTCCGTGGTGGCTTCCGTAGCTATCTTTCTGCGTGTCTCGTCCGCTCGCTCTCGCTTTCCCCCGTCCCTCCCCTCCCTGTTCGTGGGCGTATCTCCAGAGAAAGCTGGAACAGTGCTCGAATGCCATCAAGTGCTACGGCAGGGGAAGGGAACACCGAACCTGTATGTTTCATGCATGTGGGAGTATATTGTGGATCGACGTCGGCGTCGTCAGGTTTAGGGAGGCACGGCCATGATGCATGCATAAATGTAAGCGAAAGGAGGAGATGGATCTCAGCGACACGATCTACGACATTATTGATGAAGTGCACGTCTCGCGCGTGTGCGCTTCGAGGGGAATTATGTGCCTGCCCTGCCCCTGCCTTGGAACCGCAGGCTCTAGCTAGCTAGCACGCCTTTGTCTGCCTGCCTACCCCCGGCAGCTAGGCTTGCAACTGCGAATCTGCAATCTCGCATTGTTGCCTGATGAAAAATGCATGTTGCTGCGCGTCCGTCCGCTGCGCACATTGAGGTGAGGTCACCCTTTCGCTTCTTTCCATATGGCTCCCTGGCCTGACGAAGGCTGTGCAGGAGGCGAGAAGCCATGAAAGCCAGCGGCCAGCCTGAAAGGGGTTTTTTCGACACGGCTTGCCGCGCGCATGCAGCAGACTGCAGAGACCCGTCTTTTTTTCAGCCATGCATGCGCTTCTTTCACTGTGCGGCTCGGGCTGAGTGAGGTTCGCTCGCTGCAAAAAAAAAAAAAAAAAAGTGATGCACACGCACAACACGCGTACCAACAAGCAAGCTAATCATGGTCACAACTCACATGCGCTGAGATTCGGGTTCTGTTGAAGAATCGCTGGTCATTCCCAGATCCAGAAGAATTTGCCAGCTAGCTAGCTACATACAAGCCCCGGCCGGTTATTATTTTTAACCCAAAGCAGCGCTGCTGGTATTAGCTAGCAGTATCTCTCATAACATGACAACAGCTACAGAGCTACCTACTAGCGTGGATTAGCACCGATAATATAACCCAGTTTGAGAGAAAAGTCAAAGCGGATCTTCCCGAGGCCTCCAGCCGTCAGAGGGGCAATGCGCATGCTTGGGAAGGTTCACAGAAGGGATCATCGCAGAATAGAAGCCTCCGTTTGCCAGTGCACCGTACGTACTCCAGTATACTACGGCGCCAAACACCGATGGACGGATCCATCGATCTGCGTACTAGTCTCGAGCAAGTGGTTGTTTTAAGGCGGTGTCGGTAGCGGAGCTCGATGCGGTGCGTCGTCGTTGCTCTTGGAGTTCGAATCGATCAGGGTCGGGCCGGTCGGCCGGGGGAGCACGCTGGGGTTCCATTCCAAATCCACCCCATGCGAATCCGGGCTGTGTCCCTCCCTCCTGCGCTTCCCTGGTCCTCGAGTTTTAAGACCGGTCTAATCCGATCCCAATGCCTGCCTGACAGGCCAGCGCAGAGAGTTCAATTCACACCCCCGCTGCCAGTGCCTGCCAGCCACGATTTTTAAAAACCCAGGCCTGTGGTTGATTTGATTACTCGTGCATTAGTTTAATCCAAGCCGCAGTACGGGCGGGTGTACTCGGTACTCACACTGATTAATCTTTTTTTTCTGGCTGAAGAACCGGATATGATGCAGCTATGGGTCTGCAGTCTCTTTTTTGAAGTGGCAATTGTGTGCCCTACCAAGCTGGTCGGTAGAGTGAGCTCTCTCGGTCCAGATCTCGGCTGCGCACTAGAATGGGATTGCGTTACTTTTGTGTGGGCTAGCCGGCTAGGCTAGCTCTATTCGAGTGGTGTTTAGGAATCTGCTGGCCCCTAGCTACCAAAGCCTGCTTCCGATCCGTGGGCAAGTCAAATCAACGGTAGATCACAATTAAGGCTGTACTAGCAATTAACTAATTACTATCCTCCTTTCTTACCGTGCTAATCCTGAAATTGCTGGCCTGTCACGTACGCATAACATCACACAATCATGGAACTAGTACTACTAGTCTAGTAATTCCTGTTCAACAGTTGCACTGTACAACTCTTATTTCTTCCTGGAAAAAAGTATAGCTTCATTAATTAATTGATCTAGTCGGGAGCGAAGATAGAATCGCCGTTGGAAAAAAAAACAGATATTCTTTTTTTATATTTATATTTGAAGTCAATTACTGTCTCATCATTGTTTAAGTTCATGAATTTTGATATTTATTTTTAGAACAGATGGAGACGAGACCAATAGCAAATCAGCAGTACTCGACAAGTCTAAAACTATACAGTTGGACCAAAAAAAAAAACCATCAAAGATATTTTTGTCACTCAAATATAAGTAGTACCATACAATTACTATATGTTAGTAATCTTCTCTGCTAACCAAACCATCTTGCCCTCCCTTAAAATTACACCATCAGAGAATTAAGAGTTGGAGTTACTAATAATCTCTTTATTAGTTAAAATTAATAACGATAGCTACCATCATGTAACGACACCGCACTCGAAAAGCAGAAAGAACTAGGGACATAGCTAGTGATAGACATAAGGGGCATTGATCCTGTGCAGCTATGACTACCAACACACGAATGATTTATAGACGCTTGGACAAAAGATTACACACTCATACATCGACAGATGACCGATTGCTTCTCTTTTTTTCTTCTAATTTTGGTGAGACTTCTAGACTAAGAGCAACTCCAGTGGTTCTCTAAAATACTACCTAAATCAATAATTTAGGTAGCTAACATAAAACTCCTCTCTAATAGTTCTCTAAACTAACTTCTAAATTTAGCAACTTCTCATCTATTTCTCTCTACATTTGGTAACTATTTAGCAACTCCCTAAACAAAAATGTTGACTGCATTATGTAGGTAATGAAGATAATTGCTGACATTTGTGACTTATTTTTTAATGTGGATAGATACAAAACAAAACTATAACATATATTTAGAGAACTATTGGAGAACTCAGATTTGTTTACTCATAAAGTTATTTAGGAACTTCCTAAATCTGTGATTTAGAGAGCTAAAATTTACATAACTATTGGAGTTGCTCTAAGGGGCATCTAATTTGCCTTTGCCTTACCGAATACTTGATTACTCTAATTTGTGCTTCAGTCTAGTAGGAACCCTTTCAAAGTTGTTCTACTCTCTCTTTTATAACTCAAGGAAATAGTTACATGATTGTCGGACAATGGGTACTCTCTAATATAGGCTTAAGTATTCCTATCTTGTCTCTAATGTGCAGTCATAGCAGTGTAATCCTTGGACGTGCCAACAACAACAACAAAAAATCAATCGACAGTGAGTATTTCTAAATACAAATCTAACGCAGCTACTTTTATAGCATAATTTTTTTTATATGATCAGAGTGAGTGGTGGTCAAAAATTATAATGTGGCCTCTTATTTTTGATATATATAAGACGGAGGGAACAATAAGAAGAAACATTATATAGCCTGTACGAAAAGCGCCCCCAAATGTTATATCAACGAGTTGCCAATTAAATTCCAAGCAGGAATGTACAGTACTCGACAAACAACAACGACACGGCAATGATGGCACCCTTTTCGCTTCGAATTAAAACCAGCTATTTATACAGTTAAAATGAAACGAACAGCCTCGTGTCACCTAATGCGCTGGCGGTATGTAAAAATAGTAGAAGCTCTATTTTAATATATAAGACGAGGGAGCAATAAGAAGAACCTATCCGAAAAGCGCCCGCAAATGTCCATATCAACGAGTCGCCGATAAAAAACCAAGCAGGAATGTGCAGTGCAGTACTCGACGACAAACGGCACCAGCGCCGCTGGGTACTGTCACCGCTTCGGTCGCCGGAGATGTAAATGCGCTGGCGTTTTCGCGCTGTCGCTGGCAGCTTTGGAGTGTGGTGACCGGCGAAGACATTTCCTCGTCCAGGCGTTAACTGAGTACTCGTCAACCGCCGGCCAGTCCGTCACCGCGGTTTGTACGTAGTAGTACATTGCTCGCATGCCGCCGCGGTCTCCGCTAGCGTGGAACACTCGCGGGCGAGGGCGAGATGGGGGACGCCGGTTTCGCTCTCCTCGTCGCGTTAGCGGCCGCCCTGGGCGCCCTGTTCCTCGTCCTGCTCGGCGCCGCCGTCCTCCGGCACTACTGCTGGCGGCGGCGCCTCGACGCCGTGGCGGCGCCCCCACGCCGCGGCTTCGTCCTGTTCGACGTCTGCTTCGCCGACGACAGGCAGCAGCGGCACGCCGTGAGGCCGCCGCCGCCGCCGTCCGTGGAGCGGGGCCGGGCGCGGCGGGCGGCGGGCGAGGGCCGGGTGGAGCACGCGCCCGGCGGCGGCGGCGAGGCCGCGGCGGACGACGACCCGGTCGTGGAGCCCGACGAGCTCGAGATCGCGCGGTGGAGGAAGATCTTCCGCGGCCCGAACAGGTCCATGTCCACGATCGACGAGGGGACGGAGAAGGACGGCACGACGCCCGCCTTCTCCACGCCGTCGGCGTCGCCTGACCGACGCGACGCCCGGGCCCCGGCCCTGGCCCTCGGCATGGAGACCGTCGCGGTGCAACTTCGTCAGGCGTAACGTAAACAGTGGGGGTACTTTCTCTGCTCCGTGTGGGTAAGAGCATCTCCAACAATATCTCAAACTAGTGCCTCAAATTGAAATATAAGGCTCTACACAAGAAAAACCACTCCAACAGTGCCTCAATTTAACAAATTTTGTCAAAAAACTATAGGGCACCTTCTCAAGTGCCTCAAATATACTACACCGTAGTGGGCTGCCCTATAATCTAGATTTAGAGCTTTACTGTTGGAGTGAAGTGTTTTGTTGGTGCCCTAAATTCTATAAAATTTACTTATTTTTAAATTATAAGACATTTTTATAGGTCACGTTGTTGGAGATGCTCTAACTGTGTTGTTGTTGGTTACGAGCTGAGTGTGAGAGACACATGCATGAGCAAGCAGTCGTGACAGCCAGTTGAAACCATATATATAGTATGTTGCAAAAGAAGAGTAACATTATTTTGTACAAGATCATGTACTTACGTCGTAGCAAGATATTTTTTGCTGGTTAATGGATCGGAAGTTTCTAACCGAGGTGTACTGCTAGAGACAGTGTACGAATGAATTACTCCAAGTAACTGCACGTCGTCATGCCGCTGAAAGTGTCCAGACATCTCGGCCCCTCCTGGATCAAGGAAGTGAGGCGTGCTGGGTCTGCGTGCAACCATCGGCCGCTAGCGAGCGATCGGTGGTCCGTGTTCAGCCAGCGTTCAGGGATCACATTCACTGGAAGCAGTTACAGCAACGTCCTGCCTCCTACGCTACTCAGGTCACTCTCTCTCTCCCCCCTCTTGCGTCGTCATTGACCGACACGGACCCCTCAGCCTCAGGCCTCTGCGACGACCGTCAGAGGCACCTGGGTGCTGTTTGGTTTATATGTTTGTAATGTAATAGGTAACAAATAACGTTAAATCATGTTTGTTTAAGTCCAACCGTAATCGGATACCATACTAGAAATTGATATCAGCCTATTCAAACTTGTTACCGCTGGTAATCGAATGCAATCCATTACCGTTACCATTTACGTTACATTTTAGGAACCAAACGGCACCCTGGTTCGTGCTCAGCAACCCATCTTTGAACGCGGACTCGGGGATCAACAGCGACACCCTCGCATGCAGGTCTGCCCCGTCCCTCGCTGCTAGATTTTTTTTTATCAGTAATAACTCTCTCAAGGGCCTTGTAGTAAGAGACACGTGCTCAGTGGAACCGCGAGCAACCACGGCAATTACAAAATCAGGGAGGGGGTCTGTATAAACACAAGGATCCCTCGCTGGTAGATGGTTGCCATGTTGCAGCATACTTGCCCTTCGGTGCAACCACCAGTCCCGTCGGGCACGCTGTCATCTGTTGCTGTAATCTTGTAGTACGTCAGCAGTACTTGCATTAGTTGCACATAGATGCATTAGTCTGTCGCGTGTGTTACTGCATGGCATATTTGTTTTAGCGTAGATCACGGCGAGCTGGAGACTGCACAGTCTGCATCGTGACCGCGTCGTTCGGGTATTCGCCGCCACCACCTGTATGCCGTGCATGTCGCACGGGCCACCGAAAATGAGGGGCTTCGTGCAGCTGCGGGGAGTGGCGGGGAAGTCGGATCACTCCGTGTAATAAGACTCTGTTAATGCATCAGAAAACGGCGCGCGAGTTGCAGCCCAAAAACATCTCTGTGTAAGCGTTCGTCCGTCGGCTCTGCAGATCGCGCTCTGTCGTCGCGCTGCCACAGTTCGTGTTTCAGTTCCAACATTCTGGTATCGGAGCCGTGGTGTATGCAATACGACGGATCGGTGAGCCCTCCTCAAGAACCTGCGAAGAAGAAGCGCGTTCTCCCTCGACGACAACCGTCGAACACCATGAATCAAGCATCAGGTTCCGGCGGCGGCGTGAAGTAGAGTTCACTGATGTGGCCACTCCTCACTCGTGATAATTATTCCGAGTGGGCGATGTTAATGCAGTGTAACTTTGAGGCGCTGGAGATCTGGGATGTGATCAGTCCAGGGATCAATCCCAAGCGAGCGCACGATCGCCAAGCCATGAGCGCGCTCCTGCGCTCGGTGCCGAAGGAGATGTGGCAGTCGCTCGGCGCCCGGGCGACAGTGAAGGAGGCGTGGGAGGCGGTGAAGTTAATGAGGCTCGGCGCCGATCGGGTGAAGGAGGTGAACGCCCAGAAGATGCTCCAAGAGTTCGAGAACATCAAGTTCAAGGACGGAGAATCGGTCGAAGATTTCGGGATGCGAATCACCAACCTCGTCGGCAACCTTCGAGCACTTGGCGAGGTCGTGGAAGAAGTCCGCGTCGTCAAGAAGTTCCTGCGGGTGGTTCCGGCGCGCTTCACCCAGGTAGTTGTCACGATTGAAATGTTCTGTGATCTCAAGCAGCTCTCGGTGGACGAACTGGTGGGGCGTCTGCGTGAGGCCGAGGATCGATTCGACGACAAGGTCGAACACCTCGTCGATAAGGCAGGACGGCTCCTTCTCGCCGAGGAGGACTGGCTTGAGAAGAACAAACACCGTCTGCGTTCAGGCTACAAGGACGGTGGTGGTGACTCCGGCGCTGGCTCCTCGAAAGGCAAGTCGCCAGCACACCACGACGGGAATGCCTCTGGACCGGTCAAGCTGACCTCCCAGGGCACTTCGCGGCGTAAAGGACGGTGCCGCAACTGCGGGATCTACGGTCACTGGGCTGAGGACTGCAAACGCCCTAAAAGGGGGAAGAAGAAGGAGACGCCCTGAGGCAAATGTGGCGATCGGTGGAACTGAACACAGTGGCGCACTGATGCTGGCCACCTGTGACTTTGTGCACGATGTGGTTCAGCATGTTCATCTGACAGAGAAGTCTATACCAATTTCAGTTCCTGAAGGTATGTGGGTCCTTGACACTGGAGCAAGTAATCACATGACAGGTACACGGTCGTTGCTGACCCAGCTTGACCAAGGTGTTCGGGGAACAGTTCGGTTTGGAGATGGGTCTGTCGTCAGAATACAAGGTATGGGTTCAGTTATTATGCAAGGCAGTGGTAATGGGCACAAGGTGTTAACTGATGTTTACTACATTCCTGAACTAAGAACCAATATAGTCAGTTTGGGTCAATTAGAAGAAAAAGGCTTTAAGTTTGGAGGTGGAAATGGAAAATTATGTGTGTATGATCAAGAACATATGCTGTTAATAGCTGCACCTAGAACTGCAAATAGGCTCTACACCATCAAATTTGGCCTGTCAGCACCTGTGTGTTTGCTGTCAAATACCGAACACAAGTCATGGCAGTGGCATGCTAGATTTGGTCACCTAAATTTCAGAGCTCTACATGATCTTAGTAGCAAAAACATGGTTGATGGCATGCAAACTGTGAAAAAGGCTGAGCAGGTATGTGATGGTTGTGTTCTTGGGAAACAGCATAGGAAACCTTTTCCAACTGTGTCAAGTTTCAGAGCTGAGAAAGGGTTAGAACTGGTTCATGCAGATTTGTGTGGCCAGATTACTCCTAAAAGTATAGGTGGTGCCTCATTTTTTATTTTAGTAGTAGATGACCATAGTAGATATATGTGGGTCGAGATGCTTAATACTAAAGATCAAGCACTAGACTGTTTCAAAAAAATCAAGCAAAGGGCAGAAGTTGAACTGGGTGGTAGTCTGAAGGCATTGAGAACAGACAGAGGGGGAGAATTCACATCAAACCTGTTTTCAGTGTTCTGCAGTCAGTTTGGAATCAAACACTACACCACAACTCCATATTCCCCTCAGCAAAATGGGGTTGTTGAGAGGAGGAACCAGTCTGTGGTTGAAATGGCCAGGTGCCTGCTGAAATCGATGAGAGTTCCATCAATATTTTGGGGTGAGGCAGTGAGAACTGCAGTGTATATCCTCAACAGATCACCCACAAAAGCTCTGAACAAAAAGACTCCCTATGAAGCTTGGCATGGAAAAAAGCCCAAAGTGAGTCACCTGAGAATCTTTGGTTGTGTAGCACATGTGAAGCGTGTTGGTCCTGGAATAAATAAGCTTGCTGTCAGATCCAGCAAAATGGTATTTATTGGCTATGAGTCAGGAACTAAAGGATACAGGTTCTTTGATCCAGCCACAAATAAGCTGGTAGTTAGCAGAGATGTGGTATTTGAAGAAGGGAAACCTTGGGACTGGGACAGTTCAAAGTGCAGCACAAATCAACAAGAGAATGACACTTTTATTGTTCACTATGATCTAACTGACCAAAACATGGCAACAGCTGGGGATGATAGTAACCCAACACTGTCAGACCAAAGTACAGGAGGAGAAAATTCAGTTGGCCAAAGCAGTGAAACAGGACAAGCTAATGAACTTGCTTCTCCATACACTCCAATATCAAGTATGATGCAAAGTCAAGGGATGGGAACTCCATCTGTTCAACAATCAGAGAGCTCAGGGTCAGGACCATACAGGTTCAGAACATTGACTGATTTGTTTGATGCAACTGAACAAGTGCATGACTTTGAGTATAGTGGAGTGTGCATGCTGGCAGCTGATGAACCTGCATGTGTGGAACAGGCTCTTTCAGAGGACTGCTGGAAAAGAGCTATGGAGGTTGAACTGAAGTCAATTCAAGAAAATCAGACCTGGGAGATTGCTGATCTGCCAAGGGATCACAAGGCTATAGGACTCAAATGGGTTTTCAAAGTAAAGAGGGATCCAACTGGGAATATTGTTAAGCACAAGGCCAGATTGGTAGCTAAAGGATATGCTCAAATCCAGGGGGTGGATTATGATGAGGTTTTTGCCCCTGTGGCAAGGCTAGAGACAGTGAGAATACTGTTGGCCATAGCAGCTGAAGGGGAGTGGGAAGTGCATCACATGGATGTGAAGTCTGCATTCCTGAATGGAGATCTCAAAGAAGAAGTTTATGTACTTCAACCACCAGGCTTTGTGTGTCCTGCAGCCAAAAGAAAGGTGTTAAAACTGAAGAAGGCCTTGTATGGATTGAAACAGGCTCCTCGAGCCTGGAATGCAAAACTTGATGAGGAGTTGACAAGGCTGGGTTTCAGAAGGAGTGTGGAGGAACATGCTGTTTACAAACGAGGAACAGGTGTAACCTTACTTCTAGTTGGTGTATATGTTGATGATCTCATCATTTGTGGGCCAAACAGTAATGAGATAGCTGTCTTCAAGCAACAGATGATGAAAAGGTTCAATATGTGTGATCTAGGCCTATTGAGTTACTACCTAGGCTTACAAGTAAAGCAGAAACCAGGGGAGATCACTATCTGTCAGAGTGCATACGCTGAAAAGATACTGGAGAATTGTGGTATGCAGGGTTGTAATCCTGTGGATACACCAATGGAGCAACACCTAAAATTGTTACCTGGGAAACCTGAGCTGATTCTAGATGCAACAAAATACAGAAGTCTTGTTGGTAGTTTGAGGTACTTGGTTAACACAAGACCTGATCTTGCCTTCTCAGTAGGAATGGTGAGTAGATTTATGGAAACACCAAATGCTGAGCACTGGACAGCCATCAAGCGAATTATCAGGTTTGTTGCAGGAACCATCCAATATGGCTGCAAATATTCAAAGGGAGCAGATGCAGCATTAGTTGGCTACTCAGACAGTGACCATGCAGGTGATCTTGAGAGAAGAAAGAGCACAAGTGGGATTGTATTTTTCTTGGGCAACAATGTCATCACGTGGTGTTCACAGAAGCAAAGAGTGGTGTCACTGTCATCTTGCGAATCTGAATATATAGCAGCAGCTTCAGCAGCCTGTCAGGGGGTGTGGTCGAGCAGGCTATTGGGGGACCTTATGTGCACTAATGTGAAGCGTTTTTGTCTCCTCATTGACAATAAATCGGCTCAAGAACTAAGCAAGAATCCAGTCTATCACGAAAGAAGCAAGCACATAGATACCAGGTATCATTACATCAGAGAATGTGTGGGAAATGGTGTTCTGGATGTGAAGCATGTCAGCTCTGAAAATCAATTAGCAGATATACTGACGAAGCCTCTTGGCAGAATCCGGTTCACTGAATTGAGAAGAGCTGACATGCTTCACATCCAGAACACCATTTCCCACACATTCTCTGATGTAATGATACCTGGTATCTATGTGCTTGCTTCTTTCGTGATAGACTGGATTCTTGCTTAGTTCTTGAGCCGATTTATTGTCAATGAGGAGACAAAAACGCTTCACATTAGTGCACATAAGGTCCCCCAATAGCCTGCTCAACCACACCCCCTGACAGGCTGCTGAAGCTGCTGCTATATATTCAGATTCGCAAGATGACAGTGACACCACTCTTTGCTTCTGTGAACACCACGTGATGACATTGTTGCCCAAGAAAAATACAATCCCACTTGTGCTCTTTCTTCTCTCAAGATCACCTGCATGGTCACTGTCTGAGTAGCCAACTAATGCTGCATCTGCTCCCTTTGAATATTTGCAGCCATATTGGATGGTTCCTGCAACAAACCTGATAATTCGCTTGATGGCTGTCCAGTGCTCAGCATTTGGTGTTTCCATAAATGGTCAAGATTGGAGAGTGACAAGATTAAGGGGGTGAAATGTTGCTGTAATCTTGTAGTACGTCAGCAGTACTTGCATTAGTTGCACATAGATGCATTAGTCTGTCGCGTGTGTTACTGCATGGCATATTTGTTTTAGCGTAGATCACGGCGAGCTGGAGACTGCACAGTCTGCGTCGTGACCGCGTCGTTCGGGTATTCGCCGCCACCACCTGTATGCCGTGCATGTCGCACGGGCCACCGAAAATGAGGGGCTTCGTGCAGCTGCGGGGAGTGGCGGGGAAGTCGGATCACTCCGTGTAATAAG
The DNA here is from genome assembly GCA_029449295.1 of Zea luxurians. Classification (NCBI taxonomy): domain Eukaryota; kingdom Viridiplantae; phylum Streptophyta; class Magnoliopsida; order Poales; family Poaceae; genus Zea; species Zea luxurians. The sequence continues at coordinate 90,009,823 of JAOPSE010000003.1, forward strand.
ACTCTGTTAATGCATCAGAAAACGGCGCGCGAGTTGCAGCCCAAAAACATCTCTGTGTAAGCGTTCGTCCATCGGCTCTGCAGATCGCGCTCTGTCGTCGCGCTGCCACAGTTCGTGTTTCAGTTCCAACATCATCAACGTTTGGCAGCGTGGGCCGTGGTTGCAGCACCGATCGACCCAAGGATTATATGCCTACTAACCACGCGCAGCCCCGCAGAAGATGGCTGACGGTTTCCGCATATTGATCACAGAGTACACAACCATCGCTATCCTGCAAGAGTATGTTCCCTTACCGTCTTCTACTGTATCTACCGTGTTTTGTCTCTATATATTACGGATACAGTAGTTCGAACAGTTATCTTTAATTCGAAGCGAACAGCCTCACGCTTTCATCGCTCCGTTGTCCACGCTTGTTGGAATAATAGGCGATCTACTCAGACTATCTCCAACAAATATATTATATCATTTATCCCATTCTCTATTTTAAACTTCACTTTATAAATAAGTCTTATTATAATATTTATAGTTCCGCGTCCCATATTTTAGATGACCCGCTGGAGACAGTCTAGTTGACATCGCGGAACACTGACTGTCACTTAGGCGACCACCTCCCACACAAAAACGATCTGATTGGAATTGATCAAGCTGCGCCGCGCCCAAACTTTGATGGTCCCACACAACATCATCATAGTTCGCGCCACCGTTTGCACCATCTATGCTGGTAGACCCCCTTCTGTAGGCTTGATCAGCCTACAAGCGGACCAACAGCAGCGGTAACACTATAAAAACCATCAACTAAAATAATGCATTTAGTTATTAATGGTAATTATGGTAATAAATTTTTCTTTTAAGTGTTTTTATTTATTTACATTTGAAATGATTTTTGAATGCTCATGATTGATTTTGGATATTTAATAATATTTCTTCTTAAATGAAAATCCAAATAAATAATATAACAATAATTATTAGTTAAAAAATAAATATTTTATTTATAAATAATTTGGTATAATTATTATGAATTTTAGGGTTATTTAAATATATATTTTGAATTTAGAAAAGAAAATAGAAAAAAAACTAACCTAACCTAATGGCCCATTAGGCCCATGACTTCGCGCCCTCCCCTGCTGGCCGTCGCCCGCTCCCTGCCTTCTCCCTAGCCGTCGCCGCCCCTGGTTCCTTCTCCCTCCCTTTCCCTTCTTGCAATCGGGCCCCATCTCTCCTCCCTCTCTCTGTCTGTCGGTGTTTGGAGCCCAACCGCACACCTAGGGTTACCCCTCGCGGTGCTTTTGGATAGGACAATGTTGTTGACTATAGCTCAATGGTTCGTGCGAGATGCACGAGAGATGACAGGCGATTTTCTACAGGTTCGGGCCGCTTTGAGATGTGTAATACACTACTTTCTGGTGTGGATCTTTATGCGGTAGGTTACAAGAGAAGTCTCCAGTGTGGAGAAAGGCTAATGAGTTGAGTAGATGGTCGATCGATGGAAATGATGGGGTACCCCCTAGACCTTATATACTCGACCGTGGGGCACTACATGCGTATAGGATGATGATGAGTACCAAAACAATAGTGAACCGACTGAACTTATCTTTCTATAATCTTGTCGATTTACCTCTAATCCATTTCGATGTTCAAGGGTGCTGTGCGCGGGAAAGTCGAACGGACGCTACGGATAGCGCTCGAGTTGCTTGGGCCTGAGCCTGCTTCCTTCTCACGTCAGCCCATTCTATTAGTAGCCCTCCCCTAGCCCATGAAAGAATGGCCTAGCGAGATAACAGGCCTAAAGCCTCTCGCGGGGCCTTCTTACCTTCTAGTGGACCCGGGAGATATCTGTCCCCCACAAGCCCCCGATCTTTGAGTTAATTTTGAAATAATCAGCCCAAAGATCCTAAGTCCAGCTCGTGAGCTTGTAGCATGGTTTCTGAAAGTCGCCTAGAGGGGGGGGGGGTGAATAGGGCGAAACTGAAATTCTCAAAAATAATCACAACTACAAGCCGGGTTAGCGTTAGAAATATAATCGAGTTCGCAAGAGAGGGCGCAAAACAAATCGCAAGCGAATAATGAAGTGAGACACGCGGATTTGTTTTACCGAGGTTCGGTTCTCTCAAACCTACTCCCCGTTGAGGAGGCCACAAAGGCCGGGTCTCTTTCAACCCTTACCCTCTCTCAAACGGTCCCTTGGACCGAGTGAGCTTTCTCTTCTCAATCACTTGGAACACAAAGTTCCCGCAAGGACCACCACACGATTGGTGTCTCTTGCCACAATTACAAGTGAGTGTTTGATCACAAGAAAGAATCAAGAGAGAAGAAAGCAATCCAAGCGCAAGAGCTCGAAAGAACACAAGCAAATCTCTCTCTAATCACTAGGGCGTTATGTGGAATTTGGAGAGGATTTGATCTCTTTGGTGTGTCTAGAATTGAATGCTAGAGCTCTTGTAAGTGGTTGGGAAGTGGAATACTTGGATGCTATGAATGGTGGGTGGTTGGGGGTATTTATAGCCCCAACCACCAAACTAGCCGTTTGGTGGAGCTGTCTGTTCGATGGCGCACCGGACAGTCCGGTGCACACCGGACATGTCCGGTGCGACAGCCACGTCACCAAAAAGCCGTTGGGTCGACCGTTGGAGCTCTGTCTTCTGGGCCCGCCTGGATGTCCGGTGGCGCACCGGACAGGTACTGTAGAATGTCCGGTGCGCCAGCATGGGCGTGCCTGACCTCTGCGCGCGCTGGCGCGCAATAAATGCGCTGCAGGTAGCCGTTGGCGCCGATATAGCCGTTGCCCCGCTGTTACACCGGACAGTCCGGTGAATTTTAGCGGAGCAGCCGAAGTGAAAACCCGAGGCTGGCGAGTTCCTGAGGCCGCTCTTCCTTGGAGCACCGGACATGTCCGGTGTACACCGGACAGTCCGGTGAATTATAGCGGAGTGGCCTTTGGAAATTCCCGAGAGTGAAGAGTTTGAAGTCGGAGTCCCCTGGTGCACCGGACATGTCCGATGGCACACCGGACAGTCCGGTGCGCCAGACCAGAGGTGCTTTCGGTTGACCCTTGCTCCTTTATTTGAACCCAATACTTGGTCTTTTTATTGGCTAAGTGTGAACCTTTTGCACCTGTATAACTTACACACTAGAGCAAACTAGTTAGTCCAATATTTGTGTTGGGCAATTCAACCACAAAAATTATTTAGGAACTAGGTGTAAGCCTAATTCCCTTTCAATCTCCCCCTTTTTGGTGATTGATGCCAACACAACCAAAGCAAATGTAAAAGTGCATCATTTGAACTAGTTTGCATAATGTAAGTGCAAAGGTTGCTTGGAATTGAGCCAATATAAATACTTACATGATGTGCATGGATTGTTTCTTTATTTTTAACATATTGGACCACATTTGCACCACATGTTTTGTTTTTGCAAATCCTTTTGTAAATTCTTTTCAAAAAACCTTTTGCAAGATAGTCAATGGTAAATAAATAAGATTTTGAGAAGCTTTTTCAAGTTTTGAAATTTTCTTCCTTTGATCCAAATGCTTTTCCTTTGACTAAACAAAACTCCCCCTAAATGAGATCCTCCTCTTAGTGTTCAAGAGGGTTTTGATATATCATTTTTGAAATACTATTTCCTCCCCCTTTAGAACATAATAAGATACTAATTTGAAATTGACCAATTGAAAATCTCCAATTTTTTTTTAAAATTAGGTGGTGGGTGCGGTCCTTTTGCTTTGGGCTCATACTTTCTCCCCCTTTGGCATGAATCGCCAAAAACGGAATCATTAGAGCCCAACGAAGTACTTTCTCCTCCTTTGGTCATGAAATAAATGAGTGAAGATTATACCAAAGTTGGAGAGATGCTCGGAGTGACGGCGAAGAATGAGTAGTAAAGTGGAGTGGAAGCCTTGTCTTCGCCGAAGACTCCAATTCCCTTTCAATATACCTATGACTTGGTTTGAAATACACTTGAAAACACATTAGTCATAGCATATATAAAAGAGACATGATCAAAGGTATACTTGTGTGCTATGTGTGCAAATTAGCAAAAGAAATTCCTAGAATCAAGAATATTGAGCTCATGCCTAAGTTTGGTAAAGGATTGTTCATCAAGTGGCTTGGTAAAGATATCGGCTAATTGATCTTTAGTGTTAATGTATGAAATCTCGATATCCCCCTTTTGTTGGTGATCCCGAAGAAAATGATACCGAATGGCTATGTGTTTAGTGCGGCTATGCTCAACGGGATTATCCGCCATGCGGATTGCACTCTCATTATCACATAGAAGGGGAACTTTGGTTAGTTTGTAACCGTAGTCTCGCAGGGTTTGCCTCATCCAAAGTAATTGCGCGCAACAATGGCCTGCGGCAATGTACTCGGCTTCGGCGGTAGAAAGAGCGACCGAATTTTGCTTCTTTGAAGCCCAAGACACCAAGGATCTTCCCAAGAACTGGCAAGTCCCCGATGTGCTCTTCCTATTAATATTACACCCCGCCCAATCGGCATCCGAATAACCAATCAAATCAAATGTGGATCCCCGAGGGTACCAAAGCCCAAACTTAGGTGTGTAAGCCAAATATCTCAAGATTCGTTTTACGGCCGTAAGGTGTGATTCCTTAGGGTCGGCTTGGAATCTTGCACACATGCAAACGGAAAGCATAATGTCCGGTCGAGATGCACATAAATAAAGCAATGAACCAATCATCGACCGGTATACCTTTTGATCCACGGACTTACCTCCCGTGTCGAGGTCGAGATGCCCATTTGTCCCCATGGGTGTCTTGATGGGCTTGGCATCCTTCATCCCAAACTTGGTTAGAATGTCTTGAGTATACTTGGTTTGGCTAATGAAGGTGCCCTCTTGGAGTTGCTTGACTTGGAATCCTAGAAAATATTTCAACTCCCCCATCATAGACATCTCGAATTTCTGTGTCATGATCCTACTAAATTCTTCACATGTAGATTCGTTAGTAGACCCAAATATAATATCATCAACATAAATTTGGCATACGAACAAATCATTGTCAAGAGTTTTAGTGAACAAAGTAGGATCGACCTTGCCGACTTTGAAGCCATTAGCAATAAGGAAATCTCTAAGGCATTCATACCATGCTCTTGGGGCTTGCTTGAGCCCATAAAGCGCCTTAGAGAGCCTATAAACATGGTTAGGGTACTCACTATCTTCAAAGCCGGGAGGTTGCTCAACATAGACCTCTTCCTTGATTGGTCCGTTGAGGAAGGCACTCTTCACGTCCATTTGGTAAAGCTTGAAGCCATGGTAAGTTGCATAGGCCAATAATATACGAATGGACTCAAGCCTAGCTACGGGTGCATAGGTTTCACCGAAATCCAAACCTTCGACTTGGGAGTATCCCTTGGCCACAAGTCGAGCTTTGTTCCTTGTCACCACACCATGCTCATCTTGCTTGTTGCGGAAGACCCACTTGGTTCCTACAACATTTTGGTTAGGACGTGGAACTAAATGCCATACCTCGTTCCTCGTGAAGTTGTTGAGCTCCTCTTGCATCGCCATCACCCAATCCGAATCTTGGAGTGCTTCCTCTACCCTGTGTGGCTCAATAGAGGAAACAAAAGAGTAATGCTCACAAAAATGTGCAACACGAGATCGAGTGGTTACCCCCTTATGAATGTCGCCGAGGATGGTGTCGACGGGGTGATCTCGTTGGATTGCTTGGTGGACTCTTGGGTGTGGCGGCCTTGGTTGTTCATCCTCCTTGTCTTCATCATTTGCGTCTCCCCCTTGATCATTGCCGTCGTCTTGAGATGGCTCATCATTGTGTTCTTCATCTTTATCAACTTGAGCCTCGTCCTCATTTTGGGTTGGTGGAGATGCTTGCGTGGAGGAGGATGGTTGATCTTGTGCATGTGGAGGCTCTTCGGATTCCTTAGGACACACATCCCCAATGGACATGTTCCTTAGCGCTATGCATGGAGCCTGTTCTTCACCTAACTCATCAAGATCAACTTGCTCTACTTGAGAGCCATTAGTCTCATCAAACACAACGTCACAAGAAACTTCAACAAGTCCTGAGGACTTGTTAAAGACTCTATATGCCCTTGTGTTTGAGTCATATCCTAGTAAAAAGCCTTCTACAGTTTTAGGAGCAAATTTAGATTTTCTACCTCTCTTAACAAGAATAAAGCATTTGCTACCAAAAACTCTAAAATATGAAATATTGGGCTTTTTACCGGTTAGGAGTTCATAGGATGTCTTCTTGAGGATTCGGTGTAGATATAACCGGTTGATGGAGTAGCAGGCGGTGTTGACCGCCTCGGCCCAAAACTGATCCGGTGTCTTGTACTCATCAAGCATGGTTCTTGCCATGCCCAATAGAGTTCGATTCTTCCTCTCCACTACACCATTTTGTTGTGGGGTGTAGGGAGAAGAGAACTCATGCTTGATGCCCTCCTCCTCAAGAAAACCTTCAATTTGAGAGTTCTTGAACTCCGTCCCGTTATCGCTTCTAATTTTCTTGATCCTTAAGGCGAACTCATTTTGAGCCCGTCTCAAGAATCCCTTTATGGTCTCTTGGGTATGAGATTTTTCCTGCAAAAAGAACACCCAAGTGAAGCGATAATAATCATCCACAATAACTAGACAGTACTTACTCCCGCCGATGCTTATGTAAGCGATCGGGCCGAATAGGTCCATGTGTAGGAGCTCCAGTGGCCTGTCACTAGTCATGATGTTCTTGTGTGGATGATGAGTGCCAACTTGCTTCCCGGCTTGGCATGCGCTACAAATCCTGTCTTTCTCAAAATGAACATTTGTTAGTCCTAAAATGTGTTCTCCCTTTAGAAGCTTATGAAGATTCTTCATTCCAACATGGGCTAGTCGGCGGTGCCAGAGCCAACCCAAGTTAGTCTTAGCAATTAAGCAAGTGTCGAGTTCAGCTCTATCAAAATCTACCAAGTATAGCTGACCCTCTAACACTCCCTTAAATGCTATTGAATCATCACTTCTTCTAAAAACAGTGACACCTACATCAGTAAATAGACAGTTGTAGCCCATTTGACATAATTGGGATACAGAAAGCAAATTGTAATCTAAGGAATCTACAAGAAAAACATTGGAAATAGTATGGTCAGGTGATATAGCAATTTTACCCAATCCTTTGACCAAACCTTGATTTCCATCCCCGAATGTGATAGCTCGTTGGGGATCTTGGTTTTTCTCATATGAGGAGAACATCTTCTTCTCCCCTGTCATGTGGTTTGTGCACCCGCTGTCGAGTATCCAACTTGAGCCCCCGGATGCATAAACCTATAAAACAATTTTAGTTCTTGACTTTAGGTACCCAAACGGTTTTGGGTCCTTTGGCATTAGAAACAAGAACTTTGGGTACCCAAACACAAGTCTTGGAGCCCTTGTGTTTGCCCCCAACAAACTTGGCAACTACCTTGCCGGATTTGTTAGTAAGCACATAAGATGCATCAAAAGTCTTAAATGAAATGTCATGCTCATTTGATGTATTAGGAGTTTTCCTTTTAGGCAACTTAGCACGGGTTGGTTGCCTAGAACTAGATGTCTCACCCTTATACATAAAAGCATGATTAGGGCCAGAGTGAGACTTCCTAGAATGAATTTTCCTAATTTTGCTCTCAGGATAACCGACAGGGTATAAAATGTAACCCTCGTTATCTTGAGGCATGGGAGCCTTGCCCTTAACAAAGTTAGATAAATTCTTTGGAGGGGCATTAAGTTTGACATTGTCTCCCCTTTGGAAGCCAATGCCATCCTTGATGCCAGGGCGTCTCCCATTATAGAGCATACTTCTAGCAAATTTAAACTTTTTCATTTTCTAAGTTATGCTCGGCAATCTTAGCATCTAAGATTGCTATATGATCATTTTGTTGTTTAATTAAAGCCATGTGATCATGAATAGCATTGATATCAATATCTCTACATCTAGTACAAATAGAAACATGCTCAACATTAGATGTAGAGGGTTTGCAAGATTTTAGTTCTACAACCTTAGCATGTAATATATCATTCTTAGTTCTAAGGTCGGAAATAATAGTATTGCAAACATCAATATCTTTAGCCTTAGCAATCAAATTTTCATTTTCTACCCTAAGGCTATCAAGAGAATCATTCAATTCCTTAATCTTAGCAAGCAAATCATCATTATCATTTCTAAGATTTGGAATTGAGACATCACATACATGAGAATCAACCTTAGCAATTAATCTAGCATTTTCATTTCTAAGGTTGTCTATAGTGTCATGGCATGTGCTTAGCTCACTAGATAATTTGTTACATTTTTCTACCTCTAGAGCATAAGCATTTTTAACCTTAACATGCTTTTTGTTTTCCTTAATAAGGAAGTCCTCTTGAGAGTCCAAGAGATCATCCTTCTCATGAATAGCACTAATCAATTCATTTAATTTTTCCTTTTGTTGCATGTTAAGATCGGCAAAAAGGGTACGCAAATTATTCTCCTCATCACTAGCATTATCATCACTAGAGGATTCATATTTAGTGGAGGATTTAAATTTAACCTTCTTCCTTTTGCCGTCCTTTGCCGTGAGGCACTTGTGGCCGACATTGGGGAAGAGAAGTCCCTTGGTGACGGCGATGTTGGCGGCATCCTCGTCGTCGGAGGAGGAGTCGGTGGAGCTTTCGTCGGAGTTCCACTCGCGGCACACGTGGGCATCGCCGCCCTTCTTCTTGTGGTACCTCTTCTTTTCTCTCCTCTTGCCCTTCTTGTCGTTATCCCTGTCACTGTCACTTGATAATGGACATTTAGCAATAAAGTGACCGGGCTTACCACACTTGTAGCAAACCTTCTTGGAACGGGATTTGTAATCCTTCCCCTTCCGTTGCTTGAGGATTTGCCGAAAGCTTTTGATGATTAAGGCCATCTCCTCATTGTCGAGCTTGGAGGCGTCAATTGGTTGTCTACTTGGTGTAGACTCCTCCTTCTTCTCCTCCGTCGCCTTAAATGCCACCGGTTGGGCCTCGGACGTGGAGGGCTCATCAAGCTCTTTAATCTTCTTTGAGCCTTTAATCATACATTCAAAGCTCACAAAATTCCCGATCACTTCCTCGGGGGTCATTAGTGGGTATCTAGGATTACCACGAATTAATTGAACTTGAGTGGGGTTAAGGAAAATGAGAGATCTTAAAATAACCTTAACCACCTCGTGGTCGTCCCATTTTTTGCTCCCGAGGTTGCGCACTTGGTTCACCAAGGTTTTGAGCTGGTTGTACATATCTTGTGGCTCCTCCCCTTGGCGAAGACGGAAGCGACCGAGCTCCCCCTCGATCGTTTCCCGCTTGGTGATCTTGGTGAGTTCATCACCCTCGTGCGCGGTCTTGAGTAGGTCCCAAATCTCCTTTGCATTCTTCAACCCTTGCACTTTGTTGTATTCCTCCTTGCTTAGAGAGGCGAGGAGAATGGTTGTGGCTTGGGAGTTGAAGTGCTCGATTTGGGCCACTTCGTCCGTATCATAATCCTCATCCCCTATGGATGGTACCTGTGCTCCAAACCCAACAACATTCCATATACTTTTGTGGAGTGAGGTTAGATGAAATTTCATTAAATCACTCCACCTAGCATAATCCTCGCCATCAAAGGTTGGCGGTTTGCCTAATGGAACGGAAAGTAATGGAGTATGTCTAGATGTACGGGGATAGTGTAAGCGGATCGTACTAAACTTCTTGCGCTCTTGGCGCTTAGAAGTTACGGACGACGCATCGGAGTCGGAGGTCGATGTTGATGAAGTGTCGGTCTCGTAGTAGACCACCTTCCTCATCCTCTTGTTCTTGTCGCCTTTCCGATGCGACTTGTGAGAAGAAGATTTTTCCTTCTTCTCTTTGTGGTGAGAAGAGGAAGATCTTTTCTCCTTCCGTTTGGAGGAGTCCTTCTTCTTCTCCCTCCTCTTGGTGCGGGACTCTTCCGATGAAGTGCTCCCTTGGCTTGTAGTGGGCTTGTCGCCGGTCTCCATCTCCCTCTTGGTGTGATCTCCCGACATCACTTCGAGCGGTTAGGCTCTAATGAAGCACCGAGCTTTGATACCAATTGAAAGTCGCCTAGAGGGGGGGGGGTGAATAGGGCGAAACTGAAATTCTCAAAAATAATCACAACTACAAGCCGGGTTAGCGTTAGAAATATAATCGAGTTCGCAAGAGAGGGCGCAAAACAAATCGCAAGCGAATAATGAAGTGAGACACGCGGATTTGTTTTACCGAGGTTCGGTTCTCTCAAACCTACTCCCCGTTGAGGAGGCCACAAAGGCCGGGTCTCTTTCAACCCTTACCCTCTCTCAAACGGTCCCTTGGACCGAGTGAGCTTTCTCTTCTCAATCACTTGGAACACAAAGTTCCCGCAAGGACCACCACACGATTGGTGTCTCTTGCCACAATTACAAGTGAGTGTTTGATCACAAGAAAGAATCTAGAGAGAAGAAAGCAATCCAAGCGCAAGAGCTCGAAAGAACACAACCAATCTCTCTCTCTAATCACTAGGGCGTTATGTGGAATTTGGAGAGGATTTGATCTCTTTGGTGTGTCTAGAATTGAATGCTAGAGCTCTTGTAAGTGGTTGGGAAGTGGAATACTTGGATGCTATGAATGGTGGGTGGTTGGGGGTATTTATAGCCCCAACCACCAAACTAGCCGTTTGGTGGAGCTGTCTGTTCGATGGCGCACCGGACAGCCACGTCACTAAAAAGCCGTTGGGTCGACCGTTGGAGCTCTGTCTTCTGGGCCCGCCTGGATGTCCGGTGGCGCACCGGACAGGTACTGTAGAATGTCCGGTGCGCCAGCATGGGCGTGCCTGACCTCTGCGCGCGCTGGCGCGCAATAAATGCGCTGCAGGTAGCCGTTGGCGCCGATATAGCCGTTGCCCCGCTGTTACACCGGACAGTCCGGTGTACACCGGACAGTCCGGTGAATTTTAGCGGAGCAACCGAAGTGAAAACCCGAGGCTGGCGAGTTCCTGAGGCCGCTCTTCCTTGGAGCACCGGACATGTCCGGTGTACACCGGACAGTCCGGTGAATTATAGCGGAGTGGCCTTTGGAAATTCCCGAGAGTGAAGAGTTTGAAGTCGGAGTCCCCTGGTGCACCGGACATGTCCGATGGCACACCGGACAGTCCGGTGCGCCAGACCAGAGGTGCCTTCGGTTGACCCTTGCTCCTTTATTTGAACCCAATACTTGGTCTTTTTATTGGCTAAGTGTGAACCTTTTGCACCTGTATAACTTACACACTAGAGCAAACTAGTTAGTCCAATATTTGTGTTGGGCAATTCAACCACCAAAATTATTTAGGAACTAGGTGTAAGCCTAATTCCCTTTCAGTTTCCACTTTGACAATGGGCGCGCCGGAGTTGCTCCCATTGAGTGTTGCTCCTAAATTTCGAGTGACTCAGTAGAAACAGTCTTCTCAAGGGTCTTCATTTGATGCTTTAGAGATCAACGTCTTGTCATCATATCATGCTTTATAAGTTAGCATTTTGTCTCGTCTTATGCTTTAGAAATCAACATTCTGTCTCGTCTTATGCTTTAGAAATCAGCATTTTGTCTTCTAGAATTAAAAATCTATTAGGTGCATGGGTGTAGCCCCCGAGCTTTGAGTGGATTTTTGAAAATAATCCACTCAAAGGTCTTCATCTCATGCCCTTGCGAATTCAAGCAACGTTATCTACCCACACCTTGTTAGGTCTGAAATTTATTTGATCGGTGATAGATTGGACCTTTGGTAGATGGCTCTTGGCTGGTCATCACCCCGCTTTGTGCTTCAATGCCTCTGCTGATTAGACTTGCGGTTCAGTAGCTATATTTGGACTTCTTCCGATCTCTATCGATCTCTTCCTTCTGTCTCAATACATTCATTGCGTATACTGTATGGATATGACCTCTTTAGAAAATCTTTTGATAATTCTTGGCTACCCCCCAATGGGTGTGACCAAGGGGCGTCTTGGTACGCAGAGCGTTTAGAACACTGTCCTGGAGTAGTAACTTGATGTGACCGCGGGGGTGTAATCATACCATTCGAGCAGTTGACCTTCGTCAAAACGGTGTCGTGTTACGCGAAGCGGCGCCTGTTGCCTGACTCATTTTCAGGCGGCTTGAATTGCTTATTGAATACTTGTGACTGTTTGGCGAGCGTGGTAGGAAGTGGATGGTCACTCCCGGCCTCTATAAATAGCCTACTTGCACCGTCGTTCTCTTCACTCATCTTTCGATCAACTGTTGCTTTTCTTCTAACTCCCTCTTCTCCTCCATCCGGCCATGGGCAAGGGCAAGAAAGGTCGAAGTTCGCCCCGTCGCGCAGGCGACAAGCGGAAGCGTGACCCAAGTCCTCCCTAGGAGGACTTTGGCGACTTGGAGTATTCGGAGGAGGTTTGCTCCGAGTCCGAGGGGTCACCGGTCTATGCTTCCCCCTCGACGTCGTCCAATGACTCAGATGATTCCTAGGGGTTAGTCGCTGAGGTGTGGACGTACATCCGCTCCATCGAGCTCCGTCGAGGGCTCGGATGAGTTGGAGGAAGAGAGCGGCGGCGACGGTGGCGATGAAGGCGACAACAGTGGCGACGACAGCGACGAAGGTGGCGGTGGGAGGGTGAATGCAGCAGCGATGGCAGCGGCAGCAAAGGCGACGACGACGACAACGGCACCAAGGGCGACGGTGGCGACGTGAAAGGGAAATGTGCCCTTGGGCCATTTCTAAGTATTTTGGTGATTTAGTGTCCAACACATGTGCCTAATTGTAAAAAGGTGGACAAAGTACAAATCAAGGATAAAGGTATGTTTCTCAGACTTAGTACATTGTTTTATGGACTAATGTATTGTGTCTAAGTGCTGGAAATAGAAAAAATCGAGTTGGAGAAGAGATGGCTCGAGCAGCCAAAGTCTGCTCAGTCTGGGTGCACCGGACTGTCCGGTGGTGCACCGGACAGTGTCCGGTGCGCCAGGCTGGCTCGAGCGAAAAGGCTGCTCTCGGGACTTCGACGGCGGTGTACGGCTATAATTCACCGGACTGTCCGGTGGTGCACCGGACTGTCCGGTGGGCCGTTCACAGGCGAACTCGTCGCTCTCGGGAATTCATCGTCGACGTACGGCTATAATTCACCGGACTGTACGGTGTGCACCGGACTGTCCGGTGAGCCAACGGTCGGCAGGGCCAACGGTCGGCCGCGCAATCTACGGGGGACACGTGGCCGAGCCAACGGCTAGAAGGGGGCACCTGTCTGTCCGGTGTGCACCGGACATGTCCAGTGCGCCAACGACTCTCAGGCTGCCAACGGTCGACTGCGCCATTTTTGGAAAGAAATCGGGCACCGGACAGTGTCCGGTGTGCACCGGACTGTCCGGTGCGCCAATCGACAGAAGTCAAGATCAGCCTTCCTAGATTGCTCTCAACGGCTCCTAGCTGCCTTGGGGCTATAAAAGGGACCCCTAGGCGCATGGAGGAGCACACCAAGCATTCCTACAACATTCCTAAGCACCAAGACATCGATTCCGCGCCTTTGATTCTTTGCGATAGCAATTAGAGCTCTAGTTGAGTGGTGAACTCATTGAGTTGTGTTGTGAGCTCTCGTTGTGACTTGTGTGCGTGGTGTTGCTGTGATTTCTTATCTTGAGTGCGTTGCTAATCCCTCCCTTGCTCTGTGCTTCTTTGTGAATTTCAAGTGTAAGGGCGAGAGGCTCCAAGTTGTGGAGATTCCTCGCAAACGGGATTGAGAAAAGAAAGCAAAACACCGTGGTATTCAAGTGGGTCTTTGGACCGCTTGAGAGGGGTTGATTGCAACCCTCGTCCGTTGGGACGCCACAACATGGATTAGGCAAGCGTTGGTCTTGGTCGAACCACGGGATAACCACCGTGCCATCTCTGTGATTGATCTTGTTGGTTATTGTGTTTTGTTGAGGATTCCTCTCTTGCCACTTGGTGGTTATTGTGCTAACACTTAACCAAGTTTTTGTGGCCTAAGTTTTAAGTGTTACAGGATCACCTATTCACCCCCCTCTAGGTGCTCTCAATTGGTATCAGAGCCATTCTCTTCACAAAGGGACTAATCGCCCAAAGAGATGGATCCTAAGGGGAAGGGAATCGTGATCAACGACAAAGAGAAGGAGTCTTTCGTCAACGAGTCGAAGGACGACAAGCCTACCGACTCCGGCTCGGGCCATAGATGGAAAGAAGGGAAGAAGAAGACGAGGCGCATCAAGGAGATCGTCTACTATGACGACAGCGATGAGTCTACTTCTTCCCAAAAGGACGACGACCACAACGACTACGAGAGAAGGAAACCGGTCAATTCGAACTTTTCTTTTGACTACTCTCGTATTCCTCAAAGTACAAATGCTCATTTATTATCTATTCCACTTGGTAAACCTCCTCATTTTGATGGAGAGGACTACGGATTTTGGAGCCACAAATACGTAGTCACCTATTCTCTCTCCATCCTAGTATATGGGAGATTATAGAGAGTGGAATGCACTTTGATAGTTCGGATAGTCCCATGTTCATTAATGAGCAAATTCATAAGAATGCACAAGCTACTACTGTTCTTCTAGCTTCATTGTGCAGGGATGAATATCACAAAGTGAGCGGCTTGGATAACGCCAAGCAGATCTGGGACACCCTCAAGATTTCTCATGAGGGGAACGACGTCACCTTGCTCACCAAAATGGAGTTGGTGGAGGGCGAGCTTGGACGGTTCGCGATGATAAGGGGCGAGGAGCCAACTCAAACATACAACCGGCTCAAGACCCTTATCAACAAAATAAGGAGCTACGGAAGCACGCGATGGACGGACCACGACGTCGTCCGACTGATGCTAAGGTCCTTTACCGTTCTTGATCCTCATTTGGTGAATAATATTCGTGAGAATCCCAGGTACACCAAAATGTTGCCCGAAGAAGTCCTTGGAAAATTCGTAAGCGGGCGAATGATGATCAAGGAGGCGAGGTACGTGGACGACGCTCTAAACGGTCCAATCACTGAGCCTCAACCCCTTGCTCTCAAGGCAACAAGAAGCAAGGAGGCGCTACCTAGCAAGGTGGCACAAATTGAGGCGGCCGGACTTAATGATGAAGAGATGGCCCTCATCATCAAAAGATTCAAGACGACGCTTAAGGGTCGCAAGGGACAGCCAAGCAAGACCAAAGCCAAGGGGAAGCGCTCATGCTTCAAATGCGGTAAGCTTGGTCATTTTATTGCTAACTGTCCCGACAATGATAGTGATCAGGATCAAGGGAACAAGAGGGAGAAAAAGAAGAACTATAAGAAGGCAAAGGGCGAGGCACATCTTGGCAAGGAGTGGGATTCGGATTGCTCCTCGTCCGACTTCGACAATGAAGGACTCACCGCCACCGCCTTCAACAAGACATCCCTCTTCCCCAACGAGCGTCACACATGCCTTATGGCAAGGGAGAAGAAGGTATGTACCCGAGACTCTACTTATGCTTCTTCAAGTGAGGACGAATCTAGTGATGAGGATGAAATAGATTATTCATGTTTATTTAAGGGCCTAGATAGAACCAAGGTAGATAAAATTAATGAATTAATTGATGCCTTGAATGATAAGAATAGGCTTCTAGAAAAACAAGAAGATTTGTTGTATGAAGAACATGACAAATTTGTAGAAGCACAAAAATCTCATGCCTTAGAAGTTAAAAGAAATGAAATGCTTTCTTGTGAATTATCTTCTTGCTATGAGACGATTTCTAGCTTAAGGAGCATTAATGATGATTTGAATGCTAAGTTAGAGATAGCCGGTAAATCAACAACTTGTGTAGAAAATGTTGTTATTTGCAATAGATGTAAAGATTTTGATATTGATGCTTGTAGTGAACACATAGCCTCTATTGCTAAGTTAAATGATGAAATGGCTAGTCTTAATGCCCAACTTAAGGCTAGCAAAAGTGATTTTGATAAACTAAAATTTGCTAGGGATGCCTACACGATTGGTAGACACCCCTCAATTAAGGATGGGCTTGGCTTCAAGAGGGAAGCCAAGAACTTAACAAGCCATAAGGCTCCCATCTCCACCAAGGAGAAAGGGAAGGCCCCTATGGCAAGTAGTACTAAAAAGAACCATGCTTTTATGTACTTTGATAGAAGACAGTCTCATAGGAGTTGTAATGCTTTTGATTCACATGCCTATGATTCTTACGCTATGTTTGCTCCCAGTTCTTCCTATATGCATGATAGAGATATGCCTAGGAAAAATATTCATCATGTGCCTAGGAAAAATATTCATCATGTTCCTAGAAAAGTTATGAATGGTCCCTCTACAATTTATCATGTTTTAAATGCTTCCTTTGCTATTTGTAGAAAGGATAGGAAGATAGTTGCTAGAAAATTAGGGGCAAAATGCAAGGGTGATAAAACTTGCATTTGGGTCCCTAAGGAAATTGTGACTAACCTTGTAGGACCCAACAAGAGTTGGGTACCTAAGACCCAAGCCTAAATTTGCCTTGCAGGTTTATGCATCCGGGGGCTCAAGCTGGATTATCGACAGCGGATGCACAAACCATATGACGAGGGAGAAGAAGATGTTCACCTCCTACGTCAAGAATAAGGATTCCCAAGATTCAATCATATTCGGTGATGGGAACCAAGGCAAGGTGAAAGGTTTAGGCAAGATTGCAATATCTAATGAGCACTCTATCTCTAATGTGTTTTTAGTTGAGTCTCTTGGATATAATTTACTATCTGTCAGTCAATTATGTAATATGGGATATAATTGTCTATTTACAAATGTAGATGTGTCTGTCTTTAGAAGATGTGATGGTTCACTAGCTTTTAAGGGTGTACTAGACGGCAAACTTTATTTAGTTGATTTTGCAAAAGAGGAGGCCAGTCTAGATGCATGCTTAATTGCTAAGACTGGCATGGGCTGGCTGTGGCATCGCCGCTTAGCACATGTGGGGATGAAGAACCTTCACAAGCTTCTAAAGGGAGAACACGTGATAGGTTTGACTAAGTGCAATTCGAAAAAGATAGACCTTGTGCAGCTTGTCAAGCAGGTAAACAAGTGGGAGGAGCACATCACAGCAAGAATGTGATGACCACTTCAAGACCTCTGGAGCTGCTGCATATGGACCTCTTCGGACCCGTCGCCTATCTGTGCATAGGAGGAAGTAAGTATGGTCTAGTTATTGTTGATGACTTTTCCCGCTTCACTTGGGTGTTCTTTTTGCAGGATAAGTCTGAAACCCAAGGGACCCTCAAGCGCTTCCTAAGGAGAGCTCAAAATGAGTTTGAGCTCAAAGTGAAGAAGATAAGGAGCGACAATGGGTCCGAATTCAAGAATCTTCAAGTAGAGGAGTTCCTTGAGGAGGAGGGGATCAAGCACGAGTTCTCCGCTCCCTACACACCTCAGCAAAATGGTGTGGTAGAGAGGAAGAATAGGACGCTCATAGATATGGCGAGGACTATGCTTGGAGAGTTTAAGACCCCCGAGCGCTTTTGGTCGGAAGCCGTGAACACGGCTTGCCACGCCATCAACAGGGTCTACCTTCACCGCCTCCTCAAGAAGACTTCATATGAGCTGCTGACTGGTAACAAACCCAATGTATCTTATTTTCGTGTTTTTGGGAGCAAGTGTTATATTCTTGTGAAGAAAGGTAGAACCTCTAAATTTGCTCCCAAAGCTGTAGAAGGGTTTTTATTAGGTTATGATTCAAATACAAAGGCGTATAGGGTCTTCAACAAATCATCGGGTTTGGTTGAAGTCTCTAGCGACGTTGTATTTGATGAGACTAATGGCTCTCTAAGAGAGCAAGTTGTTGATCTTGATGATGTAGATGAAGAAGACGTTCCAACGGCCGCGATACGCACCATGGCGATTGGAGATGTACGGCCTCAGGAACATTTGGAGCAAGATCAACCGTCTTCCTCAACTATGGTGCATCCCCCAACCCAAGATGACGAACAGGTACCTCAAGTGGAGGCGCATGATCAAGGGGGAGCACAGGATGTTCAAGTTGAAGAGGAAGAAGCACCTCAGGCACCTCCAACCCAAGTTCGAGCGACGATTCAAAGGGATCATCCCGTCGACCAAATATTGGGTGATATTAGCAAGGGAGTAACTACTCGCTCGAGATTAGTTAATTTTTGTGAGCATTACTCCTTTGTCTCTTCTATTGAGCCTTTCAGGGTATAAGAGGCCTTGCTAGATCCGGACTGGGTGTTGGCCATGCAGGAGGAACTCAACAACTTCAAGCGCAATGAAGTTTGGACACTGGTGCCTCGTCCCAAGCAAAATGTTGTGGGAACCAAGTGGGTGTTCCGCAACAAACAGGACGAGCACGGGGTGGTGACGAGGAACAAGGCTCGACTTGTGGCAAAAGGTTATGCCCAAGTCGCAGGTTTGGACTTTGAGGAGACTTTTGCTCCTGTGGCTAGGCTAGAATCAATTCGTATCTTGCTAGCATATGCCGCTCACCATTCTTTCAGGTTGTACCAAATGGATGTGAAGAGCGCTTTCTTCAACGGGCCGATCAAAGAGGAGGTGTACGTGGAGCAACCCCCTGGCTTCGAGGATGAACGGTACCTCGACCACGTGTGTAAGCTCTCTAAGGCGCTCTATGGACTTAAGCAAGCCCCAAGAGCATGGTATGAATGCCTTAGAGACTTTTTAATTGCTAATGCTTTCAAGGTCGGGAAAGCAGATCCAACTCTTTTCACTAAGACTTGCGATGGTGATCTTTTTGTGTGCCAAATTTATGTCGATGACATAATATTTGGTTCTACTAACCAAAAGTCTTGTGAGGAGTTTAGCAGGGTGATGATGCAGAAATTCGAGATGTCGATGATGGGCGAGTTGAACTACTTCCTTGGGTTCCAAGTGAAGCAACTCAAGGACGACACCTTCATCTCCCAAACAAAGTACACGCAAGATTTGCTAAAGCGGTTTGGGATGAAGGACGCCAAGCCCGCCAAGACACTGATGGGAACTGACGGACACACCGACCTCAACAAAGGAGGTAAGTCCGTTGATCAAAAAGCATACCGGTCTATGATAGGGTCTTTACTTTATTTGTGTGCTAGTAGACCGGATATTATGCTTAGCGTATGCATGTGTGCTAGATTTCAATCCGATCCTAAGGAATGTCACTTAGTGGCCGTGAAGCGAATTCTTAGATATTTAGTCGCTACGCCTTGCTTCGGGATCTGGTATCCAAAGGGGTCTAACTTTGACTTGATTGGGTACTCAGATTCCGACTATGCTGGATGTAAGGTCGATAGGAAGAGTACATCGGGGACGTGCCAATTCTTAGGAAGGTCCCTGGTGTCGTGGAACTCTAAGAAACAAACTTTCGTTGCCCTATCCACCGCTGAGGCCGAGTATGTTGCCGCAGGACAGTGTTGCGCGCAACTATTTTGGATGAGGCAAACCCTCAGGGACTTTGGCTACAATCTGAGCAAAGTCCCACTCCTATGTGACAATGAGAGTGCTATCCGAATAGCGGAAAATCCTGTTGAGCACAGCCGCACAAAGCACATTGACATCCAGCATCACTTTTTGAGAGACCACCAGCAAAAGGGAGATATCGAAGTGTTTCATGTTAGCACCGAGAACCAGCTAGCCGATATCTTTACCAAGCCTCTAGATGAGAAGACCTTTTGCAGGCTGCATAGTGAGCTCAATATCTTAGATTTGCGAAACTTGGATTGAAATGTAGCATACATGTGTTTATGCCTTTGATCATGTTCATTCTGCATTTTGTTGCTTATTGTGGTGCTCAAGTTGTACAAACACTCCCTGGACCTCACAAGTCCTTTTTGCAAGTGATGCACATATTTAGGGGGAGCTGTGCTACAACTTGACCCTTTGAGACTAACCATGTACTTGAGTTTGGTTGTTTTAGTCTCCAAGGAGAATTGAAAGGGAAAAGGTGGACTTGGACCATGCAAGACTTCCACTGCACTCCGATGAAAAGAGTAACTTTTCCAAGTTCATCTTTATACTCTTATTGCCTATTTGCTCTTAGTTGAAGATTTTGGTGAGGCAATGGGGTTAAAGGGCCAAGATTGATCCCATTTTGGTGCTTGATGCCAAAGGGGGAGAAAATAAAGGCCAAAGCAATAGATGGATCAGCTACCACTTGAGAAATTTTGAAAATAGTAGATTAGAGCTTTTGGTTTGTCAAAACTCTTTTATTGTCTCTTATGTCAAAAGTTGGCCTCTTGTGGGGAGAAGTGTTGATTATGGGAAAAAGGGGGAGTTTTTGAAATCCTTGATCAAATTTCTTTGGAAAACCTCTCTTTATGTCTCTACAAGTGGTTTTGACTTAGAGATAGGAATTTGAGTTTGATTTGCAAAAACAAACCAAGTGGTGGCATAGAGTGATCCATATATGTCAAATTTGAATCAAAACAATATTGAGTTCTTAGATGAATTGATTTTGTACTTGTTCTACTTGCTTTATGTTGTGTTGGCATAAATCACCAAAAAGGGGGAGATTGAAAGGGAAATGTGCCCTTGGGCCATTTCTAAGTATTTTGGTGATTTAGTGTCCAACACATGTGCCTAATTGTAAAAAGGTGGACAAAGTACAAATCAAGGATAAAGGTTTGTTTCTCAGACTTAGTACATTGTTTTATGGACTAATGTATTGTGTGTAAGTGCTGGAAACAGAAAAAATCGAGTTGGAGAAGAGATGGCTCGAGCAGCCAAAGTCTGCTCAGTCTGGGTGCACCGGACTGTCCGGTGGTGCACCGGACAGTGTCCGGTGCGCCAGGCTGGCTCGAGCGAAAAGGCTGCTCTCGGGACTTTGACGGCGGTGTACGACTATAATTCACCGGACTGTCCGGTGGTGCACCGGACTGTCTGGTGGGCCGTTCACAGGCGAACTCGTCGCTCTCGGGAATTCATCGTCGACGTACGACTATAATTCACCGGACTGTCCGGTGTGCACCGGACTGTCCGGTGAGCCAACGGTCGGCAGGGCCAACGGTCGGCCGCGCAATCTGCGCGGGACACGTGGCCGAGCCAACGGCTAGAAGGGGGCACCGGTCTGTCCGGTGTGCACCGGACATGTCCGGTGCGCCAACGGCTCTCAGGCTGCCAACGGTCGACTGCGCCATTTTTGGAAAGAAATCGGGCACCGGACAGTGTCCGGTGTGCACCGGACTGTCCGGTGCGCCAATCGACAGAAGGCAAGATCAGCCTTCCTAGATTGCTCTCAACGGCTCCTAGCTGCCTTGGGGCTATAAAAGGGACCCCTAGGCGCATGGAGGAGCACACCAAGCATTCCTACAACATTCCTAAGCACCAAGACATCGATTCCGCGCCTTTGATTCTTTGCGATAGCAATTAGAGCTCTAGTTGAGTGGTGAACTCATTGAGTTGTGTTGTGAGCTCTCGTTGTGACTTCTGTGCGTGGTGTTGCTGTGATTTCTTGTCTTGAGTGCGTTGCTAATCCCTCCCTTGCTCTGTGCTTCTTTGTTAATTTCAAGTGTAAGGGCGAGAGGCTCCAAGTTGTGGAGATTCCTCGCGAACGGGATTGAGAAAAGAAAGCAAAACACCGTGGTATTCAAGTGGGTCTTTGGACCGCTTGAGAGGGGTTGATTGCAACCCTCGTCCGTTGGGACGCCACAACGTGGAGTAGGCAAGCGTTGGTCTTGGCCGAACCACGGGATAACCACCGTGCCATCTCTGTGATTGATCTTGTTGGTTATTATGTTTTGTTGAGGATTCCTCTCTAGCCACTTGGCGGTTATTGTGCTAACACTTAACCAAGTTTTTGTGGCCTAAGTTTTAAGTGTTACAGGATCACCTATTCACCCCCCCTCTTGGTGCTCTCACGACGGCGACGGTGGTGGCAAGGGCGGCAGCGGCAATGGCAAGGCCAGTGGCAAAGCGCCACTGGTCTAAATATTAGTATAGATAATTAATAGTAGTAGTAGAAGTAGAATAATGTAGTGATAGTTAGTAGTGTAGTAAGGTAGTGTAATGTAAGGTAATGTAATGTAATGTAGTAAAAAGGGGAAGAAAAAGGGGTCGACTCATAATGAGTCGGCTTTTGAGTTTGTGAAAACCCCCTCCAATATTATTGAAGAACTTTGGTTGTTCCGAGTGATTGCTGTCTTTTGCTACTTTTTCTGTTCACGTGCTTGATAGTTTGTCCATATGTCTGATACTACTGGCATTTTAGAGGTAACCGCCGAGTGATGCCTGAAACTTTGCTTTTCTGAGTAGTGACCTGGCACTTTAGAAGTAGTGCCCGACACAGGAAACCCCATTTATACTCGCGCCGGCATGTTTTTTTGATTTCTGAGCCCTAATCTTCACTTTTTGCCTTCGAACCACTCCTTCGCTTCCTTGAGATTTCGAACCTACTCGTTGCGCCAGAGAGATTGCGATGGCGCCAAAACGGAAGAGGCAGAGCACCGCTGCTGCATTCATCCCCCCATCGACCCCAACAGCCAGCTTCCCTTCGCTGGTAATCACGTGTCCGTTATTTCTGAATCTGACCTTCTTTATCTCGTTGAAGTTGGGGTTTTGCTTCCAAAAGAGCTCTGCTCTTGGCGGATTTGCCGCTGTGTCACTGTCCCGACAGAGGATACACATGAATCTATCGTTTACGTTCCTTTTCTCATTCGTGGGCTTGCTCTGCCCATCTCCCCCTTTTTCCACGGTCTCCTTGATTTCTATGAGCTGAATTTGATGCATCTAAACCCTAATTCCATTCTGCAAGTCTCCATTTTCGTTCACCTGTGTGAGGCCTTTCTCGGGATTCTCCCCCACTTCGGTCTCTGGAAGTATCTCTATCACTATCGGCCTGGGATGGCTGGGGGATCGCATCAGCTTGTTGGCGGCGCAAGTCTAGAGCTTCACCGGGGGAGGAAAGCAGAGTACCTTGACATTCCTCTCAAGGACGGCATTAAAGGGTGGCACCTTGAGTAGTTTATTATGGAGAATCACTGCAAATCTCTCCCCCTCGGTCGGAGAGACAGCCAGATGTTCGCACACATAGCTGGATAGAGTCTCCAACCTCTTCGGAGATAACAGAAGCCAAAGTGCTGCTTGCCGAGATCTGCTCACTGAAGGATAGGGGTCTAACTACTGAAGCTGTAGTTGCTGACTTCGTATTCAAGAACATTCAACCCTTAAAGGACAGGGCTCACCCCGCTTACTTGTATAGCGGTGTCAACGATTCTACCTGGGTAACAAACAGAAGAATTCCCACTGAAGATCTACTGAGTCGACTGGACATGATCCTGAGGGGCAGGGTTTCAAATGCTGGTGCTCATGTGGCCCATTCTGCATGGAACCTGCCACCACTTAGGCCATTCTCTAAGTTTGTATCCAACCCTCCTGCTCATGACGGTAGCCTAGGTCTTAGAGTGCGGCCCTCTCCTGAGGACATTGAGGCTTTGATTGCTCCGCTTCGGAATCTTCCCGAGGATGAGAGGCAGACTCACTTTGAGATGCCAGCTAGCACTGACAACGGGGAGATAGATGCTGTGCTTAGCTTGCTGGCTAGGGAATCATCCGACTCTACCCATACCGAGCCGATGGCCATCACAACTGGGCAAGAATTTGGTGAAGAGATGGAAACTAGGAAACCTGAAGGTGCCCGCCCAAAGCGTCCACGCCGAGTGAGCCACCCGACTGCACCTATGGAGGAGAAAAGAAAGAAGAGGCGGCTTCGGCGACTGTCGTGCTTGGATCGGGATGTCAACCCTTCTATTCCGGTTCCTGATGACGTCTCGGCAGTGGCCATTCCTGAGGTTTGTGGCAAGGGTTGTGATCGTGCACAGACTACTGGATGCACGTTTGATGATGACGAAGAGGAAGAAGAAGAGGAAGTCCCGCTGGTCCACAAGAATAGCCGGCACTATAGAGGCAGCGGGGGGAGTAGTGACATTCCCACTCCAGCTTTGTCAGCACTTGTCAGTCTTCAAGGGCTTTAAATATCAGATTTCGATCAAGCACTGGAGGAGGTTATTCCTGAAGATATGCTGTTTGAGCCTTCTGAAGATGATATCCCAGCCGTCTGTTCAGACGTCCCAGACAGTGGGCTTTCGTTGCTTGACTCTATCGGGCAAGAGATAACCCGAATGGTGTCTCGTGCATCGTCCACTTTGTAGGGTAGTCTTCCGTGCAGAGATGCTAACCAGAGTCGCCCAACTCCCATGGAGGTGGAGGAGGGGCCTTCAGCCTTAGAGGCGGCTACTGCAGAAAACCCAGCCCTCGAGGGTGTTGCTGGCAGCGATCCAGCCCTGGTGGGTAGTGCAAACTGCAACCCAGCCCCCGAGGGTGTTCAGGTGTACTCTTTATCCAGTGCCTCCGTGGATGTCCACGTCGGGTCATCCCCACTTCGGTCCGACGGGGCGATGGTAGCACATGCTTCTACAACTTTAACTAGGCAAGTCACCTTGGAGGTCGATGAGCTAGATGCAAGAAGCTTGCTGTCTGCTGGTGGGGTTGAGGTCACCCCGGATAGTGCTCTTCAGATTGTTCCTGCTGACCTTCCCTCGTCAAGCCATGCTCCAGCTCCTCCTGCACTGGGTCTACCGCTGTTCCTTTCCAATCTCCAGGTGAGTCAGTCTTTTGGTCTTTGTTATACATTCTAGTGAATTATCTTTCTTCTGCTCATCTGCCTATGATCACAGGATTTTGTTGATTGAGTATCTGCTCAGTTGAAATCATACGGTGCCGCTGTTCCTAAACAAGCTCTATCTCTGATGCAGTGGAATCCATTGCTGCTTCAAAAATAGATCGATGATCTGAAGGCATCGAATGCTGGTTAGTGAGTTTACAGCTTTCCTGGCTGCTTTGATTGATCAACTTGTTCTTAATCTTGCATTCCCTTTCAGCTGCATTGTCAGATATGGCTCAGCGATGCTCTGACCTTGAGGAGAAGTACTCTCAAAGTCAAGCCGACTTGGCCCAGACTTCTGCTTTTCTGGACGGTGCACGTTCTTTGAATTCTTCTCTTAATGCCTAGCTTGACTCTAAGAAGATGGCGCATGAGGTAAACTTCCTTGGCTGACCCTACTTTGTTGTTGTTGCCTTGGTGCTGAATGTCGCTTTCTGTTTGTTGGAGAAGAAACGAGCACTTGTTACCTCTCGTAACAATCTAGACAGGCTATATCGTGACGCCAGCAATTCCTTGACTATCCTGGTGAGGAGCCACCGCTTCATTATGTCTGACCTGGATCATCACTGTCATGAGCTACAGGTATCCCAAGATGAGGTTCTGCGACTTGGACAACTACTATCAGCTAAGGATTCCACCATCAAGGATCTGCGCGCTTCTAAGAAGCTTGTCGCGCAGGAGCTAGAGGCCGCCCAAGCGGCTGTTAAAGCTTTAGAGGACAGTTGCGCCGTCTTGAAGGCTCATCGTGACAAAGCTATGGATAAAGCTGTTTGTGCTGGGCGGATCCTGATGAGGAGTCCCGGCATCGTGGTGCCTGACGACATTGTTGCTGATGTCAAGGCCGCACCCGATGCTGCAAGCCATCCTTCTTCTTCCGTCGCACCTGCGAGAGACATTGCCAGCAAAGATGTTTCGATGCAGTGATGTCCTGCCAAGTACTGATTGTTATCGAGTTAGCATCTTTTTGTAATATGAATTCTATGTGCATGTGACAGTTGTGTTAGAACTCGAATATTTCATGAACAGGGTGCCAGAACGCGCCCCTGGCACCAACAAGTAAAATGTTCTTTTTTCCTGGCGAGATTTTAATCTTAGCTAATTATTTCGCTTTTAGGGTGTAGTGGTCACCCCGAACAATGCAAAAGCAAGTGTGCCATGCTGGTTTAAAGGCGCTTTCTGACTTAAGCCAATCGCCTGGCTGGTAGGGCATAGTGGTCGCCCTAAGTGGAATAAATCGGAGTATATGCATCGTCTTAGATTGTTAGCAAGGTATAGTGATCACCCTAAGTCAAGTAAGTGTGAGCATGTCGCACCGACTTATGTCATGTCGCACCGACTTAAGTCATCACCGACTTAAGCCGAGTGCTTCGTTAGCAGGGTATAGTGGTCACCCCAAGTCGAGTAAGCGTGAGCATGTCGCACCGACTTAAGTTGCCATCGACTTAAGCTGATTGCTCTGTTAGCAGGGTATAGTGGTCACCCTAAGTCGAGTAAGCGCGAGCATGTTGCACCGATTTAAGTCGTCGCCGACTTGAGCCGATTGCTCCATTAGTAGGGTTTAGTGGTCACCCTAAGTCGAGTAAGCGCGAGCATGTTGCATCGACTTAAGCCGTCGCCGACTTAAGCCGATTGCTCCGTTAGTAGGGTTTAGTGGTCACCCTAAGTCGAGTAAGTGCGAGCATGTTGCACCGACTTAAGCCGTCGCCGACTTAAGCTGATTGCTCCGTTAGTAGGGTTTAGTGGTCACCCTAAGTCGAGTAAGGAGTTACTGTGGTGGCGAGTTCTTTTCCGTCCTTCTTTGAGGGCGAAGGCGCCGGAAAGGTAGCTCGGTGGAACTCTGTCCCCTTTTGAGGAATGCTTGCTTCTTTCTTTCTTGTAATCCATGTCCACTCCTTTGTGGGCGAAGTGGGCAACGGAGTTCGTCGGGCAGGTGAATTCTCGATCCTCGGCTTGCAAGAAGTAGTCTTCACATGTGGCACAAGAGGTTGTGCTATCTGCTGTCTTGTTCCGGCTTTCCTAGGAATTTCTGAGGAGAATTTCTCCTTCAGTGGATCTGCTATGCGGTGTAAAACTCCATCCTCGCCTACTATGGATGAGATGGTCCTAAAGCAAAATACGAATCCAGGGCGAAGAGCAATCCTGCACTAGGAAGTGATGACCATTGAGCTATCTTGGATCAACGACACACCCCCTACCTGGCGTGCCAGCTGTCGGTGTTTGGAGCCCGACCGCACACCTAGGGTTACCCCTCATGGTGCTTTTGAGTAGGACGGTGCTGTTGACTGTAGCTCAATGGTTTGTGCGAGA
This sequence comes from Zea luxurians, assembly GCA_029449295.1. Lineage (NCBI taxonomy): Eukaryota > Viridiplantae > Streptophyta > Magnoliopsida > Poales > Poaceae > Zea > Zea luxurians. Next base: position 90,036,703 of record JAOPSE010000003.1, read on the forward strand.
TGCACAAGAGATGACAGGCGGTTCTCTACAGGTTTGGGCCGCTTTGAGATGCATAATACCCTACTTCCTGGTGTGGATCTTTATGTGGTAGGTTACAAGAGAAGTCTCCAGTGTGGAGGAAGGCTAATGAGTTGAATAGATAGTCGATCGATGGAAATGATGGGGTACCCCCTAGGCCTTATATACTCGACTGTGGGGCACTACATGTGTATAGGACGATGATGAGTACCAAAACAATAGTGAACCGAGACCCAACACGACCCCGTGCCAAGCCCGACCGCGCCCTGTGCCCGCCTCGAAGCCCGACGCTCCAGCCGAACCCCGCACCCGCGTCGCCGCCCGCGACCATTCTTCCTCTGCGTTCAAGAAACTTCATTGCGTTGTTTCTCCTTCCCTATTAATCCCTCTATTCATGGACACCATTGATGACCGCCTTGAAGCACCTGACACCCTCTCATCTCCTCTCTCCCTCTTTATAAAATCTGGGACTCCCTCTCTTCCTCCTTGAGCTCCCTCTCTCTCTCACGTGCCCCTCACTCTCTTGCTCACCGAAGTTTGCCACGCCTTCGCCAGAGTCCGTGGAGCCTCGCCGGAGCTTGTACCTCGCCGTTCCCTGCTCGACCGACCATTCTCCCTTGTCGAGTTCATCCCTGCACATGAGCAAGAACCCAAGGTTGAAGACTGAAAGGGAAATGTGCCCTTGGGCCATTTCTATAAATGTTTTGGTGATTAGATGCCCAACACATATTGACTGAGTTCTTATGTGCTAAATGAGTGAGAAGTGCAAATCAAAGAACAAGGTATGTTTCTAGACTTAGTAAATTGTTTTTGAATTCTAACGTGTTTATCTAAGTGCTAGAAACAGTGACAAGAAAAGAAGAAAAGAATTGGAGAATAGTTGGCTAAGTACAGCCAAAACCAGCACCAGCCTGGCACACCGGACTGTCCGGTGGTGCACCGGACAGTGTTCGGTGCCCCAGGCGGCTCGACGGTGAACTAGCTGCTCTCGAAAATCAACTTGGCGACTTCGCTAAAAATCACCGGACTGTCCGGTGGTGCACCCGCGCCCGCGCCCAAGTCTTCGACGACGAACTTGTCGCTCTCGGGAAAAGAATAAAGCGTTGCAGCTAAAATTCACTGGACTGTCCGATGGTGCACCAGACTGTCCGGTGAGCCAACGGTGCTCATGACCAACGGTCGGCTACGCAATCTGCAGGCAACGTGTGTCTCGCGCTAATGGTCGGTTGGGCACACTGAACTGTCCGGTGTGCACCAGGTAGTGTCCGGTGCGCCAACCGGTCCTGAGGACCAACGGTCGGATGCGCCCGATATGAAAGGAAATCATGCACTGGACATGAACAGTAGCTATCCGGTGGTGCACTGGACTGTCCGGTGCACCACTCGATAGAAGGCAAGATTTGCCTTCCAAGTTGATCTCCAACGACTCCTAGATGCCTTGGGGCTATAAAAGGGACCCCTAGGCGTATGGAGCAGTACACCAAGCTTTCAAGAAACATCCTAAGACTCCTAGACTCCGCCTCCGTGCATTTGATCAATTGTGTTAGTGATTTGAGCTCCGTTGAGTTGCGAACTCCCTGTGCTATGTTTCGAGCTCAAGTCTTGGCTTGTGTGCGTGTGTGTGCTGCAGATTTGAGTCTTATGTGCGTTTCTTTTCCTCCCTTACTCTTGTGCTTCTTTGTGATCTCCATTGTAAGGGCAAGAGGCTCCAAATAGTGGAGATTCCACGCAAAAGGGAAGAATACTCTAAAGGAAAAGACCGTGGTATTCAAGTTGATCATTGGATCACTTGAAAGGGGTTGAGTGCAACCCTCGTCCATTGGGACGCCACAATGTGGAAGTAGGCAAGTGTTACTTGGCCGAACCACGGGATAAAAATCGTGTGTCTCTTGTGATTGCTTTTCTCTATTATTGTTTTGTTCACAAGAAGATCGCTTCATAGCAACTTGATTAACTCACACTAATATTTCTATAATCAAGTTTGTCAAGTTTGTGGCTATTTAGTGTTTGATTTTACAGGATCACCTATTCACCCCCCTCTAGGTGCTCTCAATTGGTATCAGAGCCGTACTCTTCATCTAAGGGACTAACCGCCCGAAGAGATGGATCCTAAGGGAAAGGGGATGGTGGTCAACGATAAGGAGAAGGAGTCCCTCTTCAACGAGCCAAGAGACGACAAGCCCACTAACTCAGGCTCGAGTCACAAGAAGAGGGACGGGAAGAAGAAGAGGCGCATCAAGAAGATCATCTACTACGACATCGATCCCTCCTCTTCTTCACCAAGGGACGACAACGACAACTCCTTGTCCAAGAAAAAGACGGTTAATCAAAACTACTCCTTTGATTATTCCCGTATTCCGTATAATTCAAATGCTCATTTGCTTTCTATTCCTCTTGGAAAACCCCCACACTTTGATGGAGAGGATTACTCATTTTGGAGTCATAAAATGCGTAGTCACCTATTTTCTCTTCATCCTAGCATTTGGGAAATTGTGGAAAATGGGATGCATTTTGATAGTATGGATAATCCTGTGTTTATAAACGAACAAATTCATAAAAATGCCTAAGCCACTATTGTTCTACTGGCATCTCTGTGTAGGGATGAATATAACAGGGTTAGCGGCTTGGACAACGCCAAACAAATCTAGGACACCCTCAAGATATCACATGAGGGACAAGAAAAGCACGAGAAGAGGGAACTGGTGGAAGGCGAACTGGGGAGGTTCGCGATGATCAGGGGAGAGGAGCCAACACAGACGTACAACAGGCTCAAGATCCTGGTCAACAAAATCCGAAGCTATGGAAGCACAAAATGGACGGATCATGACGTCGTCCGACTCATGCTCAGATCATTTACTGTTATTGACCCTCCATCTTGTCAACCTTATTCGTGAAAATCCTAGGTACACCAAAATGACGCCCGAGGAGACCCTCGGAAAATTCATGAGCGGGCACATGATGGTGAAGGAGGCGCGATACGTGGATGATGCCCTAAATGGTCCACTACCCATCTACGAGCCGCAGCCCGTTGCTCTCAAAGCAACTAGTAGCAAGGAGGCGCTATCGAGCAAGGTAGCACAAGTGGAGGCTGCCGGGCTAAATGAAGATGAGATGGCGCTTATCATCAAGCGCTTCAAGACCGCGCTAAAAGGACGCAAGGAGTACCCCAACAAGAATAAAACAAGGGGAAAGCGCTCCTGCTTCAAATGCGGTAAGACTGGTCATTTCATAGCCCAATGCCCCGATAATGATAATGATCAGGGACAAGAAAAGCACGAGAAGAGGGAAAAGAAGAACTACAGGAAGGCCAAGGGCGAGGCACACATCGGGAAAAAATGGGACTCCGACTGCTCCTCCTCTGACTCTGAGGATGAAGGACTGGCTGCCTCGGCCTTCAACAAATCTTCGCTCTTCCCCAACAAACGCCATACATGCCTTATGGCTAAGGAGAAGAAGGTACGTATTCGAGATACCCCCAAGTACTCTTCTTCTAGCGATGAGGAATCTTCCGATGATGAAGTAGATTACACTGATTTATTTAAGGGTTTAGATAGAGCTAAAGTAGAGAAAATTAATGAATTAATCGATGCTCTTAATGAAAAGGATAGTCTGCTAGAAAAACAAGAGGATATTTTATATGAGGAACATGACAAGTTTATTAGTGTTCAAAAATCTCTTGCTTTAGAAATAAAGAAAAATGAAATACTGTCATCTGAGCTGTCTTCTTGTCATGAATCCATTTCTAGCCTAAAGAATTTAAATGTAGAATCAAATGCTAAGCTAGAGAAAGATGAAACTAGTTCATGTGTAGAGCATGTCATTATTTGCAATAGATGTAAGGACTTTGATGTTGATGCCTATAATAAACATCTTACTTTTATTGCTAAATTAAACAATGAGGTGGCAAGTCTTAATGCTCAACTTAAGACTTGCAAAGTTGATTATGATAAACTGAAATTTGCTAGGGATGCCTACACTGTTGGTAGACACCCCTCAATTAAGGATGGACTTGGTTTTCGAAAGAAAACCAAGAACTTAACAAGCCAAAGGACTCCCGTTCTCAACAAGGAGAAAGGGAAGGCCCCTATGGCTAGTAGTCCTCAAAGGAACAATGCCTATATTTATGATAGGAAATTTACTAGTCGTGCTCATAATGATAGATGCTATGATCATGCTTGTTGGGGGTCTGCTTCGTCGCCGAAGGTCCTGTGAGAAGAAGCACCTTCGGAAGGCCAGAACAGGAACGATGCCGAAGCTACCAGTCAGGGAGCTTCGTAGTATATTTCAAAAGGCACCGACTTAAAGATGAGATGACCAATCGGCCCATGATAGACTGTGTAATGATTGTAATCATTTGTAGAGAACATGAATGTAAATTCACATAGGCTGCACCCTGTGCCTATAAATAGGTGAACAGTACCCCCGTGCTGTTCACGCTTTAGCATCACATCTGAATCTTCGTATTCAATCGAGTTCAAGGTATAAATGTAATTTAATTTGACTTTTATGTATTTATGATTATTTGACGATAAACATTCATATTTTGGTATTATGTAATTATTTATGTTGTCTTATGCTTCATAACCTTCATCCTCTAATTACATGTGTCATATTTATGAAGGTATGTCTTTTATAACCTTCGTCCAAAGATCATTATGTCCTAAGGGAAGTAATGCTTCGAAGGACGAAGGACATTAACATTTAACATTTTTCTTGTGTGTTGCCTTGTTCTTAATTCATAGCATTTGAGAACAAGTCCCCAACATTGGTGCCCACCTCCGGTGAACTCACTTCCACTGTTGAGCTGATGGCTTCATTCAACAACCAAGCTGAAGCACCTTCGGCTATGAAGCTTGTGCTCCCGATAACAGGCGGTTCAAGTTCAGAACCGGCTAACAAGAAGCAGAAGAAGGAAGCACAGAGAAGGGTGCAGCATGTTGAGGTGCAGGGACCCTTCATCAAGTCAAAATGGTCTCACATCCCAATCACCTTCTCCCAGGAGGACCTTCAGCTCAAGGACTATCCTCACAATGATGCTATGGTCATATCTTGTGTCATCAAGGGTTTTCTGGTCCACAATGTTCTGGTTGATACATGTAGTGCTGCGGATATCATATTTGCTAAGGCCTTCAGACAAATGCAAGAGCTAGAAGATAAGATTCATGATGCTACACATCCCCTATGTGGCTTCGGAGGAAGGCAGATCGTAGCACTTGGCAAAATCACAATGCCAGTTACCTTCGGCTTTATTCACAATACAAGGACTGAACAGGTTGTTTTTGATATTGTTGACATGGAATACCCCTACAATGCAATCATTGGTCGAGGTACACTTAATGCTTTCGAAGCAATACTTCACCCAGCATATCTATGCATGAAGATGCCTTTGGAACAAGGGCCCATTGCTATTCATGAAATTCAAGAGGCTGCCAGAAAGGCCGAAGGAAACTGGACAGATTCAAAAGCAATCCATAATATAGATGGAGTCGATGCTTGTGAACAGTACAAGTACAGAAGAGAGAAGGCTGCTTCGGCTGATCAGCCGAAACCCATGCTTCTATGTGAAGACATAGCAGAACAGAAGGTACTGCTAGGGTCTCAACTATCTGAAGAGCAGGAGAAAACTTTGATAAGGTTTTTATTCAACAATAAAGATGTCTTTGCTAGGTCAGCCAATGACCTTTGTGGTGTCAACAGAGACGTCATTGAACATTCACTCAATGTCGACCCATCCTTCAGGCCAAGAAAGCAAAGGCTTCGGAAAATGTCTGATGATAAAGCCGAAGGTGCTCGAAATGAAGTAAAAAGGCTTCTCAGTGCTGGTGTTATCATAGGGTGAAATATTCAGAGTGGCTTGCCAATACTGTTATGGTGAAGAAGGCCAACGACAAATGGAGAATGTGTATTGACTTCACAGATCTTAACAAGGCTTGTCCAAAGGACGAATTTCTATTACCAAGAATAGACTCTCTTGTAGATGCAACAGCTTCTTCAGAACTTATGAGTTTGCTAGATTGCTACTCAGGATATCATCAAATATGGATGAAGAAGGAGGATGAGCCGAAGACTAGCTTCATAACTCCCAGTGGCACCATTGCTATCTTCGGATGCCTGAGGGGCTCAAGAATGCTGGAGGAAGCTTCAGCAGAATGACAGCTAAGGTCCTTCATTCTCAGATAGGCAGAAATGTGCTAACATACGTTGATGACATCATAGTAAAAAGCACAAAGCAAGAAAATCACATTGCTGATCTACAAGAAACATTTGCTAACTTTAGGCAAGCTGGCCTGAAATTAAATCCAGAAAAAATGTGTCTTTGGAGTGAAGAAGGGTAAGTTCCTTGGCTACCTAGTTTCAACGAAGGGGATTGAAGCTAATCCAAGCAAGATCGAAGCTATCCTTCGGATGGAACCACCAAGCACAAAGAAGGGGCCCAACGGCTGACAGGAAGACTGGCATCATTGAATAGATTTATATCTAGATCAGTAGAAAGAAATTTGCCATACTTTGAAATACTAAAGTCAGCTGAAGTTTTTCAATGGGGCCCAGCCCAACAGAAAGCCTTCGAAGAGTTGAAGCAGTACTTGATTGATCTAACAACATTAACTCCACCTGCGCCAGGGGCTCCATTACTATTGTATGTGGCAGCTTCGCATTTTGCAGTGAGTGCGGCGCTTGTACAGGAGAAGCTTGAAGGCCAAATTAAGAAGCAAGCTCCAGTATATTTTGTCTCTGAAGTTCTAAGTTTTTCAAAGAAAAACTATACAGAGTTGGAGAAGGTGTTGTATGTTGTGCTAATGGCCTCCAGGAAGCTCCGGCATTATTTTCAAGCATATCACATAATTGTTCCTTCATCACAACCTTTGAAGGACATTATGAGAAACAGAGAAGCTACTAGAAGGATTGGAAAGTGGGCCACGGAGCTTAATGAATTCAGTATTGACTATGTTCATAGGTCCTCAATTCAGTCCCAGGCGTTAGCAGACTTCATTGCTGATTGGACGCCAGGGGCTCAAGAAGAAGAAGCAAATAAAGATGCCGAAGCCTGGACAGTGTTCTGCGACGGCTCCTAGGGAACCTTCGGTGCAGGTGCAGCTGCTGTCTTAGTTGCACCTTCCAAAGTAAGAACATGTTATGCAGCAAGGCTTGATTTCAGCAGTACAAATAATATTGCTGAATACGAAGCTTTAGTTTTGGGACTTCGAAAGTTAAAGGCAATGGGAACAAGAAGGGTAGTTTTCAAAATTGACTCTCAAGTTATTTCTGGACATGTTGACAAGAGTTGCAAGGCAAGAGATCCGAAGCTTGAGAGATACTTGGACACAGTTCGAAGGCTTGAAGCTTCTTTCGAAGGATTTTCTGTTAAGAATATTCCAAGAGGGGAAAATGAGCATGCTGATCTGCTAGCCAAGTCAGCAGCATAGGGGCTTCCTCTACCTTTGGAAGTGTTTTTTGAGACAATAAGAGCACCTTCGGTAGAACTTCTCGAAAGAGTAGTGCTCACAATATCTCCTGTCCATAGTGAAGACTGGAGGACTGAGATTATATCTTTCCTCCAAGGTAATCATCTCTCGGATGATGAGGTTTATAACAAAAGAATGGAAGCAAGAACAAGACCATATGTCATAATAGAAGGGGAATTATATAAACATGGAGTTTGTTCCCCACTTCTCAAATGCTTATCCAGAACTGAAGGTATAGAACTGATGAAGGAGATACATGCAGGATTGTGTGGATCTCATATTGGGTCCAGACCTCTTCTGGGAAAGGTTTTTCGACAAGGATTCTATTGGCCAAAGGCAACTTCGGACGCAGCAGATTTGGTTCAAAAGTGTGAAAATTGCCAAAAATGTGCAAGAAATCAGAAACAATCTTCGTCTTTGACTCAGCTAATACAACCAACCTGGCCATTGCAAAGATGGGGCTGGATTTGTTAGGTCCACTTCCACTAGCACATGACAATTTAAGATATGTTGTGGTGGCTGTAGAATATTTTTCCAAGTGGATTGAGGCGAAGCCTTTGGCCACGATAACTTCGGTCATAGTCCAGAAATTTTTCTGGTAAAACATTGTTTGTCGCTTCGGTGTGCCGAAGGCTATAACTATGGATAACAGAACACAGTTTGATGCCGAAGCTTCCAAGGAATTCTGTGATCAAATTGGCACGAAGATTCATTTAGCGTCAGTCAGACATCCAGAGTCAAATGGACTTGTCGAAAGAGCAAATGTGTAACACCCTAAATCCATCAATTGAAGATAACTTAGTTTATATTATTATTTTTCATTAGAAAGGAAAAATACATATGATTTCTAACAGTAAAATGTAATATAAATAATTTGAACATTTTTTGAATAGATAAAATTTTGCCAAGTGTTTGTTGCACTCATGCCGAAGCATATATTTTGTTTGAATTGATTTGCAAATCCAATCTCGGGATTTGATCTTGTGAAGAAAATCTCATTTTACAAAACAATAATGAATTGCTAAAATAAGGTTTTTTGAAAATATGTATATTAATAATTTTAGTTAATAATGATATTTATGGTAACAAATTTTCTTTTAAGCGTGTGTCATTTATTTGCCTTTGGAATGATTTTTGGATGCTCATGATTGATTTTGGTCATTGAATAGCATTTCTTCTTAAATGAAAATCGTAGTAAATAATAATATAATAATTATTAGTCAAAAAAACAAATATTTTATTTATAAATAGTTTGGTGTAATTACATGAATTTTATGGTTATTTAAAATTATATTTTGAAATTAGAAAGGAATTATAAAAGAAATAAAAAAGAAAAAAACCTAACTAACCTAAGCCCATTAGGCCCAACATCCTAACCCTAGCCGCCACTCTCCCTATGGCCGCCTCTCCCCAGTTCTTGCACAACCGCCGCCGCCAAGGGGAAAGTCCCCTTCCTCCTTTCTGCGCGCGGGCCCCACCCTACTTTCTTTTCCCCTTCCCTCCCAAGCCGCGCAGCCGCCTGTCACCCGCCGCGCGCCCAGCCCCGATGCTCCAACCGCGTCAGAAGCTCGCGCACGAGCGAGCAGCCACACGCTAGGCCGAGCGCCCGACGCGCGCCTCTGCCAGGCCGTCGCACCGCGCGCCAGTGCCCTGCCCCGATGCTGCACCACCCGACCGCAGCAGCGCCCAGGACGCTCCAGCTGCGACCGAAGACCGACCGAGCCGAAGCCACGCCCAATCCGACCGCGACCCGCCCGGCGACCAGGACCAGCCGAAGCGACTTCGCCGCGCCAAGCACGCGACCCGAAGCCCCGCGTCCGTTTCGTTTCTCCCCATGTTCTTCTCCATTCAAGAGCCCCATGAATACTATCAATGGAGTTGATGCCGCCCGTTATTCCCTCTCCCCGGCGCCCCTCGACCCCCCTTTTCTTGCCTATAAAATGGACGCCCGCGCCTCTCCCCTCCATGCTGCTCACTGTCCGAGCTCGCCAACCCCGCACCCCTCCTCTTTCCCTGCTCGCCATTCCTCCTTTTTGCTACTGCTATCGAGTAGAGCCACGCCTTTGATCAACTCGCGACAGCGTATTGTCGTGCCGTTGCCACTCGTCGCCCACGTAACCGCCGTTGAGCCCCTGCTCGCGCTGTGCCGAGCTCGCCGTTGTGAAGCTCGTCGTCGGACCGTCCGCATCCGCACGCCGTTCGCCGCCCGTGGAACTCGCCGAAGTTCGTACTCGCCGCCCACGCAACACCCCGGCTGGACCTCGCGCTTGTTCCCTTGACCGTCATTCATCCATGCGCAAGAACAAGAACCCAACCAAGGTTGAAGACAACCCACTGATTTATTTTCTAAATCATATTTTGAATCTTGCGATTTATCGTTGTAATATTATGATGCGATTTGGTGATTCGTGTATGATTTTAGAGATTTCGTTTTATACGTGTAGTCAAAATCGAACCCCGTGACACCGCTTTAATAGGTGTATGATTTTATAGTTCTAAAAATAAACACGGTCACTAGTCACTACCGCGGCGATTTTCATTATAGAATACGTTTACGAATTTGATGTGTGGAGCGATAATTGGTTAGTATTGATATAAGTGTAATCTTAGTGATCTTAGTGATATAAGAAAATAAAATAGATATTAAGCCACGTATTTCCGTGAAAAATGTATAGATTTTACTGTTCATAATAAATGTATTCATAAGTATAGCACCTAATTACTTAGAATAGTAAAATGCTCATTTATGTTATAATAACCATGAATAGGTTATTAAAAGTCCCATTTAGTAATTTATAATTAATTTTTAGTATATTAATGTTAGAGGAATTATATAAACAATTTTTAGTTATACGTATAAATTCTATTTAGAAAAGAAAGGAGAAAACCGAAATAGTAGAATTTTATAATAATATTAAAATAACTTAATTAGGCACTCATGCTTTCCAAATAAAGAAATTGATAGTTATGTTGGTAAATATAGGTTTCTTACTAAAGAATTAGAGAATTTGTTTCTAACTGTAAAACGACCTTTTACTAGACATCATGATTTTGATTTAATAAGATTCGTTATAAATGTTTAAGTATAGCCGTACTAAATAGTAATATGTCATATAACTTTTCTAATAATGATATAATGACTTAATTAAGTGCTCACACCGTCATAACTTAAATGATAGTTAATACCAATAAATATAGTATTTATTTTAATTATCTAGATCATTTGTTCCTAAAATAAAGATAATTAATAGATTAATTATCCTTTATCATAATTTATTAGTCACACCTATTGTCAACTTGTTCATAACTAGTTATATGGGCTTGATTAATTTTATCACGTTTAGTCCACGTTATATACGAATCACTTAGCTTTTCCTAAAGGATAAAATAAAGAAAATTAGTGTTCATGTCCTTTTTATAATTAAAATGTTAGTTTACATATTTGTTTTGTATATAGCTGTCTTAACAAAGAATATAGGACGTGTACCTTCTAATAAAAATAAAAGATGGTTATTTGTTCATTATCTTTTGCATGACAATCCACTTAAAGGCCTATAACCTAACTTTTCATAAAATAGGTATTTAATAATAATGATCTTTTCACATAAAACCTATTTCGACTTATATCTTAATTTGTCATAAGTGATAGGTTTAACAATGAATTATATGTTCCATAATGCTTCATAAATTAACAATATATTTCATAACACATTAATCCTAGATATATAACTTATATCTTTTCTAAAAAGGTTAAAAAGGTTTAATATCGTTATAACGTGTTTATCGTGTTATAAACCCTTAATCTAGACGTATCGCATGTGACGTTTTATAAAAGATTAAATTAGTGAACCTAATATTTGTATAGTTTAATTAAGACATTTTAAGCTCATGTCTTGTTTTATAAAGTATAGATCACACACTTTTAAAAGAATACTCTCTTATTATAACCATGACTTGCGACATATTTGAAAAGCGAACGCTCTTTTCGTTAGGCTTTCTTTTAGCATTATGTACGGTGAATGTTGTATGTTATTGAGTGGTGTTTGTTTCTTCTTGTTTGTTTGTGTGATATTCAGTGGTTGATATAATAGTTGAGAATCAAGTGCTATTCCGTGGAAGAACCTCAAATTTTCAGTAAGCAAGGCTAGTGGACTTCTCCCTCTGCATACTCTGTTTGATCCCAAACAATACATTTAATAAAGTTTATTCTTTTGGATATATATGCATAATTTGACGGGTTACCTATTTAGATAACCTTTCCAACCTTATTCCTTGATCAAACCTGGGAATTATACTTTACCTTCGTAGCTATGCTATTGCTACAACTTAACTTTATGCAGTCACTCCCGCTTATGATATTAATGTTCCAAAATGGTAAGTTTACATTATTGTTGTTAGCCGATGGTTAAACAAGATTATTGCATATTAATTGGAACATGGAGTGACCACTCGGGAAAACTGTAACGCCCCGAATTTTGCAGTTGAATTTTTTCTTTTCTTTACTCGCCAAAATTCGGGCGTTACCTTTTCTTTTCTTTTTCCCTCGCTAAACCTTGACCTTTTCCAAAGTTTTAGCGGGATTCGGTTTGGATTTCCCGTGTAAGAAAAACTCTAAAGATACTTTGTGTTGTTTGATGCACCATGCCGAACCTTGCATTTTTTTTGATTGTTTGAAAGTGCAAACGCATTCATCTAGAAAGATCGGATTTCGAAAACAGGGAAATAATCTTTTCTTTTTTTTCTTTTTTCTTTCTCTCTCTTTCTCTCTCCTCTTTTTCTCTCTCTCCCGCGCCGTGGGCCGACCCCGGCCGGCCCAGCCGCCCCTGGCGCCCCCTCTTGGGCCCAGAAAGGCCCAGCCGCCCCCCACCCCCTCCCCTTTTTTTCCCAATTCCCCTCTCCCTCCCTCTCATTTTCTCCCTCCTCTCTCTCTAGCGCCGCCCCTACTCCCTGCCCTAGCCGCGCCGCCCCCTGCCGCCGGCCGCCCCTCGCCGTCGTTCTCCAACGCCGGTGAGCCGCCCCCCCTCCTCTCTCCTCCCTCCCTCTCCCCTTTCCCCTTCTCTCCCTCCCCTCCTCTCTCCCCCGCCCGGCTGCCCTGGCCGCGCCCGGCCGCCTGGCCGCACCCTGGCCGGCCCCGGCCGCGCCCAGCCGCGCCCCGGCCCGCCCCCTGCTCGGCCCCAGCCGGCCGCTGGCCGCCCGCTCGGCCGCCCAGCCCGACCCCCCCCGCGCCCGCCTGGCCGCCGGTTCAACCGGCCGGCTCAGCCGCCCCGGCCCCCAGCTCGGCCGCCCTCCCCCGCGCGCCCGCCCAGCTCGGCCGCCCAGCCCAGGGCCGGTTCAACCGCCCTAGGGCCGGTTCAACCGCCCCCCCCCTCTGTTTTTTTTATTTTTTTTATTTTATTTTATCTACTTTCTGTGATCATAATTACTTTATTTTAGGTAGGCTAATCATTGTTCATGCTATGGAAAATAGGAAGTTTAATTTAAAAATTCCGTTATGCTATTGATTCACGTAGTTAATTGTTTATCCCGTGCAACGTTGATCAACTAAAAATGATTAGGTTTCCATTAGTATATGTATATAACAGAATTCTTTTGTTAAGAACCAATTGTAACTGATCATTAGTGCATAAACTTTAACCCCCCTGCGAGACCCTTTCCCGTTTCTTTCTAACCATAACAAATGCGATGTCAAATGTCATACTTGATGCATATTCATTTCACCTGTTCCCTTGTATGGTGTACTGTTCTTTTGTATTAAATATGTGGATGTATGTATGTTTGCGCCCGCATAGAGAACGATCCGGTCGAAGAGCCCGAGGAATTCGCAGGAGAAGCCCCTGAGCAGCAGTCGGTTGGTGGAGGCAAGTGTCCTTTGACCTATCTTTGTCCTATTCATTCTTTAATTCACCTCCCGCATTACACATTTATACCTAAGGATTTACTAGCTTTTGTTATCCATGTCCTTGTTTACCTATTTGGGTCGGATTATTACTGCTTAGTCTGATGCTATTGCTCAACTCTAATCAATGAACATGATGTGATTATCTATGATACGCTGTTTTCCCTTCTTATTTATGATCGTATTTGTGGCATTCAAGGGGACTCGAGCGGTTTCTCAAGTGCCTCTCCGTAAGGACCTGTTCAATGGATGACCGCCCGGGAAAACAGTGCAACCATGAGGGTGGAATGGGACGCCCTTAGCTGAATAATTAGAGGAACCGGGGTGTAGTTCGCTTAGCCGTTGTGCCGTCAATGGGGCTCGGTGTATGCGGCTCGCTCTGCCAAGGTTGATTTGTCCCTTGGGGAGGAGTGCGGTACATTTAGGAAACCTAACGGGTGGCTACAGCCCCGGGGAATCTTTGTAAAGGCTACGTAGTGAGACCCTGCCTATTCACCTTGGTAGTGTTTAAGGGTTTGATCAGCCCGAGGCAAGTGGGAATCACGGCTTGTGGGTAAAGTGCGCAACCTCTGCAGAGTGTTATGAAACTGATATATCAGCCGTGCTCGCGGTTATGAGCGGCCAAGGGAGCTCCAGAGATTAGTGATACTTGATCAGTGATACTTTGGTACAGGTGGTAATGAGATTGATGATTCTGATTATGATTATGGTATTGGTAAGTGGTATTCTTTCCGTTTGGAAAGGATACTTTGGGCTAATAACGTGGGTTAATGTTAAAACCTGGCTTTCTACTAGTAAGTAATAACCTGACCAACTAAAAGCAACTGCTTGACTTATCCCCACATAAAGCTAGTCCACTTCAGCCAAACAGGATGCTTGCTGAGTATGTTGATGTGTACTCACCCTTGCTCTACACACCAAACCCCCCCCAGGTTGTCAGCATTGCAACCACTGCTCAGGAGAAGATGAAGCTGTGGAAGGAGACTTCCAGGAGTTCCAAGACTACGACGAGTTCTAGGCGTGGGTTAGCGGCAACCCCCCAGTCGGCTGCCTGTGAAGGCCGTGTTATCTACGTTTCTTTTCCGCACTTTGATTTATTGTAAGAACTATATGGACGTCTCAGACGTATGATGTAATCGACTATTATTTCCCTTTTAATACTATTTGAGCACTGTGTGATGATGTCCATGTTATGTAACTGTTGTGTACGTGAATAACTGATCCTGGCACGTACATGGTTCGCATTCGGTTTACCTTCTAAAAACCGGGTGTGACATAAGTGGTATCAAAGCCGTGCTGACTGTAGGACCGCTAACCTAGAGTAGAATGGTCGTTCTAAGGACTATAGACCTCTGTCCTTGCCTTGACTTTGGTATCCCTTCAAAAGTTGGTCCTACTGACCAAACCTATGTTCTACTATATAATATACCTTGCTGAAAATTTTGTTTATCCTGATCCTTCATTTATTTATGATTCATTATTATTCTGATCCTTCATTTATTTATGATTCATTATTTGTTGGTCATATTAATTCTGTTCTCACCCTTTTGCTTGCGATGTCTTTTGTAGATGGCTCGTCTTAGACACACTGCACGAAAGTCCGTCATCCCCTTCTTACCCTCCCGCCTTGCTGAGCGTCCGCTTCGCCGTCCCGTGGCCGGACAGTCCAGCCACTTGGAGAGACTGCACCACCGCCTGCATGAGGAGCAGGAACGTCGACGACAGGAGCAGCAGGGCTCTTCTTTCTCGCTCCAGCAGGAGATAGAGTCTGTGAGGAGCTGCTCTCCCGTGCTTCCCCTGGAGGCGCCCCCTGCACCACCACTGGGCGTCCCAGCTTCTGGAGTAGCTGCTGGAGGAGATCCAGACGACGGAGGTGGCGACGACAGCTCGAGCCACGACACCGACATCGACCTCTCTGCTGACCATGAGCCGGAAGGATGGGTTGCTCGACCCATCACTTGCGACGCTGCTCGCGGGTGTCACTTCCACGACGCGCTCGACACCCTGCTACGTCGGGCACTTGACCGGCGTACTTGGTCCATCGAGTATCGCTGTGTGGTCTACCAGCATAGTCGCGGGGTCTACCCGGACCGCTGGGAGGCGACCTGTTTGGTGCGCCGTCCGGAGAACAGTCTCCAGGGCGCGGAGGCTTGCTCAGAGCACTATTCTATCTCTGAGCGGGACTCAGCTGAGGCAGCCATGCAGGATGCTGCACGGCGTGCGCTTTCGCACTACTGCTCGGTTCTCGGTGGGGTAGCTGACGGTCTTGACCTGAAGTATTACCCCCGCCGTCCATCTGGCAGCACAGGAGGCGTGATTGTTTCACCTGCCGGTGAGGACAATCCTAGGTTGAGCAGCATAGTCAACCTAGCCGCCGTGCTAAACACGGAGCTGGACCATGCACTAGACGAGCTGAGTAGGGCTCGTGCTGAGATCGCCCTGCTGCGGGCTGAGCGCGCGGAGCGTCGTCACTTGGATGATGGTTCCCCCGCTCTCGTTGGGACTCAGCACCCGTACCGCTCACCTCGGCGTGGACTCCAGTCTTATGGCAATCCCGACTGCAAGACCAAGATAAATCTAGAACCATAGATCGTTAGAGTTGGATCTTGTAATTAATACGAAATATATATACATAGAAGCTTCAGTCTTAGCGTTAATCTCGGTCTTAGTTAGTCTTAGTTAGACAGGGTAGTTTGCTATATCCTGTGCATTTATGTTTGTCATGATGAACTATGTTTGGTTTGGATCTTTGTAATGATTGTCACCAGAGTGTGGGTATCCCCTGCATTTTGGTTTACATATTATGTTAATGGAGTTAGTTATATAGTTGGGAAAACCTTTATTCTACTTTCCTCTTTATCTGAGAAGCTGTGTGGTCTGTGTTGGAGATCAGTGAAGATGCTCATCTGTTCAGTGCTGTTGGAGAATTCTATACTCTTTTCTTATGCTGCAAGATTTGCCAGATCAGTTCTGATGTGTGGTTGCGTTCTGCAGATGTCAGAGAATAGGCGCAGAGGAGGAAGGCGTGCTCAGCAGGAGCAAGCCGCCCCGTAGGATGAGGCGCCCCAGCAGCAGCACCTGCCGCCCCCGCCCCCGATGTCGATCGAGCAGATGTTTCTGATGCAGACTCAGGCAGTTCAAGCCATCGGTCAGACTCTGGCCGCTATTCAGCAGCAGCAGCAGCAGGCTCCACCCCAGCCTCAGATGCCCCAGATGCCCAGAGACAAGCGTGCTGAATTCATGAGAAGTCATCCACCAACGTTCGCTCACTCTTCTGACCCCATGGATGCTGAAGATTGGCTGCGCACTGTGGAGCGGGAGTTGCATACCGCTCAGTGTGATGACAAGGAGAAAGTCTTGTATGGTCCCCGTCTGTTGAGAGGAGCAGCCCAATCATGGTGGGAGTCTTACCTCGCCACTCATGCCAACCCCGATGCCATCACTTGGGAAGAGTTCAGAGGTAGCTTTCGTCAGTACCATGTGCCTGCAGGTCTGATGACAGTGAAGAAGGAGGAGTTCCTGGCCCTTAAGCAAGGGTCATCATCTGTCAGTGAGTATCGAGACAGGTTCCTGCAGTTGTCTCGCTATGCTCCTGAAGATGTCAACACTGATGCCAAGCGACAATACCGTTTCTTGAGAGGCTTGGTTGACCCTCTGCAGTATCAGTTGATGAATCACACCTTCCCGACATTCCAGCACCTGATTGACAGAGCAATCATGACAGAAAGGAAGCGTAAGGAGATGGAAGATCGTAAGCGCAAGATCAGTGGACCCCAGCCTGGAAGCAGCAGCCGTCCTCGTTTTTCAGGCAATCAACCTCAGCAGTTCAGGCAGAACCAGCGTCCACCTCAGCAGCATCAGCAGCGTCAGCAGTATCAGCAATTCCAAAGGCAGTATCCCCAGCATCAGTACCAGAACCGTCAGAGCAATCAGTCAGGAGGTCAGTTTCAGAGGCAGAATCAGCAGACACCTCGTCTTCCTGCCCCCGCAACTCAGCAGAGCAATCAGGCAGCACCAGCTCAGGTTGGAAACAGAGCATGTTTCCACTGTGGAGAGCAAGGCCATTGGGTGATGCAATGTCCGAAGAAGGCAGCCCAGCAGCAGTCAGGCCCCAATGCCCCAGCAAAGCAGAATGTGTCCCAGCCTGGATTAGGCAACCGCCCTCAGCAGCGCTATAATCATGGAAGATTGAACCACTTGGAGGCTGAAGCAGTTCAGGAGGCCCCCGGCATGACAGTAGGTATGTTCCCAGTCGATTCCCATATTGCAGAAGTGTTATTTGATACTGGAGCAACGCATTCTTTTATTACTGCATCATGGGTAGAAGCACATAATCTTCCAATTACTACCATGTCAACCCCCATTCAAATTGACTCAGCTGGTGGTAGAATTCGAGCTGATAGCATATGTTTGAATGTAAGTGTGGAAATAAGGGGGATAGCGTTTCCCGCTAACCTTATAGTAATGGGTACTCAGGGAATAGATGTCATCCTAGGGATGAATTGGCTAGATAAGTATCAGGCAGTTATCAGTTGTGATCAAAGGACAATCAAGTTGGTGTCCCCACTAGGAGAGGAAGTGGTGACCGAGTTAGTCCCGCCTGAGCCAAAGAAAGGAAGTTGTTATCAGATGGCTGTCGATAGCAGTGAAGCAGACCCAATTGAGAGTATCAAGGTTGTGTCTGAATTCCCAGATGTGTTTCCAAAGGACTTACCGGGTATGCCACCAGAGCGGAAAGTTGAGTTTGCTATAGAGCTTCTTCCTGGAACCGCCCCTATCTTTAAGAGAGCTTACAGAATATCTGGACCAGAGTTGGTAGAGCTTAAGAAGCAGATTGATGAGCTGTCGGAGAAAGGCTACATCCGGCCAAGCACCTCGCCTTGGGCCGCCCCTGTCCTATTTGTGGAAAAGAAAGATGGCACCAAAAGGATGTGTATCGACTATCGAGCTTTGAATGAAGTCACGATCAAGAACAAGTATCCCTTGCCCAGAATAGAAGATCTGTTCGACCAGTTGAGAGGAGCCAGTGTGTTCTCCAAGATAGATCTGAGGTCAGGTTATCATCAGCTCAGGATCCGGCCTTCGGACATTCCGAAGACGGCATTCATTACCAGGTATGGTTTGTATGAGTTCACAGTGATGTCTTTTGGTTTGACCAATGCACCAGCGTTCTTTATGAACTTGATGAACAGTGTATTCATGGATTATCTCGATAAGTTTGTGGTTGTATTCATTGATGACATTCTGATTTATTCTCAAAGCGAAGAGGAGCATGCAGACCATTTGAGGATGGTATTGCAGAGATTGCGAGAGCACCAGTTGTATGCAAAGTTGAGCAAGTGTGAGTTCTGGATCAGTGAAGTCATGTTCTTGGGTCACATAATCAACAAAGAAGGATTGGCTGTGGATCCGAAGAAAGTGGCAGACATTCTGAACTGGAAAGCGCCAACGGATGCTCGAGGAATCAAGAGCTTCATTGGAATGGCCGGATATTATCGGCGATTCATTGAAGGGTTTTCGAAGATTGCGAAACCAATGACAGCGTTGCTAGGCAACAAGGTTGAGTTCAAGTGGACCCAGAAATGTCAAGAGGCCTTCGAAGCGCTGAAAGAGAAGTTGACAACAGCGCCTGTCCTAGTCTTGCCTGATGTGCACAAGCCCTTCTCTGTGTACTGTGATGCTTGTTACACAGGTTTGGGATGCGTGTTGATGCAAGAGGGAAGAGTTGTGGCTTACTCGTCCCGACAGTTGAAGGTTCATGAGAAGAATTACCCAATCCATGATCTAGAGTTGGCAGCAGTGGTTCACGCACTGAAGACATGGAGGCACTATCTGTATGGACAGAAATGCGATGTTTACACAGATCACAAGAGTCTGAAGTACATATTCACTCAGTCAGAATTGAACATGAGGCAACGAAGATGGTTAGAGTTGATCAAAGACTATGAGTTGGAGATCCATTACCATCCAGGCAAAGCGAACGTAGTGGCAGATGCTTTGAGCAGGAAGAGTCAAGTCAATCTGATGGTCGCTCGTCCGATGCCTTATGAGTTGGCCAAGGAGTTCGACAGGTTGAGTCTTGGATTTCTGAACAATTCGCGAGGAGTCACAGTTGAATTGGAACCTACCTTGGAGCGCGAAATCAAAGAAGCGCAGAAGAATGATGAGAAGATCAGTGAGATTCGGCGACTGATTCTAGATGGCAGAGGCAAAGATTTTCGAGAAGATGCAGAAGGCGTGATATGGTTCAAAGACCGCTTGTGTGTTCCCAATGTCCAGTCTATTCGGGAGTTGATTCTCAAGGAAGCTCATGAGACAGCTTATTCGATTCACCCTGGCAGTGAGAAGATGTATCAGGATCTGAAGAAGAAATTCTGGTGGTACGGAATGAAGAGGGAAATCGCAGAGCATGTGGCTATGTGCGATAGTTGTCGAAGAATTAAGGCCGAACACCAGAGACCTGCTGGATTGTTGCAACCGTTGCAGATCCCTCAGTGGAAATGGGATGAAATCGGTATGGATTTCATAGTCGGATTGCCTCACACTCGAGCCGGCTACAATTCTATTTGGGTAGTAGTGGACCGCTTGACCAAGTCAGCCCACTTCATACCTGTCAAGACCACCTACAGCAGTGCAGTATTGGCAGAGTTGTATATGTCTCGGATCGTTTGTCTTCATGGTGTGCCAAAGAAGATAGTGTCAGACAGAGGAACGCAGTTCACCTCTCATTTCTGGCAGCAGTTGCATGAAGCCTTGGGCACGCATCTGAATTTCAGTTCAGCTTATCATCCGCAGACAGATGGCCAGACTGAAAGAACCAATCAAATTCTTGAAGATATGTTAAGAGCCTGTGCGTTGCAAGATCAGTCCGGATGGGACAAGCGATTGCCTTATGCAGAGTTTTCTTATAACAACAGTTACCAGGCCAGTTTGAAGATGTCATCATTTCAAGCGCTTTATGGAAGGAGTTGTAGAACTCCGTTGCAATGGGATCAGCCTGGAGAAAAGCAAGTGTTCGGGCCAGATATTTTGCTTGAAGCCGAAGAGAACATCAAGATGGTCCGAGAGAATCTGAAGATAGCGCAATCGAGGCAGCAAAGCTATGCAGACACAAGAAGAAGAGAGCTGAGTTTCGAAGTCGGAGACTTCGTCTATCTGAAAGTGTCACCGATCAGAGGAGTCAGAAGGTTCGGAATCAAAGGCAAGCTAGCACCCCGCTACATTGGTCCGTATCAGATTCTCTCAAAGCGTGGAGAAGTGGCCTATCAGCTCAGTCTGCCAGAGAATTTGTCAGCTGTGCATGATGTCTTTCATGTGTCTCAGTTGAAGAAGTGCTTGCGTGTGCCAGAAGAGCAGTTGCCAGTGGAAGGTCTGGAAGTCCAGGAGGACTTGACCTATGTTGAGAAGCCAGCTCAGATCCTTGAGGTTGCAGACAGAGTCACCCGAAGGAAGACCATCAGAATGTGCAAGGTCAGATGGAGTCACCACTCTGAGGAGGAAGCAACCTGGGAGCGTGAAGATGATTTGATGGCCAAGTACCCAGAGCTCTTTGCTAGCCAGCCCTGAATCTCGAGGGCGAGATTCTTTTAAGGGGGATAGGTTTGTAACGCCCCGAATTTTGCAGTTGAATTTTTTCTTTTCTTTACTCGCCAAAATTCGGGCGTTACCTTTTCTTTTCTTTTTCCCTCGCTAAACCTTGACCTTTTCCAAAGTTTTAGCGGGATTCGGTTTGGATTTCCCGTGTAAGAAAAACTCTAAAGATACTTTGTGTTGTTTGATGCACCATGCCGAACCTTGCATTTTTTTTGATTGTTTGAAAGTGCAAACGCATTCATCTAGAAAGATCGGATTTCGAAAACAGGGAAATAATCTTTTCTTTTTTTTCTTTTTTCTTTCTCTCTCTTTCTCTCTCCTCTTTTTCTCTCTCTCCCGCGCCGTGGGCCGACCCCGGCCGGCCCAGCCGCCCCTGGCGCCCCCTCTTGGGCCCAGAAAGGCCCAGCCGCCCCCACCCCCTCCCCTTTTTTTCCCAATTCCCCTCTCCCTCCCTCTCATTTTCTCCCTCCTCTCTCTCTAGCGCCGCCCCTACTCCCTGCCCTAGCCGCGCCGCCCCCTGCCGCCGGCCGCCCCTCGCCGTCGTTCTTCAACGCCGGTGAGCCGCCCCCCCTCCTCTCTCCTCCCTCCCTCTCCCCTTTCCCCTTCTCTCCCTCCCCTCCTCTCTCCCCCGCCCGGCTGCCCTGGCCGCGCCCGGCCGCCTGGCCGCGCCGCCGGCCGCCTGGCCGCGCCCTGGCCGGCCCCGGCCGCGCCCAGCCGCGCCCCGGCCCGCCCCCTGCTCGGCCCCAGCCGGCCGCTGGCCGCCCTAGCCGGCCGCTGGCCGCCCGCTCGGCCGCCCAGCCCGACCCCCCCGCGCCCGCCTGGCCGCCGGTTCAACCGGCCGGCTCAGCCGCCCCGGCCCCCAGCTCGGCCGCCCTCCCCCGCGCGCCCGCCCAGCTCGGCCGCCCAGCCCAGGGCCGGTTCAACCGCCCTAGGGCCGGTTCAACCGCCCCCCCCTCTGTTTTTTTTATTTTTTTTATTTTATTTTATCTACTTTCTGTGATCATAATTACTTTATTTTAGGTAGGCTAATCATTGTTCATGCTATGGAAAATAGGAAGTTTAATTTAAAAATTCCGTTATGCTATTGATTCACGTAGTTAATTGTTTATCCCGTGCAACGTTGATCAACTAAAAATGATTAGGTTTCCATTAGTATATGTATATAACAGAATTCTTTTGTTAAGAACCAATTGTAACTGATCATTAGTGCATAAACTTTAACCCCCCTGCGAGACCCTTTCCCGTTTCTTTCTAACCATAACAAATGCGATGTCAAATGTCATACTTGATGCATATTCATTTCACCTGTTCCCTTGTATGGTGTACTGTTCTTTTGTATTAAATATGTGGATGTATGTATGTTTGCGCCCGCATAGAGAACGATCCGGTCGAAGAGCCCGAGGAATTCGCAGGAGAAGCCCCTGAGCAGCAGTCGGTTGGTGGAGGCAAGTGTCCTTTGACCTATCTTTGTCCTATTCATTCTTTAATTCACCTCCCGCATTACACATTTATACCTAAGGATTTACTAGCTTTTGTTATCCATGTCCTTGTTTACCTATTTGGGTCGGATTATTACTGCTTAGTCTGATGCTATTGCTCAACTCTAATCAATGAACATGATGTGATTATCTATGATACGCTGTTTTCCCTTCTTATTTATGATCGTATTTGTGGCATTCAAGGGGACTCGAGCGGTTTCTCGAGTGCCTCTCCGTAAGGACCTGTTCAATGGATGACCGCCCGGGAAAACAGTGCAACCATGAGGGTGGAATGGGACGCCCTTAGCTGAATAATTAGAGGAACCGGGGTGTAGTTCGCTTAGCCGTTGTGCCGTCAATGGGGCTCGGTGTATGCGGCTCGCTCTGCCAAGGTTGATTTATCCCTTGGGGAGGAGTGCGGTACATTTAGGAAACCTAACGGGTGGCTACAGCCCCGGGGAATCTTTGTAAAGGCTACGTAGTGAGACCCTGCCTATTCACCTTGGTAGTGTTTAAGGGTTTGATCAGCCCGAGGCAAGTGGGAATCACGGCTTGTGGGTAAAGTGCGCAACCTCTGCAGAGTGTTATGAAACTGATATATCAGCCGTGCTCGCGGTTATGAGCGGCCAAGGGAGCTCCAGAGATTAGTGATACTTGATCAGTGATACTTTGGTACAGGTGGTAATGAGATTGATGATTCTGATTATGATTATGGTATTGGTAAGTGGTATTCTTTCCGTTTGGAAAGGATACTTTGGGCTAATAACGTGGGTTAATGTTAAAACCTGGCTTTCTACTAGTAAGTAATAACCTGACCAACTAAAAGCAACTGCTTGACTTATCCCCACATAAAGCTAGTCCACTTCAGCCAAACAGGATGCTTGCTGAGTATGTTGATGTGTACTCACCCTTGCTCTACACACCAAACCCCCCCCCAGGTTGTCAGCATTGCAACCACTGCTCAGGAGAAGATGAAGCTGTGGAAGGAGACTTCCAGGAGTTCCAAGACTACGACGAGTTCTAGGCGTGGGTTAGCGGCAACCCCCCAGTCGGCTGCCTGTGAAGGCCGTGTTATCTACGTTTCTTTTCCGCACTTTGATTTATTGTAAGAACTATATGGACGTCTCAGACGTATGATGTAATCGACTATTATTTCCCTTTTAATACTATTTGAGCACTGTGTGATGATGTCCATGTTATGTAACTGCTGTGTACGTGAATAACTGATCCTGGCACGTACATGGTTCGCATTCGGTTTACCTTCTAAAAACCGGGTGTGACAAAAATAGTGCAACCACGAGTGCTATCATGGCTCTGGCTTTGGTAATTAGCTTTATATGCTTAGTGCCTGGCAACCTTACCTGAAATATGGGCAAGAGGGGGAGCGGTAGGTGTTGGCAGCCCACGTTAACATGGGGATGTATTCTTGGCTAAGGTACCTCACCCAGGGGGCCTCCACCATCGTCTTTAGAAACCTTAGCGGGTTGCTTCGTATTAAGTGTATTTTGTGAAAGCCTCATATTGGATCCCTAGCCACTCACCTCAGAAGTGTTTACGGGTTTTGGCCGACCCAGGCTAGAGGGGATACACGGCTTGTGGGTAAAGTTGTACCACCTTTGCAGAGTGTAAAACTGATATATCAGCCGTGCTCACAGTTATGAGCAGCCTGGACTCCTCACATGATAATTGAACTTGAAGATGGAAATAAATCGAGATCCGATGATCTGCTAATGGTTTGCTTAAGTGGTTTCACTTAAGTGTTGTTGATATACTCTTGTACCTTTGTTTAATGGGAATACTTGGGATTCACACTTATTAGTAAGACATGTGTTGTTAATAAAATGTTGACCAACTAAAATGCTTACTGCTCAACCTTAGCCTCACCTTGTTACCTTGCATTAGTTTTTCCCCCACTTGCTGAGCCCCGACCATAAGTGAGATCACCCTTGCTTAATTTTGATTAGAAGTTTGCAGATGAAGATATGCTGCTGAACTCCATGGATGCTAGTCTAGTGATACCCCAGGTCATCTTCCTGTGGATGGATGTCCTTGTTTCGTTGTACTTTGATGAATAAAGGTTAAGACATTATGTCTGTTCAAAGTGTAATATGTTAATATACTCGTTACTTATGCTTTTATGCATTGTTCTTTTGATATATTACACTTATGACGTCAACATATGTGTGGAAATAGATCCTGGCACACATATGCTATGCACCCGGCTCTGCCCTTAGAAACGGGTGTGACATAAGTGGTATCAAAGCAATGTGACCGTAGGTTGCTAGATTAGTTAGAAATGGAAAGCCCAGTCAGTCGTTCAAAACTTGACTTAATTGTCTCGATAAAAACTTACTTTATATCAAAACTCGTCTCTTTTATCTTCAACTCTTCTTGTCTGATTCTTCGTCTATTAGAAGGTTCTAATGAGAAGCATTGCAAGATGATCAAGCTAGGATTGCGAAACTTGAAGCAAAGTTTGCCAGAAGAAACCTTTTTGAAGCTATCGACGATGCTCTATTTTCTGTCTTAACCCCGCCCCGCAAGAAGTTTTGTTATAGATCTCTTGGATCTATTATCATTCTTCTTGGTTAGGTTGATAGGATAGTTCTGTAGTGTTAAGTTTTCGACTAGATCGGTAAAGACGACGTTATATTGTGGTTGTTTTCTAACTCATAATATTGCTATATAACCCTTGATTTCTTCTACTCTTGTTTTCTTGCCATTGTATTGTCATCCTTGGACAATATCTACCTCGATATATTGAACCCTTGTCTCTCTACTTCTCTCCTTGATAATACCTTTATATTTTGTACCCTTAAAAAAACTTTCTCATATCCTTGGTTGTATAATTTATCCTCGCTTCACCAATTAGTGGTTATCTTATTTCACTCTTGGTCATTAACAATAATGTTTTGATCTTGTCTACCTCCTTGTTATTTCTGATCCGATTCCTATATTTTATAATCTCTTTCTTATTCCTAACCTTGTCCCGCCTTTCCAAAAAAAAAACTATAAGAAATTGTTTTCCCTAGGCAAGATTGCCTTTTGATTGAATGAATAACATCGAGTTATGTTGTGCTGATATGTTTGAGTTCATGTTAGTTATCTTTGTGACTATGTTTGATTTGCTTCTTTGTAATGATTGTTGTTGTATTGCGTGACTTTTGTCCACAATGTCATCAGTTAGCTAGGAAAAACCTTAGATAGATGGGTTTTCTCTGCTCTCTATAATCTGTCTTTGCTCAACCCTTTTGTCCCTTCCATTCTTCCATACCCATACAGATATCAGACCTTGGAATGTCAACTACAAGTGAGGTCACTAAGTGCAAAGAATACATTGTGTTGGCAACTCCTCCAGCTAAATCTCAGATGGAACAGTTCAAGAAGGCGCATGCATAGTTTCTGCAAGCAACCTCTCAAGTGGTAGCTAGACTCCAACAAGTTGATTTAGCAGAAATTATAGCACATGAGCAGACTACCAATAACCATATGACATCAACATCACCCTAGATAGTTGTAAGGCCCAAAATTGGTATAAAAGAAAAATGATAAAATAAATAATTAAACATATTTATAAGAGGATGTTTTAGGATTTTGGAACCCTTGGTGATTATTTGAATTTCTTATCTTGGTGCATATTCAGTGAAGGGAGTCAAATAACGAATAAATAAATACAGAAAGATGTATTTCATGGTGGATCCTTGCATTTTAAGTCATGAGACAAGATTAAGTAGAAAAAAAACTGAAAATGAAACAGAAAAGGGAAGAGAAGAAAAAGGAATATACGTTATAAATAAAAGAAAAAAATATATAAATAATCATAATTACTTAGGCCACTATTTTTAATTTTGCACTCAATTTTGGGGTAATGCCCACAAACAAAATTTGAACTCAACTTCAAAACTGAAATTCAAATAGAAAGTAAAAAGAACAAAAAAAAGAAAGGGAAATGGGGCTTAATCGGGCCTGGGGGCGCCAAATTGGCCCATCTCTTCTTTCCTTCTCTCCACCCCAGCCCACTACTTGACGCGCGCGGCCCAACTGTCCCAAACCCTAGCCGCCACGCCACCTCTGGTTTCCTTCGCGTTTGCTCCTCCTCAGTACGCGCGCGGCGACCACTGATGAACGGGTCCCGGTAGTCAGCCCACGTTCCCCGCATCAGCCGTGGCCTGCGCGCTCTCGCACGCTCGGACGTCTCACTGTCCACGAGACCCCACCGGTCAGCTCGTTCGTCTACCGGCCGTAGCGCATGCCGAACCGCTCGCGCGAAGCCGCCGCAATCACTGGGCCGTTTTGCTAGCTGACCTCGGTATAAGCTCGCGACATGCCTTGACCCTCGAACTACAAATACTAGCCCGGCCGAAGCATGCACCCCAGATTGATCAAGCCTCCCACGCATGAGACCTTGCTGCGCTGCCCAATCCTCATCGTCGCCGCGCGCGGAAGAAGCGGTCTCCGTCGGCCATCCTTACCTCGCCACCGTCTTGAGCTCGGTGAAAGGGCGCGGTGGCCCGGTGCGGACAGCAGTGCGGAGGTTCGCGTGGGCAAGACCACGGGGCGGAGCTCGTGCCTATAGGCCGCTGCGATACTTGCCGGTGAGTGTCTCCCCTCTGCTTCTCTGCTCTTGCTCCGTCCGAGCATCTCGGGTGTGGGTCCAGCGCCCTGGGTGCGCGTGGCGTCATGGTGGGCTGCGGGTTGTGGCGATGTCACGTAGGGCGTGGATTCCGTTGCGGTCGGCAGCCGAGGGGAGGTTGAAGAAGGGGTGAGATGCGTTGATAGCTGATGAAGGGCCACTGGTCGTTGATCCTGCTGCGGACGGATACGATTAGAGTTAGCATAACCCTTCGTGAAATTGAATCGAAGCCATCCAATCTCGATCGAGTAGATCCGGTGTAATCTCGGGTATTTAAAATATGGACCGTAGGATTGTGATCTGACGGTTGAGGGTGTATACCGGTTCAGCGTTAATGTGAGGTAATCATGACCGTTCACTTCGGATCGAACTGCTCACACAGCTCGATACCCCTTCGCTAGATTATTTAACACATAAGTCCCTGGAAAACTTGGAAACCAACCCGCCATCCAGTTCTGAGTTAACCTGAGTCTCGGGAATCTTTATAGTTTAGCCCCCGCACTCCTCTATTTTTATGCGTGCAGTCCAGAATCATAGAAAAATGCAGAAAATTCAATTAGAAAATGATTTTTAGTGTTAAAATAATTCTAGAATCTTGTTTAATCCCTAGAAAATTCATATGATGTCCAAATTAATCCATTCCAATTCCTATAAATTCGTATTAGTATTTTCTATCAACTGGTAACACTGTTTTAACACGAAACCTATATTAAATTGGATCACCTAATTAATTTTGTATCGAGCACATACAGACTTCAGAAAATCATAAGTAAATTATTTTAGCTCTGTTTCAACCCGTTCAAGTTGCATTAGCCTCGTATAGATATTTACCACACAGTAGAATTATTTATTATATGATATCCCATACTTTTATAATTAAGTAACTAATTGGATCAATCTATGTTTATTGGATTAACTTTTCTAGTATTAATATAATATTCTGATCTTATGATTATAATTTGATTAAAATATAATCTTTAGTAAAGTTATAATTAAGAGTAAAGATGAATTGATTATTTCATTAGATTATCTTTATAGAATCAACCCAAGACCTAGTTTAATTACTTCATCACATAGATCCCCCATAAATCACAACTTGATGACCACGACTCCGATCTTAGTAGTCCTCAATCCCGCGATCTCGTAGCGACGTGTAGATTATTATTATTTAGTTTGTACTTATGTTTGGTGTGATGTTAATTTTATCTATACCATGTTTGTTTGTATTGCTACGACTAGCAGTGCGGTAACGAGGTTCCGAAGAATCATTCTGGTAATTGGAATCTCAAGTGCCAGGCAAGTTGTGCCCTTGATCACTTTCATTTACCCAATAATGTTCTTTATTATCACTTATCAATGCATAGGTTTAATTTTGATGGGACCTAATAGGTCACCCTAGTCTGTTTATCCTTTTACCTTGTTTACCCTTAATTCACTTGGGTAGTTATGCTATTGCTTTATCTATGGTTTTGGGTTTAATATTAGATTATATCCATGTTCCAATTATTTTGTTATGTTATTTATGTTCATGATAAGATCATTATGTTAATTGGAACATGGAGCGACCACCCGGGAAAACAGTGCTACCACAAGGGTTTAATGGGACACCCTTGGCTGATTAACTAGGAAAGCTAGTGGAAGACTACCTTACCCGAAAGGGGCAAGGGCAGTAGGGGAGTGGTCAGTGTAGGGAGGTCATCGGGTTGATTTTGCTGCGATGGCGGTCAGGCGAGGGATTCCTGCACTGGAGCTTCCTATAAACTGTAGCGGGTTTTCTGAAGCTAGTGGAACTTTGTAAAGGCCTCGTAGTGTTACCCTGCCTCGCTTCCTTGGTAGAGGTGTATGGGATTCATGACCCCTTGGCAGATGGGTAACACGGCTTGTGGGTAAAGATGCACAACCTCTGCAGAGTGTAAAACTAGTATACTAGCCGTGCTCACGGTCATGAGCGGCTCGGACCCTCACATGATTAATTTATGGAACTTAAATTCAATTTGTCATTTGCATTGCATGGGATTTGTTATTAATTTTGTTCTATTATTTATTATGGTTTGGGATGTACTTACACTTAGTAATTGCTAATAAAACTTTGACCAACTTATAAAAGCAATGCTCAGCTTTAACCCCTATCATTGATTAGCCTTACACTTCACATGAGCTCCCACCTTTGGTGAATGCCACATTATTCCCCACAACTTGTTGAGCAATGAACTTGTGTGAGCTCACCCTTGCTGTCTCACACCCCCACAGGAGAAGAACAGGTGGTTCAAGAGGAGCCGCTTAATGAGGAGTTCGATTCGATCTAGGTGGCGTCTCCCAGTTGACTTTCTGGCGCCAGGGATGGATTTTAGATCCTGCTATATTTATCTTTTATTTTGTAAGACTTCCGCTATGTAATAAGTACTCTAATTATTGTGACATTCATCTCTATACACTCTGTGATTATATATGTTGTCTTCTTTGGCGCATGTATGAGATGCACCCGGCTTTGTCCCTTAAAGCCCGGGGTGTTACAATAGTTGACTTAGAAAAGCTGTTACAGGCACAAGCTCTAATAATACAGAAAGCATCTCAACTCACCTCCTCATACCAACAAGTGTTGGCAAGTCAAAACGTCACTAGAAATGAAACAACTAATGGACAGAGACAAAAGGATGCACACCAATAGACAAATGATCTTGGAACATGTTGTTGTTGTGAGTACTATGGAATTCCTTATCGCCAGATCAGTACAAACGAAAGTGAAACTACTAAACAGAAGAACCGTATTTTATTTTCTGGTATAAAAAGTCAATGGTCTCCCCAAGAACAACTAATAGCAGATGCACTGTCAGACGATGAATTGCCAGATTTTCCAAAAAGGAAACATCACAAGGATGATCAGCCCCAAAAAGAAGCAAATGAGTGTTACATTGATGGATGGACTATCACCTGCACACAATTTCAGCCCCGTCGTCGCATCAGTTCCAAGAAACAAAAATGGAAACATGGAAAAAGTCAAGAAATAACTTCAAGAAAGTCTTGCTATCAATGTGGACATGAAGGTCATTACTTCCGTAACTGTCATGAGAAGAGTTCACTACCGGATACCTCCGAGATAAAGCTATCTCAGTCTCCAGACATGGAATATGAACAAAAATGTACAGAAACTTCTATCAACATCGTGAAGAACAACAAAAGGAATAGGAAAATGTTTGGATACATGAGTAGTCCACCTCAACCACAAGCAAAAGCCCCAAAACACATTAATACCCAAACAGAAGAATCGAGTCAGGCTCAGCTATATGAGATACAGACACCCAATCAACCCTCACCCCCGGTTGTTCAAGCAAAGTTGACTCACAAAGAACTCAAAGCAAGAGGTGCTTGTTTCTACTAAAAGAATGAAGAACATATTATTCGTGAATGCCCAAGAAGCGTTAGACCGACTAGAGAAGAAAGCTGTCAAGCAAGACCCAAACAATAATCCAGAAGACCAACCAGTTATAAGTACGATGATGAAGATCGCTTGATTAGTAGTCATTGCGGAGCGAAGAAATGAAGAAGTTCCTTAAGTTTAGAAGAGTTCAATGTGAACCAAGAATCTACAAATAACCATGTATCACCTTGTTTTCTTGCTAGCTTTCCCTAATCTCGAGAACGAGATTCTTTTTAGGGGGGTAGATTTTGTAACACCCTAAATCCATCAATTGAAGATAACTTAGTTTATATTATTATTTTTCATTAGAAAGGAAAAATACTTATGATTTCTAACAGTAAAATGTAATATAAATAATTTGAACAATTTTTGAATAGATAAAATTTTACCAAGTGTTTGTTGCACTCATGCTGAAGCATATATTTTGTTTGAATTGATTTGCAAATCCAATCTCGGGATTTGATCTTGTGAAGAAAATCTCATTTTACAAAACAATAATGAATTGCTAAAATAAGGTTTTTTGAAAATATGTATATTAATAATTTTAGTTAATAATATTATTTATGGTAACAAATTTTCTTTTAAGCGTGTGTCATTTATTTGCCTTTGGAATGATTTTTGGATGCTCATGATTGATTTTGGTCATTGAATAACATTTCTTCTTAAATGAAAATCATAGTAAATAATAATATAATAATTATTAGTCAAAAAATATTTTATTTATAAATAGTTTGGTGTAATTATATGAATTTTATGGTTATTTAAAATTATATTTTGAAATTAGAAAGGAATTAGAAAAGAAATAAAAAAAGAAAAAAACCTAACTAACCTAAGGCCCATTAAGCCCAACATCCTAACCCTAGCCGCCACTCTCCCTGTGGCCGCCGCTCCCCAGTTCCTGCATAGCCGCCGCCTCCAGGGGGAAAGTCCCCTTCCTCCTTTCTGCGCGCGGGCCCCACCCTGCTTTCTCTTCCCCTTCCCTCCCAAGCCGCGCAGCCGCCTGTCACCCGCCGCGCGCCCAGCCCCGACGCTCCAACCGCGCCAGGAGCTCGCGCACGAGCGACCAGCCACGTGCCAGGCCGAGCTCCCGACGCGCGCCTCTGCCAGGCCGCCGCACCGCGCGCCAGTGCCCTGCCCCGATGCTGCACCAAACGACCGTAGCAGCGCCCAGGACGCTTCAGCTGCGACCGAAGACCGATCGAGCCAAAGCCGTGCCCAGTCCGACCACGACCTGCCCGGCGACCAGGACCAGCCGAAGCGGCTTCGCCGCGCCAAGCACACGACCCGAAGCTCCGCGTCCATTTCGTTTCTCCCCCACGTTCTTCTCCATTCAAGAGCCCCATGAATACCATCAATGGAGTTGATGCCGCCCGTTATTCCCTCTCCCCGGCGCCCCTCGACCCCCCTTTTCTTGCCTTAAAATGGACGCCCGCGCCTCTCCCCTCCATGCTGCTCACTGTCCGAGCTCGCCAACCCCGCACCCCTCCTCTTTCCCTGCTCGCCATTCCTCCTTTTTGCTGCTGCTGTCGAGCAGAGCCACGCCTTTGATCAACTCGCGACAGCGTATTGTTGTGCCGTTGCCACTCGTCGCCCACGTAACCGCCGTTGAGCCCCTACTCGCGCCATGCCGAGCTCGCCGTTGTGAAGCTCGTCGTCGGACCGTCCGCATCCGCACGCCGTTCGCCGCCCGTGGAACTCGCCGGAGTTCGTACTCGCCGCCCACGCAACACCCCGGCTAGACCTCGCGCTTGTTCCCTTGACCGTCGTTCATCCATGCGCAAGAACAAGAACCCAACCAAGGTTGAAGACAACCCACTGATTTATTTTCTAAATCATATTTTGAATCTTGCGATTTATCGTTGTAATATTATGATGCGATTTGGTGATTCGTGTATGATTTTAGAGATTTCGTTTTATACGTGTAGTCAAAATAGAACCCCGCGACACCGCTTTAATAGGTGTATGATTTTATAGTTCTAAAAATGAACACGGTCACTAGTCACTACCGTGACGATTTTCATAGTAGAATACGTTTACAGATTTGATGTGTGGAGCGATAATTGGTTAGTATTGATATAAGTGTAATCTTAGTGATCTTAGTGATATAAGAAATTAAAATAGATATTAAGACACGTATTTCCGTCAAAAATGTATAGATTTTACTATTCATAATAAATATATTCATAAGTATAGCACCTAATTACTTAGAATAGTAAAATGCTCATTTATGTTATAATAACCATGAATAGGTTATTAAAAGTCCCATTTAATAATTTATAATTAATTTTTAGTATATTAATGTTAGAGGAATTATATAAACAATTTTTAGTTATACGTATAAATTCTATTTAGAAAAGAAAGGAGAAAACCGAAATAGTAGAATTTTATAATAATATTAGAATAACTTAATTAGGCACTCATGCTTTCCTAATAAAGAAATTGATAGTTATGTTGGTAAATATAGGTTTCTTACTAAAGAATTAGAGAATTTGTTTCTAACTGTAAAACGACCTTTTACTAGACATCATGATTTTGATTTAATAAGATTCGTTATAAATGTTTAAGTATAGCTGTACTAAATAGTAATATGTCATATAACTTTTCTAATAATGATATAATGACTTAATTAAGTGCTCACACCGTCATAACTTAAATGATAGTTAATACCAATAAATATAGTATTTATTTTAATTATCTAGATCATTTGTTCCTAAAATAAAGATAATTAATAGATTAATTATCCTTTATCATAATTTATTAGTCACACATATTGTCAACTTGTTCATAACTAGTTATATGGGCTTGATTAATTTTACCACATTTAGTCCACGTTATATACGAATCACTTAGCTTTTCCTAAAGGATAAAATAAAGAAAATTAGTGTTCATGTCCTTTTTATAATTAAAATGTTAGTTTACATATTTGTTTTGTATATAGCTTTCTTAACAAAGAATATAGGACGTGTACCTTCTAATAAAAATAAAAGATGGTTATTTGTTCATTATCTTTTGCATGACAATCCACTTAAAGGCCTATAACCTAACTTTTCATGAAATAGGTATTTAATAATAATGATCTTTTCACATAAAACCTATTTAGACTTATATCTTAATTTATCATAAGTGATAGGTTTAACAATGAATTATATGTTCCATAATGCTTCATAAATTAACAATATATTTCATAACACATTAATCCTAGATATATAACTTATATCTTTTCTAAAAAGGTTAAAAAGGTTTAATATCGTTATAACGTGTTTATCGTGTTATAAACCCTTAATCTAGACGTATCGCGCGTGACGTTTTATAAAAGATTAAATTAGTGAACCTAATATTTGTATAGTTTAATTAAGACATTTTAAGCTCATGTCTTGTTTTATAAAGTATAGATCACACACTTTTAAAAGAATACCCTCTTATTATAACCATGACTTGCGACGTATTTGAAAAGCGAACGCTCTTTTCGTTAGGATTTCTTTTAGCTTTATGTACGGTGAATGTTGCATGTTATTGAGTGGTGTTTGTTTCTTCTTGTTTATTTGTGTGATATTCAGTGGTTGATCTAATAGTTGAGAATCAAGTGCTATTCCATGGAAGAACCTCAAATTTTCAGTAAGCAAGGCAAGTGGACTTCTCCCTCTTCATACTCTGTTTGATCCCAAATAATACATTTAATAAAGTTTATTCTTTTGGATATATATGCATAATTTGACGGGTTACCTATTTGGATAACCTTTCCAAAATGGTAAGTTTACATTATTGTTGTTAGCCGATGGTTAAACAAGATTATTGCATATTAATTGGAACATGGAGTGACCACCCAGGAAAACAGTGCAACCACGAGTGCTATCATGGCTTTGGCTTTGGTAATTAGCTTTATATGCTTAGTGCCTGGCAACCTTACCTGAAATATAGGCAAGAGGGGGAGTGGTAGGTGTTGGCAGCCCATGTTAACATGGGGACGTATTCTTGGCTAAGGTACCTCACCCAAGGGGCCTCCACCATCGTCTTTAGAAACCTTAGCGGGTTGCTTCGTATTAAGTGTATTTTGTGAAAGCCTCATAGTGGATCCCTAGCCACTCACCTTGGAAGTGTTTACGGGTTTTGGCCGACCCAGGCTAGAGGGGATACACGGCTTGTGGGTAAAGTTGTACCACCTCTGCAGAGTGTAAAACTGATATATCAGCCGTGCTCACGGTTATGAGCAGCCTGGACTCCTCACATGATAATTGAACTTGAAGATGGAAATAAATCGAGATCCGATGATCTGCTAATGGTTTGCTTAAGTGGTTTCACTTAAGTGTTGTTGATATACTCTTGTACCTTTGTTTAATGGGAATACTTGGGATTCACACTTATTAGTAAGACATGTGTTGTTAATAAAATGTTGACCAACTAAAATGCTTACTGCTCAACCTTAGCCTCACCTTGTTACCTTGCATTAGTTTTTCCCCCACTTGCTGAACCTCGACCATAAGTGAGCTCACCCTTGCTTAATTTTGATCAAAAGTTTGCAGATGAAGATATGATGCTGAACTCCATGGATGCTAGTCTAGTGATACCCCCGGTCATCTTCCTATGGATGGATGTCCTTGTTTCGTTGTACTTTGATGAATAAAGGTTAAGACATTATGTCTGTTCGAAGTGTAATATGTTAATATACTCGTTATTTATGCTTTTATGCATTGTTCTTTTGATATATTACACTTGTGATGTCAACATATGTGTGGAAATAGATCCTGGCACACATATGCTATGCACCCGGCTCTGCCCTTAGAAACATGTGTGACAAAATGGTATTATAATGACAGGAATAATAAAGCTAATCTTTAATCAGCCAAGAGGAAAGTGGTCAGATGAATTGATTAAAGTGGTGTGGAGCCACAATATGACCGTATCAAGATCAACAGTTTCACACCATTTAAGTTATTATTCGGTGACGAAGCCATAACCCCCGAAGAGGCTAAAACGGGGTCAATAAGAACAGTAGCTTCGGCCGAAGACGAAGCTAATTATTTTGTGACAAAAGATACTATAGAAGGGACCAGACTTCAGGCTATGGAAAATATCAACAAGTATCAAGCCGAAACAATAAAATGGCGCGATAGAAAAGTTTGATTGAAAGACATTAAGCCAGGACACTTGGTGCTTCGGAGAGTAACCAACCCTGACACAGTAGGCAAGCTTCAGCTGAAGTGCGAAGGGCCCTTTTTGGTAGTATCTTCGTCAAGACCCGGTTCTTACAGGTTAAAGGACACGGACGGCAACGATATTCCTAGATCCTGGAATGCAGATGAGCTTTGGCGATATTATATTATTATGTATAAATTGATGTAATCTTTTTCATTTTTTCTATGGCACCCTTTTCCTTTCCAAAGGGGGAGAAAGGTTTTTAATGGGGTCATAGTTTGTAATTTCTCCTTTTTTTAATTCAGCCCTACGAGGGCAAAATCCCCCAAGATATGTAAATGTAAAATCCGAGCATGCACCATCGAGTGCAGAAAGAGAAAGAAAAAAATAGGGAGAAGCTCGAAAGTCGTCCCTAAGGGGATGCAGAGCACGATGAAGCTACAAAAAGCCGTTCCTAAGGGAGCGCAGCGTAAGTTTTCTGCTCAAAAGTCGTTCCTAAGGGAATGCAGAGCCAAATACCGCTGAAATATAAGGCGAAGCGCGAAAAGTCAACGCGAATACCGCCGAAATAGAAGGCGAAGAAGTTCAAAAGGCGTTCCTAAGGGGATGCAGAACTTACATCGAAAAATAAGCGGTGCAGCCGAAAAATAAACGGCAAAGAGATTTCAGTCATTCCTAAGGGAATGAAGGTTATGGATGAAGCTTCGTATGTGTGTGACTGGGCATTCACTTACACGATACATTACATCATACATTGCATTCATAAACATTCATTTAGGCATATATAGGACCATCATCATCATATCATACAGATAGACAATTGCTTCGTCTCCAAGAATACGGCTTCAGAAGCAGATCAATGCTTTGTTGCGTACGAAAAGAAGGGAAGGTGTTTTTCGCCTTCGGCTCAAAAAATACCAGTTTCGTCCACATCAAAGTAGAGTCTGATTCTCAAATTACAATATTCTTTACAAAGGATGATACAAGAGTTTTTCTAGAGTTTTTTCACAGCTAGGTTTTCAGCTTCTTCATCATCATCTAAGCTTCGGATCATCTGCTAGGCTTCGGTTCAATGCTCCTCGGCTTCGTCATCCTATACATATCAAAGCATCATAAGGTAAATTCAAGTTTCAAGGAAAAAGGTAAGCACAAGGTATGAGTTTATTACCGGTTTAAGGTGACTTCGAGCTTCGTCACCAGCCAAGTCTCGCCCGCCCTTTGCCTAGATTTGAGTAACGAATCTGTTTCCAATGCTTCGGGCCAGGCCGGGGATGTCGTTCAAGTCTGCCAGTGACAGGCTGAAGTTTGGTCTGTTTACAATATTTCCATGTGTACAGCCAGCCTTCATGAAAGCGACAGTTGTGCCTCGAGAAGCTAATAGGGCACAAAAGTCACCATGTCCGGTTATAATTTCGTCTAGAGCATCAACTTCGCCTTCAATATGATCAAGTGTCCTAGGTAGGTCTTTAACCGAAGGTTTAAACTTTTCAGAGCTGGCCCCAACAGAGTTAAAGACCTGTTTCAGCCGTTGAATGCACCGGGTGCCGAAGCCTAAGCATTTTTCCTGAAGATCTTTAAGTGATTTCTGAAGATTTGAACTTTTTTCAGCTTCGGCTTCGAGTTTTGTTTTGAAATCTTTCTTCTCTTGCTCAAAGTTTTTTGACTGTAGGGAAAGTTCACCGTTTAATCTAGTGATTTCAGCTTGAGCTTCTGCCAGTGAACCTTCCATCGTTTGAAGCACGAAGTCTTTCTTTTCTAGGGCAGCTTCATGATCTTTAATCTTCTTCTCTAAACCCTCAATTATAACTTTGTTTTTCTTGTCCTCAAGGTCTTGTTGCATCCTCAAGGCTTTGCTTAGCAGTAGGCTCTGGCAAAAAAACCTTCATCAAAAAACATCTTCATATCAAAACAATAAAAAGTAAAGGAAAAAAATTTACCTTAAAGTTAGAATAAAATAGGTAAAGGGAAAAATTTTACCTTAAAGTTAGAATAAAACAGGCTACCGGCGATATGTTGTCGTCGGTATCTGCTGAGATCAGCTTCGAGCTTCAGGAAACCAACACTTTTCGATAAAGTGCTGACAACCTTCGCCCCAATTCAGTCCCGAAGGCATCCTAAACTCTCTTCGGCAACACCGCCGAAGAGCAGTGCCCCTGGTTGATACCCGCACGATATAGCATAGTCCTTCAGTTCTTCTTTTTCAGCCTTTGATAATTCTTTCCCAATTATGTTTTGAAAGTTGAAATTTTCCTCTTCCAAAGTATCTTCGGCAGGCTCCTTCTCTTTTTCAGGCATTTTCCCCTTTTTCAGGAACTACGACCGAGGTTTCCTCAGCAGCTGCAGCAGTTTCTTCCTCAGCCATTTTCAAAATCATTTCATCAATGTCATCGAGTGTGGTTTCCAAATCTGTGGCTTCGGCTGCTGCAGCTTCGGAAGTAGCAGCTTCGGCTGCTGCTGTTTTCGGCGCTGAGGCCGGTGGCGGTGTTTCTTCAATAGCCTCAATGACAGTAATAATTCTTTGCTTTTTGGTTCAGCAGGCTTCTCGGCAACCGAAGGCTTCTTCTTCTTCTGTAAAAGCTTCATCAGTTCCGGTCCTAGCGGGCTTAGCTTATTAGGTAGAGATTCAGTCATTACCTTTAAAATTTCTTCTGTGTCAGTGACAAGAGGCGTTGAGGGAGCTTCTTCTTCTAAATTATCCTTCGGCTTCAAAGCTGGAGCCTTTCTTTTCTTCGACACAACTACCTTTGGCTTAGGACTAGATTTTTTCTTTTTTTTTGCTAAATTTTCATCCTCTTTTATCATCCTGGCAGCTTGCCTTTGTACAACACTAACAACCCTTCTTCGTTTTGGCCCTTCGACACCTTTGCTTAACCTTTCATAGTCTGGGTATTCAAATTTCAAAGCGTCCATTACTCGGTTTAGCCTTCGTTTCGGCCGGGTGCCGAAGGCTGCTGTCATCAGTTGATCTTCTTTTTTCGTATAATTGCCCAAAATTTCATTGCACATAACTTCAATTGTATCCAACCATTCCTGGCCAGGTTCTTTGAA
This sequence comes from Zea luxurians, assembly GCA_029449295.1. Lineage (NCBI taxonomy): Eukaryota > Viridiplantae > Streptophyta > Magnoliopsida > Poales > Poaceae > Zea > Zea luxurians. The sequence goes on from JAOPSE010000003.1 coordinate 90,075,383, forward strand.
GTGTTTCTTGAACTTAAAATGATAAGGCAACCGAACGAGTTCATTCTTTTTCTTCTCTCCCTTAATCTTCGGCATATCCCATTCCTTTAACGTTGGAAATACCCTATTGGCTAAATATTCCTGAACTAGATCCCTAGTACCAATATGCTCAGACACAACTCTAAAATCACCCACAACATCTGGGCATGTTGTCCCCGGTGTCATATTGCACTGAGGTCTAGTCAACCTGAAGGTTAGCTCTAGCGGGCTCTAAACTAACTTCTCCTTTTTCTCATCAATCTTAACATAAAACCATTCAGTTTTCCAATCGGTCGGCCATTTGGTGCGGTAGCTAACCACCGGTGTCTTCATGTCTTTGTGATAAGCAAAATTATAGCAACCGAAGTTCTCGTGCAATCCATCTTCTCTAGCCTTTGTCTGATAGTGAAGTTCGTGTACCCGGTAAAAGGCTTCGGCAACCGGCTCCGCTCCTTGGCTTCGGAGAGCCCAAATAAAGACGCTGAGCCTAACGATAGCGTTAGGAGTCAGCTGATGAAGATAAACTTCAAAATTTTCCAAAACATCTGCAATCATCCCATGCAGAGGAATCCTTAATCCTGCTTTAAAGAAGCTTCTGAAGACTACCACCTCATTGTTTTCTGGCTTCAGGGTTGTCTCTTCTCTGCCAAAGCGAACCAGCTTCTTCTTGGCTTCCCCGAAGTAACCTAGTTTTATCATCATCGGCATATCAGCTTCGGAGACAGTCGACTTTCCAAAATCCAAGTGGCTGGGCTTAGATGGCACGGCAGAATATTCATCTATATCTTCCTCGTCAGCCTCACTTTCTGCAATATCTGCCTACTCAGCTTTGGCAGCAGGCGCACCTTTGTCAGCAGTACCCTCTAGCATAACCAGTCCCGACTGCCTCATTACTTCGGAGATTGGGGCAGTTCCAGCAGCTTCGGCCTCCTCTTCGTTGCGAGTAACCCTAGCAGTTGAACGGACCCTGGCCATTTGATGATTGAATTTCTTGCGTTTTGGCGAAGTTCAATAATTTTTATCTTTGTCAAAGCTTCCTCTTGTGACGAAGCTTTGGTTTGGAGTGCGGTGAATAAGCTTCGGCTGTGGTCGAATTTTTCGGTAGCACAACAGTACAATACCAGTAAATGTTGTGGTAACTTCACACCTACCTGTCTGTATATATAGTGTTGCAGGTGGGAAGGTAAATCGACAGGACGATTGCACCCGCTGAACAGCCGCCCACACCCGCTGAACGGTGGACCATACTGCCCGAGGAGACGAATCACCAGATCGAGTGAACCCGTCCTATGGTGGGACTGCCTTGCACTCGAAATATTTAAATCGTTTTTCGGCAACGAGCTCAGGGAAGGTGTTTTTCGGACCTTCGGCATTCTGAAGCATAAAAGAATTTTTCACGGGTCGAGCTCGTTACGAAAAACGATCTGGCACCATGAAGAGGCTACTGTTGGGGGTCTGCTTCATCGCCGAAGGTCCTGTGAGAAGAAGCACCTTCGGAAGGCCAGAACAGGAACGATGCCGAAGCTATCAGTCAGGGAGCTTCGTAGTATATTTCAAAAGGCATCGACTTAAAGATGAGATGACCAATCGGCCCATGATAGACTGTGTAATGATTGTAATCATTTGTAGAGGACATGAATGTAAATTCACACAGGCTGCACCATGTGCCTATAAATAGGTGAACAGTATCCCCGTACTGTTCACGCTTTGGCATCACATCTGAATCTTTGTATTCAATCGAGCTCAAGGTATAAATGTAATTTAATTTGACTTTTATGTATTTATGATTATTTGACAATAAACATTCATATTTTGGTATTATGTAATTATTTATGTTGTCTTATGCTTCATAACCTTCATCCTCTAATTACATGTGTCATATTTATGAAGGTATGTCTTTTATAACCTTCGTCCGAAGATCATTATGTCCTAAGGAAAGTAATGCTTCGAAGGATGAAGGACATTAACATTTAACATTTTTCTTGTGTGTTGCCTTGTTCTTAATTCATAGCATTTGAGAACAAGTCCCCAACAATGCTGTTTTACCTGGTTATCATATTTCTCATGCTATGGTTGCTTCTAGCTCTACTTATGCTTATGTTAAAAATAGGCCTAGGCATAATCATGTTGTGTCTCATGCGCCTAGGTGAGTGTGGAATGGTCCTACTACTATTTGACATGCTTGTAATGCTTCCTTTGTACTTTTGTGCAAGAATGCAAAAGTAGTTGCTAGGAAGTTGGGATCCAAATGCAAGGGAGACAAAACTTGCATATGGGTTCCAAAAACTGTTGTGACTAACCTTGTAGGACCCAACAAGAGTTGGGTACCTAAAACCCAAGCTTAAATTCCTTGCAGGCTTATGCATCCGGGGGCTCAAGCTAGATTATCGATAGTGGATGCACAATCCACATGACAGGGGAGAAGAAGATGTTCACCTCCTACGTCAAGAACAAGGATTCCCAGGATACAATCATCTTTGGAGATGGGAATCAAGGCAAGGTCAAAGGCTTGGGCAAGATAGCCATCACATCCGAGCATTCTATCTCTAATGTGTTTTTAGTTGAATCACTCGGGTATAATTTGTTATCTGTGAGTCAATTATGTAACATGTGTTATAATTGTCTATTCACAAATATTGATGTATCTGTCTTTAGAAGAAGTGATGGTTCATTAGATTTTAAGGGTGTATTAGACGATAAGCTCTACTTAGTTTATTTTTTGAAAGAGAATGCTGATCTAGATGCATGCTTAATAGCTAAGACTAATATGGGCTAGCTTTGGCATCGCCATCTAGCACATGTTGGGATGAAGAACCTTTATAAGCTTCTAAAGGGAGATCATGTGTTAGGACTAACCGATGTCTGTTTTAAGAAATATAGACCTTGTGCAGCATGTCAGGTAGGGAAACAGGTGGGAAGCATTCATCACAGCAAGAATGTGATGATGACATCAAGACCACTGGAGCTTCTTCACATGGATCTCTTCGGACCCGTTGCCTACCTCAGCATCGGGGGAAGTAAGTATGGTCTTGTAATTGTCGATGATTTTTCCCGCTTCGCTTGGGTATTCTTTTTGCAGGATAAGTCAAAAACCCAAGGGACCCTAAAACGCTTCCTAAGGAGAGCTCAAAATGAGTTTAAGCTTAAGGTGAAGAAGATAAGAAGCGACAATGGGTCTGAGTTCAAGAATCTACAAGTTAAAGAGTTTCTTGAGGAGGAAGGCATCAAGCACAAGTTCTCCGCTCCCTACACACCATACCAAAATGGTGTGGTGGAGAGGAAGAACAGGACGTTAATCGACATGGCGAGAACAATGCTTGGAGAGAACAAGACGCCTGAGCGGTTTTGGTCGGAAGCTGTGAACACAGCTTCCCATGCCATAAATCGGCTCTACCTGCACCGTCTCCTCTAGAAGACCTCCTACAAACTCCTAACAGGTAACAAACCCAATGTTTCTTATTTTCGTGTTTTTGGGAGCAAATGCTACATTCTGGTGAAGAAAGGTAGACATTCTAAATTTGCTCCCAAAGCAGTAGAAGGGTTTTTACTAGGATATGACTCAAATACAAAGGTGTATAGGGTCTTCAACAAATCATCGGGATTAGTTGAAGTCTCTAGCGACATTGTATTTGATGAGACTAATGGCTCTCTAAGAGAGCAAATTGATCTTGATGATATAGATGAAGAAGAAGTTCCGACGGCCACAATGCGCACGATGGCGATAGGTGATGTGCAACCACAGGAACTACAGGAACAAGATCAACCATCCTCCTCGATAATGGTGCATCCCCCAACTCAAGACAATGTACAAGTACCTCAAGAAGAAGGGCATGATCAAGGGGGAGCACAGGAAGAACAAGTTATGGAGGAAGAAGCACCACGAGCCCCTCCAACTCAAGTCCGAGCAACGATCCAAAGATATCACCCCGTCGATCAGATTCTAGGTGACATCAGTAAGGGAGTAACTACTCGCTCATGATTAGCTAATTTTTGTGAGCATTACTCGTTTGTATCTTCTATTGAGCCTTTCAGGATAGAAGAGGCCTTGCAGGATTCGGACTGGGTGTTGGCCATGCAGGAAGAACTCAACAACTTCAAACGGAATGAAGTCTAGAGCCTGGTGCCACATCCAAAGCAAAACGTTGTGGGAACCAAGTGGGTGTTCCGCAACAAACAAGACGAGCACAGAGTGGTGACAAGAAACAAGGCTCGACTTGTGGCAAAAGGTTATGCTCAAGTCGCAGGTTTGGATTTTAAGGAGACTTTTGCTCCTGTTGCTAGGCTAGAGTCAATTCGGATATTATTTGCCTATGCTGCTCACCATTCTTTTAGATTGTTCCAAATGGACGTGAAGAGCGCTTTCCTCAATGGGCCAATTAAGGAGGAGGTATACGTGGAACAACCCCTTGGCTTTGAGGATGACAGGTATCCCGACCATCTATATAAGCTCTCTAAGGCGCTCTATGGACTTAAGCAAGCCCCAAGAGCATGGTATGAATGCCTTAGAGATTTTCTTATTTCTAATGCTTTTAAGGTTGGGAAAGCCGATCCCACTTTTTTCACAAAGACAAGCAATGGTGATCTTTTTGTTTGCCAAATTTATGTCGATGACATAATATTTGGTTCTACTAACCAAACGTCTTGTGAGGAGTTTAGCAGGGTGATGATGCAAAAGTTCGAGATGACATAATCATGTTGTGAAGCAACTCAAGGACGGCATCTTCATCACCCAAACAAAGTACACTCAAGATCTTCTCAAGAGGTTTGGGATGAAGAACGCTAAGCCCGCTAAGACACCAATGGGAACTGACGGACATCTCGACCTCAACAAAGGAAGTAAGTGAAAGGGAAATGTGCCCTTGGACAGTTTCTATAAGTATTTTGGTGATTAGATGCTCAACACATATTAATTGAGTCCTCATGTGCTAAATGTGTGAAAAGTGCAAATCAAGATACAAGGTATGTTTCTAGACTTAGTACATTGTTTTTGAGTACTAACATGGTTATCTAAGTGCTAGAAATAGTACTGAGAAGAGAAGAAATGAATTGGAAAAGAGTTGGCTGTGTACAGCCAACTCCAGCTCGACCTGGCACAACGGACTGTCCGGTGGTGCACCGGACAGTGTCCGGTGCCCCAGGCTGGCCGACGGTGAACCGGCTGCTCTCGGGAATTGATGGAGTCGTACGGCTATAATTCACCGGACTGTCCAGTGGTGCACCAGACTGTCCGGTGAGTCATCCGCGACGAACTCATCGCTCTCGGGAAAAGGAAAAAGGCGACGTGGCTATAATTCACCGGACTGTCCGGTGGTGCACCGGACTATCCGATGAGCCAAGCTTACAAGAAACATTCTAAGACTCCCAGACTCTGCCTCCATGCATTTGATCAATTGTGTTAGTGATTTGATCTCTGTTTGAGTTGCGTACTCCCTGTGCTGTGTTTTGAGCTCAAGTCTTGGCTTGTGTGCGTGTGTGTGCTGCGGATTTGAGTCTTGCGTGTGTTGCTCTCCCTCTCTTACTACTGTGATTCTCTTGTGACAAACTTGTAAGGGCGAGAGGCTCCAATCTGTGGAGATTCCTCGCAAACGGGAGAAAGACTATAAGGAAGAAAGCCATGGTATTCAAGTTGATCATTGGTTCGCTTGAAAGGGGTTGAGTGCAACCCTTGTCCATTGGGACGCCACAACGTGGAAGTAGGCAAGTGTTACTTGGCTGAACCATGGGATAAAAATCGCGTGTCTCGTGTGTTGCTTCTTGTGATTGCTTTGTTCGCACGAGCATGTTCCGTAGCCACTTGATTTCACTAACTCCTTAACAATCGAGTTTGTGGCTATTTAGTGTTTAATTTTATAGGATCACCTATTCCCCCCCTCTAGGTGCTCTCAATTGGTATCAGAGCCGTGCTCTTCATTTAAGGGACTAACCACCCGAAGAGATAGATCCTAAGGGTAAGGGTATGGTGATTAACGACAAGGAGAAGGAGTCCCTCTTCAACGAGCCAAGAGACGACAAGCCTACCGTCTCCGGCTCGAGTCACAAGAAGAAGGAAGGGAAGAAGAAGAGACACATCAAGAAGATCATCTACTACGACAGCGATGCATCTTCTTCTTCACCAAGGGACGACGACGATGATGACTCCTCGTCCAAGAAAAAGACGGTTAATCAAAACTATTCTTTTGATTACTCTCGCATTCCCTACAATTCAAATGTGCATTTACTATCAATTCCCCTCGGAAAACCTCCACACTTTGATGGAGAGGACTATTCGTTTTGGAGTCATAAAATGTGTAGTCATCTATTTTTCTCTCCATCCTAGTATATGGGAAATTGTAGAAAACAGGATGCATTTTGATAGTACCGATAATCCTGTGTTTATTAATGAGCAAATTCATAAAAATGCCCAAGCCACTACTGTTTTGCTAGCATCTCTGTGTAGGGATGAATACAACAAGGTTAGCGGCTTGGACAATGCTAAGTAGATCTGGGACACCATCAAGATATCTCATGAGGGAAACAACACCACTATGATCACCAAGATGGAGCTCGTGGAAGCCGAGCTAGGGAGATTTGTGATGATCAGGGGGGAGGAGCCAACACAAACCTACAATAGGTTCAAGACTCTGGTCAACAAGATCCAAAGCTACGGAAGCACGAGGTGGACGGATCATGATGTCGTCCGACTCATGCTAAGGTCATTTACTGTAATTGACCCCCATCTTATCAACCTTATTCGTGAAAATCCTAGGTACACCAAGATGACGCCCGAGGAAATCCTTGGAAAATTCGTGAGCGGGCGCATGATGGTAAAGGAGGTGCGATACATGGACGATGCGCTAAATGGTCCACTACCCATCTACGAGCCGCATCCCATTGCTCTCAAAGCAACAAGCAACAAGGAGGCGCTACCAAGCAAGGTAGCACAAGTGGAGGCTGCCGGGCTCAATGAGGACGAAATGGCGCTTATCATCAAGCGCTTCAAGACCACGCTCAATGGATGCAAAGAGAACCCCAACAAGAACAAAACAAGGGGAAAGCGTTCATGCTTCAAATGCGGTAAGACTGGTCATTTCATAGCACAATGCCCCGATAATGATAATGACCAGGGACAAGAAAAGAGCGGGAAGAGGGAGAAAAAGAAGAACTACAAGAAGGCAAAGGGCGAGGTGCACCTTGGAAAGGAATGGGATTCGGACCTTTCCTCGTCCAACTCCGACAATGAAGGTTTAGTTGCCTTGGCCTTCGACAAGTCTTCACTCTTCCCCAACGAACGCCATACTTGCCTCATGGCTAAGGAGAACAAGGTACGTATTCGAGATTCCCTTAAGTACTCTTCTTCTAGTGATGAGGAATCTTTTAATGATGAAGTAGATTACACTGACTTGTTTAAAGGACTAGATAAAGCTAAGGTAGACAAAATTAATGAATTGATTGATGCTCTAAATGAAAAGGATAGATTGCTAGAGAAACAAGAGGACATTTTGTATGAGGAACATGACAAGTTTGTTAATGTTCAAAAATCTCTTGCTTTAGAAGTTAAAAGGAATGAAATGTTATCCTCTGAGTTATCTGCTTGCCATGAATCTATCTCTAGTTTAAAGAGTTTAAATGATGAATTAAATGCTAAGCTAGAGGAAGTTAACAAAACTAGTTCATGTGTAGAGCATGTTGTTATTTGTAATATATGTAAGGATTTTGATGTTGATGCCTGTGATGAACATCTTGCTTCTATTACTAAATTGAACAATGAGGTGGCAAGTCTTAATGCTCAACTTAAGACTTGCATAGTTGAATTTGGTAAACTAAAATTTGCTAGGGATGCCTACACTATTGGCAGACACCCCTCAAATAAGGATGGGCTTGGTTTTCGAAAGGAAACCAAGAACTTTACAAGTCAAAGGACTCCCGTTCTCAACAAGGAGAAAGGGAAAGCCCCTATGGCTAGTAGTCCCCAAAAGAATCATGCTTACATTTATGATAGAAAATGTACTAGAAATGCTCATAATAATAGATACTATGATCATGCTATGATTGCTTCCAGCTCTACTTATGATTGTGGTAGAAATAGGCCTAGGCGCAATCATGCTGTGTCTCATGCGCCTAGGAGAAATTATGCTACTCATGCTTCTAGGAAAATGTGCAATGAACCTATTACTGTTTTCATGCTTGCAACACTTCTTTTGTACTTTCATGTAAGAATGCAGAAGTAGTTGCTAGGAAGTTGGGATCCAAATGCAAGGGAGACACAACTTGTATATAGGTTCCAAAAACTATTGTGACTAACCTCGTAGGACCCAACAAGAGTTGGGTACCTAAAACCCAAGCTTAAATTGCCTTGCAGGTTTATGCATCCGGGAGCTCAAGCTGGATTATCGACAGCGGATGCACAAACCACATGACGAGGGAGAAGAAGATGTTCACCTCCTACGTCAAGAACAAGGATTCCGAGGATACAATCATATTTGGAGATGGGAATCAAGGCAAGGTCAAAGGTTTGGGAAAGATAGCCATCACAAGCGAGCACTCCATTTCAAATGTATTTTTAGTAGGATCGCTAGGATACAACCTTCTGTCTGTAAGTCAATTGTGCCACATGGGTTACAATTGTTTGTTTACAAATGTTGATGTATCTGTCTTTAGAAGAAGTGATGGTTCATTAGCATTTAAGGGTGTATTAGACGACAAGCTCTATTTAGTTGACTGTTCGAAAGAGAATGCCGGTCTAGATGCATGCTTAATCGCCAAGACTAATATGGGCTGGCTGTGGCATCGCCGTCTAGCACATGTTGGGATGAAGAACCTTCATAAGCTTCTAAAGGGAGATCATGTGTTAGGACTAACCGATGTCTGTTTTGAGAAAGACAGACCTTGTGCAGCATGTCAGGCAGGAAAACAGGTGGGAAGCACTCATCACAGCAAGAACGTGATGACAACATCAAGACCATTGGAGCTTCTTCACATGGATCTCTTCGGACCCGTTGCCTACCTTAGCATCAGTGGAAGTAAGTATGGTCTTGTGATTGTTCATGATTTTTCCCGCTTCACTTGGGTGTTCTTTTTGCAGGATAAGTCAGAAACCCACGGGACCCTAAAGCGCTTCTTAAGGAGAGCTGAAAACGAATTTGAGCTAAAGGTGAAGAAGATAAGGAGCGACAATGGGTTAGAGTTCAAGAATCTACAAGTTGAAGAGTTTCTTGAGGAGGAAGGCATCAAGCATGAGTTCTCTGCTCCCTATACACCATAGCAAAATGGTGTGGTAGAGAGGAAGAATAGTGCTAATCAACATGGCAAGAACGATGCTTGGAGAGTTCAAGATGCCCGAGCAGTTTTGGTCGGAAGCTGTGAACACACCCTGCCACGCCATAAATCGGCTCTATCTGCATCGTCTCCTCAAGAAGACCTCCTACGAACTCCTTACCGGTAACAAACCCAATGTTTCTTACTTTCGTGTATTTGGGAGCAAATGCTACATTTTGGTGAAGAAAGGTAGACATTCTAAATTTGCTCCCAAGGTAGTAGAAGGGTTTTTACTAGGGTATGACTCAAATACAAAGGTGTATAGAGTCTTCAGCAAATCTTCAGGATTGGTTGAAGTCTCTAGCGACGTTGTATTTGATGAGACTAATGGTTTTCCAAGAGTGCAAGTTGATCTTGATGACATAGATGAAGAAGAAGTTCCGACGACCGTAATGCGCTCGATGGCGATAGGCGATGTGCGACCACAGGAACCACATGAAAAAGATCAACCATCTTCCTCAACAATGGTGCATCCCCAACTCAAGACGGTGAATAGGTACCCCAAGAAGAGGGGAAGGATCAAGGGGGAGCACAGGAAGATCAAGTGATGGAGGAAGAAGCACCACGGGTCCCTCCAACTCAAGTCCGAGCGACGATCCAAAAACATCACCCCATCGATCAGATTCTGGGTGACATCAGCAAGGGAGTAATTACTCGCTCACGATTAGCTAATTTTTGTGAGCACTACTCGTTTGTCTCTTCTATTGAGCCTTTCAGGGTAGAAGAGGCCTTACAGGATCCAGACTGGGTGTTGGCCATGCAGGAAGAGCTCAACAACTTCAAGAGAAATGAAGTCTGGAGCCTGGTGCCACATCCAAAGCAAAACGTTGTGGGAACCAAGTGGGTGTTCCGCAACAAGCAAGACGAGCACGGGGTGGTGACAAGAAACAAGGCTCGACTTATGGCAAAAGGTTATGCCCAAGTCACAGGTTTGGATTTCGAAGAGACTTTTGCTCCTGTGGCTAGGTTAGAGTCTATTCGAATATTATTAACCTATGCCGCTCACCATTCCTTTAGGCTATTCCAAATGGATGTGAAGAGCGCTTTCCTCAACGGGCCAATTAAGGAGGAGGTATATGTGGAACAACCCCCTGGCTTTGAAGATGACAGGTATCTTGACCATGTGTATAAGCTCTCTAAGGCGCTCTATGGACTTAAGCAAGCCCCAAGAGCATGGTATGAATGCCTTAGAGATTTCTTAATTGCTAATGGTTTCAAGGTTGGGAAAGCTGATCCCACTCTTTTTACCAAGACTTGTGATGTTGATCTCTTTGTGTGCCAAATTTATGTCGATGACATAATATTTGGTTCTACTAACCAAAAGTCTTGTGAGGAGTTTAGCAGGGTGATGATGCAAAAGTTCGAGATGTCGATGATGGGCGAGTTGACCTACTTCCTTGGATTCCAAGTGAAGCAACTCAAGGACGGCACCTTCATCTCCCAAACAAAGTACACTCAGGATCTTCTCAAGAGGTTTGGGATGAAGGACGCCAAGCCCACGAAGACACCGATGGGAACTGATGGGCATATTGACCTCAACAAAGGAGGTAAGTCCGTTGATCAAAAGGCATACCGGTCTATGATAGGTTCATTACTTTATCTTTGTGCTAGTAGATCGGACATTATGCTTAGTGTATGCATGTGTGCGAGATATCAATCCGACCCCAAGGAATGTCACCTTGTGGCCGTTAAGCGAATTCTTAGGTATTTAGTTTCTACGCCTTGCTTCGGGATCTGGTATCCAAAGGGGGCTACCTTTGACTTGATTGGATACTCAGACTCCGATTATGTCAGGTGCAAGGTCAATAGGAAGAGTACATCAGGGACGTGCCAATTTCTAGGAAGGTCCCTGGTGTCCTAGAGTTCGAAGAAATAAACATCCGTTGCCCTATCCACTGCTGAGGCCGAGTACGTTGCAGCAGGACTGTGCTACGTGCAACTACTTTGGATGAGGCAAACCCTCCGGGAATTTGGCTACAATCTGAGCAAAGTCTCACTCCTATGTGACAATGAGAGTGCAATCCGCTTGGCGGATAATCCTGTTGGATATAGACGCACTAAGCACATAAACATCCAGCATCACTTCCTGAGAGACCACCAGCAGAAAGGAGATATCAAAGTGTACCATATTAGCACCGAGAACCAGCTAGCAGATATCTTCACTAAGCCTTTAGATGAGAAAAGGTTTTGCAGGTCGCGTAGTGAGCTAAATGTCTTAGATTCGCGTAACTCGAATTGATCTATAGCATACATGTGTTCTATGCCTTTGATCATGTTAATTTAAGCATTTATATCATTTGTTGTTTATTTATGATGCTTAAGTTGTACAAGTAACCCCCGGACCTCACAAGTCCATATGCAAATGATGCACGTGTTTAGGGGGAGTGTGCTACAACTTGATCCCTTTGAGACTAATTTGTTTGTTTGAGTATACTTGATGTAGTCTCGAAGGTACATTGAAAGGGAAAATGAACTTGGACGACGCAAAGACTTCCACTGCACTCCGATATTAGTGTATTTATTTCCAAGTTCATACTTATGCTCTCATTGCCTTTTTACTCTTAATTGACATTTTTGGTGAGGCAATGGGGTTGAAGGGCCAAAAATGATCCCGTTTTGGTGCTTAATGCCAAAGGGGGAGAAACTAAGGCCAAAGCAAATGGATCAGCCAACCACTTATGAATTTCAAAAATGGTAGAGTTAGAATTTTCATTTTGCTCAAAATCCTCTTATTGCAAAATTTTGGTCTCTTATGGGGGAGAATATTGATTATGGAAAAAAGGGGAGTTTTTGGCACTTGATCAATTTTACTCTTGGAATATCTCTATTTGCCCAAACAAGTGTGTTTGACTTAGAGATAGGAAAAAGAATTTGATTTGCAAAAACAAACTAAGTGGTGGCAAAGAGTGATCCAAATATGCCAAATCATAAGCAAAAACAATTTGGTCTTCATTTGCATTGATGTTGCACTTCTTTTTGTTGCGTTTTAATGTGTTGGCATAAATCACCAAAAAGGGGGAGATTGAAAGGGAAATGTGCCCTTGGGCAATTTCTATAAGTATTTTTGTGATTAGATGCTCAACACATATTAATTGAGTCCTCATGTGCTAAATGTGTGAAAAGTGCAAATCAAGATACAAGGTATGTTTCTAGACTTAGTACATTGTTTTGAGTACTAATATGGTTATCTAAGTGCTAGAAATAGTGCTGAGAAGAGAAGAAACAAATTGGAAAAGTGTTGGCTGTGTACAACCAACTCTAGCTTGGCCTGGCACACCGGACTGTCCGGTGGTGCACCGGACTGTCCGGTGAGTCATCCGCGATGAACTCATCGCTCTCGGGAAAAGGAAAAAGGCGATGTGGCTGTAATTCATCGGACTGTCTGGTGGTACACCGGACTGTCCGGTGAGCCAACGGCGCCAACGCCAACGGTCGTCCGCGCGATCAACGCGCGACACGTGGCCTGCTCCAACGGTCAGCTGGTGTGCACCGGACAGTGTTCGGTGCGCCACCTGGACCGGAGGAGCAACGGTCGGCTGCGCCCGATATGGAAGGGGATCGTGCACCGGACATGCTAAAGTGGTTGTCCGGTGGCGCACCAGACAGGACAGAAGGCAATGATAGCCTTCCATGTTGGTCTCCAACGGTTCCTAGCTGCCTTGGGGCTATAAAAGGGACCCTTAGGCGCATGGAGAAGAACACCAAGCTTACAAGAAACATTCTAAGACTCCCAGACTCCGCCTCCACGCATTTGATCGATTGTGTTAGTGATTTGAGATCTGTTTGAGTTGCGTACTCCCTGTGCTGTGTTTTGAGCTCAAGTCTTGGCTTGTGTGCGTGTGTGTGCTGTGGATTTGAGTCTTGCGTGTGTTGCTCTCCCTCTCTTACTACTGTGATTCTCTTGTTACAAACTTGTAAGGGCGAGAGGCTCCAATCTGTGGAGATTCCTCGCAAACGGGAGAAAGACTATAAGGAAGAAAGCCGTGGTATTCAAGTTGATCATTGGATCGCTTGAAAGAGGTTGAGTGCAACCCTTGTCCACTGGGACGCCACAACGTGGAAGTAGGCAAGTGTTACTTGGCCGAACCACGGGATAAAAATCGCGTGTCTCGTGTGTTGCTTCTTGTGATTGCTTTGTTCGCACGAGCGTGTTTCATAGCCACTTGATTTCACTAACTCCTTAACAATCGAGTTTGTGGCTATTTAGTGTTTAATTTTACAGGATCACCTATTCACCCCCCTCTAGGTGCTCTTAGTAAGTCCGTTGATCAAAAGGCATACAGGTCAATGATAGGTTCATTACTTTATCTCTGTGCTAGTAGGCCGAACATTATGCTTAGTGTATGCATGTGTGCTAGATTTCAATCCGACCCCAAGGAGTGTCACCTTGTGGCCATTAAGCGAATTCTTAGGTATTTAGTTTCTACGCCTTCTTCGGGATCTGGTATCCAAAGGGGTCTACCTTTGACTTAATTGGATACTCAGACTCCGACTATGCCGGGTGCAAAGTTGATAGGAAGAGCACATCAGGGACGTGCCAATTTTTAGGAAGGTCCCTGGTGCCCTGGAGTTCCAAGAAACAAACATCTGTTGCCCTATCCACCACTGAGGTCGAGTATGTTGTCGTAGGACAGTGTTGCGCGCAACTACTTTGGATGAGGCAAACCCTCCGCGATTTTGGCTACAATCTGAGCAAAGTCCCACTCCTATTTAACAATGAGAGTGCAATCCGCTTGTCGGATAATCCTGTTGAACACAGCCGCACTAAGCACATAGACATCCGACATCACTTCCTGAGAGACCACCAGCAAAAGGGAGATATCGATGTGTACCACATTAGCACCGAGAACCAGCTAGCCAATATCTTCACTAAGCCTTTAGATGAGAAAAGGTTTTGCAGGTTGCGTAGTGAGCTAAATGTCTTAGATTCGTGTAACTTGGATTGATCTAGAGCATACATGTAGTTCATGCCTTTGATCATGTTAGCTTAAGCATTTACATCATTTGTTGTCTATTTATGATTCTCAAGTTGTACAAGTCGTCCCCGGACCTCACAAGTTCGTATACAAATGATGCATATATTTAGGGGGAGATGTGCTACAACATGATCCCTTTGAGACTAACTTGTTTGTTTGAGTACACTTGATGTAGTCTCAAAGGTACATTGAAAGGGAAAGTAAACTTGGACGACAAAAAGACTTCCACTGCACTCTGGTATTAGTGTATTTAATTCCAAGTTCATACTTATGCTCTCATTGCCTTTTTGCTCTTATTTGACATTTTGGTGAGGCAATGGGGTTGAAGGGCCAAAAATGATCCTGTTTTGGTGCTTAATGCCAAAAGGGGAGAAATTAAGGTCAAAGCAACTGGATCAGCCAACCACTTGAGAATTTCAAAAATTGTAGAGTTAGAATTTGTATTTTGCCCAAATGACTCTTATTGCAAAATGTGGTCTCTTATGGGGAAGAATTTTGATTACGGGAAAAAGGAGGAGTTTTGGCACTTGATCAATTTCACTCTTGGAATATTTCTATATTTGCACAAACAAGCGTGTTTGACTTAGAGATAGGGAAAAGAATTTAATTTGCAAAAACAAACCAAGTGGTGGCAAAGAGCGATCCAAATATGCCAAATCCTAAGTAAAAAGAATTTGGTCTTCATTTGCATTGATGTTGCACTTCTTATGTTGCTTTTTGATGTGTTGGCATAAATCACCAAAAAGGGGGAGATTGAATGGGAAATGTGCCCTTGGGCCATTTCTATAAATGTTTTGGTGATTAGATGCCCAACACATATTGACTGAGTTCTTATGTGCTAAATGAGTGAGAAGTGCAAATCAAAGAACAAGGTATGTTTCTAGACTTAGTATATTGTTTTTGAATACTAACGTGTTTATCTAAGTGCTAGAAACAGTGACAAGAAAAGAAGAAAAGAATTAGAGAAGAGTTGGCTAAGTAGAGCCAAAACCAGCACCAGCCTGGCACACCAGACTGTCCGGTGCCCCAGGCGGCTCGACGGTGAACTGGCTGCTCTCGGAAATCGACTGGGCGACTTTTCTAAAAATCACCGGACTGTCCGGTGGTACACCGGACTGTCTGGTGCATCATCAGCACCTGCACCCAAGTCTTCGGTGACGAACTTGTCGCTCTCGGGAAAAGAATAAAGCGTCGCGGCTAAAATTCACCAGACTGTCCGGTGGTGCACCGGACTGTCCGGTGAGCCAACGGCGCTCGCGACCAACGTTCGGCTGCGCAATTTGCGGGCGACGTGTGGCCCGCGCCAACGATCGGTTGGGCACACCGAACTGTCCGGTGCGCCAACCGGTCCCAAGGACCAACAGTCGGCTGTGCCGGATATGAAAGGAAATCGTGCACCGGACATGAACAGTAGCTATCCGGTGGTGCACCGGACTGTCCGGTGCACCACTTGATAGAAGGCAAGATTTGTCTTCCAAGTTGATCTCCAACGGCTCCTAGCTGCCTTGGGGCTATAAAAGGGACCCCTAGGCGCATGGAGCAGTACACCAAGCTTTCAAGAAACATCCTAATACTCCCAGACTCTGCCACCACGCATTTGATCGATTGTGTTAGTGATTTGAGCTCTGTTGAGTTGCGAACTCCCTGTCCTGTGTTTCGAGCTCAAGTCTTGGCTTGTGTGCGTGTTTGTGCTGCGGATTCGAGTCTTGTGTGCATTGCTTTCCCTCCCTTACTCTTGTGCTTCTTTGTGATCTCCATTGTAAGGGCGAGAGGCTCCAAATTGTGGAGATTCCTCACAAACGGAAAGAATATTCTAAAGAAAAAGACCGTGGTATTCAAGTTGATCATTGGATCACTTGAAAGGGGTTGAGTGCAACCCTCGTCCATTAGGACACCACAACGTGGAAGTATGCAAGTGTTACTTGGCCGAACCACGGGATAAAAATCGTGTGTCTCTTGTGATTGCTTTTCTCTATTGTTGTTTTGTTCACAAGAACATCGCTTCATAGCAAATTGATTAACTCACACTAACATTTCTATAATCAAGTCTGTCAAGTTTGTGGCTATTTAGTGTTTGATTTTACATGATCACCTATTCACCCCCCTCTAGGTGCTCCCAATAACCCCAAAATGTTGATTTATTTTCTAAAGCATGTTTTGAATTAATTTATGAATCTTGTGAATTATCGTTGTAATATTGAGATGATGTAATTTGGCGATTCACGTGTATGATTTTAGAGATTTCGATGTATACGTGTAGCCAAAATCGAACCCCGCGACAATGCTTTGAATATGTGTATGATTTTATAATTTAAAAAATGATTACGGTCACTATTCACTACCTCGGTGTTTTTCATACTAGAACACGTTTACAGATTTAATTTCGCTTTAATGTGTGTGGAACGATAATTGTTAGTAGTATTTTTAGTGTAAACTTATTTGCATGAAGAAATAGAAGAAATACTAAGCCACATATTTTCTAATCAAATGAAGATATAGATTTTATTATTCATAAGAAATGTATTCATAAGTATAACACTTAAATTACTTAGAATTAGTAAAATACTTATTTATGTCATAATAACCATGAATATGTTATTAAAAGTCCCATTTAGTGATCTACATTAATCCTTAGAATATTAATGAAAGGTGATTTAGAAATAAACATTGTAACGATACGTATAATTTCTATTTGAGGAAGAAAGGAGAAAAACCGAAAGAATAGAATTTATTATAATGTTAAAATAACTCAATTAGGCGCTCATGCTTTCCTAATAAAGAAAATGATAGTTATGTTGTTAAACATAGGTTTCTTACTAATGAAGTAGATAATTTGTTTCTAATTTTAAAATGACATTTTTAATAGATATCATGTTTTTGATTTAACAAGGTTCGTTATAGATGTTTAAGTATAGTCGTATTAAATAGAAACTTAAAAGAATATGTAGACCATATGTTTCTTAATAAAAATAGAAGATAAATATATGTCCAATTAACAGATTATTCATATTTTCTTAATTAAAAGATAACAAGGGTCATTGCTTTTATAAACTAAAATGATAGTTTATACATAATTTCCTTTCTAATGAATTAGATCATTTGTTCCTACAATAGATTTAATATATTAGTTATCCTTTATCATAATTTATTAATCAAACCTATAGTCAATTTGTTCTTAACTAGATTTATGGCATGATTAATGATTTCATAGAATTTAGTCCTCATTATATATGTCGGGTACCGAAATTAGGGGTACCCCCAACACTCCTAATCATGGCTGGTAAACACCTTCAGAGCAAACCATGAAGGCTTATGGCTCGGGTCAAAGTCAAAGCTTCATCTACCAAGGGACGCGGTCTCACCTCGCCGGAGCCCGGCCTCGGGCGGAACAGTGGTCCCGGACGAATCCACGCCTCACCCGAGGGTCTCTTCAGACTGTGAGTGCACCCTCGACTCCGCCAAAGACAAGCCTTGTCTTGCAAGCGACTTTGGCCAAATTGCCTTACCAGCCGACCGTGTTGCATGCGCATTTAATGCTGGGGTCGCCTGACACCTTATTCTGACATGCGCACCTCAGACGGCAAGGTCGAAGTGGCCGCAATCACTTCGCCCTTTCACTGACCGATCTGACAAGAAAACAACATCGCCCGCTCTGCTCCGGCTGTTGTGCCAACCGCCCGGGCGAAACCGACAACGATCGAGTTCAGCCTCGGGCGCAACAGGAAGCTCCACCTCGCCCGACCCTAGGGTTCAGCCTCGGCCTCGGCCTCGGGAGGAAATCTCCGCCTCGCCCGACCCTGGGTCTCGGCCCCAGCCCTGGCCTCGGAGGAACTGCCGCCTCGCCCGACCTCAGGCTCGGATCAACCATGCCACGAGGGATGCATCATTACCCTACTCCTAGCTAGCTCGGGCTACGAAGGAACAAGACCGGCGTCCCATCAAGCTTACCCCGGTTACAGGCGATGGTGGTTTCCCGCATGCAACCATGACGCCGGCGGTTCTCAAGCCCCCTACGGAAGCAAGGAGACGTCAGCAAGATCCATACAGCACCGACAGCTGTACTGCTACAGGGCTCAAGGCACTCCTCCAACGGCCACGATACTACCTCTACAGGACTCGAGACGTCCCCCCAACGGCCACATTGTTATCTTTACTGTACAGGGCTCAGGGCACTTTCCTGCCAGCCACGTTAGCTCCCAGCAACACCCCATTGTACAGCTAGGCACCCCCTTACGTCTATAAAAGGGGGTGTCCAGGGCCTCACGAAAGGGGGAGGAAAGGGGGAGCGAGAGGACGAAGGGTCGAGCACACGAACATGCGAAGCATACGTACGCACGGTGGGAGAAGACGAGCAGGGGTCGGACCCTCTCTCTCTCGCTCTCTACTACTCGCCCTCTCTCGCTCTCACTCTCTCGCAACGCTTGTAACCCCTACTACGAGCACCCCGGTGTAGGATAACACAAGGCTCATTCCTCCACTTGTGTTCCATCCCGCGCCAACCCATCTGGGCAGGGGCACGCAGCGACAATTTTACTCGTCGATCCAGGGACCCCCTGGGTCCGAAACGCCGACAGTTGGCGCGCCAGGCAGGGGCCAGCTGCGTGTTAACGAACACTTTCCCGTTGAGTTCCAGATGGGGAGTCTTCAGCAACCTCTTCAGCCCGGGACAGTGCTCCACTTCGGGAGTCTCGAGTTCATGTCCCTCGACGGTAACTACGACATGGTACTCCTCCCTCCGCGGCACTGCGACAACGACAGTCAACGACTCGCCCGACGGAGGCAACCTCCATGGCGGCATCTCCCCGTGGCGGAAGAGGAGCACTCCGGTCGTCCTCGCCACCCTCCTCGCCGGAGGAGGCGGAGACGGGGCAACCATGGCCACGCAGTAGGCGGCACCTTATCGGCTGTCGGACCGGATTGAGCCGACGACGCCGACACTCCTCCGGGGGACATGTCGGGTGTTGTCCTCGCGCCTGGGACAACGGCGAGCGCCGCTTCCCCGCAATGTGCCAGCCTCGAGCAGACCGACGACGCCAGCACCCTCGCCGAGGACCTGCTGGACATCACCCTCGTGCCTGAGATGACGGTGCGTTCCGTCCCTGACGCGACTTCACCACCGTCCATCGACCAAAAGGTACCGTCCGTATTCCACCCTGTTCCCTTTCGATTCAGCTTCGATCCACCTAGCGACCCCGCTACGGTGAGCGCTTTCGTAAAGGTGTATCCAAACCTTCCGGGGTACCATATGTGGTCGACCTGGGACCGACTGGCAGCCGTCTCAACCTTCGGACCGGCGGGTTCTGAGGAAGAGGACGACCCCGACTTCGGTTGGGAATTCTCTAGCCTCAATGACCCCGGTGCCATGCGGGACTTCATGTCCGCATGTGACCACTGCCTCTCCGGTTGTTCTGACGATGGCCACGGCCTTGACAACGAGGGTTACGGCCCAAGTCATGAATGTTTCCACGTCGATCAGGGAGATCACAACGAAGGCAACCACCTCGGTATGTCGGAGGTTGACGATCCCCCTAGGCCCGCATCTCGCGTTGACATCTCGCGGGAGCTAGTTGTGGTCCCAGTCCCTGCGGGGGGTCGAGACACACAGCTCGAGCAAATCCGTGAGATGCAGGCCCGGGTCGACAGGGAAGCAGGCCGGCTTGTGTAGCTCCGACAGAACATCGAATAGGAGTGGGCAGGCCGAACACTCGCCGGAGGAGCCTGTCATCGGCCCCGGGACATCTAGCGCCGCATCGTCGACAATGCCAGGGCAGCGCTGCCCCCGGCCGTCAGCGGGTCTGGCCAGGACCTAGCTGCAGCGGCGATGCTACTTCGAACCATGCCGGAGCCATCCACCACCGAGGGACGGCGTATCCAGGGCGAACTCAAGGATCTCCTGGAAGGCGCCGCAGTTCGACGAGCCGAGAGCTCCGCCTCCCAGAGGCGAGCTGACCCCTCGGAGCATCACGCGATGTCCTCCCGACGCATGCGGGAGGCCTCGGTCCATCCCGAGCGCACGCGGGACGAGGCACCCGCCTCCCGGGATCGCCTCGGCAACGAGCATCATCATCGCGACCATCGAGCCTGCCTCAACAAGAAGGTGCGCCGAGGCTACCATCCCAGGTGTGGGGGACGCTGAGACAGCGAGGAGGATCGGAGCCCCTCGCCCGAGCCACCCGGTCCATGAGTCTTCAGTCGGGCCCTACGACGAGCGTCGTTCCCCGCCCGTTTCCGAGCCCCGACTACCATCACCAAGTACTCGGGGGAGACGAGGCCGGAGCTGTGGCTCGCGGACTACCGACTGGCATGACAGTTGGGAGGGGCAGACGATGACAACCTCATCATCCATAATCTACCCCTTTTCCTCTCCGACGCCGCCCGGGTCTGGCTAGAGCATCTGCCTCCTGCGCAGATCTCCAACTGGGACGACCTGGTCAAGGCTTCCGCGGGAAATTTCCAGGGCACGTACGTGCACCCTGGGAACTCATGGGATCTCCGAAGCTGCCGCCAGCAGCGTAGGGAATCCCTCCGAGAGTACATCCGGCGGTTTTCGAAGCAGTGCGCCGAGCTACCTAATATCACCGACTCGGACGTCATCGGAGCTTTCCTCGCCGGCACCACTTGCCGAGACCTGGTGAGCAAACTGGGGCGCAAGACTTGAGAGCACCTAGAGGGGGGGGTGAATAGGTGATCTTGTGAAACTTAAACTTATAGCCACAAAAACTTGTTAAGTGTTAGCACAATAATCGCCAAGTGGCTAGAGAGGAGTCTCAACAAAACACAATACCACAAGAGATCAAACACAGAGATGACACAGTGGTTTATCCCGTGGTTCGGCCAAGACCAACGCTTGCCTACTCCACGTTGTGGCGTCCCAACGGACGAGGGTTGCAATCAACCCCTCTCAAGTGGTCCAAAGACCAACTTGAATACCACGGTGTTTTGCTTTGCCTTTCAATATCCCGTTTGCGAGGATTCTCCACAACTTGGAGCCTCTCGCCCTTACACTTGAGATTCACAAGAAATACGGAGTAAGGGAGGAAAGCAACACACACAAATCCACAGCAAAATGCGCACACACACGGCCAAGAATCGAGCTCAAAAGACTATCGCAAAGTTCTCACTAGAACGGAGCTCGAATCACTGAGAATGACAAACGAATGCGCAAAGACTGAGTGTGGTTGATCAAGAATGCTCTAAGGTTGCTTGGTGTACTCCTCCATGCGCCTAGGGGTCCCTTTTATAGCCCCAAGGCAGCTAGGAGCCGTTGAGAGCAAATCTGGAAGGCCAATCTTGCCTTCTGTCGTCGGGTGCACCGGACAGTCCGGTGCACACCGGACACTGTCCGGTGCCCGATTTCCTTCCTAAAATGGCGCTGCCGACCGTTGCAGATCTGGGAGCCGTCGGCGCACCGGACATGTCCGGTGCACACCGGACAGTCCGGTGCCCCCTTCCGACCGTTGGCCCGGCCACGTGTCGCGCGCAGATTCCGCGGCCGACAGTTGGCCCGGCCGACCGTTGGCTCACCGGACAGTCCGGTGCACACCGGACAGTCCGGTGAATTTTAGCCGTACGCCATCGGCGAATTCCCGAGAGCGGCCACTTCACGCCGAGCCAGCCTGGCGCACCGGACACTGTCCGGTGCACCACCGGACAGTCCGGTGTGCCAGACTGAGCTGAGTCTTGGCTGCACACAGCCAAGTCTTTTTCACCTCTTTTCTTTTCTTCTTCTTTCTGTTTCTAACACTTAGACAAGTATATTAGTACACAAAACCAATGTACTAAGGCTTAGACACATACCTTTACTTTTGATTTGCACTTTGTCCATCCATGAGCATAAATTCACATTTAAGCACTTGTGTTGGCACTCAATCACCAAAATACTTAGAAATGGCCCAAGGGCACATTTCCCTTTCAATCTCCCCCTTTTTGGTGTTTTATGCCAACACAACATAAAGCAACTAGAACAAGTGCAATATCACTTCAAATAAAACTCAAATTTATTTTGATTCAATTTTGGCATATATGGATCATTCTTTGCCACCACTTGGTTTGTTTTTGCAAATCAAACTCAAATCTCTATCTCTAAGTCAAGCATACATGTTGAAGCATAAAGAGAGTCATTCCAAAAGAGATTGATCAAAGATTTCAAAAACTCCCCCTATTTCCCATAATCAACACTTCTCCCCACAAGAGACCCCTATTTCCCATAATCAACACTTCTCCCCACAAGAGGCCAACTTTTGACAAAAGAGACAATGCAAGAGTTTTGACAAAACAAAAAGCTCTGTTTTACTATTTTCAAAATTAAAACAAAAAGCTCTGTTTTACTATTTTCAAAATTTCTCAAGTGGTAGCTGATCCATTAATTGCTTTGGCCTTTATTTTCTCCCCCTTTGGCATCAAGCACCAAAACGGGATCAATCTTGGCCCTATAACCCCATTGCCTCACCAAAATCTTCAATTAAGAGCAAATGGCAATAAGAGTTCATTAGATGAACTTGGAATAGGTTACCCTCTCATCGGAGTGCAGTGGAAGTCTTTCATGGTCCAAGTCCACCTTTTCCCTTTCAATTCTCCTTTGAGACTAAAACAAGCAAACTCAAGCATATGGTTAGTCTCAAAGGGTCAAGTTGTAACACATCTCCCCCTAAAACTGTGCATCACTTTGCAACGGACTTGTGAGGTCTAGGGAGTGTTTGTACAACTTGAGCACCATACTTAACAACAAAATGCAAAAAGGAACATGATCAAAAGCATAAATACATGTATGCTACAATTCAATCCAAGTTCCGCGAATCTAAGACATTTAGCTCACTACGCAGCCTGCAAAAGGTCTTCTCATCTAAAGGCTTGGTAAAGATATCGGCTAGCTGGTTCTCGGTGCTAACATGAAACACTTCGATATCTCCCTTTTGCTGGTGGTCTCTCAAAAAGTGATGCCGGATGTCAATGTGCTTTGTGCGGCTGTGTTCAACAGGATTTTCCGCCATGCGGATAGCACTCTCATTGTCACATAGGAATGGGACTTTGCTCAGATTGTAGCCAAAGTCCCGAAGGGTTTGCCTCATCCAAAGTAGTTGCGCGCAACACTGCCCTGTGGCAACATACTCGGCCTCAGCGGTGGATAGGGCAACGGAGGTTTGTTTCTTAGAGTTCCACGACAGCAGGGACCTTCCTAAGAATTGGCACGTCCCTGATGTACTCTTCCTATCGACCTTACATCCAGCATAGTCGGAATCTGAGTATCCAACCAAGTCAAAGGTAGACCCCTTTGGATACCAGAGCCCGAGGCAAGGCGTAGCAACCAAATATCTAAGAATTCGCTTCACTGCCACTAAGTGACACTCCTTAGGATCGGATTGAAATCTAGCACACATGCATACACTAAGCATAATATCCGGTCTACTAGCACATAAATAAAGTAAAGACCCTATCATTGACCGGTATGCTTTTTGATCAACGGACTTACCTCCTTTGTTGAGGTCGGTGTGTCCGTCGGTCCCCATCGGAGTCTTTGCGGGCTTGGCGTCCTTCATCCCAAACCGCTTCAGCAAGTCTTGCGTGTACTTTGTTTGGGAGATGAAAGTGCCATCCTTGAGTTGCTTCACTTGAAACCCAAGAAAGTAGTTCAACTCGCCCATCATCGACATCTCGAATTTCTGCATCATAACCCTGCTAAACTCTTCACAAGACTTTTGGTTAGTAGAACCAAATATTATGTCATCGACATAAATTTGGCACACAAAAAGATCACCGTCGCAAGTCTTAGTAAAAAGAGTTGGATCGGCTTTCCCAACCTTGAAAGCATTAGCAATTAAGAAGTCTCTAAGGCATTCATACCATGCTCTTGGGGCTTGCTTAAGTCCATAGAGCGCCTTAGAGAGCTTACACACGTGGTCGGGGTACCGTTCATCCTCGAAGCCAGGGGGTTGCTCCACGTACACCTCCTCCTTGATTGGCCCATTGAGGAAAGCGCTCTTCACATCCATTTGGTACAACCTGAAAGAATGGTGAGCGGCATATGCTAGCAAGATACGAATTGATTCTAGCCTAGCCACAGGAGCAAACGTCTCCTCAAAGTCCAAACCTGCGACTTGGGCATAACCTTTTGCCACAAGTCGAGCCTTGTTCCTCGTCACCACCCCGTGATCGTCCTGTTTGTTGCGGAACACCCACTTGGTTCCCACAACATTTTGCTTGGGACGAAGCACCAGTGTCCAAACTTCATTGCGCTTGAAGTTGTTGAGTTCCTCCTGCATGGCCAATACCCAATCCGGATCTAGCAAGGCCTCCTCTACCCTGAAAGGCTCAATAGAAGAGACAAAGGAGTAATGCTCACAAAAATTAACTAATCAAGATCGAGTAGTTACTCCCTTGCTAATGTCACCCAAAATTTGGTCGACGGGATGATCCCTTTGAATCACCGCTCGAACTTGGGTTGGAGGTGCCGGTTGCACTTCTTCCTCCATCACGTGATCATCTTGTGCTCCCCCTTGATCACACGCCTCCTTTTGATGAACCTGTTCATCGTCTTGAGTTGGGGGATGCACCATTGTTGAGGAAGAAGGTTGATCTCGTTCATCTTGTTCCTGTGGCCGCACTTCTCCAATCGCCATGGTTCGTATAGTGGCCGTCGGAACATCTTCTTCATCTACATCATCACAATCAACAACTTGCTCTCTTGGAGAGCCATTAGTCTCATCAAATACAACGTCGCTAGAGACTTCAACCAAACCCGATGATTTGTTGAAGACTCTATACGCCTTTGTATTCGAGTCATAACCTAACAAAAACCCTTCTACAGCTTTGGGAGCAAATTTAGAATTTCTACCCTTCTTCACTAGAATGTAGCACCTGCTCCCAAATACACGAAAGTAAGATACATTGGGTTTGTTACCGGTTAGTAGCTCATACGACGTCTTCTTGAGGAGGCGGTGAAGGTAGACCCTGTTGATGGCGTGGCAAGCCGTGTTCACGGCTTCCGACCAAAAGCACTCGGGGGTCTTGAATTCTCCAAGCATAGTCCTCGCCATATCTATGAGCGTCCTGTTCTTCCTCTCTACCACACCATTTTGCTGAGGTGTGTAGGGAGCGGAGAACTCGTGCTTGATCCCTTCCTCCTCAAGAAACTCCTCCACTCTAAGGTTCTTGAATTCGGACCCGTTGTCGCTCCTTATCTTCTTCACCTTGAGCTCAAACTCATTTTGAGCTCTCCTTAGGAAGCGCTTGAGGGTCCCTTGGGTTTCAGACTTATCCTGCAAAAAGAACAACCAAGTGAAGCGGGAAAAGTCATCAACGATAACTAGACCATACTTACTTCCTCCTATGCTCAGATAGGCGACGGGTCCGAAGAGGTCCATATGTAGCAGCTCCAGGGGTCTTGATGTTGTCATCACATTTTTGGTGTGATGAGAGCCTCCCACTTGTTTCCCTGCTTGACAAGCTGCACAAGGTCTATCTTTTTCGAAATGAACATTGGTTAGACCTATCACGTGTTCTCCCTTTAGAAGCTTGTGGAGGTTCTTCATCCCCACATGAGCTAAGCGGCGATGCCACAGCCAGCCCATGCAAGTCTTAGCCATTAAGCATGCATCTAGACCGGCCTCTTCTTTTGCAAAATCAACTAAGTAAAGCTTGCCGTCTAGTACACCCTTAAAAGCTAGTGAACCATTACATCTTCTAAAGACAGACACATCTACATTTGTAAACAAACAGTTATATCCCATATTGCATAATTGACTAACAGATAGCAAATTATATCCAAGAGACTCTACTAAAAACACATTAGAGATAGAGTGCTCATTTGATATTGCAATTTTACCTAACCCTTTTACCTTGCCTTGATTCCCATCACCGAATATTACTGAATCTTGGGAATCTTTATTCTTGACGTAGGAGGTGAACATCTTCTTCTCTCCCGTCATATGGTTTGTGCATCCGCTGTCAATAATCCAGCTTGAACCCCCGGATGCATAAACCTGCAAGGCAAATTTAGGCTTGGGTCTTAGGTACCCAACTCATGTTGGGTCCTGCAAGGTTAGTGCAAATATCCTTAGGGACCCAAATGCAAGTTTTGTCTCCCTTGCATTTTGCCCCTAACTTCCTAGCAACTATTTTCCTATCCTTTCTACAAATAGCAAAGTAAGCATTTAAAGCATGATAAATTATAGAGGTTTCATTCATTACTTTCCTAGGAACATTAACAACATTTCTCCTAGGCATATTATGAACAACATTTCTCCTACCAACATTTCTATCATGCACATAAGAAGAACAAGAAGCAAACATATCATGAGAATCATAAGCATCATATGCGTTACATCTCCTATAAGCATTTCTCGATTGTCTCCTATCATGGTACATAAAGGCATGGTTCTTTTGCACACTACTAGCCATAGGGGCCTTCCCTTTCTCCTTGGTGGAGATGGGAGCCTTATGGCTTGTCAAGTTCTTGGCTTCCTTCTTGTAGCCAAGTCCATCCTTAATTGAGGGGTGTCTACCAATTGTGTAGGCATCCCTTGCAAATTTTAGCTTATCAAAATTACTCTTGCTAGTCTTAAGTTGAGCATTAAGACTAGCCAATTCATCGTTAAGTTTGGAAATTGAAACTTGGTGTTCACTACAAGCATCAATGTCAAAATCTTTACACCTATTGCAAGTTTCAATAATTTCTACACAGGAGTTGGATTTATTTGCTTCTACTAGTTTAGCATTTAAATCATTGTTAACACCTTTTAAAGTAGAGATAGTTTCATGACAAGTAGATAATTCACTAGAGAGCATTTCATTCCTTTTAATTTCTAGAGCAAGAGAATTTTGTGCACTAACAAATTTATCATGCTCCTCATATAAAAGATCCTCTTGTTTTTCTAGTAATCTATTCTTGTCATTCAAAGCATCAATCAACTCATTAATCTTATTAATTTTAGATCTATCTAATCCCTTGAATAAGCATGAGTAATCTATCTCATCATCATCACTAGACTCATCCTCACTTGAAGAAGCATAAGTACTAGTATCATGAGTGCTTACTTTCTTCTCCCTTGCCATGAGGCAAGTGTGACGCTCGTTGGGGAAGAGGGATGACTTGTTGAAGGCGGTGGCGGCGAGTCCTTCATTGTCGGAGTCGGAGGAGGAGCAATCCGAATCCCACTCCTTTCCGATATGTGCCTCGCCCTTGGCCTTCTTGTAATGCTTCTTCTTCTCCTTGTCGTTGATCACGATTCCCTTCCCTTTAGGATCCATCTCTTCGGGCGGTTAGTCCCTTTGTGAAGAGAACGGCTCTGATACCAATTGAGAGCACCTAGAGGGGGGGTGAATAGGTGATCCTGTGAAACTTAAACTTATAGCCACAAAAACTTGTTAAGTGTTAGCACAATAATCGCCAAGTGGCTAGAGAGGAGTCTCAACAAAACACAATACCACAAGAGATCAAACACAGAGATGACACAGTGGTTTATCCCGTGGTTCGGCCAAGATCAACGCTTGCCTACTCCACGTTGTGGCGTCCCAACGGACGAGGGTTGCAATCAACCCCTCTCAAGTGGTCCAAAGACCAACTTGAATACCACGGTGTTTTGCTTTGCCTTTCAATATCCCGTTTGCGAGGATTCTCCACAACTTGGAGCCTCTCGCCCTTACACTTGAGATTCACAAGAAATACGGAGTAAGGGAGGAAAGCAACACACACAAATCCACAGCAAAATGCGCACACACACGGCCAAGAATCGAGCTCAAAAGACTATCGCAAAGTTCTCACTAGAACGGAGCTCGAATCACTGAGAATGACAAACGAATGCGCAAAGACTGAGTGTGGTTGATCAAGAATGCTCTAAGGTTGCTTGGTGTACTCCTCCATGCGCCTAGGGGTCCCTTTTATAGCCCCAAGGCAGCTAGGAGCCGTTGAGAGCAAATCTGGAAGGCCAATCTTGCCTTCTGTTGTCGGGTGCACCGGACAGTCTGGTGCACACCGGACACTGTCCGGTGCCCGATTTCCTTCCTAAAATGGCGCTGCCGACCGTTGCAGATCTGGGAGCCGTCGGCGCACCGGACATGTCCGGTGCACACCGGACAGTCCGGTGCCCCCTTCCGACCGTTGGCCCGGCCACGTGTCGCGCGCAGATTCCGCGGCCGACTGTTGGCCCGGCCGACCGTTGGCTCACCGGACAGTCCGGTGCACACCGGACAGTCCGGTGAATTTTAGTCGTACGCCGTCGGCGAATTCCCGAGAGCGGCCACTTCACGCCGAGCCAGCCTGGCGCACCGGACACTGTCCGGTGCACCACCGGACAGTCCGGTGTGCCAGACTGAGCTGAGTCTTGGCTGCACACAGCCAAGTCTTTTTCACCTCTTTTCTTTTCTTCTTCTTTCTGTTTCTAACACTTAGACAAGTATATTAGTACACAAAACCAATGTACTAAGGCTTAGACACATACCTTTACTTTTGATTTGCACTTTGTCCATCCATGAGCATAAATTCACATTTAAGCACTTGTGTTGGCACTCAATCACCAAAATACTTAGAAATGGCCCAAGGGCATATTTCCCTTTCAAGACTCCCACCAGTGTGAGCAAACTGATGGACGTCGCCACCAAGTTCGCCTTGGGTCAGGAGGCGGTCGAGGCCATCTTCCAGAAAGACAAGCAGCCTCAGGGGGAGCCGAAGGAAGACGCCCCCGAGGTGTCCGCCCAGCGTGGCGCGAAGAAGAAGGCCAAGAAGAAGGCGCAAGCGAAGCGCAACGCCGCTGACGTGAATCTTGTCGCTGCTGCCGAGCACAGGAACCCTCGGAAGCCCCCTGGAGGGGTCGACGCGTTCGACAAGATGCTCAAGGAGCCGTGCCCCTATCACCAGGGTCCCGTCAAGCACACCCTTGAAGAATGTGTCATGCTCCGGCGCTACTTCCATAAGGCCAGGCCCCGGCGGAAGGTGGCAAGGACCAAGGCAACAAGAAGAAGGAGGGCGGCAAGGAAGAGGAGTTCCCCGCGATCCACAACTGCTTCATGATTTACGGCGGGCAGGTGGCGAACACCTCGGCTCGGCACCACAAGCAGGAGCGTCGGGAGGTTTGCTCAGTAAGGGTGGTAGCGCCAGCCTACCTAGACTGGTCTGACAAGCCTATCACCTTCGACCGAGGCGACCACCCCGACTTTGTGCCAAGCCCAGGGAGGTACCCGCTCGTCGTCGATCCAATCATCGGCAACATCAGGCTCTCCAAAGTCCTCATGGACGGAGGCAGCAGCCTCAACATCATCTACGTCGAGACCTTGGAACTCTTGGGGGTTGATCGGTCCGAGGTCCAGGCCGGCGCGGTGCCCTTTCATGGGATCGCACCTGGAAAGCGTATCCTTCCCCTCGGGCGGATTGACTTGTCTGTCTATTTCAGAACTCCCTCCAACTTCTGAAAGGAAACCCTCACCTTCGAGGTGGTCAGGTTCCGAGGGACCTACCACGCGGTGTTGGGAAGGTTGTGCTACGCCAAGTTCATGGTCGTCCCCAACTACACCTACCTCAAGCTCAAGATGTCGGGCCCGAACGGGATCATCACCATCGGATCCACGTACCGCCACGCGTACGAATGCGACGTGGAATGCGTGGAGTACGCTGAGGCTCTCGCCGAGTCCGAGGCCCTCATCGCCGACCTGGAACGCCTCTCCAAGGAGGCGCCCAACGCGAAGCGGCACGCCGGCAACTTCGAACCAGTCGAGACGGTTAAGTCCGTCTCTCTCGACCCCAGCAACGACGCCAGCAAGAAAGTCCGGATCGGCTCCGAGCTCGACCCCAAATAGGAAGCAGTGCTCGTCGACTTTCTCCGCGCGAACGCCGAAGTTTTTGCGTGGAGTCCCTCGGACATGCCAGGCATACCAAGGGATGTCGCCGAGCACTCACTGGACATCAGAGCTGGATCCCGACCCGAGAAGCAAACCCTACGCCGTTTTGACGAAGAAAAGCGCAGGGCCATAGGTGAGGAGATCCACAAGCTACTCGCGGCAGGGTTCATCAAAGAGGTATTCCATCTCGAATGGTTAGCTAACCCTGTTCTTGTAAGGAAGAAGGATGGGAAATGGAGGATGTGCATAGACTACACTGGTCTAAACAAAGCATGTCCGAAGGTTCCCTACCCTCTACCTCGCATCGATCAAATTGTGGACTCCACTGCTGGGTGCGAAACCCTGTCATTCCTCGATGCCTACTCAGGCTATCATCAAATCAAGATGAAAGAGTCTGACCAGCTCGCGACTTCTTTTATCACGCCTTTTGGCATGTATTGTTACACTACAATGCCATTTGGTTTGAGGAATGCAGGCACCACCTACCAGAGGTGCATGAACCATGTGTTTGGAGAACACATTGGTAGAACGGTCGAGGCTTACGTCGATGACATCATTGTCAAGACGAAGAAAGCCTCTGACCTCCTCTCTGACCTTGAAACAACATTCAAGTGTCTGAGAGCTAAAGGCGTGAAACTCAACCCTGAGAAGTGTGTCTTTGGAGTCCCCTGAGGCATGCTCCTAGGGTTCATCGTCTCTGAGCGGGGCATCGAGGCCAACCCGGAGAAAATCGCCGCCATCACCAACATGGGGCCGATAAAAGATTTGAAAGGAGTACAGAGGGTCATGGGATGCCTTGCGGCTCTGAGCCGTTTCATCTCACGCCTTGGCGAAAAGTGATTGCCCCTGTACCACCTCTTAAGGAAGACCGAGTGCTTCACTTGGACCCCCGAGGCCGAAGAAGCCCTCGGGAACTTGATGACACTCCTTACAAATGCACCCATCTTGGTGCCCCCCGCTGCGGGAGAAGCCCTCTTGATCTACGTAGCTGCAACCACTCAGGTGGTCAGCGCCGCGGTCGTAGTCGAGAGACAAGAAGAAGGGCGTACGCTGCTCGTCCAGAGGCCAGTCTACTTCATCAGCGAAGTTCTTTCCGAGACCAAAGTCCGCTACCCGCAGATCCAGAAGCTGCTCTACACAGTGATTCTGACACGGCGGAAGCTGCGACACTACTTTGAGTCTCACCCGGTGACTGTGGTGTCATCCTTTCCTCTGGGAGAGATCATCCAGTCCCGAGAGGCCTCGGGTAGGATAGCGAAATGGGCAGTGGAACTCATGGGTGAAATGCTTTCATTCGCCCCTCGGAAGGCCATAAAATCCCAAGTCTTGGCCAACTTCCTAGCTTAGTGGACTGACACCCAGTTACCAACAACTCCAATCCAACCCGAGCTTTGGACCATGTACTTCGACGGGTCGCTGATGAAAACTAGAGCAGGCACGGGCTTGCTCTTCATATCACCCCTCGGAAAACATCTTCGCTACGTGATCCGCCTTCATTTTCTGGCGTCAAACAACGTGGCCGAGTACGAAGCATTGGTTAATGGGCTGCGCATCGCCGTCGAGCTGGGGGGTTCGGCGCCTCGACGCTCATGGTGACTCATAGCTTGTCATTGACCAAGTCATGAAGAACTCCCACTGCTATGATCGGAAGATGGAGGCCTACTACGACGAAGTTCGGTGCCTGGAAGACAAGTTCTACGGGCTGGAACTTAACCACGTCGCCCGACGATTCAATGAGACTGCGGATGAGCTGGATAAAATAGCCTCGGGGCAGACACCGGTTCCCCCAGACGTCTTCTCCAGGGATATACATCAACCCTCCGTCAAGACCGACGACACGCCCGAGATACCCTCGGCCAAGCCCGAGGAAGCCTCGGCCGAGCCCGAGGTGCCCTCGGCCGCCGAAGGTGAGGCCCTGCGCGTCGAGGGAGAGCGGAATGGGGTCACACCGGTCCCGAACTAGCAGACCCCGTACCTGGAATATCTCCTCCGAGGAGAGATGCCCCTCGACAAGGCCGAAGCTCGGCGACTGGCTCGACGCGCCAGGTCGTTCGTTTTGCTGGGTGATGAAAGGGAGCTCTATCACCGCAGTCCCTCGGGCATCCTCCAGCGATGCATCTCCATCGCCCAAGGACAAGAGTTGTTACAAGAAATACACTCGGGGGCTTGCGACCACCATGCAGCACCTCGAGCCCTCATGGGGAATGCCTTCCGACAAGGTTTCTACTGGCCAACCGCGGTAGCCGATGCCACTAGGATTGTACGCTCCTACCGGGGGTGTCAATTCTACGCAAAGCAGACATGCCTGCCCGCTCAGGCCCTACAGACGATACCCATCACCTGGTCGTTTGCTGTGTGGGATCTGGACCTCGTCGGTCCCTTGCAGAAGGCACCCGGGGGCTTCACACACCTGCTGGTCGCCATCGACAAGTTCTCCAAGTGGATCGAGGTCCGACCCTTAACCAGTATCAGGTCCGAACAAGCAGTGGCGTTCTTCACCAATATCATTCATCGCTTTGGAGTCCCGAACTCCATCATCACCGACAATGGCACGCAGTTCG
Organism: Zea luxurians; assembly: GCA_029449295.1. Lineage (NCBI taxonomy): Eukaryota > Viridiplantae > Streptophyta > Magnoliopsida > Poales > Poaceae > Zea > Zea luxurians. The sequence goes on from JAOPSE010000003.1 coordinate 90,108,060, forward strand.
ACGAAAAAAAGTTCCTAGACTTCTGCGAGGACCACCACATCCGTGTGGACTGGGCCGCCGTAGCTCACCCCATGACGAATGGGCAGGTGGAGCGTGCCAACTGTATGATTTTGCAGGGACTTAAGCCCAGGATCCACAACGACCTCAACAAGTTTGGCAAGTGGTGGATGAAGGAGCTACCCTCGGTGGTCTGGAGTCTGAGGACAACGCCGAGCCGTGCCACGGGCTTCACGCCGTTCTTTCTAGTCTATGGGGCCGAGGCCGTCCTCCCCATGGACTTAGAATACGGTTCCCTGAGGACGAAGGCGTACGACGACCGAAGCAACCAGATCAACCGAGAGGACTCGCTGGACCAGCTCGAAGAAGCTCGGGACGTCGCCTTACTACATTCGGCGCGGTATCAGTAGTCTCTGCGACGCTACCACGCCCGAAGGGTTTGGCCACGAGGCTTCCAAGTGGGAGACTTGGTGCTTCGGCTGCGACAGGACGCCCGAGGGCGCCACAAGCTTACTCCCCCCTGGGAAGGGCCATTCATCATCGCCAAGATCTTGAAGCCCAGAACATACAAGCTGGCCAACGATCAAGGCGAGATCTACAGCAACGCTTGGAACATCGAACAGCTACGTCGCTTCTACCCTTAAAATGTTTCAAGTCGTTCATGTTCCTCGTTTTTACGCGCTAAAATAGAGTCTAACCGTCAAGGAAGGGTCAGCCTTGCCTCGGCCAAGCCCGACCCTCCCTCGGGGGCTAGAAGGGTCAGCCTTGCCTCGGCCTTGCCTCTGCGTCGAAATTTTTTCTTTGGAAAAGTTTTCTACCGAGAAAAGTTTTCTACAGAAAACAACTTTTGTGCTTTTGACTATATCGATAGCAGGGTCCTGCGAACCGGTGAGAGAGCACATAAGTGGCAAGGCCGACCGAGCCGAGGGACTCCTACGCCTCCGGGATACGGATACCTCACTCGTCACCTTCCGCGAAAAGTAACTCTCGCTCGAATAAGCGATCCTGCTACCGAACAAGTCCAAACGCTCGGGTAGAAAACGACTTTCGTGCATTTTTCGACTATATCGATAGTAGGGTCCTGCGGACGGGTGAGAGAGCACGTAAGTGGCAAGGCCAACCGAGTCGAGGGACTCCTATGCCTCCGGGATACGGATACCTAACTCATCACCTTCCGCGAAAAGTAACTCACGCTCGGACGAAGTGGTTCTGCTACCGACGAACAAGTCCAAATACTCGAAACAAGAGGAAAGAAAACGCAGCTCTATAATCTGAATGCTAAATATGTTTAGACCTTGGTGGTCGCAAAAAACATACGCATACTTCAGACGAACTGTTCATGCAGGCTCAAACATCAGCAAGGGGAGGAACGGCACCCTCGGCGTCGTTTCCACCTTTGGCGGAACCTGGCCCAGCCTCAGACGGCGAAGCAAGCAGGCGCCTCGGCCAGCCGCTCCGGAGCCCCAGCCAGCGATCCCCCGAAGATCTCAGCCCGGCTCACGGCCTCGGTGGCTTGGGTCTAGGGTTGGTCCTGCTCGCGAGTGATCTGGCCAAACTCCAGCTACCACTGCTGCACCTCCTCGGCCTGGGAAGCCATCTGCCCCCGCATCGAGAAAGCCTCTGTTCGAGCTGACATCGCCTCTGTCCATGCCACCGCTGCCTTCGGCTTCGGCTCATTGTAGAGCGGCCAAAGGTTCTAAAACCGAGCGAGAGAGGCTTTAAGCAGCAAGGCTGACCGAGCCGAGGGACTCCTACGCCTCCGAGATACGGATACCTCACTCGTCACCTTCCGCGCAAGGCAACTCACACTCGGTTAAGTGGTTCAGCCACTGACAGGCAAGTCCTAGTGCTCGAAATGAGGAAGAAGCACAACTCCATACTCGAATACCCAAATGTTCAGGCCTCGACAGCCACGAAGAACAAATACATATGCTTGGGGTAACTATGCTACATAGACTTAGACGTCGGCAGGACCCTCGGCGGTTCTCCCGGCCTATGACAAATGTCTAAGTCCTTGAAGCGGTTACATTTTGCTCAGGCAAAAACCCAGTATATCCCTTTACAAACGGAACTCCGGTTCCATTCCCGCGGGTAAGAACAACCTCCACACCAAGGGGCCCGCGGGATAACGAACTCCAAGCGGCTCGCCAGTCACCTCTGCAGCAGCAGAGACAACGACCTCCACCTCGGGCGGCTAAACAGGAGCAGCGATGACCTCAGGATAGACGCTGCTGTGAAAAGGCCCTCACCCACGTCCCCACACGAGGGGCGAGGACAAGCCGTTAAGGCCGAAGAGTCGGAGGGCGCCGTCCGTGGGATCGAACCCACCGACACCGCGCCGGCGAACAGCGGCCGCCCCAAAGCGCACCGACAGGTCCTCACTCCCGTCCTCGCCGAGGCCGTCCCAGAACACGAGTGTCGCCCTCGCAGCGTACGACATGCTGGGCGACCCCTCGGCGCAGCTGACGATGCGAGGAGGACCTGGACGTGGCCGGCCCGCGCGCGGCAGGACCTCCGCCCGGATGAAGGACGGAAAGCTACATCCTAGCCAGGGAGCAGCAGTTCGCCTTCCCTCGCATGGCTGGAGGATGCCTTTCTCCCCCAAACGCTGGGCGAAGAAAAGGGTCACCGACCCACGCGGAGGCAACCCCCCACTCGGTGCGCTCCTCCGCCTCAGCCCGGATGACGAAGATCCTTGAAGCTGAGGGCGGGGCGGAGACCGCAGCCCGGCTTGCTTCTCCCCACCAAACTGACCATTGGTGAGGGAATGCAGCCGGGCTGCATGACGAAAATCCTTGAAGCCGAGCGGTGGCTGAAGAGCGCCAATCTCCATGAGGCCACGCTCCTCCAACGACAGCAAGAGCAAGGTGACGCTGGTGCACCCCATCTGGGGGCTCGAAAGGTGGAAGGGCGCAACACATGAGGGGAGAACGAAGGGATGGCCACTGCTCGGGGGATCGATCCCCTTTTATAGGCAGATCCCCTCACCTGCGCTCCCAAGCGTCACGGGCAAAGTCTCCACCGACGTGCTCCAGGGTTCTCCCCCTACGACATGGGGGTTGGGTCCCACACGTCATCAGAACTGACTCGAGACGCGAAGGAGGCCAAACGCCGCGCGCAAGGCATAAAACCGCCCTGCGGTTATAAGCGTTCCCTCATCCTCGCCGGAACCAGTGGACGGAAGGGCGAACCGCCATGCTGGGAGCATGCAACCGCGCCACGGTTATGCACCCTTTCGGCTTCGTCACTTTCGGTGGACCAGCATGAAGGCCCGGTCCCACCTACCATGCAACTGGCGTGACGGTCACTACGTGCGAGGAAACTGCACCGCCACCTGCGCCAATGCCACGTCTTCTAAACTGCGGAACCGGTGCCACGACTCGAGGCGGCCCCGCGCGTGACCCAACAGTGCCAATTGGGTGCAGCGGTCACGGGTCAGTCAGCCGCGGGGGTAGGCACAACAGTTGATGTGGCCAAAAGCGGACCGGCAATAACTGCTGCAACAGACGGGCGGGAGCAGCGGTCAAATCACCCCTAGGCTCGCGTCCTTTCCTAAAGCAGCGGGGGAGCCTTCTCCCACGGCGTAAGAGCGACGCACCCGTGCCCCGTTCCTCGAACGGCCCGCGCAAGCGCAACAGACGGCCCGCGAATCACTCGTCCCATCGCATTAACTCCCTGGCAGAGCCAGCAACACCGTTGGCAGGCGAAGCGAGCGACGTTTCACCTCCGCGATAAAGGCCGCATCAAAAAAGGTGCGCCACGACTTTTCGAATTCAAATCTCTTTTCCATTTCCTCTCTCTCTCTCTCTTGCCACAGGGACTGGGAAGGGGGATATTTCAGAAAGGATCCTTCCCCGCGAAGGAAACGGGCCCCGAGCCCTCTTACTGATCAGGGGTTCGAAGGCTGGCCCCTCGGAAGGGTTCGACAGCCGCCCTAGAGCACCCGGGCTCCGCGCCCATTACTGATCAGGTGTTCGAAGGCTGGCCCCTCGAAAGGGTTCGACAGCTGCCCTAGAGCACCCGGGCTCCGCGCCCATTATTGATCAGGGGTTCGAAGGCTGGCCCCTCAGAAGGGTTTGACAGCCGCCCGGAGCACTCGGGCTCCACGCCCACTACTGATCAGGGGTTCGTAGGCTGGCCCCTCGAAGGGGTTCGACAGCCGCCCCAGAACACGCAGAGTGAGGGATGACCTTGGGTACGTTCGATACATGGCCGAGGCTCGGGCTACGCTCCCGAGGTACCCTAGGACATTTCTGAGACCAGCGGGAACGACTCGTAATGGAATCCCACCGGAGGGAGGCATCGAGCCCTCGGACCCTGTCGAAAAGGGGTCGGGTCCAGCAAATCACCTGCAGGTGCTTTTGGAGCGCACCTCTGGGCCACTAGCCGACCCTTAACGAACGGGGCACGGGCGTCCACTCAGATCACCCGTTACCAACTCACCGTAAACACCATGATCGGTGCCCTCCAAGGGTAACATGGCGCTTTCCCCCCCCCTTCCTCCTTACAGAAAGGTGACGAAGGGGCGTATAATAAAAGTCGAGAAAGTCCTTGATCGTCCTCTCGCTCTGTGTAGAGGCTCAGGGGCTGCTCCCGCACCCGGCTACGGCCAAACTGTTGACAGCGTCAACAAACTAGCTCAAAAACTCAGAACCTAATCAAGCGCCCGGGCTACGGCCAGGCCGCATGGGGGAACAACAGACCGACCGAGACATCACAAAAAGCATTAAGACCTCAGAGGAGTCAAACCACTCCTTCGAGGCCTCGGGGGCTACACCCAGCGGGTGCGCTCGCGTGCACACGTCGGAACAAAGTATAACCGAGAAAGGCCGGTCCCCTCACCAAGAATGCGGCAGAGCCTTGAAGCGAGCATCACCACTCCCCTCGAGGCTCAGGGGCTACTGTCGGATACCGAAATTAGGGGTACCCCCAACACACCTAATCACGGCTAGTAAACACCTTCAGAGCAAACCATGAAGGCTTACGGCTCGGGTCAAAGTCAAAGCTTCGTCTACCAAGGGCGGAACAGCGGTCCCGAACGAATCCACGCCTCGCCCGAGGGTCTCTTCAGACTGTGAGTGCACCCTCGACTCTGCCAAAGACAAGCCTTGTCTTGCAAGCGACTTTGGCCAAATCGCCTTACCAGCCGACCGTGTTGCATGCGCATTTAATGCTGGGGTCGCCTGACACCTTATCCTGACACGTGCACCTCATACGGCAAGGTCGAAGTGACCGCAATCACTTCGCCCTTTCACTGACCGATCTGACAGGAAAACAGCGCCGCCCGCCCTGCTCCGGCTACTGTGCCAACCGCCCGGGCGAAACCGACAACGGTCGAGTTCAGCCTCGGGCGCAACAGGAAGCTCCGTCTCGCCCGAACCTAGGGTTCGGCCTTGGCCTCGGCCTCGGGAGGAAATCTCCGCCTCGCCCGACCCAGGGTCTCAGCCCCAGCCCCGGCCTCGGAGGAACTGCCGCCTCGGCCGATCTCAGGCTCGGATCAACCACGCCACGAGGGATGCATCATTACCCTACTCCTAGCTAGCTAGGGCTACGAAGGAACAAGACCGGTGTCCCATCAAGCTTACCCCGGTAACAGGCGATGGTGGTTTCCCGCATGCAACCATGACGTCGGCGGTTCTCAAAGCCCCCTACGGAAGCAAGGAGACGTCAGCAGGATCCATACAGCACCGACAGTTGTACTGCTACAGGGCTCAAGGCACTCCTCCGACGGCAACGATACTACCTCTACAGGACTCGAGACGTCCCCCCGACGGCCACATTGTTATCTGTATAGGGCTCAGGGCACTTCCCTGCCAGCCATGTTAGCTCCCAGCAACACCCCATTGTACAGCTAGGCACCTCCTTACGTCTATAAAAGGGGGTGTCCAAGGCCCCACGAAAGGGGGAGGAAAGGGGGAGCGAGAGGACGAAGGGTCGAGCACACGAACATATGAAGCATATGTACGCACGGCGGGAGAAGACGAGCAGGGGTTGGACCCTCTCTCTTTCTCGCTCTCTGCTACTCGCCCTCTCTCGCTCTCACTCTCTCGCAACGCTTGTAACCCCTACTACGAGCACCCCGGTGCAGGATAATACAAGGCTCATTCCTCCACTTGTGTTCCATCCCGCGCCAACCCATCTGGGCAGGGTCACGCAGCGACAATTTTACTCGTCGGTCCAGGGACCCCCCGGGTCTGAAACGCCGACAATATACGAATCACTTAGCTTTTCCTAAAGGATAAAATAAAGTAATAAGAGTTTAAATTCTTTTATGTTAACGTATATATTGACTTTCAATGTAGTTTCTTAATAATAGGTTATGCATTTTCCTAATCAAAGTAAGACAATTAATGGTTTCTTTCTTTTACACGACAATCCACTTAAACGCCTATAACCTAGCTTTTCATAAAATAGGTGTTTAATAATAATGATCTTTTCACATAAAACCTAATTAGACTTATATCTTAGTTTATCATAAGTGAATGTTTAACAATGATTTATAAGATGTTCTATAATGCTTCTAAAATTAATAACGTGTTTCGTAGCCATTAACCTTAGATATATAACTTATATCTTTTCTAAAAGGTTAAAAAGATTTAATATCGTTATAACGTGTTTTATCGTCTTATAAACCCTTAATCTTAGACATATCACATATGACGTTTTATAAAAGATTAATTTGGTGAACTTAATATGTGTAGATTTCAATTAAGATATTTTTAAGCTCATGTCTTGTTTTATAGATCACACATTTTTGAAAAGAATACCTTTTTATTATAACCCATGCATGTGATGTTTTTGAAAAGCGAACGCTCTTTTCGTTAGGCTTTCTTTTAGCTTTACGTATGATGAATGTTGTATGTTATTGAGTGGTGTTTGTTCTTCTTGTTTGTTTGTGTGATATTCAGTGGTTGATTTAGTAGTTAAGAATCAAGATCTATTCCTATCTGTGGAAGAACCTCAAGTTTTCAATAAGCAAGGCAAGTGGACTTCTCCCTCTGCATACTCTGTTTGATCCCAAACAATACATTTAATAAAGTTTATTCTTGGATATATATGCATAATTTGACGGGTTACCTATTTGGATACACCTAACCTTTTCTACCATATTCCTTGATCAAACTTGGGTATTATACTTTACCTTCATAGCTATGCTATTGCTACAACTTTAAATTTATGCAGTCACTCCTGTTTATGATATTAATGTTCCAAATGGTAAGTTTACATTATTGTTGCTAATCCGACGATTAAGCAAGATCATATGATCTAATTAGAACATGGAGTGACCACCCGGGAAAATATTGCTACCATGAGGGTGGTATGGGACAACCTTAGCTAAATAACTAGGGAAGTCTTATATTGGGTGTTGGTCATGGTCGACCGAAACGGGAGCAACTGGCAAGCGCTTGTAGTTCTGGCTTAGGCAAATTGGATACGGGCATAGCTCCCAAAGATTTACCCTGCAGACTGGACTATAAGTTGGTTACGTTAGGTGTGCTTTATGCAGTTTGACCATTTCCAGCATTTGCTTAATGAGGACTCTAGGGAAAAGCCTCGTAGTGAGACCCTAGCCATTCACCTCGGAAGTGAATATGGGTCTAGCTAACCCGAGCAAGAAGGGAATCGTGACTCATGGGTAAAGATGCACCACCTCTGCAGAGTGTAAAACTGATATATCAGCCGTGCTCACGGTTATGAGCAGCCTAGACTTCTCACATGATAATTGAACTTGAAGATGGAAATAAATCGAGATCTGATGATCTGCCAATGGTTTGCTTAAGTGGTTTCACTTAAGTGTTCTTGATATACTCTTATATCTTTGTTTAATGGGACTACTTGGGATTCACACTTATTAGTAAGACATGTGTTGTTAATAAAATGTTGACCAACTAAAATGCTTACTGCTCAACCTTAGCCTCACCTTGTTAAACTTGCATTAGTTTTTCCCCCACTTGCTGAACCTCGGCCATAAGTGAGCTCACCCTTGCTTAATTTTGATCAGAAGTTGCAGATGAAGTTATGATGCTGAACTCCATGGATGCTAGTCTAGTGATACCCCCGGTCATCTTCCTGTGGATGGATGTTCATGTTTCGCTATATTTTGATGAATAAAGGTTAAGATATTATGTCTGGTCGAAGTGTAATATGTCAATATAATCTTTATTTATGCTTTTATGCATTGTTCTTTTGATATATTACACTTGTGATGTCAACATATGTGTGGAAATAGATCCTGGCACACATATGCTATGCATCCGGCTCTGCCCCCTTAGAACCGGGTGTGACAGTAGCCTAGTTGTCCAACCACAAGTGCGCCAAAGAAGCTCAAGGGTGTAGCGCAGGATTTTTATATTTTTGCTACTTTTTTCAAAAAAAAGATGTGATGGAGAAAGCTAATGTGACACGCAAGCGTGCACACGTGTGTTTCACATTTTTTGTGTAACTTGTGACTCATGAATTCTGTTTGTATCTACCCTTTGCTACGATTGACTTTGCCTTGCACAACAAGTTTACAATTAAATCTATCTGATGGTGGAGATCGCAATCGGGTTAGTGTCTTCCTTTTTGTACATGGTTATTCTGAGGCTAATCCTTTATATAATAGAGAGGGCATGTGTCGGGTACCATAATTAGGGGTACCCCCAACGCTCCTAATCACGGCTGGTTAACACCCTCAGACCAACTGACGGGTGCGGTTCAAGCCAAGACTTCGTCTACCGAAGGACGCGATCTTACCCGAGCCCAGCCTCGGGTAGGAACAGTGGTCCCAGACGAATTCATGCCTCGCCCGAGGGCCTCCTCAGGCGGCAGGCGCCCCCTCGGCTCTCTCGAGGCCCCGCTCGGGCAGGCTTCGTCGTGAAGCAACCTTGGCCATACCGCCTCACCACCCGACCGCTTCGCAGGCGCATTAAATGCGGGGGATGCCTGACGCCGTATCCTGACACACGCGCCTCAGTCGGCCAAGCCGAAGTGACCGCAGTCACTTTGCCCCTCCTCTTTTCTGTCCGATATGACAGGAAAACAGCGCCGCTCACTCCGCTCCGACTGCCGTGTCAGCCACCCCGGCAACGACTGACAACAGGTCACGATCAACCACCAAGCTCAAGCCTCGGGCGCAACAGGAAGCTCCGCCTCGCCCGACCTCACGCTCCGGCCTCGGGAGGAGATCTCCACCTCACCCGACCCCCGGACTCGGCCTCGACCCCGGTCTCAGGAGGAATCGCGTCCTCGCCTGACCCCGGCCTCGGCCACAAGAGAAGTCTCTGCCTAAACCGACCCCGGGCTCGGACTGACCGTGCTGATAGGGGATGCATCATTCCCCTACTTCTAGCCTGCTCAGGCTACAAGGAACAAGACTGGCGTCCCATCTGACTTACCCCAGCGACGGGTAATGATGGTGCCCCACGTGCGCCATGACGTTGGTGGCTCTCCGCCCCTTACGACAGCAAGGAGACGTCAGTAGGGTCCTCGCTGCGCTGCCAGCTGTGCTCCTACAGGACTCAGGCGCTCCTCTGGCGGCCACGCCATCACATGTACAGCGCCCAAGCTCTCCCCCGACAGCCACGTTGGCATGTACACAGGGCTTAGGCACTCCACTGTCGGACACGTTAGCGCATAGCTACGCCCCCTGTTGTACACCTGGACTCTCTCCTTACCTCTATAAAAGGGGAGTCCAGGGCCACCCTGAAGGAGGTTTTCGGGGTTCGCGCGAGGGGAAGCGGCGTACGAGCCCACTCTCTTTCTCCCTCACGCGACGCGCTTGTAACCCCTACTGCGAGCGGCACCCCTGGTGCAGGATAATACAAGGCTTGTCCCACATCTTGTGTTCCATCCCACGCCAACCCATCTGGGCAGGGACACGCAGCGATAATTCACTCGTCGGTCCAGGGACCCCCCCCCCCCGGGGTCGAAACGCCGACAGTTGGCGCGCCAGGTAGGGGCCTGCTGCGTGTTAACAAACACCTTCCTGTTGAGATCCAAATGGGGAGTCTTCAGCAACCTCTCCAGCCCGGGACAGTGCTCCGCTTCGGGAGTCTTGAGTTCATGTCCCTCGACGGTAGCTATGACATGGTACTCCTCCCCCTGCAGCGCGACGACAACGACGGTCTTCGACTCGCACGGCGACGACGAGCTCTACGACAGCATCTCCCCGCGGCAGAAGAGAAGCACTCCGGTCGTCCCCGCCACTCTCCTTGTCGGAGGAGGCGGAGACGGGGCAACCATGGCCACGCAGGAGGCGGCACCTTGTCGGCTGTCGCACCAGAGCGAGTCGACGACACCGGCATTCCCCCGCGGGACATGTCAGACATTGCCCTCGCACCTGAGGCGACGGCGGGTGTCACTTCCCCGCAACGTGTCAGCCCCAAGCGGACTAATGACGCCAGCACCCTTGCGAAAGGCCTGTTGGGCGTTACCCTCGTACCTGAGTTGACGGTGCGCATCGCCGCCGACGCGACGTCACCACCGTCCAACGACCAAGAGGTACTGTCCATTTTACATCCCATACCTTTTCAGTTCAGCTTCGATCCACCTAGCGACCCCGCAATGGTGAGCGCCTTCGTAAAGGCGTATCCAAACCTTCCAGGATACCACATGTGGTCGACCTGGGACCGACTGACAGCCGTCTCAACCTCCGGGCCGACGGGTTCTGAGGAGGAGGACATCCCTGACTCCGGTTGGGATTCCTCTGCCCTCAGTGACCCTAGTGCCATGCGGAGCTTCATGTCCGCATGCGACAACTGCCTCTCCGGTTGTTCTGACGATGGCCATGACCTTGACGGCGAGGGTTACGGCCCAAGTCACGAATGCTTCCACGTCGATCTGGGGGATCACAACGAAGGCAACCACCTCGGTATGCCAGAGGTTGACGATCCCCCTGGGCCCTCATCTCGCGTTGACATCTTGTGGGAGCTAGTTGTTGTCCCAGTCCCTATGGGGGGTCAGGACATACAGCTCGAGCAAATCCGTGAGATGCAGGCCCAGGTCGACGGGGAAGCAGACCGGCTTGTGTAGCTCCGACAGAACATCGAACAGGAGTGGGCAGGCCGATCACTCGCCGGAGAAGCCTGTCACCGGGCCCAAGACATCCGGCACCGCATCATCGACAATGCCAGGGCAGCGCTGCCTTCGACCGTCAGCGGGTCCAGCCAGGACCTAGCTGCAACGGCGATGCTGCTTCGGGCCATGCCGGAGCCATCCACCACCGAGGGACGGCGCATCTAGGGCAAACTCAAGAATCTTCTAGAGGGCGCCGCGGTTCGACGAGCCGAAAGCTCCGCCTCTCGTAGGCGAGCTGACCCCTCGGAGCATCGTGCGGTGTCCTCCCGGCGCATTCGGGAAGCCTCAGTCCGCCCCGAGCGTACGCGGGACGAGGCGCCCACTGCCCGGGAACGCCTCGTCAACGAGCACCACCATCTCGATCATCGAGCCCGCCTCGACAAGAAGGTGCGCCGAGGCTACCATCCCAGGCGCGGGGGACGCTGCAACAGCGAGGAGGACCGTAGTCCTTCGCCCGAACCACCCGGCCCGCGAGTCTTCAGCTGGGCAATACGACGAGCACCGTTCCCTGCCCGTTTCCGAGCCCCGACTACTATCACCAAGTACTCGGGGGAGACGAGGCTGGAGCTGTGGCTCGCGGACTACCGACTGGCCTGCCAGTTGGGAGGGGCGGATGATGACAACCTCATCATCCGTAATCTACCCCTTTTCCTCTCCGACGCCGCCCGAGCCTGGCTGGAGCATCTGCCTCCTGTGCAGATCTCCGACTGGGACGATCTGGTCAAAGCTTTCGCGGGGAACTTCCAAGGCATGTATGTGCGCCCTGGGAACTCGTGGGACCTCCGAAGCTACAGCCAGCAGCTAGGGGAGTCCCTCCGAGAGTACATCCGATGGTTTTCGAAGCAGCGCACCGAGCTGCTCAATGTCACCGACTCGGATGTCATCGGGGCTTTCCTTGCCGGCACCACTTGCCGGGACCTGGTGAGCAAACTGGGGCGCAAGACTCCCACCCGCACGAGCGAACTGAAGGACGTCGCCACCAAGTTCGCCTCGGGTCAAGAGGCGGTCGAAGCCATCTTCCGGAAGGACAAGCAGCCTCAGGTCGAGCCGAAGACAGACGCCCCTGAGGTGTACGCTCAGCGGGGCATGAAGAAGAAGGCAAAAAACAAGTCGCGAGTGAAGCGTGACGCCGCAGACGCGAATCTCGTCACTGCGGTCGAGCACAGGAACCCTCGGAAGCCACCTGGAGGGGTCGGCGCATTTGACAAGATGCTCAAAGAGCCGTGCCCCTATCACCAGGGGCCCGTCAAGCACACCCTCGAAGAATGTATCATGATCCGATGCCACTTCCATAAGATCGGGCCCCCGACGGAGGATGGCAGGGGCCATGACAACGACAAGAAGGAGGGCGGCAAGGAAGAGGGATTCCTGGAAGTCCATAACTGCTTCATGATCTACGGCGGGCAGGCGGCGAATGCCTCGGCTCGGCACCACAAGCAGGAGCGCCAGGAAGTCTGCTTGGTGAAGGTGGCGGCACCAGTCTACCTAGACTGGTCCGACAAGCCAATCACCTTCGACCAAGGCAACCACCCCGACTTCGTGCTGAGCCCGGGAAGGTACCCGATCGTCGTCGATCCGATCATCGGCAACGTTAGGCTCTCTAAGGTCCTCATGGACGAAGGCAACAGCCTTAATATCATCTACACTGAGACCCTGGAACTCTTAGGGGTTGATCGATCCGAAGTCCGGGCCGGTGCGACACCCTTCCATGGGATCGCGCCCGGGAAGCGAATCCAACCCCTCGGATGGATCGATTTACCTGTCCGCTTCGGAACTCCTTCAAACTTCCGAAGGGAAGCTCTCACCTTTGAGGTTGTTGGGTTCCAGGGAACCTACCATGCGGTGTTGGGAAGACCATGCTACGCCAAGTTTATGGTTGTCCCCAACTACACCTACCTCAAGCTCAAGATGCCGGGCCCAAATGGGATCATCACTGTCGGGTCCACGTATCGCCACGCGTACGAATGCGACGTGGAGTGCGTGGAGTACGCCGAGGCTCTCGCCGAGTCCGAGGCCCTCATCGCCGACCTTGAACGCCTCTCCAAGGAGGCACCCGACGCGAAGCGGCACGCCGGCAACTTCGAACCGGTTGAGGCAGTCAAGTCCGTCTCTCTCGACCCCAGCAATGACGCCAGCAAGCAAGTTCGGATCGGCTCCGAGCTCGACCCCAAATAGGAAGCAGTGCTCGTCGACTTTCTCCGCGCAAACGCCAAAGTCTTTGCGTGGAGTCCCTCAGACATGTCCGGCATACCGAGGGATGTCGCCGGACACTCACTGGATATCAGAGCTGGAGCCCGACCCATGAAGCAAACCTTGCACCGTTTCGACGAGGAAAAGCACAGGGCCATAGGCGAGGAGATCCACAAGCTACTCACGGCAGGGTTCATCAAAGAGGTATTCCATCCCGAATGGTTAGCTAACCTTGTTCTTGTAAGGAAGAAGGATGGGAAATGGAGGATGTGTGTAGACTACAGTGGTCTAAACAAAGCATGTCCGAAAGTTTCCAACCCTCTACCTCGCATCAATCAAATCGTGGACTCCACAGCTGGGTGCAAAACCCTATCATTCCTTGATGCCTACTCAGGCTATCACCAAATCAAGATGAAAGAATCCGACCAGCTCGCGACTTCTTTCATCACACCTTTTGGCATGTACTGTTACACCACAATGCCATTTGGGTAGAGGAATGCAGGTGCCACTTACCAGAGGTGCATGAACCACGTGTTTGGAGGACACATCGGCAGAACGGTCGAGGCTTATGTCGAAAACATCGTTGTCAAGACGAAGAGAGCCTCCGACCTCCTCTCCGACCTTGAAACGACATTCAAGTGTCTGAGAGCGAAAGGTGTGAAACTCAATCCTGAGAAGTGTGTCTTTGGAGTCCCCCGAGGCATGCTCCTTGGGTTCATCGTCTTCGAGCGGGGCATCGAGGCCAACCCGAAGAAAATTGTGGCCATCACCAGCATGGGACCAATCAAAGATTTCAAAGGAGTACAGAGGGTCATGGGATGCCTTGCGGCTCTAAGCCGCTTCATCTCACGCCTCGGCGAGAAAGGCTTGCCTCTGTACCGCCTCTTAAGGAAGGCCGAGTGCTTCACTTGGACCCCCGAGGCCGAGGAAGCTTTCGAAAACCTTAAGGCGCTCCTTACGAAAACACCCATCCTGGTGCCCCCCGCCGCAGGAGAAGCCCTCTTGATCTACGTAGTCGCGACTACTCAGGTAGTCAGCGCCGCGATCATAGTCGAGAGACGAGAAGAAGGGCATGCACTGCCTGTCCAGAGGCCGGACTACTTCATCAGTGAAGTACTTTCCGAGACCAAAGCTCGCTACCCACAGATCCAGAAGCTGCTCTACGCAGTGGTCCTGACACGACGAAAGTTGCGGCACTACTTCGAGTCTCATCCAGTAACTGTGGTGTCATCCTTCCCCCTGGGGGAGATCATCCAGTGTCGCGAGGCCTCGGGTAGGATAGCAAAGTGGGTGGTGGAGCTTATGGGCGAAACGCTATCATTCGGTCTTCGGAAGGCCATAAAATCCCAGGTCTTGGCAGACTTCCTGGCTGAGTGGACCGACACCCAGTTACCGACAACTCCAATCCAGCCTGAGCTCTGGACCATGTACTTCGATGGGTCACTCATGAAAACAAGAGCGGGCGCTGGCCTGCTCTTCGTTTCACCCCTCGGAAAGCATCTCCGCTACATCATTCGCCTCCATTTTCCGGCGTCAAACAACGTGGCTGAGTACGAAGCACTAGTTAATGGGCTACGCATCGCCGTCGAGCTAGGGGTCCGACGCCTCGACGCTCGAGGCGACTCGCAGCTTGTCATTGACCAAGTCATGAAGAACTCCCACTGCCGTGACCGGAGGATGGAGGCCTACTACGATGAAGTCCGGCGCCTGGAGAACAAGTTCTATGGGCTGGAGCTCAACCACATCGCCCGATGGTACAACGAGACTGCAGACGAGCTGGGAAAAATAGCCTCGAGGCTAACGACAGTTCCCCCGACGTCTTCTCCAGAGACCTGCATCAACCATCCGTCAAGATCGACGATGCGCCCGAGCCTGAGGAAGCCTCGGCCCAGCCCGAGGTACCCTCGGTCGCACCCGAGGCACCCTCAGCCATCGAGGAAGAGGCCTTGCCCGTCGAAGAGGAACGGAATGGGGACGCGCCAGATCCGAACTGGCAGGCCCCGTACCTGGAATATCTCCTCAGAGGAGAGCTTCCCATCGACAAGACCAAAGCTCGGCGGCTGGCTCAGCGCGCCAAGTCATTTGTCCTGCTGGGTGATGAAAAAGAGCTCTACCACCGCAGCCCCTCGGGCATCCTTCAGCGATGCATATCCATCGCCCAAGGACAGGAGCTATTGCAAGAAATACACTCGGGGGCTTGCGGCCATCATGCAGCGCTTCGAGCCCTCGTGGGAAATGCCTTTCGACAAGGCTTCTACTGGCCAACCGTGGTGGGCGACGCCACTAGGATTGTACGCTCCTGCCGGGGTGTCAATTCTACGCAAGGCAAATGCACCTGCCCGCTCAGGCCTTGCAGACGATACCTATCACCTGGTCATTTGCTGTGTGGGGTCTGGACCTCGTCAGACCCTTGCAGAAGGCACCCGGGGGCTTCACGCACCTGCTGGTCGCTATCGACAAATTCTCCAAGTGGATCGAGGTTTGACCCCTAAACAGCATCAGGTCCGACCAGGCGGTGGCATTCTTCACCAACATTATTCATCGGTTCAGGGTCCCGAACTCAATCATCACCGACAATGGCACGCAGTTCACCGGAAAAAAGTTCCTGGACTTCTGCGACGACCACCACATCCGTGTGGACTAGGCCGCCGTAGCTCATCCCATGACGAATGGGCAGGTGGAGCGTGCCAACGGTATGATTCTGCAGGGGCTCAAACCAAGGATCTACAACGACCTCAACAAGTTCGGCAAGCGATGGATAAAAGAGCTACCCTCAGTAGTCTGGAGTCTGAGGACGACGTCGAGCTGCGCCACGGGTTTTACGCCGTTTTTTCTAGTCTATGGGGCCGAGGCCGTCCTCCCCACAGACTTAGAATATGGCTCCCCGAGGACCAAGGCGTACGATGAACAAAGCAACCAGACCAGCTGAGAAGACACGCTGGACCAACTCGAGGAGGCTCGGGACGTCGCCTTACTACATTCGGCACGATACCAGCAGTCGCTGCGGCGCTACCATGCCCAAAGCATTTGGGCCCGAGGCTTCCAAGTGGGAGACTTGGTGCTTCGCCTGCGACAGGACGCCCAAGGGCACCACAAGCTCACTCCTCCCTGGGAAGGGCCCTTCATCATCGCCAAGATCTTGAAGCCTGGAACATACAAGCTGGCCAAGACCAAGGCGAGGTCTACAGCAACGCTTGGAACATCCAACAGCTACGTCGCTTCTACACTTAAGATGTTTTAAGTCGTTCATATACCTCGTTTACGTATGCAAAGTCTAACCGTCAAGGAAGGGTCGGCCTTGCCTCAGCAAAGCCCGACCCTCCCTCGGGGGCTAGAAGGGGGGAACCCCCTCTGCGTCAAAATTTTCCTCGGAAAAAATTTCTACCAAAACAACCTTTGTGCTTTCGACTTCCATATTGATAGCGGGATCCTGAGAACGACGAGAGTGCACGTAAGCGGCAAGGCCGACCGAGCTGAGGAACTCCTACGCCTCCGGAATACGGATACCTCACTCATCACCTTCCGCGAGAAGTAACTCACGCTCGGATAAGCGATCCTGCTACCAAACAAGTCCTAACACTCGGGTAGAAAACGACTTTCGCGCTTTCTCGACTGTCCCAATAATGGAATCCTTTGACCGAATGAGAGCGCACGTAAGCGGCAAGGCCGACCGAGCCGAGGGACTCCTACGCCTCCAGGATACGGATACCTCACTCATCACCTTCCACGAGAAGTAACTCTCGTTCGGATAAATGATTCTGCTATTGACAGACAAGTCATGATGCTCAAAACAAGAGGAGAGAAGGCGTAGCTTCTTAAACACGACGATAAAGTGTTTAGGCCTCGGCGGCCACAAAAAAGCATGCGCATGCTACAGACAAACTGTTCCTGTAGGTTCTGGCATCGGTAGGGGGAGCAGCAGCACCCTCGGTGTTGTTTCCACCCTCGACGGAACCAGGCCCAGCCTCGGACGACGACCCGAGCAAAAGGACCTCCACCTAAGGGAGGACGCCAGCACCGCGCCAGCAGATGTCTTGGCCAAGCTCCAGCAGCTGCTGCCACATCTTCCTCGGCCTGGGAAGCCACCATCTCCCGGGCCGATGAAGTCTCCTTCCGAGCCGACTCCGCGTCTGCCTGCGCTAGCACCGCTGCCTCCGACTTCGGCTCATCGCAGAGCAGCCGAGGTTTCCGAAAACTGAGCAAGGGAAGCCTAGAGCGGCAAGGCCGACAGAGCCGAGGGACTCCTACGCCTCCGGGATACGGACACCTCACTCGTCACCTTCCGTGAAAGGCAACCGACGCTCGGTTAAGTGGTTCGGCTAGCCAACAGACAAGTCCCAGCGCTCAGAATGAGGAAGACACACAACTTCGGTCTCAAATACCCAAATGTTCAGGCCTCGACAGCCACAATGAACATACACTGGCGCTCAAGGTGCCATTACAAACGGGACTCCGGTTCCGTTCCCGCGGGTATGAACAACCTCCATACCAGGGGGGCCCGCGGGATGACGAACTCCAAACGGCTCACCGGCAACCGCCCCGACAGCAACGACAACGACCCCCGCTTCGGGCGGCGAAACAGCAGCAGCGATGACCTCAGGGCCGACGCTGCTGTGACGAGACCCTCGCCCGCGTCTCCCCTCGAGGGGTGAGGACAAGCCATCAAAGCCAAAGAGTCGGGGGTCCGGCCGCAGCTGGCGCCGACAGTCTCGTCGGTGGAGACAACCTCCTCTGGCTGCCACCACCTCAGCACCGACGACAGCGGCCACCTACGCGCCAGCGAATGGCGGATGCCCCAGCCTGCACCGGCAGATCCCCACTCAGGTCCTCGCGGATAGGCAGGCCTCGACCTCCGCATAGAGGCGTCGTGTCGGAGTGAGGACAAGACAATCCAAGAACACGAACGCCGCCTATGCGGCGTACGGCGTCTTGGACGGCCCATCGGTGCGCGCGGCGCAACAGACGACCGAGCCCAGATCAAGCGGCAGGGGGTGGCGTTGGAGGCCGCAACAGAGCTAGCTGAGCCAGCGAGCCAGGCACGCTGGAGCTGACGGCGCTTGCGGCCGACCGATCCCGCGTTGCCGAAGTTCGCCCCTCCGCAAGGCCGGTGAGTGCCTTCTCCCCTGAATGCTGAAGGAGGAGACGGCCTGCCGGCCCGTGCGGGAGGTAGAGCCCCGGCTCAGCTCTCCCTCCGCCTCAGCAAGGATGACGAAGATCCTTGAAGCTGAGGGCGGGGCGGAAGCCGCAGCATGGCTTGCTTCTCCCCACCAAACTGCCCATTGGTGAGGGAATGCAGCCGGGCTGCACGACGAAAATCCTTGAAGCCGAACGATGGCTGAAAGGTACCGATCTCCACGAGGTCGCGCCCCTCCAACGACAGCAAGAGCAAGGCGAAGCTGGGGCACCCCATCCGGGGGCTCAAAAGGCGGAAGAGCAAGGCATGAGGGGAGGACGAAGGCATGGCCACTGCCCAGGGGATCGAAGTCCCCCTTTTATAGGCAGACCTCCTTGCTTGCACCCCTTAGCGTCACGGGCGAAGTCCCCGCTGACATCCTCCAGGGTTCTCCCCCCACGACATGGGGGCTGGGACCCACACGTCATACGAGCTAAACCGAAGCACGAAGAAGGCGAACCGCCGCACGCAAGGCATGTAACCGTCCCGCGGTTACAAGCACTCTCCCATCTTCGCAGAAACCGGTGGTCGAAAGGGTGGACTGCTACGCGACAAGCATCCAACTGCACCACAACTGTGCGCCCCTTCGGCTCCGTCCACATCCGGTGGACCAGCGCAAAGGAAGCGGGCCTGCATGCCATGTAACCGGCGCGCCGGTTACGACGTGCAAGAAGCTCCACCGCCACTCACGCCAATGTTGCACCTCCTCGACTGTAGGACCAGTACCGCGACTCGAGGTACCCCTGCGCATGACCCAACAGTGCCAATTTAAGGTGATGGCCATGGGTCGATCAGCCACGGGGTAGGCGCGACGGTTGGCATGGTCAAAAGTGGGCCGGAAGTAACTGCAGCAACAGACGAACGGAGGCAGCAGTCAAGTCGCCTATAGGCTCGCATCCCCTCCTGAAGCGACGGGAGAGCCCTCCCTCACGGCGTGAAGACGACGCGCCCGTGCCCCGTTCCTCGAACGGCACACACGCGCAACGGGCGCCACGCGAATCGCTCGTCTCGTCGCATCAACTCCCCGACAGAGCAGGCAACACCTCTGGTAGGCGAGGCGAGTGTCGCTTCGTCTTCGCCATAATGACCGCGTCAAAAAAGGTGCGCCACTTCATTTAAAATTCATATCCTTCCCCTCCTCCTCTCTCTCTCTCTCTCTCTTGCCACAGGGACCGGGAAAGGGGACGTTGTGGAAAGGATCCTTCCCGGTGAAGGAAGTGGGCCCCAAGCCCTCCTACTGATCAGGGGTTCGAAGGCTGGCCCCTCGGAAGGGTTCGACAGCCGCCCCAGAGCGCCCGGGCTCCGTGCCCACTACTGATCAGAGGTTCATAGGCTGGCCCCTCGGAAGGGTTCGACAGTCGCCCCAGAACATGCAGAGTGAGGGATGACTTTGGGTACGTTCGATACATAACCAAGGCTCGGGCTACGCTCCCGAGGTACCCTAGGACATTTCCAAGACCAACGGGAACGATTTGTAACGGAATCCCACCGAAGGGAGGCATCGAGCCCTCGGACCCTGTCGAAGGGTCTGGGTCCGGCGAATCACCCGCAGGTACTTTTGGAGCGCGCCTTCGGGCTACAGCCGACCCCTAACGAACGGGGCACGGGCGACCACTTGGATCACACATTAGCAGCACACTGGAAACACCATGTTCGCCGCCCTCCGAGGGCAACATGGTGCTTCCCCCCTCCTCCTTGCGGAAAGGCGACGCATGGGCGTAAATAAAAGTCGGGAAAGTCCTTGATCATCCTCTCGCTCCGTGCAGAGGCTCAGGGGCTGCTCTCGCACCTGGCTACGGCCAAAACTGTTGACAGCGTCAACAAACCAGCCTGATAACTTGGAACCCGACCACGCACCCGGGCTACTGCCAGGCCGCAAGAGGGAACGACCAGACCGGCCGAAGCACTACGAAAAGCATTCAGACCTCAGAGGAGTCAAACCACTCCTCCGAGGCCTCGGGGGCTACAGCCGGCGGGTGCGCTCGCGCGCACCCACCAGAACAAGGCAAAAAACCGAGAAAGGCCGGTCCCCTCACCGAAAACGCGGCAAAAGCCTCCAAGCGAGTACCATCACTCCCTTCGAGGCTCGAGGGCTACTGTCGGGTACCATAATTAGGGGTACCCCCAACGCTCCTAATCACGGCTGGTTAACACCCTCAGACCAACTGACGGGTGCGGTTCAAGCCAAGACTTCGTCTACCCGAAGGACGCGATCTTACCCGAGCCCAGCCTCAGGTAGGAACAGTGGTCCCAGACGAATTCACGCCTCGCCCGAGGGCCTCCTCAGGCGGTAGGCACCCCCTCGGCTCTCCCGAGGCCCCGCTCGGGCAGGCTTCGTCGTGAAGCAACCTTGGCCATACCGCCTCACCAACCGACCGCTTCGTAGGCGCATTAAATGCGGGGGATGCCTGACGCCGTATCCTGACACACGCGCCTCAGTCGGCCAGGCCGAAGTGACCGCAGTCACTTCGCCCCTCCTCTTTTCTATCCGATATGACAGGAAAACAGCGCTGCTCGCTCCGCTCCGACTGCCGTGTCAGCCACCCCGGCAACGACTGACAACAGGTCACGGTCAACCACCAAGCTCAAGCCTCGGGCGCAACAGGAAGCTTCGCCTCGCCCGACCTCACGCTCCGGCCTCGGGAGGAGATCTTCCCCTCGCCCGACCCCCGGACTCGGCCTCGACCCCTGTCTCGGGAGGAATCGCGTCCTCGCCCGACCTCGGCCTCGGCCACAAGAGAAGTCTCCGCCTCGACCGACCCTGGGCTCGGACTGACCGTGCTGATAGGGGATGCATCATTCCCCTACTTCTAGCCTGCTCAGGCTATAAGGAACAAGACCGGCGTCCCATCTGACTTACCGCGGCAACGGGTAATGATGGTGCCCAGCGTGCGCTGTAACGCCCTGAATTTGGGGGTAGAGTTTTTTCTTCTTTTCTCTCACCAAATTCAGGCGTTACCCTTTTTCTTTTTTCTCGTTCCCTCGCTAAACCTTGATCTTTTCCAAAGTTATGACGGGTTTTGGCTTTAGACCCCGTGTAAAGCAAAACCTTAAAATACTTTATTTTGGGTGTTGCATCATGCCGAAGCACATTTCTTTGTCTGATGTTGAGTGTTCGTCTCGTTCCGTTCCGGATTTCGATTCGCGATTTAATTCCATTTAGTGGTCCGCGCTCGTCGTGGGTTTTCGATCCGCGAAGTGGCCCGGCCCAGCCTAGCCCAGCCCAGCCCAGCCCAGCCCTGCCCGGCCCGGTCTGGCCCGGCCCTGCGCGCCCCTGGCGCCCAACCCCCCCCCCATGCGCCCCCCTTCTCCCTCTCTCTCTCATTTGGATCTCCCGCGCAACAACCTCTCCTCTCCTTCTTCCACCTCTCTCTCCCCGTGGTGCCCTAGGATTTGGAGACGGCGATCACCGGATTTTGGACCCCGAGGTGAGCTCCCCTCCCCTTCCCTTCTCCCTCTCCCTCTCCCTCCTCTTCTTCCCTCCGCGCGCGCCCTCCCTCTCCCCCTGCCCGCGCGCGCCCCCGCCCTTCCCCCTGCGCGCGGCGGCGCGGCCCCCCACCCCGGCCCGCGGCGGCGCCCCTGCCCGCCCCTCCCCGGTCCCGCGCGGCGGCGCTCGGCCCCTCCCCCTCCCTCCCCGGCGGCGCTCGGCCCCCCCGCTCGGCCCCCCCGCTCGGCCCCTCCCCGGCGGCGCTCGGCCCCCCGCTCGGCCCCTCCCCCTCCCTCCCGGCGGCGCTTGGCCCCGCCCCGGCCTCCCCGGCGGCGCTCGGCCCCCCGCTCGGCCCCCCCGCTCGGCCCCTCCCCCCTCCCTCCCCGGCGGCGCTCGGCCCCCGCCCAGCCTCCCCTTGCGGCGGCGCGGCCCCGCCCCCCGCCCCCGGCCCCGGTCCCTGCGCGCGGCGGCGCCCGCCCCTGCCTCGGCCCCTGCGCGTGGCACTCGCCCGCCCCGCCCCTCGGCTCGGCCGGCCGTGGTGGCCCGGCGCCCTCCCGCGGCGCGGCGAGCCCCGCTCGCCCGCGCGCGCCCGCCCCCGGCTCGGCCGCCCGCCTCCCGGCGAGCTCGGCCGCCTCTGGCCGGTTCAACCGGCCCGGTCGCCCCGCCCCCGTCCCGGCCTCGCCCGACCGTGTCCCCGCTCGTCCGCGCTCGCGGTGATTATTTTTAGTCGGTAGTTAACGTCAAACTCCGTTAGTTAGCGTGCTGCGTCGCGCGCTTCGCCGCGCGACGGATTTGTCTAATTTCAGATTCTATCTATGTGTTGCGTCGTGCGCTTCGTCGCGCGACGATCCATTTTAATTTCAGGTTGTTTAAGGTGTAACGCCGCGTGTGTATTCACGCGACGTTCCACTTTGGACTCAGTTTAGTCGACGTATGCCGTCGTGCGTTTCATCGCGCGACGCTTAACGTCTCCTCATAACTAAGGCGAAGTGTCTCGTTGCGTGCTCGGTCGCGCGACGAGTCGTTAACTTCTTAATTTGTTTTATAGTGCTATGTCGCGTGTCTCGCCGCGCGACCATTCTTTTTATTTATCTCCACCTGCTTATAATGATTAGACATGAAACCTGACTTTACTTTATGCTAAACATAGTGCCTACATTAAATTTCCTTCCATTAAGCGAGTAGTTAATTTATAATCATGTAACGTGACCGTTTCCCGACTGTCTTGTTCTCTTTCTCTCTTAACTATAACTGCGAGCCCGCGTGGAACGTCAGTTTACTTATTGCATTCTATTGTATGGTGTACTGTTCTTTTGTATTAAATATGTGGATGTATGTATGTTTGCGCTCGCATAGAGAACGATCCGGTCGGAGAACCCGAAGAACCCACAGGAGAAGCCCCTGAGCAGCAGTCGGTTGGTGGAGGCAAGTGTCCTTTGACCTATCTCTGTCCTATTCATTCTTTAATTCACCTCCCGCATTACACATTTATACCTAAGGATTGACTAGCTTTTGTTATCCATGTCCTTGTTTACCTATTTGGGTCGGTTTATTATTGTTTAGCTTCATGCTATTGCTCAAACTCTAATCAATGAACATGATGAGATTATATATGATACGCTGTTTTCCCCTCTCTTATTATGATATTATACTTGTGGCTTTTAAGGGGGCTCGAGCGGTTTCTCGAGTGCCTCTCCGTAAGGACCTGTTCTATGGATGACCGCCCGGGAAAACAGTGCAACCATGAGGGTGGAATGGGACGCCCTTAGCTGAGTAATTAGAGGAACCGGGGTGTAGTTCGCTTCGCCGTCGTGCCGTCAATGGGGCTCGGTGTATGCGGCTCGCTCTGCCAAGGTTGATTTGTCCCTTGGGGAGGAGTGCGGTACATTTAGGAAACCTAATGGGCGGCTACAGCCTCGGGGAATCTTTGTAAAGGCTACGTAGTGATGCCCTGCTGGACCACCTAGGTAGTGGTCAATGGGGAGTAGCTCTCTCCGGGCAGAAAGGGAATCACGGCTTGTGGGTAAAGTGCACAACCTCTGCAGAGTGTTTGAAAACTGATATATCAGCCGTGCTCGCGGTTATGAGCGGCCAAGGGAGCTCCAGTGATTAGTGGTACTTGATCAGAGACATTTTGGTTTACAGGTGGCAATGAGGATGGTTACGATTATGCTTATGGTAATGGTAAGTGGTATTCTTTCCGCTTGGAAAGGGTACTTTGGGTTAATAACTTGGGTTAATGCTAAAACCTGGCTTCCTACTAGTAAATAACAAACTGACCAACTAAAAGCAACTGCTTGACTTATCCCCACATAAAGCTAGTCCACTACAGCCAAACAGGATACTTGCTGAGTATGTTGATGTGTACTCACTCTTGCTCTACACACCAAACCCCCCCCCCCAGGTTGTCAGCATTGCAACCACTGCTCAGGAGAAGATGAAGCTGTGGAAGGAGACTTCCAGGAGTTCCAAGACTACGACGAGTTCTAGGTGTGGGTTAGCGGCAACCCCCAGTCGGCTGCCTGTGAAGGCCGCGGTTATCTACGTTTCTTTTCCGCACTTTGATTTATTGTAAGGACTATATGGACGTCTCAGACGTATGATGTAATCGACTATTATTTCCCTTTTAATACTATTGGAGCACTGTGTGATGATGTCCATGTTATGTAACTGCTGTGTACGTGAATAACTGATCCTGGCACGTACATGGTTCGCATTCGGTTTACCTTCTAAAACCGGGTGTGACATAAGTGGTATCAAAGCCGTGCTGACTGTAGGACCACTAACCTAGAGTAGAATGGTCGTTCTAAGGATTATAGACCTCTGTCACTGCCTTGACTTTGGTATCCCTTCAAAAGTTGGTCACACCGACCAAACCTATGTTCTACTATATATTATACCTTGCTGAAAATTATGTTTTATTCTAATCCTTCATTTATCTATGATTCATTATTTGCTGGTCATATTAATTCTGTTCTCACTCTTTTGCTTGCGATGTCTTTTGTAGATGGCTCGACTTAGACACACTGCACGAAAGTCCGTCATCCCCTTCTTACCCTCCCGCCTTGCTGAGCGTCCGCTTCGCCGTCCCGTGGCCGGACAGTCCAGCCACTTGGAGAGACTGCACCACCGCCTACATGAGGAGCAGGAACGTCGACGACAGGAGCAGCAGGGCTCTTCTTTCTCGCTCCAGCAGGAGATAGAGTCTGTGAGGAGCTGCTCCCCTGTGCTTCCTCTGGAGGCGCCCCCTGCACCACCACTGGGCGCCCCAGCTTCTGGAGTAGCTGCTGGAGGAGACCCAGACGACGGAGGTGGCGACGACAGCCCGAGCCACGACACCGACCTCCCTGCTGACCATGAGCTGGAAGGATGGGTTGCTCGACCCATCACTCGCGACGCTGCTCGCGGGTGTCACTTCCACGACGCGCTCGACACCCTGCTACGTCGGGCACTTGACCGGCGTACTTGGTCCATCGAGTATCGCTGTGTGGTCTACCAGCATAGTCGCGGGGTCTACCCGGACCGCTGGGAGGCGACCTGCTTGGTGCGCCGTCCGGAGAACAGTCTCCAGGGCGCGGAGGCTTGCTCAGAGCACTATTCTATCTCTGAGCGGGACTCAGCTGAGGCAGCCATGCAGGATGCTGCACGGCGTGCGCTTTCGCACTACTGCTCGATTCTCGGTGGGGTAGCTGACGGTCTCGACCTGAAGTATTACCCCCGCCGTCCATCTGGCAGCACAGGAGGCGTGATTGTTTCACCTGCTGGTGAGGACAATCCTAGGTTAAGCAGCACAGTCAACCTAGCCGCCGTGCTAAACACGGAGCTGGACCATGCATTAGACGAGCTGAGTAGGGCTCATGCTGAGATCGCCCTGCTGCGGGCTGAGCGCGCGGAACGTCGTCACTTGGATGATGGTTCCCCCGCTCCCGTCGGGACTCAGCACCCGTACCGCTCACCTCGGCGTGGACTCCAGTCTTATGGCAATCCCGACTGCAAGACCAAGATAAATCTAGAACCATAGCTCGTTAGAGTTGGATCTTGTAATTAATACGAAATATATATACATAGAAGCTTCAGTCTTAGCGTTAGTCTCGGTCTTAGTTAGTCTTAGTTAGACAGGGTAGTTTGCTATATCATGTGCATTTATGTTTGTCATGATGAACTATGTTTGGTTTGGATCTTTGTAATGATTGTCACCAGAGTGTGGGTATCCCCTGTATTTTGGCTTACCTATTATGTTAATGGAGTTAGTTATATAGTTGGGAAACCTTTATTCCACTTTCCTCTCTATCTGAGAAGCTGCGTGGTCTGTGTTGGAGATCAGTGAAGATGCTCATCTGTTCAGTGCTGTTGGAGAATTCTATACTCTTTTCTTATGCTGCAAGATTTGCCAGATCAGTTCTGATGTGTGGTTGCATTCCGCAGATGTTAGAGAACAGGCGTAGAGGAGGAAGGCGTGCTCAGCAGGAGCGAGCCGCTCCGCAGGATGAGGTGCCCCAGCAGAAGCACCTGCCACCCCCGCCCCCGATGTCGATCGAGTAGATGTTTCTGATGCAGACTCAAGTAGTTCAAGCCATCGGTCAGACTCTGGCCGCCATTCAGCAGCAGCAGCAGCAGCAACAGCAGCAAGCACCACCTCAACCTCAGATGCCTCAGATGCCTAGAGACAAGCGTGCTGAATTCATGAGAGGTCATCCACCAACGTTCGCTCACTCTTCTGACCCCATGGATGCTGAAGATTGGCTGCGCACTGTGGAGCGGGAGTTGCATACCGCTCAGTGTGATGACAGGGAGAAAGTCTTGTATGGTCCCCGTCTGTTGAGAGGAGCAGCCCAATCATGGTGGGAGTCTTACCTTGCCACTCATGCCAACCCCGATGCCATCACCTGGGAAGAGTTCAGAGGTAGCTTTCGTCAGTACCATGTGCCTGCAGGTCTGATGACAGTGAAGAAGGAGGAGTTCCTGGCCCTTAAGCAAGGGTCATCATCTGTCAGTGAGTATCGAGACAGGTTTCTGCAGTTGTCTCGCTATGCTCCTGAAGATGTCAACACCGACGCCAAGCGACAGTACCGTTTCTTGAGAGGCTTGGTTGACCCTCTTCAGTACCAACTGATGAATCATACCTTCCCGACATTCCAGCACCTGATTGACAGAGCAATCATGACAGAAAGGAAGCGTAAGGAGATGGAGGATCGTAAGCGCAAGATCAGTGGACCCCAGTCTGGAAGCAACAGCCGCCCTCGTTTCTCAGGCAATCAACCTCAGCAGTTCAGGCAGAACCAGCGTCCACCTCAGCAGCATCAGCAGTTCCAAAGGCAGTATCCTCAGCACCAGTACCAGAACCGTCAGAGCAATCAGTCAGGAGGTCAGTTTCAGAGACAGAATCAGCAGGCACCCCGTCTTCCTGCCCCAGCAAACCAGCAGAACAGTCAGGCAGCACCAGCTCAGGTTGGAAACAGGGCATGTTTCCACTGTGGAGAGCAAGGCCATTGGGTGATGCAATGTCCGAAGAGGGCAGCCCAGCAGCAGTCAGGCCCCAATGCCCCAGCAAAGCAGAATGTGTCTCAGCCTATAGCAGGCAACCGCTCTCAGCCGCGCTATAACCATGGAAGGCTGAACCACTTGGAGGCTGAAGCAGTTCAGGAGACCCCCGACATGATAGTAGGTATGTTCCCAGTCGACTCCCATATTGCAGAAGTGTTATTTGATACTGGAGCAACACATTCTTTCATTACTGCATCATGGGTAGAAGCACATAATCTTCCAATTACTACCATGTCAACCCCCATTCAAATTGACTCAGCCGGTGGTAGAATTCGAGCTGATAGCATCTGTTTAAATGTAAGCGTGGAAATAAGGGGGATAGCGTTTCCCGCTAACCTTATAGTAATGGGTACTCAGGGAATAGATGTCATCCTAGGGATGAATTGGCTAGATAAGTATCAGGCAGTTATCAGTTGTGATAAAAGGACAATCAAGTTGGTGTCCCCACTAGGAGAGGAAGTGGTGACCGAGTTAGTCCTGCCTGAGCCAAAGAGAAGAAGTTGTTATCAGATGGCTGTCGATAGCAGTGAAGCAGACCCAATTGAGAGTATCAAGGTTGTGTCTGAATTCCCAGATGTGTTTCCAAAGGACTTACCGGGTATGCCACCAGAGCGGAAAGTTGAGTTTGCCATAGAGCTTCTTCCTGGAACCGCCCCTATCTTTAAGAGAGCTTACAGAATATCCGGACCAGAGTTGGTTGAGCTTAAGAAGCAGATTGATGAGCTGTCAGAGAAAGGTTACATCCGTCCAAGCACCTCGCCTTGGGCCGCCCCTGTCTTGTTCGTGGAAAAGAAAGATGGCACCAAAAGGATGTGTATCGATTATCGAGCTTTGAATGAAGTCACGATCAAGAACAAATACCCTTTGCCCAGAATAGAAGATCTGTTCGACCAGTTGAGAGGAGCCAGTGTGTTCTCCAAGATTGATCTGAGGTCAGGTTATCATCAGCTCAGGATCCGACCTTCGGACATTCCGAAGACGGCATTCATTACCAAGTATGGTTTGTATGAGTTCACAGTGATGTCTTTTGGTTTGACCAATGCACCAGCGTTCTTCATGAACTTGATGAACAGTGTATTCATGGATTATCTCGATAAGTTTGTGGTGGTATTCATTGATGACATTCTGGTTTATTCTCAAAGCAAAGAAGAACATGCAGATCATTTGAGGATGGTATTGCAGAGATTGCGAGAGCACCAGTTGTATGCAAAGTTGAGCAAGTGTGAGTTCTGGATCAGTGAAGTCCTGTTCTTGGGTCACATAATCAACAAAGAAGGATTGGCTGTGGATCCGAAGAAAGTGGCAGACATTCTGAACTGGAAAGCGCCAACGGATGCTCGAGGAATCAAGAGCTTCATTGGAATGGCCGGATATTATCGGCGATTCATTGAAGGGTTTTCGAAGATTGCGAAACCAATGACAGCGTTGCTAGGCAACAAGGTTGAGTTCAAGTGGACCCAGAAATGCCAAGAGGCCTTTGAAGCGCTGAAAGAGAAGTTGACTACAGCGCCTGTCCTAGTCTTGCCTGATGTGCACAAGCCCTTCTCGGTGTACTGCGATGCTTGTTACACAGGTTTGGGATGCGTGTTGATGCAAGAGGGAAGAGTTGTGGCTTACTCGTCCCGACAGCTGAAGGTTCATGAGAAGAACTACCCAATCCATGATCTAGAGTTGGCAGCAGTGGTTCATGCGCTGAAGACATGGAGGCACTATCTGTATGGACAGAAATGCGATGTTTACACAGACCACAAGAGTCTGAAGTACATATTCACTCAGTCAGAATTGAATATGAGACAGCGAAGATGGTTAGAGTTGATTAAAGACTATGAGTTGGAGATCCATTACCATCCAGGCAAAGCAAACGTAGTGGCAGATGCTTTGAGCAGAAAGAGTCAAGTCAATCTGATGGTCGCTCGTCCGATGCCTTATGAGTTGGCCAAGGAGTTCGACAGGTTGAGTCTCGGATTTCTGAACAATTCGCGAGGAGTCACAGTTGAGTTGGAACCTACCTTAGAGCGCGAAATCAAAGAAGCGCGGAAGAATGATGAAGAGATCAGTGAGATTCGGCGACTGATTCTAGATGGCAGAGGCAAAGATTTTCGGGAAGATGCAGAAGGCGTGATATGGTTCAAAGACCGCTTGTGTGTTCCCAATGTCCAGTCCATTCGAGAGTTGATTCTCAAGGAAGCTCATGAGACAGCTTATTCGATTCACCCTGGCAGTGAGAAGATGTATCAGGATCTGAAGAAGAAATTCTGGTGGTACGGAATGAAGAGGGAAATCGCAGAGCATGTGGCTATGTGCGATAGTTGTCGAAGAATTAAGGCAGAGCACCAGAGACCAGCTGGATTGTTACAACCGTTGCAGATCCCTTAGTGGAAATGGGATGAAATTGGTATGGATTTCATAGTCGGATTGCCTCGCACTCGGGCCGGCTACGATTCCATTTGGGTAGTGGTGGACCGTTTGACCAAGTCAGCCCACTTCATACCTGTCAAGACCAACTACAGCAGTGCAGTATTGGCAGAACTGTATATGTCTCGGATCGTTTGTCTTCATGGTGTGCCAAAGAAGATAGTGTCAGACAGAGGAACGCAGTTCACCTCTCATTTCTGGCAGCAGTTGCATGAAGCTTTGGGCACACATCTGAATTTCAGTTCAGCTTATCACCCGCAGACAGATGGCCAGACCGAAAGGACCAATCAAATTCTTGAAGACATGTTGAGAGCCTGTGCGTTGCAAGATCAGTCTGGATGGGATAAGCGATTGCCCTATGCAGAGTTTTCCTATAACAACAGTTACCAGGCCAGTTTGAAGATGTCACCATTTCAAGCGCTTTATGGAAGGAGTTGTAGAACTCCGTTGCAATGGGATCAGCCTGGAGAGAAGCAAGTGTTTGGGCCAGACATTCTGCTTGAAGCCGAAGAGAACATCAAGATGGTCCGAGAGAATCTGAAGATAGCGCAATCGAGGCAGCGAAGCTATGCAGACACAAGAAGAAGAGAGCTGAGTTTTGAAGTCGGAGACTTTGTCTATCTGAAAGTGTCACCGATCAGAGGAGTCAGAAGGTTCGGAGTGAAGGGCAAGCTAGCACCCCGCTACATTGGTCCGTACCAAATTCTTTCAAGGCGTGGAGAAGTGGCCTATCAGCTCAGTCTGCCAGAGAATTTGTCAGCTGTGCATGATGTCTTTCATGTGTCTCAGTTGAAGAAGTGCTTGCGTGTGCCAGAAGAGCAGTTGCCAGTGGAAGGTCTTGAAGTCCAAGAGGACTTGACCTACACAGAGAAGCCAGCGCAAATCCTTGAGGTTGCAGATAGAGTCACCCGAAGGAAGACCATCAGGATGTGCAAAGTTAGATGGAATCACCACTCTGAGGAAGAAGCAACCTGGGAGCGTGAAGATGATCTGATGGCTAAATACCCTGAGCTCTTTGCTAGCCAACCCTGAATCTCGAGGGCGAGATTCTTTTAAGGGGGATAGGTTTGTAACGCCCTGAATTTGGGGGTAGAGTTTTTTCTTCTTTTCTCTCACCAAATTCAGGTGTTACCCTTTTTCTTTTTTCTCGTTCCCTCGTTAAACCTTGATCTTTTCCAAAGTTATGACGGGTTTTGGCTTTAGACCCCGTGTAAAGCAAAACCTTAAAATACTTTATTTTGGGTGTTGCATCATGCCGAAGCACATTTCTTTGTCTGATGTTGAGTGTTCGTCTCGTTCCGTTCCGGATTTCGATTCGCGATTTAATTCCATTTAGTGGTCCGCGCTCGTCGTGGGTTTTCGATCCGCGAAGTGGCCCGGCCCAGCCTAGCCCAGCCCAGCCCAGCCCTGCCCGGCCCGGTCTGGCCCGGCCCTGCATGCCCCTGGCGCCCAAACCCCCCCCCCATGCGCCCCCCTTCTCCCTCTCTCTCTCATTTGGATCTCCCGCGCAACAACCTCTCCTCTCCTTCTTCCACCTCTCTCTCCCCGTGGTGCCCTAGGATTTGGAGACGGCGATCACTGGATTTTGGACCCCGAGTGAGCTCCCCTCCCCTTCCCTTCTCCCTCTCCCTCTCCCTCCTCTTCTTCCCTCCGCGCGCGCCCTCCCTCTCCCCCTGCCCGCGCGCGCCCCCGCCCTTCCCCCTGCGCGCGGCGGCGCGGCCCCCCACCCCGGCCCGCGGCGGCGCCCCTGCCCGCCCCTCCCCGGTCCCGCGCGGCGGCGCTCGGCCCCTCCCCCTCCCTCCCCGGTGGCGCTCGGCCCCGCCCCAGCCTCCCCGGCGGCGCTCGGCCCCGCTCTGGCCTCCCCGGCGTCGCTCGGCCCCTCCCCCTCCCTCCCCGGCGGCGCTCGGCCCCGCCCCGGCCTCCCCGGCGGCGCTCGGCCCCCCGCTCGGCCCCTCCCCCCTCCCTCCCCGGCGGCGCTCGGCCCTCGCCCGGCCTCCCCTTGCGGCAGCGCGGCCCCGCCCCCCGCCCCCTGCCCCGGTCCCTGCGCGCGGCGGCGCCCGCCCCTGCCCCGGCCCCTGCGCGTGGCGCTCGCCCGCCCCGCCCCTCGGCTCGGCCGGCCGTGGTGGCCCGGCGCCCTCCCGCGGCGCGGCGAGCCCCGCTCGCCCGCGCGCGCCCGCCCCCGGCTCGGCCGCCCGCCTCCCGGCGAGCTCGGCCGCCTCTGGCCGGTTCAACCGCCCCGGCCCCGGCCCGGTCGCCCCGCCCCCGTCCCGGCCTCGCCCGACCGTGTCCCCGCTCGTCCGCGCTCGCGGTGATTATTTTTAGTCGGTAGTTAACGTCAAACTCCGTTAGTTAGCGTGCTGCGTCGCGCGCTTCGCCGCGCGACGGATTTGTCTAATTTCAGATTCTATCTATGTGTTGCGTCGTGCGCTTCATCGCGCGACGATCCATTTTAATTTCAGGTTGTTTAAGGTGTAACGCCGCGTGTGTATTCACGCGACGTTCCACTTTGGACTCAGTTTAGTCGACGTATGCCGTCGTGCGTTTCGTCGCGCGACGCTTAACGTCTCCTCATAACTAAGGCGAAGTGTCTCGTTGCGTGCTCGGTCGCGCGACGAGTCGTTTACTTCTTAATTTGTTTTAGAGTGCTATGTCGCGTGTCTCGCCGCGCGACCATTCTTTTTATTTATCTCCACCTGCTTATAATGATTAGACATGAAACCTGACTTTACTTTACGCTAAACATAGTGCCTACATTAAATTTCCTTCCATTAAGCGAGTAGTTAATTTATAATCATGTAACGTGACCGTTTCCCGACTGTCTTGTTCTCTTTCTCTCTTAACTATAACTGCGAGCCCGCGTGGAACGTCAGTTTACTTATTGCATTCTATTGTATGGTGTACTGTTCTTTTGTATTAAATATGTGGATGTATGTATGTTTGCGCTCGCATAGAGAACGATCCGGTCGGAGAACCCGAAGAACCCGCAGGAGAAGCCCCTGAGCAGTAGTCGGTTGGTGGAGGCAAGTGTCCTTTGACCTATCTCTGTCCTATTCATTCTTTAATTCACCTCCCGCATTACACATTTATACCTAAGGATTGACTAGCTTTTGTTATCCATGTCCTTGTTTACCTATTTGGGTCGGTTTATTATTGTTTAGCTTCATGCTATTGCTCAAACTCTAATCAATGAACATGATGAGATTATATATGATACGCTGTTTTCCCCTCTCTTATTATGATATTATACTTGTGGCTTTTAAGGGGGCTCGAGCGGTTTCTCGAGTGCCTCTCCGTAAGGACCTGTTCTATGGATGACCGCCCGGGAAAATAGTGCAACCATGAGGGTGGAATGGGACGCCCTTAGCTGAGTAATTAGAGGAACCGGGGTGTAGTTCGCTTCGCCGTCGTGCCGTCAATGGGGCTCGGTGTATGCGGCTCACTCTGCCAAGGTTGATTTGTCCCTTAGGGAGGAGTGCGGTACATTTAGGAAACCTAACGGGCGGCTACAGCCTCGGGGAATCTTTGTAAAGGCTACGTAGTGATGCCCTGCTGGACCACCTAGGTAGTGGTCAATGGGGAGTAGCTCTCTCCGGGCAGAAAGGGAATCACGGCTTGTGGGTAAAGTGCACAACCTCTGCAGAGTGTTTGAAAACTGATATATCAGCCGTGCTCGCGGTTATGAGCGGCCAAGGGAGCTCCAGTGATTAGTGGTACTTGATCAGAGACATTTTGGTTTACAGGTGGCAATGAGGATGGTTACGATTATGCTTATGGTAATGGTAAGTGGTATTCTTTCCGCTTGGAAAGGGTACTTTGGGTTAATAACTTGGGTTAATGCTAAAACCTGGCTTCCTACTAGTAAATAACAAACTGACCAACTAAAAGCAACTGCTTGACTTATCCCCACATAAAGCTAGTCCACTACAGCCAAACAGGATACTTGCTGAGTATGTTGATGTGTACTCACTCTTGCTCTACACACCAAACCCCCCCCCCCAAGTTGTCAGCATTGCAACCACTGCTCAGGAGAAGATGAAGCTGTGGAAGGAGACTTCCAGGAGTTCCAAGACTACGACGAGTTCTAGGTGTGGGTTAGCGGCAACCCCCAGTCGGCTGCCTGTGAAGGCCGCGGTTATCTACGTTTCTTTTCCGCACTTTGATTTATTGTAAGGACTATATGGACGTCTCAGACGTATGATGTAATCGACTATTATTTCCCTTTTAATACTATTGGAGCACTGTGTGATGATGTCCATGTTATGTAACTGCTGTGTACGTGAATAACTGATCCTGGCACGTACATGGTTCGCATTCGGTTTACCTTCTAAAACCGGGTGTGACATGCGCCATGACGCCGGTGGCTCTCCGCCCCTTATGACAGCAAGGAGACGTCAGCAGGGTCCTTGCTGCGCTGCCAGCTGTGCTCCTACAGGACTCGGGCGCTCCTCCGGCGGCCACGCCATCACATGTACAACGCTCAAGCTCTCCCCCGACAGCCACGTTGGCATGTACACAGGGCTTAGGCACTCCACTGCCGGACACGTTAGCGCATAGCTACGCCCCCCGTTGTACACCTGGACTCTCTCCTTACCTCTATAAAAGGGGAGTCCAGGGCCACCCTGAAGGAGGTTTTCGGGGTTCGCGCGAGGGGAAGCGGCGTACGAGCCCACTCTCTCTCTCCCTCACGTGACGCGCTTGTAACCCCTACTGCGAGCGGCACCCCTGGTGCAGGATAATACAAGGCTTGTCCCACATCTTGTGTTCCATCCCGCGCCAACCCATCTGGGTAGGGACACGCAGCGACAATTCACTCGTTGGTCCAGGGACCCCCCCCCCCCCGGTCGAAACGCCGACAGCATGTCTTTCAGAAATGCATGAGAAATAACCAATCTAATATGAGTGAGGGTGTTGTTTCTAAAAGGACATTCTTAACTTTAAGTTCATGGGGGCATGTTTTTAAGTTAAGAACGCGGGTACCGATGATCTTAATTTTACTTTAGAACGTGGGTCCCCACGAACTTAACCTATTAAGTTTGTTGGCTCGCACGAACTTAACCTATTAAGTCCTTCGAAGATATGAAGATATGTCGTCGGCTATGTTCGTCGTTAAGTTGTTCAACTTAGGTTAAGTTTATTGGTTTATTAGACTAAGTTCTTTTTCACCCATGTTCTTTAACAAACTTGGTGCAACACCGCGACACACACGATCTGTGTCTAGTGGACGTCAAGCACGCAGAATTCGTGTCCTCCAAATGTTTTGCATGGCATAAAGGTGATGACCTCCGTCATGGCACACCATGGCTACGATCAAGCGTGGTGGCGAGCGACCATGTTAGTCGCCTAAGTCTCAAGAAACCCGCATGCGGACATTCCCGCATGGTGCCCCTCGCTCCTGGGGATATAGATGACCAATTAGCACTAACACGATGACGATGGGTTAGCTTAGGCATGACACAAAAAAGTACGACCCATGCACGGCCCAGCTACAGTGCCGTGCCTAGACCGCTATCTCGGTCCGTGCACGACATGATTATATTTTTTATTTAAAATTACTAGCGTGCACACAAACATATTTATATACACTATATCAATTCTATGCATAACACAATTGCAGTTGATGAATCATCTTGGTTAGGAGGGCGTGGTTAAACCTTTTTCTCAAGACCGCCAGGGTTCGAGGTGCCCTAAACGGATCGTGCCATAACGGGCCTATGCTGGGCCGGCCTAGGCCGCCCGTTTGACCAACTATACATGTGGATTAGGCAGAGAACCTGTAATCCACTTTGACACCAACATCACCCAGAACCCAATTGGGTTTCCATGCTGACGACGGAGAGGACCGATGCGAGGATGCCTCGGAGTCACTGGAGCATAGCCTACCTCCACAACTCCTGACAACCAGTTCTCTGAGTAGGACGAATTTGCTTGAGTTTTCTTGTGCTTGCTTGGTTAGTACCAGAGTCTCCATCCTTGCCTAGGCCTGCTCAGAGAACCTGAACGCGACGCAATACAACGACTTTCATCCAACCAAACGGGCTTGCATCGTGGTCGTGGATTTCACTTTCAGCATCACACTCGCAACGCTTTCGGGGCCTGTTCATCGTGAACCATTCTCATCTAGTGGAGAATCTGGAGATGTGTCGATTGGGATTTCCTTGGACGGGAGCACGGGACACCACCATCTGGTCAAATTGTACTGTTTCTTTTAGGAGAGCGTGCAATATGTGCACGTACGTGAAAGACAAACGCCACGATATGTTTTTGGTCGAGCAAGTTTACCATTCGTTCAAAATCCACGATGTTACATGCATAATTTCAAAGCAGAATGTTGCATGGATCCGCAGCGATCCGTTTGAGAGAAGAAGGGATAACATGCATGCACTTGCATCGTGCATGTTAAGTTGACTAGAAGTCAGAATATTTAGTGCGACAGGGCGACAGCCATCCAACTTTGACAACGGAAAGCAGCAGGGGAGCACGTCCATGTGCTACTGTGCATGCCTAGGGCAACTAATTGGTTCGTCTCGTGATCAAATATGCGGAGTATCTCATGTCATGTTTGGAACCTCTAGAAATAATATTTAGCTAGCTAAAATTTAGTTGTTAGATTCCAAACACCCTTAGCTAATACTATAGCTAATTATTTGCTACCTCATAGCTAACCATTCAGTTTATTAACGGGCTTAACCCAACTAATAATTTACTAGCTGACTAACTATTATCTCTAGTGGTTCTAAACATGGCGTTACTCATCTCCTTATCTATAAATTAACCGTTCATTCAGGTGGGTTGGGTTATAATGTATTTTATTGGTGGATATTGATATGGGTGTCATTTGGGTGGAGGGGAATGGATTCTAGAACTAAACTGGGTGGGTTTTTGTGGGTTTGTTGAGAAGTGGGTTGGAATAAGTTCGAAGGAACATCCCTCACTCCATATGTAAGTGAGCTCAACTTTTAAGCTACACCTAGGGGTGGGCACATTTTTACCATAAACCGAAAACCGAACCGAACCGTACCGAACCGAACCGAAATTTCGGTTTTTTTGGTAGTTCGGTTCGGTTTCGGTTTTTGTATCTAAGAAGTTCGGTTTTCGGTATCGTAATCGGTTTTCACCGTATACCGAACCGAAAAAACCGAATACCAAACTTTATCAATTCTCAAATTTGACTATTCAATTATGTGAAATAATTGTGTGATACAATTAAATTGTTATTCACTTATTTGTATGTGATGTATGATGTATATCTAAATATTTGTACCTATATAATTTTTACTTTTTAAAATTATATGTAACTTATCATGTAAACTTGTTGTATGTATTGTCTTGATTATAAGTTTGGTATTCGGTTTTTACCGAAAAACCGAAGTAAAAAACCGAAACCGAACTTCTCGGTTTTTCATTTTCTAGAAAACCGAACGGTTTCTAATGTTTGAAAAACCAAAGTTTTTTAAAACCGAAAAACCGAACCGAAGTTTAGAAAAAAACCGAATGCCCAGCCCTAGCTACACCGTTACACAAAAATTAGCATATTATTATTCTTACTCATTTTTTTAAAAAAAATCAATTATTTTTTTGAAAAAAATTAAGACGTGAATGCGATATTTTAATTTTAAGGTTCGACTTCTAAGATAGGACCCACACATGGATATAGCAATACCGTTGCACACAAATTAACAGATTATCATTCTTACCCATTTACAAAAAGATTAATTATTTTGTGAAAAATTTAAGGCGTGAACGTGATATTTCAATTTTAAGGTCCAACTTCTGAGGTGGGGCCCACATATAGATCTATCTACACCGTTAGACACAAATCAGCAGTTTATCATTCTTACTCGTTTCCAAAAATACAAATAATTTTACGAAATTTTAAAGTCCGAATACAGTAGCGAATGCACTCTAATAACATGGGGTCTTTCATGGGTTTAGGTAATTTCTATTTATATTTTTTCTATCTATTATTTTTCTATATATTAAGGGAGGGAGCATAGATCGCACCTTACAATGCCACGTCATCATATGTTTTCCTAGCCGTCCGATCCAATTCCGACGTTGGAAACCGTTCCATGTTTTCGGACGAGTGCCTTGCATTGGTGCTATCGCATACTCGAGTGTAGTCGATTATTCTAGAACCAAAGCAACATGTCCTCTCCAGTCTGCACTAAAAAAGACGTCATTTCGAGTCGACGGACGAGAGGGCGATCCCAACAACGCAGGCCCTCAACAAGCAAGCACCCGCTGGCCTCCGCTGATCGGTACAGTCCACGATCCCTAGGTCCACCACAGAATACTACGAGACGAGCCAGCAGGCGGGCGAGGTCCATGGAGAGCAAGCTGCCGCCATCGTTGGCGCCCGTGACACGGAAACCTGGAAGTGGCTGGTGATGCAGGCCACGGCCGTGGGTAGGGATGACAACGGGTATGGGTAAATAACCACGGATAATTATCCATTGAATATGGGTATGGTGCAATTTGATATCCGCGGGTACGGTTATGGATATAATAAGCTATCCGCGGATATTTTTTTTCGGGTATGGATATTCAGTATCCATACCCGTTACCCAATGGATATCTAATATGTGGGCCATCCGGATTTATATATTGTCATAAATTCTTATTTTTTTAAATTTTTATCCATAATATGTTGTTTGGTGCTGAAATTATCATTTAATGCTATTGGAATGATAATTATTTTAAAATGTAATAAAATTGTTGTTTGGTGTTTAATGCTAAAATTGTAGTGGGCGGGCGGGTAACGGGTATCCACTGGATAGCGGATATCCAGCGGATACGGGTATGGATACTGATCCATACCCATGAACGTTTATGGGTATAGGTATGGGTTGAGTTTTGTCTCGCAGGTATGGATTCGCGAACTATATATTCGTGTACTACCCGCCCGATTGCCATCGCTAGCCGTGGGGGAGCCCCGCGTGGCGGAGCTGGTGAAACAGACTCTGGAGAAGGAAGCTTACCCAGCCTTGGAAAGGTTAGCAGGCTGAAGTGGAGTGCGTCAGGAATATCAAGAACCGACTGGTTGCGATGTCAGGGCGTGCAGAAGATTGGAACTTTGAAGCAGGTGTCCTGTTCTCAGTTCAAAACTTTGGAGTGACGTGCTGTTACATCTAATCAGTTGTGTGGCTCTTTGGTAGGCGCGGGATGAACTCGTGCATTTTCTGGACGACAACATGGATACACAGTGGCGGACTCACCACCCAGGCACCACAGGCGGTGGACTGGGCTGCTTTGTCTATGGCAATGGAGAGAAGCAAGCGAGCACCATACGTTTAATCCTACGGCAATGGAGAGAAGCAAGCAAGCACAGGCATAGAGGATAGCAACTTAATCTTGCCTAGGCTGTCCTCAAATCCTGGGTCCGCCACTGTGGATACGTACGTTTAGGATGTACCTGACAAGAAAACTCATGTTCCTAGGATCCCCGGGACATTGGGCACAATCGATTTAAATTAGGATGCATTCACGGATCACAACGAATGCTATGTAATCCCGTCTATAGATGTTAGGAGGAGAACAAGAAGTAAACTCCTAATCTTTTTTCTAGAAGATATGTTACTGAGCATAAGCATGCGTTGATGCACATATATTTATGAAAGAACAACATATTTCACACAGATGGCTTTTGTTTTAATTTACCTATATGATTGTATCCACTCAGAGACCTGGATGTATAGGATGGCTAATCGTTTTTGAGAGACTAGCTAGTTTGCTAAATTTAGGGGTTAGTACTAACGAAGTCACCAAGGACGCTGTGCTATCGAGGGGCACGCGCGCCACGTAACAATGAAGAGTTGCGTTTCTTTCCCC
Organism: Zea luxurians; assembly: GCA_029449295.1. Lineage (NCBI taxonomy): Eukaryota > Viridiplantae > Streptophyta > Magnoliopsida > Poales > Poaceae > Zea > Zea luxurians. The sequence continues at coordinate 90,147,692 of JAOPSE010000003.1, forward strand.
ATAATTACATACAGGAAAAATACAAATAATCATGCAAAGTTTAAGGATTAAGGAGGACAACCAGGATCTATATATGTTATCTTATTATAGAACAATCGTCCTAGCTACGATTAGTTGGCCTTAGATTTAAATAAAAACAGGAAATGACAGATCAATTCGTCCACGTAACATCAAACTTATTCCTCGCAGTTTCCGCTCTATCTGTCACGAGAAGTCGTCGACATGGCACTGCGTCGGCGTGAACCCCAGCGCCACTGCCGTGGCGTTGCCCGGGTCGGGAACCCTCACGTAGCAGTCCACGTCCGGCCTGTACTCGGCGCTGTCCACGACGGCCACCTTCAGCCGCACCCTCGTGTGGAGCTTGACGTTGATGCTGAAGAACCCCTCGCCCTTCTCCCTGCCGAACAGCGCCGCCGCCGCGCCGGCGCCGGCGAGGGCGGCCTGTCCACGGAAGCTGGGCCGCACCTCCATCGTGCTCCTGCGCTCCTGCCGCGCCCGCGGGAAGTCCACGTACCCGAGCCGCTCGCCGCCGTAGAGCGCCACGGCGTCCAGGCGCCGGTACAGCACGGCCTGCTTCCGGTTCGGGTTGCGGATGCTGACGCCCACGGTGAGGTTGTAGCGCAGCTGGTGGGTCTGGGTGCCGCTGTTGTCGAGGTCGAAGCGGGTGAGCTGCGCCGAGTCCACGTACGCCTTGAGGCTGCTGGGCTGGTAGACGAGCCAGAGCACCAGCGCCACGACGCCGACGGCGATGAGCACCAGCGTCAGCGCGCGGAAGGCGTGGCAGAGGAGCGCGTACGACGCGTCCCGGCGCGCCAGCGTGGGGACGCCGGCGGCCGGTGCTTCGGGAGGGATGGGCGGGCGCGGGTCGAGGTGGTCGATCTTGTGCTCGTGACTGGCCATGGCCTTCTGCAACGACTTCCGGTTCACGAACAAGAGTGTTGCTGATGAGATTATCAGGTAGTAGTGCACGCATGTATCGATGGAGGGAACGTCTATGTACACAGCACACACTGACACACAGCCCGTAGCCTAGCTTGTGGTGGTTTCTGAGGGTCTCACGTTCCCGGGACATACGGGCCGTTGCGTCCTTGACCCGCGCAGGCAGGAATGTGTTGATCTGTTCAAGGATCGGACCTTCGAAAGGCAGGCGGCCAACGGAACGCGGAGGTGAATTATGTACGGCGTCTACACGTTGAAAAGTAAAGTCTGAAAAGAATTAAAATTTTAGGGCTGGTTTGGTGGACAGGGAATTGTAGACTTATGGATCCATGTATAAGGATTCATCTCCATATTTAAATTTGAATAGAGAGGGAATTTCTCCCTATGGATCCCCTCCAATTACGGGCTTGTTCCATTCGCTCTTGTTTGGCACCAAAATGAGCGTGCGGACGGTCCGGCCCTGAGGCCGGATAGTCCGCGGTCCGGACAGTCCGCGCCTATGGGCCGGACAGTCCGTACGTGCGTAGAGCAGATTAGGGTTCCGAGTTTTGTGCTACGGTTGTTAGCTAGATTCGCGGAATTAGCTCGGAAATCAGTTGTGTAAAGAGTCCAACCCCCTCCTCTATAAATAGAGAGGTATACGGCTGATTTGTAATCATCAATCGAATCAATAATACTTCACATTTATTTCCTGTACAATTAGGAGTAGTTCTAGTCTGGTTCTAGTTTAGCCTCTCAATCTCCAAATTCTCCACCTCTCCTCGACTCTACGTCAATTAGAGGAGTCTAGGGCGGTCTACCCGAGCCTAGACACCACCTAGGATCTCTACTCCCCGACGGGGTCCCTCCCGGGAGCGAGATCCAGGCGCCGCCGGCCATCCTTCGCCGCCCCTGCGCACGCGCGGACCGTCCGGCCGTCAGGCAGGAAACCTAGCCCCTACGCCAGGTTGCGGACCGTCCGGCCCTATGCCGCGGACCGTCCACGCCTGACCAGAGAGCACCGCCCCGGTTCTTGTTGAGTGTTTGGCGCTCCAAAAAGGCGTCAACATACTTTTTGGCGACTCCGTTGGGGAAAACAAATATAGACTCATCAAATCGGCCCTCAATGGCCGGTTCAAGGGATAGCTCTGAAGTCTCCCTCAGCAACATTATAGAGCCGACTTGGGAAACCTTGTCGGGCGAAGAACAACTCCAGTTCGAGGAGCACAAGGAGCAAATGATCCAAGAGGCGAAAGCAAAGTTCTTGGCCAACTTCAAAGTGGACAGGAACAACAAGGTCGTCCGACATCGGGCGACGGATCCGGCTTCGCTCCGACCCACACCAGATATCCTTAATGTAAGTAATACAAACGAGCCACAATCTCTTAGAAATTATGTAGATGAACAGCGTGAATAAATACAAAATATCATAGGGGGTATGCAAAACGATTATAGGAGACTAGTACGTGCATTTGATAAATCTAGTACTGCAAATTTTCCTTCACACGAGGTCGAATTAGGGGAAAACACACGTAACACATCGGCTATAGGTTGTCTCAACCAGTAACAACCCTTTATGGGATGCCGATGGACACATACCCTGAGCAACCGCAAATCGGTAGTAAATCGGCCGATCTGCACATGCCCGGACCGTCCGCACGTGAGCACGGACCGTCCGGGCCATCAACGGCCGGGCCCATTTTTAATGAATTACCAACACATGTGCCAGAGCCACATCATTTTGTGCAAAATTCAAACTACCCAGTCGGACCGTCCGCATACCACGACGGACGGTCCACATATAATCACGGACGGTCCGGGCCAATGTCCGGATAGTCCGCGCATGACCTTTTTGAGGAGGATTGTTACCCGAATCCTCACCCATCCCAGCAGCACTTCCCATCACACTACGCAATGCACCAGCCCATTAATACAAAATCTAGATCCCATGACAGAGATGGCACAGTGGTTTATCTCGTGGTTCGGCCAAGACCAACACTTGCCTACTCCACGTTGTGGCGTCCCAACGGACGAGGGTTGCAATCAACCCCTCTCAAGCGGTCCAAAGACCCACTTGAATACCACGGTGTTTTGCTTTGCTTTACTATATCCCGTTCGCGAGAAATCTCCACAACTTGGAGCCTCTCGCCCTTACACTTGAAGTTCACAAAGAAGCACGGAGTAAGGGAGGGATGAGCAACTCACACAAGACACAAAGATCACAACAAATACGCACACACACAAGACCCAGACTTGAGCTCAAAAGACTATCACAAGTTTCTTACTAGAACGGAGCTCAAGTCACTAAGAATGTCGAACAAGTGCGCAAGAACGAAGTGTGAGTGATCAACTATGCTCAAAGAATGCTTAGATATCTTCTCCATGCGCCAAGGGGTCCCTTTTATAGCCCCAAGGCAGCTAGGAGCCGTTGAGAGCATTGTAGGAAGACAATTCTTGCCTTCTGTCGACTGGCGCACCGGACAGTCCGGTGCACCACCGGACACTGTCCGGTGCGGATATCCTTCCTTATTTGGCGAAGCCGACCGTTGAAGTTTGAGAGCCGTTGGCGCACCGGACACTGTCCGGTGCACACCGGACAGTCCGGTGCCTCCTTCTAGCCGTTGGCTCGGCCACGTGTCCCGCGCAGATCGCGCGGCCGACCGTTGGCCCGGCCGACCGTTGGCTCACCGGACAGTCCGGTGCACCACCGGACAGTCCGGTGAATTATAGTCGTACGCCGTTAATCATCTCCCGAGAGCGACGAGTTCGCCTGTGAACGGCTCACCGGACAGTCTGGTGCACCACCGGACAGTCCGGTGATTTATAGCCGTACACCGCCGTCGAAGTCCCGAGAGCAGCCTGTTCGCCAGAGCCAGCCTGGCGCACCGGACACTGTCCGGTGCACCATCGGACAGTCCAGTGCACCCAGACTGCGCAGACTTTGGCTGAACAAAGCCATCTCTTTTCCAATTCGATTTCTTCTGTTTCCAGCACTTAGACACAATACATTAGTCCATAAAACAATGTACTAAGTCTAGAAACATACCTTTTGACTTGATTTGCACTTGTCCACCACTTTGCATAGATTAACACAAAAGCACTTGTGTTGGCACTCAATCACCAAAATACTTAGAAATGGCCCAAGGGCATATTTCCCTTTCAGAAGGCAACATGCCAATATCCAGCCAAACCCACTTATGTTTGACCAGAGAGCCAGTGGTCTCGTACCTGAAAGCACCTAGAGGGGGGGTGAATAGGTGATCCTGTGAAAACTTAAACTTATAGCCACAAAAACTTGTTAAGTGTTAGCACAATAATCGCCAAGTGGCTAGATAGGAGTCTCACCAAAACACAATACCACAAGAGATCAAACACAGAGATGACATAGTGGTTTATCCCGTGGTTCGGCCAAGACCAACGCTTGCCTACTCCACGTTGTGGCGTCCCAACGGACGAGGGTTGCAATCAACCCCTCTCAAGCGGTCCAAAGACCAACTTGAATACCACGGTGTTTTGCTTTGCCTTTCAATATCCCGATTGCGAGGATTCTCCACAACTTGGAGCCTCTCGCCCTTACACTTGAGATTCACAAGAAATACGGAGTAAGGGAGGACAGCAACACACACAAATCCACAGCAAAATGCGCACACACACGGCCAAGAATCGAGCTCAAAAGACTATCTCAAAGTTCTCACTAGAACGGAGCTCGAATCACTGAGAATGACAAACGAATGCGCAAAGACTTAGTGTGGATGATCAAGAATGCTCTAAGGTTGCTTGGTGTACTCCTCCATGTGCCTAGGGGTCCCTTTTATAGCCCCAAGGCAGCTAGGAGCCGTTGAGAGCAAATCTGGAAGGCCAATCTTGCCTTCTGTCGTCGGGTGCACCGGACAGTCTGGTGCACACCGGACACTGTCCGGTGCCCGATTTCCTTCCTAAAATGGCGCTGTCGACCGTTGCAGATCTGGGAGCCGTTGGCGCACCGGACATGTCCGGTGCACACCGGACAGTCCGGTGCCCCCTTCCGACCGTTGGCCCGGCCACGTGTCGCGCGCAGATTCCGCGGCCGACCGTTGGCCCGGCCGACGGTTGGCTCACCGGACAGTCCGGTGCACACCGGACAGTCCGGTGAATTTTAGCCGTACGCCGTCGGCGAATTCCCGAGAGCGGCCACTTCAGGCCGAGCCAGCCTGGCGCACCGGACACTGTCCGGTGCACCACCGGACAGTCCGGTGTGCCAGACTGAGCTGAGTCTTGGCTGCACACAGCCAAGTCTTTTTCACCTCTTTTCTTTTCTTCTTCTTTCTGTTTCTAACACTTAGACAAGTATATTAGTACACAAAACCAATGTACTAAGGCTTAGACACATACCTTTACTTTTGATTTGCACTTTGTCCATCCATGAGCATAAATTCACATTTAAGCACTTGTGTTGGCACTCAATCACCAAAATACTTAGAAATGGCCCAAGGGCACATTTCCCTTTCAATCTCCCCCTTTTTGGTGTTTTATGCCAACACAACATAAAGCAACTAGAACAAGTGCAATATCACTTCAAATAAAACTCAAATTTATTTTGATTCAATTTTGGCATATATGGATCATTCTTTGCCACCACTTGGTTTGTTTTTGCAAATCAAACTCAAATTCCTATCTCTAAGTCAAAATCACTTGTAGAGACATAAAGAGAGGTTTTCCAAAGAAATTTGATCAAAGATTTCAAAAACTCCCCCTTTTCCCATAATCAACACTTCTCCCCACAAGAGGCCAACTTTTGACATAAGAGACAATAAAAGAGTTTTGACAAACCAAAAGCTCTAATCTACTATTTTCAAAATTTCTCAAGTGGTAGCTGATCCATTTTGCTTTGGCCTTTATTTTCTCCCCCTTTGGCATCAAGCACCAAAACGGGATCAATCTTGGCCCATTAACCCCATTGCCTCACCAAAATCTTCAATTAAGAGCAAATGGCAATAAGAGTTCATGAGATGAACTTGGAATAAGTTACCCTCTCATCGGAGTGCAGTGGAAGTCTTTCATGGTCCAAGTCCACCTTTTCCCTTTCAATTCTCCTTTGAGACTAAAACAAGCAAACTCAAGCATATGGTTAGTCTCAAAGGGTCAAGTTGTAACACATCTCCCCCTAAAACTGTGCATCATTTTGCCACGGACTTGTGAGGTCCAGGGAGTGTTTGTACAACTTGAGCACCACAATAAGCAACAATATGCAGAATGAACATAATCAAAAGCATAAACACATGTATGCTACATTTCAATCCAAGTTCCGCGAATCTAAGATATTGAGCTCACTACGCAGCCTGCAAAAGGTCTTCTCATCTAAAGGCTTGGTAAAGATATCGGCTAGCTGGTTCTCGGTGCTAACATGAAACACTTCGATATCTCCCTTTTGCTGGTGGTCTCTCAAAAAGTGATGCCGGATGTCAATGTGCTTTGTGTGGCTGTGCTCAACAGGATTTTCCGCTATTCGGATAGCACTCTCATTGTCACATAGGAGTGGGACTTTGCTCAGATTGTAGCCAAAGTCCCGAAGGGTTTGCCTCATCCAAAGTAGTTGCGCGCAACACTGCCCTGCGGCAACATACTCGGCCTCAACGGTGGATAGGGCAACGGAGGTTTGTTTCTTAGAGTTCCACGACACCAGGGACCTTCCTAAGAATTGGCACGTCCCTGATGTACTCTTCCTATCGACCTTACATCCAGCATAGTCGGAATCTGAGTATCCAACCAAGTCAAAGGTAGACCCCTTTGGATAACAGAGCCCGAGGCAAGGCGTAGCAACCAAATATCTAAGAATTCGCTTCACTGCCACTAAGTGACACTCCTTAGGATCGGATTGAAATCTAGCACACATGCATATGCTAAGCATAATATCCGGTCTACTAGCACATAAATAAAGTAAAGACCCTATCATTGACCGGTATGCTTTTTGATCAATGGACTTACCTCCTTTGTTGAGGTCGGTGTGTCCGTCGGTTCCCATTGGCGTCTTTGCGGGCTTGGCGTCCTTCATCCCAAACCTCTTTAGCAAATCTTGTGTGTACTTCGTTTGGGAGATGAAGGTGCCGTCCTTGAGTTGCTTCACTTGAAACCCAAGGAAGTAGGTCAACTCGCCCATCATCGACATCTCGAATTTCTGTGTCATCACCCTGCTAAACTCTTCACAAGACTTTTGGTTAGTAGAACCAAATATTATGTCGTCGACATAAATTTGGCACACAAAAAGATCACCATCGCAAGTCTTAGTAAAAAGAGTTGGATCGGCTTTCCCAACCTTGAAAGCATTAGCAATTAAGAAGTCTCTAAGGCATTCATACCATGCTCTTGGGGCTTGCTTAAGTCCATAGAGCGCCTTAGAGAGCTTACACACGTGGTCGGGGTACCGTTCATCCTCGAAGCCAGGGGGCTGCTCCACGTACACCTCCTCTTTGATCGGCCCGTTGAGGAAAGCGCTCTTCACATCCATTTGGTACAACCTGAAAGAATGGTGAGCGGCATATGCTAGCAAGATACGAATTGATTCTAGCCTAGCCACAGGAGCAAAAGTCTCCTCAAAGTCCAAACCTGCGACTTGGGCATAACCTTTTGCCACAAGTCGAGCCTTGTTCCTCGTCACCACCCCGTGCTCGTCCTGTTTGTTGCGGAACACCCACTTGGTTCCCACAACATTTTGCTTGGGACGAGGCACCAGTGTCCAAACTTCATTACGCTTGAAGTTGTTGAGTTCCTCCTGCATGGCTAATACCCAATCCGGATCTAGCAAGGCCTCCTCTACCCTGAAAGGCTCAATAGAGGAGACAAAGGAGTAATGCTCACAAAAATTAACTAATCGAGATCGAGTAGTTACTCCCTTGCTAATGTCACCCAAAATTTGGTCGATGGGATGATCCCTTTGAATCACCGCTCGAACTTGGGTTGGAGGTGCCGGTTGCGCTTCTTCCTCCATCACGTGATCATCTTGTGCTCCCCCTTGATCACTGATAGTCGCCTAGAGGGGGGGTGAATAGGGCGAAACTGAAATTTACAAAAATAATCACAACTACAAGCCGAGTTAGCGTTAGAAATATAAACGAGTCCGCGAGAGAGGGCGCAAAACAAATCGCAAGCAAATAAGAGTGTGACACGCGGATTTGTTTTACCGAGGTTCGGTTCTCGCAAACCTACTCCCCGTTGAGGAGGCCACAAAGGCCGGGTCTTTTTCAACCCTACCCTCTCTCAAACGATCCCACGGATCGAGTGAGCTTTCTCTTCTTCTCAATCAACCGGGAACAAAACTTCCCCGCAAGGGCCACCACACAATTGGTGCCTCTTGCCTTGGTTACAATTGAGTGATGATCTCAAGAACAAATGAGAACGAAAAGAATGCGATCCAAGCGCAAGAGCTCGAAAGAACACAAGCAAATCACTCTCTCTAGTCACTATGGAGTTGTGTGGAATTTGGAGAGGACTTGATCTATTTGGTGTGTCTAGAATTGAATGCTAGAGCTCTTGTAGTAGTTGAGAAGTGGAAAACTTGGATGGCAATGAATGTGGGGTGGTTGGGGTATTTATAGCCCCAACCACCAAAAGTGACCGTTGGCTGGAGGCTTCTGTTCGATGGCGCACCGGACAGTCCGGTGCACACCGGACAGTCCGGTGCCCCTGCCACGTCACCATTGCCGTTGGATTCTGACCGTTGGAGCTTCTGTCTTCTGGGCCCTCCTGGGTGTCCGGTGCACACCGGACAGGTACTGTTTGATGTCCGGTGCACCGGTATGGGCGTGCCTGACGTCTGCGCGCGCTGCGCGCGCATTTAATGCACCGCAGGGAGCCGTTGGCGCCGCAGGGAGCCGTTACTCCGCTGGCACACCGGACAGTCCGGTGCACACCGGACAGTCCGGTGAATTTTAGCGGAGCGGCTGCCGAGCGAACCCGAGGCTGGCGAGTTCCGGAGACGGCGATTCCTTGTAGCACCGGACATGTCCGGTGCACACCGGACAGTCCGGTGAATTATAGCGCGCCGTCTTCCGAGAAATCCCGAGAGCGAAGAGTTTGAAGTCGGAGTCCTCTGGCCGCACCGGACAGTCCGGTGCACACCGGACAGTCCGGTGCCTCCAGCCAGAGGTGCCCTCGGTTGCCTTGCTGCTCCTTTGTTGAATCCAACACTTGGTCTTTTTATTGACTGAATGTGAACCTTTTGCACCTGTATAACTTATGCACTAGAGCAAACTAGTTAGTCCAATATTTGTGTTGGGCAATTCAACCACCAAAATTATTTAGGAACTAGATGTACGCCTAATTCCCTTTCAATCTCCCCCTTTTTGGTGATTGATGCCAACACAAACCAAAGCAAATATAGAAGTGCATAATTGAACTAGTTTGCAAAATGTAAGTGCAAAGGTTTCTTGGAATTGAGCCAATATAAATTTATATGATGCGCATGGATTGTTTCTTTGTTTTTGATATATTGGACCACATTTGCACCAAAAGTTTTGTTTTTGCAAACTCTTTTGTAAATTTTTTTCAAAGTCCTTTTGCAAGATAGTCAAAGGTAAATGAATAAGATTTGCAAAGCATTTCCAAGTTTTGAAATTTTCTTCCTTTGTTCCAAATGCTTTTCCTTTGACTAAACAAAACTCCCCCTCAAATAAGGTCTCCTCTTAGTGTTCAAGAGGGTTTTAAGACATCAATTTTGAAAATACTAGTTGCTCCCCTTTAGAACACAAAGAGATACCAATTTTAAAATTTACCAATATAAAATCATCAAATTTGTAAAATAGGTTGGTGGTGCGGTCCTTTTGCTTTGGGCTCATATTTTCTCCCCCTTTGGCATGAATCGCCAAAAACGGAATCATTAGAGCCCAATGAAGTACTTTCTCCCCCTTTGGTCATGAAATGAATGAGTGAAGATGATACCAAAGTTGGAGAGATGATGCGGAGCGACGGCGAAGGATGAGTAGTAGAGTGGAGTGGAAGCCTTTTTCTTCGCCGAAGACTCCTATTCCCTTTCAATATACCTATGACTTGGTTTGAAATACACTTGAAAGCACATTAGTCATAGCATATATAAAAGAGACATGATCAAAGGTATATTCATGTGCTATGTGTGCAAGTTTAGCAAAAGAAATTTCTAGAATCAAGAATATTGAGCTCATGCCTAAGTCGGGTAAAAGATTGTTCATCAAGAGGCTTGGTAAAGATATCGGCTAATTGATCTTTAGTGTTAATGTAAGAAATCTCGATATCCCCCTTTTGTTGGTGATCCCGAAGAAAATGATACCGAATGGCTATGTGCTTAGTGCGGCTGTGCTCGACGGGATTGTCGGCCATTTTGATTGCACTCTCATTGTCACATAGCAAAGGGACTTTGGTTAATTTGTAACCGTAGTCCCGCAGGGTTTGCCTCATCCAAAGCAATTGCGCGCAACAATGGCCTGCGGCAATATACTCGGCTTCGGCAGTAGAAAGAGCGACCGAATTTTGCTTCTTTGAAGCCCATGACACCAAGGATCTTCCCAAGAACTGGCAAGTCCCCGATGTGCTCTTCCTGTTAATCCTACACCCCGCCCAATCGGCATCCGAATATCTAATCAAATCAAAGGTGGATCCCCGAGGGTACCAAAGCCCAAACTTAGGAGTAAAAGCCAAATATCTCAAGATTCGTTTCACGGCCGTAAGGTGTGACTCCTTAGGGTCGGCTTGGAATCTTGCACACATGCAAACGGAAAGCATAATGTCCGGTCGAGATGCACATAAGTAAAGCAATGAACCAATCATCGACCGGTATACCTTTTGATCCACGGACTTACCTCCCGTGTCGAGGTCGAGATGCCCATTGGTTCCCATGGGTGTCTTGATGGGCTTGGCATCCTTCATTCCAAACTTGGTTAGGATATCTTGAGTATACTTCGTTTGGCTAAGGAAGGTGCCCTCTTGGAGTTGCTTGACTTGGAATCCTAGAAAATACTTCAACTCCCCCATCATTGACATCTCGAATTTCTGTGTCATGATCCTACTAAATTCTTCACAAGTAGATTTGTTAGTAGACCCAAATATAATATCATCAACATAAATTTGGCATACAAACAAATCATTGTCAAGAGTCTTAGTAAATAAAGTAGGATCGGCCTTGCCGACTTTGAAGCCATTAGCAATAAGGAAATCTCTAAGGCATTCATACCATGCTCTTGGGGCTTGCTTGAGCCCATAAAGCGCCTTAGAGAGCCTATAAACATGGTTAGGGTACTCACTGTCTTCAAAGCCAGGAGGTTGCTCAACATAGACCTCCTCCTTGATTGGTCCATTGAGGAAGGCACTCTTCACGTCCATTTGATAAAGCTTGAAGCCATGGTAAGTAGCATAGGCCAATAATATACGAATTGACTCAAGCCTAGCTACGGGTGCATAGGTTTCTCCAAAATCCAAACCTTCGACTTGTGAATACCCCTTGGCCACGAGTCGAGCTTTGTTCCTTGTCACCACACCATGCTCGTCTTGCTTGTTGCGGAAGACCCACTTGGTTCCTACAACATTTTGGTTAGGACGTGGTATTAAGTGCCATACCTCGTTCCTCGTGAAATTGTTGAGCTCCTCTTGCATCGCCATCACCCAATCCGAATCTTGAAGTGCTTCCTCTACCCTGTGTGGCTCAATAGAGGAAACAAACGAGTAATGTTCACAAAAATGTGCAACACGAGATCGAGTGGTTACCCCCTTATGAATGTCGCCGAGGATGGTGTCGACGGGGTGATCTCGTTGTATTGCTTGGTGGACTCTTGGGTGTGGCGGTCTTGGTTCTTCATCCTCCTTGTCTTCATCATTTGCATCTCCCCCTTGATCGTTGCCGTCAATTTGAGGTGGCTCATCTTCTTGTTCAATATTTTGAGCCTCATCCTCAACTTGAGTTGGTGGAGATGCTTGCGTTGAGGAGGATGGTTGATCTTGTGCATTTGAAGGCTCTTCGGATTCCTTAGGACACACATCCCCAATGGACATGTTCCTTAGCGCTATGCATGGAGCCTGTTCTTCACCTGTTTCATCAAGATCAACTTGCTCTACTTGAGAGCCGTTAGTCTCATCAAACACAACGTCACAAGAAACTTCAACAAGTCCTGAGGACTTATTAAAGACTCTATATGCCCTTGTGTTTGAGTCATATCCTAGTAAAAAGCCTTCTACAGTTTTAGGAGCAAATTTAGATTTTCTACCTCTCTTAACAAGAATAAAGCATTTGCTACCAAAAACTCTAAAATATGAAATGTTTGGCTTTTTACCGGTTAGGAGTTCATAAGATGTCTTCTTGAGGATTCGGTGAAGATATAATCGGTTGATGGCGTAGCAGGCAGTGTTGACCGCTTCGGCCCAAAACCGATCCGGTGTCTTGTATTCATTAAGCATGGTTCTTGCCATGTCCAATAGAGTTCGATTCTTCCTCTCCACTATACCATTTTGTTGTGGAGTGTAGGGAGAAGAGAACTCATGCTTGATGCCCTCCTCCTCAAGGAAACCTTCGATTTGAGAGTTCTTGAACTCCGTTCCATTGTCGCTTCTAATTTTCTTGATCCTTAAGCCGAACTCATTTTGAGCCCGTCTCAAGAATCCCTTTAAGGTCTCTTGGGTATAAGATTTGTCCTGTAAAAAGAACACCCAAGTGAAGCGAGAATAATCATCCACAATTACAAGACAATACTTACTACCGCCGATGCTTATGTAAGCGATCGGGCCGAATAAGTCCATGTGTAGAAGCTCCAGTGGCCTGTCGGTAGTCATGATGTTTTTGTGTGGATGATGGACCCCAACTTGCTTCCCGGCTTGACATGCGCTACAAATCCTGTCTTTCTCAAAATGAACATTTGTTAGTCCCAAAATGTGTTCTCCCTTTAGAAGCTTATGAAGATTCTTCATCCCAACATGGGCTAGTCGGCGATGCCATAGCCAACCCATATTAGTCTTAGCAATTAAGCAAGTGTCGAGTTCAGCTCTATCAAAATCTACCAAGTATAGCTGACCCTCTAACACTCCCTTAAAAGCTATTGAATCATCACTTCTTCTAAAGACAGTAACACCAATATCAGTAAAAAGACAGTTGTAGCCCATTTGACATAATTGGGATACGGAAAGCAAATTGTAATCTAAAGAATCTACAAGAAAAACATTGGAAATGGAATGGTCAGGAGATATAGCAATTTTACCCAAACCTTTGACCAAACCTTGATTTCCATCCCCGAATGTGATAGCTCGTTGGGGATCTTGGTTTTTCTCATATGAGGAGAACATTCTTTTCTCCCCTGTCATATGGTTTGTGCACCCGCTGTCGAGTATCCAACTTGAGCCCCCGGATGCATAAACCTACAAAACAAGTTTAGTTCTTTGTTTTAGGTACCCAAACGGTCTTGGGTCCTTTAGCATTAGATACAAGAACTTTGGGTACCCAAACACAAGTCTTGGAGCCCTTGTGTTTGCCCCCAACAATTTTGGCAACTACCTTGCCGGATTTGTTAGTCAAAACATACGATGCATCAAAAGTTTTAAATGAAATGACATGATCATTTGATGCATTAGTAGTTTTCTTTCTAGGCAACTTGGCATAGGTTGGTTGCCTAGATCTAGATGTCTCACCCTTATACATAAAAGCATAATTAGGGCCAGAGTGAGACTTCCTAGAATGAATTTTCTTAATTTTACTCTCAGGATACCCGGCAGGGTACAAAATGTAACCCTCGTTATCCTGAGGCATGGGAGCCTTGCCCTTAACAAAGTTAGACAAGTTCTTAGGAGGGGCATTAATTTTGACATTGTCTCCCCTTTGGAAGCCAATGCCGTCCTTAATGCCAGGGCGTCTCCCATTATAGAGCATGCTTCTAGCAAGTTTAAATTTTTCATTTTCTAAGTCATGCTCTCTAATCTTAGCATTAAGTTGTGCTATGTGATCATTTTGTTTTTTAATTAAGGCTAGGTGATCATGGATAGCATCAACATTAATATCTCTACATCTAGTACAAATAGAAACATGTTCAACATTAGATGTAGAGGGTTTGCAAGATTTTAGTTCAATGACCTTAGCATGCAACAAATCATTCTTAGTTCTAAGGTCCGAGATAGTAGCACTGCAAATATCAAAATCCTTAGCCTTAGCAATTAATTTCTCATTCTCATTTCTAAGGCTAGCAATGGAAATATTCAACTTATCAATCCTAGCAAGCAAATCAACATTATCATTTCTAGGATCAATGCAAACATGAGAATCAGCCTTAGCTAACAAATTAGCATTTTCATTTCTAAGGTTGTCTAAAATCTCATGGCAAGTGCTTAGCTCACTAGACAATTTTTCACATTTTTCTTTTTCTAGAGCATAAGCATTTTTAACCTTAACATGCTTTTTATTTTCTTTAATAAGGAAGTCCTCTTGAGAATCCAAGAGTTCATCCTTCTCATGTATAGCACTAATTAATTCATTTAATTTTTCCTTTTGTTGCATGTTGAGGTTAGCAAAAAGAGTACGCAAGTTTTCCTCCTCATTTTTATCATCCTCATCACTAGATGTTTCATATTTAGAGGAGGACCTTGATTTTACCTTCTTTTTGCCGTCCTTGGCCATGAGACACTTGTGGCCGACGTTGGGGAAGAGGAGGCCCTTGGTGACGGCGATGTTGGCGGCGTCCTCGTCGTCGGAGGAGTCGCTTGAGCTTTCGTCGGAGTTCCACTCCCGACAAACATGGGCATCGCCGCCCTTCTTCTTGTAGTACTTCTTCTCCTTTCTCCTTCCCTTCTTGTCGTCGCCCCTGTCACTGTCACTAGACATAGGACATTTTGCAATAAAGTGACCGGGCTTACCACACTTGTAGCAAACCTTCTTGGAACGGGATTTGTAATCTTTCCCCTTCCGTTGCTTGAGGATTTGCCGGAAGCTTTTGATGATTAGGGCCATCTCCTCGTTGTCGAGCTTGGAGGCGTCAATTGGTTGTCTACTTGGTGTAGACTCCTCCTTCTTCTCCTCCGTGGCCTTGAAGGCCACCGGTTGCGCCTCGGATGTGGAAGGCTCGTCAAGCTCGTTGATCTTCTTGGAGCCCTTAATCATGCATTCAAAGCTTACAAAATTCCCGATAACTTCCTCGGGAGTCATTAGCGGATATCTGGGATTACCACGAATTAATTGAACTTGTGTGGGGTTAAGGAAAATAAGGGCTCTTAGAATAACCTTAACCACCTCGTGGTCATCCCATTTTGCGCTCCCGAGGTTGCGCACTTGGTTCACCAAGGTCTTGAGCCGGTTGTACATGTCTTGTGGCTCCTCTCCTTGGCGAAGACGGAAGCGGCCGAGCTCCCCCTCGATCGTTTCCCGCTTGGTGATCTTTGTGAGTTCATCACCCTCGTGCGCCGTCTTGAGTAGGTCCCAAATCTCTTTTGCGTTCTTCAACCCTTGTACTTTGTTGTATTCCTCCTTGCTTAGTGAGGCAAGGAGAATGGTTGTGGCTTGGGAGTTGAAGTGCTCGATTTGGGCCACTTCGTCCGTGTCATAGTCTTCATCCCCTACGGATGGTACCTGTACACCATACTCAACAACATCCCATAATCTTTTGTGGAGAGAGGTTAGATGAAATCGCATCAAGTTACTCCACATAGCATAATCTTCACCATTAAAAGTTGGTGGTTTGCCTAATGGGACGGAAAGTAAAGGTGTATGTTTAGGAATGCGAGGGTAGCGTAGGGGAATCTTACTATACTTCTTACGCTCTTGGCGTTTAGAAGTGACGGACGCCGCGTCGGAGCCGGAGGTGGATGTCGATGAAGTGTCGGTCTCGTAGAAGATCACTTTCCTCATCCTTTTATGCTTGTCCCCACTCCGATGCGGCTTGTGAGAAGAAGATCTTTCCTTCTTCTCTTTGTGGTGAGAAGAGGAAGATCGTTTCTCCTTCCGCTTGGAGGAGCTCTTCTTCTTCTCCCTTCTCTTGGTGCGGGATTCTTCCGATGAAGTGCTCCCTTGGCTTGTAGTGGGCTTGTCGCCGGTCTCCATCTCCTTTTTGGCGTGATCTCCCGACATCACTTCGAGCGGTTAGGCTCTAATGAAGCACCGGGCTCTGATACCAATTGATAGTCGCCTAGAGGGGGGGTGAATAGGGCGAAACTGAAATTTACAAAAATAATCACAACTACAAGCCGAGTTAGCGTTAGAAATATAAACGAGTCCGCGAGAGAGGGCGCAAAACAAATCGCAAGCAAATAAGAGTGTGACACGCGGATTTGTTTTACCGAGGTTCGGTTCTCGCAAACCTACTCCCCGTTGAGGAGGCCACAAAGGCCGGGTCTTTTTCAACCCTACCCTCTCTCAAACGATCCCACGGATCGAGTGAGCTTTCTCTTCTTCTCAATCAACCGGGAACAAAACTTCCCCGCAAGGGCCACCACACAATTGGTGCCTCTTGCCTTGGTTACAATTGAGTGATGATCTCAAGAACAAATGAGAACGAAAAGAATGCGATCCAAGCGCAAGAGCTCGAAAGAACACAAGCAAATCACTCTCTCTAGTCACTATGGAGTTGTGTGGAATTTGGAGAGGACTTGATCTATTTGGTGTGTCTAGAATTGAATGCTAGAGCTCTTGTAGTAGTTGAGAAGTGGAAAACTTGGATGGCAATGAATGTGGGGTGGTTGGGGTATTTATAGCCCCAACCACCAAAAGTGACCGTTGGCTGGAGGCTTCTGTTCGATGGCGCACCGGACAGTCCGGTGCACACCGGACAGTCCGGTGCCCCTGCCACGTCACCATTGCCGTTGGATTCTGACCGTTGGAGCTTCTGTCTTCTGGGCCCTCCTGGGTGTCCGGTGCACACCGGACAGGTACTGTTTGATGTCCGGTGCACCGGTATGGGCGTGCCTGACGTCTGCGCGCGCTGCGCGCGCATTTAATGCACCGCAGGGAGCCGTTGGCGCCGCAGGGAGCCGTTACTCCGCTGGCACACCGGACAGTCCGGTGCACACCGGACAGTCCGGTGAATTTTAGCGGAGCGGCTGCCGAGCGAACCCGAGGCTGGCGAGTTCCGGAGACGGCGATTCCTTGTAGCACCGGACATGTCCGGTGCACACCGGACAGTCCGGTGAATTATAGCGCGCCGTCTTCCGAGAAATCCCGAGAGCGAAGAGTTTGAAGTCGGAGTCCTCTGGCCGCACCGGACAGTCCGGTGCCTCCAGCCAGAGGTGCCCTCGGTTGCCTTGCTGCTCCTTTGTTGAATCCAACACTTGGTCTTTTTATTGACTGAATGTGAACCTTTTGCACCTGTATAACTTATGCACTAGAGCAAACTAGTTAGTCCAATATTTGTGTTGGGCAATTCAACCACCAAAATTATTTAGGAACTAGATGTACGCCTAATTCCCTTTCAATCACACGCCTCCTTTTGATGAACCTGTTCATCGTCTTGAGTTGGGGGATGCACCGTTGTTGAGGAAGAAGGTTGATCTCGTTCATCTTGTTCCTGTGGCCGCACTTCTCCAATCGCCATGGTTCGTATAGCGGCCGTCGGAACATCTTCTTCATCTACATCATCACAATCAACAACTTGCTCTCTTGGAGAGCCATTAGTCTCATCAAATACAACGTCACTAGAGACTTCAACCAAACCCGATGATTTGTTGAAGACCCTATACGCCTTTGTATTTGAATCATAACCTAATAAAAACCCTTCTACAGCTTTGGGAGCAAATTTAGAATTTCTACCCTTCTTCACTAGAATGTAGCACCTGCTCCCAAATACACGAAAGTAAGATACATTGGGTTTGTTACCGGTTAGTAGCTCATACGACGTCTTCTTGAGGAGGCGGTGAAGGTAGACCCTGTTGATGGCGTGGCAAGCCGTGTTCACGGCTTCCGACCAAAAGCACTCGGGGGTCTTGAATTCTCCAAGCATAGTCCTCGCCATATCTATGAGCGTCCTGTTCTTCCTCTCTACCACACCATTTTGCTGAGGTGTGTAGGGAGCGGAGAACTCGTGCTTGATCCCTTCCTCCTCAAGAAACTCCTCCACTTGAAGGTTCTTGAATTCGGACCCGTTGTCGCTCCTTATCTTCTTCACCTTGAGCTCAAACTCATTTTGAGCTCTCCTGAGGAAGCGCTTGAGGGTCCCTTGGGTTTCAGACTTATCCTGCAAAAAGAACACCCAAGTGAAGCGGGAAAAGTCATCAACAATAACTAAACCATACTTACTTCCTCCTATGCTTAGATAGGCGACGGGTCCGAAGAGGTCCATATGTAGCAGCTCCAGGGGTCTTGATGTGGTCATCACATTCTTGCTGTGATGCGCTCCTCCCACCTGTTTACCTGCCTGACAAGCTGCACAAGGTCTATCTTTTTCGAATTGTACGTTAGTCAAACCTATCACGTGTTCTCCCTTTAGAAGCTTGTGGAGGTTCTTCATCCCCACATGTGCTAAGCGGCGATGCCACAGCCAGCCCATGCAAGTCTTAGCCATTAAGCATGCATCTAGACCGGCCTCTTCTTTTGCAAAATCAACTAAGTAAAGCTTGCCGTCTAGTACACCCTTAAAAGCTAGTGAACCATCACATCTTCTAAAGACAGACACATCTACATTTGTAAATAAGCAGTTATATCCCATATTGCATAATTGACTAACAGATAGCAGATTATATCCAAGAGACTCTACTAAAAACACATTAGATATAGAGTGCTCATTTGAGATTGCAATTTTACCTAACCCTTTTACCTTGCCTTGATTCCCATCACCGAATATTATTGAATCTTGGGAATCTTTGTTTTTGACGTAGGAGGTGAACATCTTCTTCTCCCCCGTCATATGGTTTGTGCATCCGCTGTCGATGATCCAGCTTGAACCCCCGGATGCATAAACCTGCAAGGCAAATTTAGGCTTGGGTCTTAGGTACCCAACTCATGTTGGGTCCTGCAAGGTTAGCACAAATATCCTTAGGGACCCAAATGCAAGTTTTGTCTCCCTTGCATTTTGCCCCTAACTTCCTAGCAACTATTTTCCTATCCTTTCTACAAATAGCAAAGGAAGCATTTAAAGCATTATATATTGTAGAAGGTTCATGAACTTTCCTAGGAGCATGAATAATATTCTTTCTAGGCACATGATGAATAGCATTTCTCCTAGACATATTTCTACCATGCATATAGGAAGAACTAGAAGCAAACATGGCATGAGAGTCAAAATCATTATAAGCATTATATCTCCTATCATGATACATAAAAGCATGGTTCTTTTTAGTACTACTAACCATAGGAGCCTTCCCTTTCTCCTTGGCGGAGATAGGAGCCTTATGGCTTGTCAAGTCCTTGGCTTCCCTCTTGTAGCCAAGTCCATCCTTAATTGAGGGGTGTCTACCAATCGTGTAGGCATCCCTTGCAAATTTCAGCTTATCAAATTCATTCTTGCTAGTCTTAAGTTGAGCACTAAGACTAGCCACTTCATCATTTAGTTTTGAAATTGAAACTAAGTGTTCACAACAAGCATTAATATCAACATCCTTACACTTAGTGCAAATTTCAACATGTTCAACACAAGAGTTAGATTTACTTGCTACTTCTAGCTTAGCATTTAAATCATTAATTTCACCTTTTAAAGAAGAAATGGTTTCGTTACAAGTAGAAAGTTCACAAGAAAGCATTCCATTTCTTTTAACTTCTAGAGCAAGTGAATTTTGTGCACTAACAAATTTATCATGCTCTTCATATAAAAGATCTTCTTGTTTCTCTAAGATTCTATCCTTTTCATTCAAGGCATCAATCAATTCATTAATCTTAGCTATCTTAGTTCTATCCAATCCCTTGAATAAACTGGAGTAATCTATTTCATCCTCACTAGACTCATCATCACTAGAAGAATCATAAGTATTAGCATTATGATTGATTACCTTCTTCTCCCTTGCCATGAGGCAAGTGTGATGCTCGTTTGGGAAGAGGGCCGATTTGTTGAAGGCAGTGGCGGCGAGTCCTTCGTCGTCGGAGTCGGACGAAGAGCAATCCGAATCCCACTCCTTTCCAAGGTGTGCTTCGCCTTTGGCCTTCTTGTAAACCTTCTTGTTCTCTCTCTTCCCATTTTTCCCTTGGTCCTGGTCACTATCATTTTCGGGACAGTTAGCAATAAAATGACCAACCTTACCACATTTGAAGCATGAGCGCTTCCCCTTTGTCTTGGTCTTCCTTGGTTGCCCCTTGCGACCATTTAGCGCCGTCTTGAATCTCTTGATGATGAGAGCCATCTCTTCATCATTGAGCCCGGCCGCCTCAACTTGCGCCACCTTGCTGGGTAGCGGCTCCTTGCTCCTTGTTGCCTTGAGAGCGATGGGTTGAGGCTCGTGGATTGGACCGTTCAACGCATCGTCGACGTATCTCGCCTCCTTGATCATCATCCGCCCGCTTACGAATTTTCCGAGTACCTCCTCGGGCGTCATCATCGTGTACCTGGGATTCTCACGAATATTGTTCACGAGATGAGGATCAAGAATGGTAAAGGACCTTAGCATTAGGCGGACGACGTCGTGGTCCGTCCATCGCGTGCTTCCGTAGTTCCTTATTTTGTTGATGAGGGTCTTGAGCCGGTTGTACGTTTGAGTCGGTTCCTCGCCCCTTATCATCGCGAATCGTCCAAGCTCGCCCTCCACCAACTCCATCTTGGTGAGCATGGTGATGTCATTCCCCTCGTGAGAGATCTTGAGGGTGTCCCATATCTGCTTGGCATTGTCCAAGCCGCTCACCTTATTGTACTCTTCCCTGCACAAAGATGCTAAGAGAACAGTAGTAGCTTGTGCATTTCTATGAATTTGTTCATTTATAAGCATAGGGCTATCCGAGCTATCAAATTTCATTCCATTCTCTACAATCTCCCATATGCTTGGATGGAGAGAGAATAAGTGACTACGCATTTTGTGACTCCAAAATCCGTAGTCCTCCCCATCGAAGTGTGGAGGTTTGCCAAGAGGAATGGAAAGCAATTGCGAATTCGAACTATGTGGAATACGAGAATAATCAAATGAAAAGTTCGAATTGACCGTCTTCCTGTAGTCGTTGTCGTCGTCCTTTTGGGAAGAGGAAGATTCGTCGCTGTCGTAGTAGACGATCTCCTTGATGCGTCTTGTCTTCTTCTTCTTCCCTTCTTTGCGTCTGTGCCCCGAGCCCGAGTCGGTAGTCTTGTCGTCCTTTGGCTCGTTGACGAAGGACTCCTTCTTGAAAGGGAAATGTGTCCTTGGGCCATTTCTAAGTATTTTGGTGATTTAGTGCCCAACACAGGTGCCTAATTGTAAAATGGTGGACAAAGTACAAATCAAGGATAAAGGTATGTTTCTAAGCTTTAGTACATTGGTTTTGTGTACTAATATACTTGTCTAAGTGTTAGAAACAGAAAGAAGAAGAAAAGAAAAGAGGAGACAAAGACTTGGCTGTGTGCAGCCAAGACTCAGTTCGGTCTGGAGCACCGGACTGTCCGGTGTGCACCGGACAGTGTCCGGTGCGCCAGGCTGACTCAGCGCGAACTGGCTGCTCTCGGGAATTCGCCGACGGCGTACGGCTAAAATTCACCGGACTGTCCGGTGTGCACCGGACTGTCCGGTGAGCCAACGGTCGGCCTGGGCCAACGGTCGGCCGCGCAATCTGCGCGGGACACGTGGCCGAGCCAACGGTCGGAAGACGGCACCGGACTGTCCGGTGTGCACCGGACATGTCCGGTGCGCCAACGGCTCCAGATCTGCCAACGGTCTGCAACGGTCGGCTTCGCTGTTTAAGGAAACAAATCGGGCACCGGACAGTGTCCGGTGTGCACCGGACTGTCCGGTGCCCCCGACGACAGAAGGCAAGGATGGCCTTCCGGATTTGCTCTCAACGGCTCCTAGCTGCCTTGGGGCTATAAAAGGAGCCCCTAGGCGCATGGAGGAGACACACAAGCAACCTTTGAGCATTCTTGATCATCCACACTCAGTCTTTGCGCATCCAATTGTCATTCTAAGTGAATCGAGCTTCGTTCTAGTGAGAACTTTGAGATAGTCTTGTGAGCTCGATTCTTGGCCGTGTGTGTGCGCGTTTCGCTGTGGATTTGTGTGTGTTGCTTCCCTCCCTTACTCTGTGCTTTTTGTGATCATATACTTGTAAGGGCAAGAGACTCCAATTTGTGGAGATTCCTTGCAAACGGGATAGTGAAAGGCAAAACAAAACACCGTGGTATTCAAGTGGGTCTTTGGACCGCTTGAGAGGGGTTGATTGCAACCCTCGTCCGTTGGGACGCCACAACGTGGAGTAGGCAAGCGTTGGTCTTGGCCGAACCACGGGATAAACCACTATGTCACCTCTGTGCTTGATCTCTTGTGGTATTGTGTTTTGTTGAGACTTCTCTTTAGCCACTTGGCAATTATTGTGCTAACACTTAACAAGTTTTTGTGGCTTAAGTTTTAAGTTTTCACAGGATCACCTATTCACCCCCCCCCCTCTAGGTGCTCTCAATTGGTATCAGAGCCGTTCTCTTCACAAAGGGACTAACCGCCCGAAGAGATGGATCCTAAGGGGAAGGGTATCGTGATCAACGACAAAGAGAAGGAATCCTTCGTCAACGAGCCGAAGGACGACAAGCCTACCGACTCCGGCTCGGGTCATAGACGGAAGGAAGGGAAGAAGAAGAAGACAAGGCGCATCAAGGAGATCGTCTACTACGACAGCGATGAGTCTACTTCTTCCCAAAAGGACGACGACCACAACGACTACGAGAGAAGGAAACCGGTTAATTCGAATTTTTCTTTTGACTACTCTCGTATTCCACAAAGTTCAAATTCACATTTGCTCTCCATTCCACTCGGCAAGCCCCCACACTTTGATGGAGAGGACTACGGATTTTGGAGCCACAAAATGCGTAGTCATCTATTCTCTCTCCATCCTAGTATATGGGAGATTGTAGAAAGTGGAATGCACTTTGATAGTTCGGATAGTCCCATGTTCATTAATGAACAAATTCATAAGAATGCACAAGCTACTACTGTTCTTCTAGCTTCTTTGTGCAGGGATGAATACCATAAAGTAAGCGGCTTGGATAACGCCAAGCAGATCTGGGACACCCTCAAGATTTCTCATGAGGGAAACGACGTCACCTTGCTCACCAAGATGGAGTTGGTGGAGGGAGAGCTTGGACGGTTCGCAATGATAAGGGGCGAGGAGCCGACGCAAACATACAACCGGCTCAAGACTCTTATCAACAAGATAAGGAGCTACGGAAGCACGCGATGGACGGATCACGACGTCGTCCGCCTAATGCTCAGGTCATTTACCGTTCTTGATCCTCATTTGGTGAACAATATACGTGAAAATCCCAGGTACACCAAGATGTCGCCCGAAGAAGTTCTTGGGAAATTCGTTAGCGGGCGAATGATGATCAAGGAGGCAAGGTATGTGGACGACGCCTTGAATGGTCCGATCAACGAGCCGCAACCCCTTGCTCTCAAGGCAACACGAAGCAAGGAGGCGCTACCTAGCAAGGTGGCGCAGATTGAGGCGGCCGGACTCAATGATGAAGAGATGGCTCTCATCATCAAGAGATTCAAGACGGTGCTAAATGGTCGCAAGGGGCAGCCAAGCAAGACCAAGACAAAGGGGAAGCGCTCATGCTTCAAATGCGGTAAGCTTGGTCATTTTATCGCTAATTGTCCCGATAATGAAAGTGACCAGGAAAAGGGGAACAAAGGAGAGAAGAAGAAGCAATACAAGAAGGCAAAGGGCGAGGCACATCTAGGAAAGGAGTGGGACTCAGATTGCTCCTCCTCCGACTCCGACAATGAAGGACTCGCTACCACCGCCTTCAACAAGTCTTCCCTCTTCCCCAACGAGCATCTCACATGCCTTATGGCAAGGGAGAAGAAGGTGAGTACTCAAGACTTCACTTATGCTTCTTCTAGTGATAGTGAGACTAGTGATGATGATGACATAGATTATTCATGCTTGTTCAAGGGCTTAGATAGATCTAAGATAGATAAAATTAATGAGTTGATTGATGCTTTGAATGATAAGAATAGATTACTAGAAAAACAAGAGGATCTTTTATATGAGGAGCATGATAAATTTGTTAGTGCACAAAATTCTCTTGCTCTAGAAATTAAAAGAAATGAAGTGCTTTCTAGTGAATTATCTTCCTGTCATGGAACCATTGCTACCTTAAGAAGTGTTAATAATGATTTAATTGCTAAACTAGAAGTAGCTAGGAAATCAAATTCCTGTGTTGAACATGTTGAAATTTGTACTAGGTGTAAGGATTTTGATGTTAATGCTTGTAGTGAACACTTAGTGTCAATTTCAAAACTAAATGATGAAGTGGCTAGTCTTAATGCCCAACTTAAGACTAGCAAGAGTGAAGTTGATAAAATAAAATTTGCAAGGGATGCCTACACGATTGGTAGACACCCCTCAATTAAGGATGGTCTTGGCTTCAAGAGAGAGGCCAAGAACTTAACAAGCCATAAGTCTCCCATTCCCGCCAAGGAGAAAGGGAAGGCCCCTATGGCCAGTAGCGCTAAAAAGAACCATGCTTTTATGTATAATGATAGGAGACATGCTAGAAATGCTTATAATGATTTTGATTCACATGTTTATGATTCTCATGCCATGTTTGCTTCTAGTTCTTCCTATAAACATGATAGAGATATGTGTAGGAGAAATGTTGTGCATATGCCTAGGAGAAATTTTGCTCATGTTCCTAGAAAAGTTGTGAACAAACCTTCTACCATTTATTATGCTTGCAATGCTCCCTTTGCTATTTGTAGAAAGGGTAAGAAGGTAATTGCTAGGAAGTTAGGGGCAAGATGCAAGGGAGATAAAACTTGCATTTGGGTCCCTAAGGACATTTGTGCTAACCTTGCAGGACCCAACATGAGTTGGGTACCTAAGACCCAAGCCTAAATTTGCCTTGCAGGTTTATGCATCCGGGGGTTCAAGCTGGATTATCGACAGCGGATGCACAAACCATATGACGGGGGAGAAGAAGATGTTCACCTCCTACGTCAAAAATAAGGATTCTCAAGATTCAATTATATTCGGTGATGGGAATCAAGGCAAGGTAAAAGGGTTAGGTAAAATTGCAATTTCTAATGAGCACTCAATCTCTAATGTGTTTTTAGTAGAGTCTCTTGGTTACAATTTGCTATCTGTTAGCCAATTATGCAATATGGGGTACAACTGTTTATTTACAAACGTAGATGTGTCTGTCTTTAGAAGATGTGATGGTTCACTAGCCTTTAAGGGTGTACTAGACGGCAAGCTTTACTTAGTTGATTTTGCAAAAGATGAGGCCGGTCTAGATGCATGTTTAATGGCTAAGACTTGCATGGGCTGGCTGTGGCATCGCCGCTTAGCACATGTGGGGATGAAGAACCTCCACAAGCTTCTAAAGGGAGAACACGTGATAGGTCTAACCAATGTTTATTTCGAAAAAGATAGACCTTGTGCAGCTTGTCAAGCAGGTAAACAAGTGGGAGGAGCGCATCACAGCAAGAATGTGATGGCCACGTCAAGACCTCTGGAGCTGCTGCATATGGACCTCTTCGGACCCGTCGCCTATCTAAGCATAGGAGGGAGTAAGTATGGTTTAGTTATTGTTGATGACTTTTCCCGCTTCACTTGGGTGTTCTTTTTGCAGGATAAGTCTGAGACACAAGGGACCCTCAAGCGCTTCCTCAGGAGAGCTCAAAATGAGTTTGAGCTCAAGGTGAAGAAGATAAGGAGCGACAACGGGTCCGAATTCAAGAACCTTCAAGTGGAGGAATTTCTTGAGGAGGAAGGGATCAAGCACGAGTTCTCCGCTCCCTACACACCACAGCAAAATGGTGTGGTAGAGAGAAAGAACAGGACGCTAATCGATATGGCGAGGACGATGCTTGGAGAGTTTAAGACCCCCGAGTGCTTTTGGTCGGAAGCTGTGAACACGGCTTGCCACGCCATCAACAGGGTCTATCTTCATCGACTCCTCAAGAAGACTTCGTATGAGCTACTAACCGGTAACAAACCCAATGTATCGTACTTTCGTGTATTTGGGAGCAAGTGCTACATTCTAGTGAAGAAGGGTAGAAATTCTAAGTTTGCTCCCAAAGCTGTAGAAGGGTTTTTATTAGGTTATGATTCAAATACAAAGGCGTATAGGGTCTTCAACAAATCATCGGGTTTGGTTGAAGTCTCTAGCGACGTTGTATTTGATGAGACTAATGGCTCTCCAAGAGAGCAAGTTGTTGATTGTGATGATGTAGATGAAGAAGATGTTCCGACGGCCGCTATACGAACCATGGCGATTGGAGACGTTCGGCCACAGGAACAAGATGAACAAAATCATCCTTCTTCCTCAACAACGGTGCATCCCCCAACTCAAGATGATGAACAGGTTCATCAAAAGGAGGCGTGTGATCTAGGGGGAGCACAAGATGATCAAGTGATGGAGGAAGAAGCGCAACCGGCACCTCCAACCCAAGTTCGAGCGATGATTCAAAGGGATCATCCCGTCGACCAAATTCTGGGTGACATTAGCAAGGGAGTAACTACTCGGTCTCGATTAGTTAATTTTTGTGAACATTACTCCTTTGTCTCCTCTATTGAGCCTTTCAGGGTAGAGGAGGCCTTGCTAGATCCGGATTGGGTGTTGGCCATGCAGGAGGAACTTAACAACTTCAAGCGCAATGAAGTTTGGACGCTGGTGCCTCGTCCCAAGCAAAATGTTGTGGGAACCAAGTGGGTGTTCCGCAACAAACAAGACGAGCACGGGGTGGTGACGAGGAACAAGGCTCGACTTGTGGCAAAAGGTTATGCCCAAGTCGTAGGTTTGGACTTTAAGGAGACTTTTGCTCCTGTGGCTAGGCTAGAGTCCATTCGTATCTTGCTAGCATATGCCGCTCACCATTCTTTCAGGTTGTACCAAATGGATGTGAAGAGCGCTTTCCTCAACGGGCCAATAAAGGAGGAGGTGTACGTGGAGCAACCCCCTGGCTTCGAGGATGAACGGTACCCCGACCACGTGTGTAAGCTCTCTAAGGCGCTCTATGGACTTAAACAAGCCCCAAGAGCATGGTATGAATGCCTTAGAGATTTCTTAATTGCTAATGCTTTCAAGGTTGGGAAAGCCAATCCAACTCTCTTCACTAAGACTTGTGACGGTGATTTGTTTGTGTGCCAAATTTATGTCGATGACATAATATTTGGTTCTACTAACCAAAAGTCTTGTGAAGAGTTTAGCAGGGTGATGACGCAGAAATTCGAGATGTCGATGATGGGCGAGTTGAACTACTTCCTTGGTTTCCAAGTGAAGCAACTCAAGGACGGTACCTTCATCTCCCAAACGAAGTACACGCAAGATCTGCTAAAGCGGTTTGGGATGAAGGACGCCAAGCCCGCAAAGACTCCGATGGGAACCGACGGACACACCGACCTCAACAAAGGAGGTAAGTCCGTTGATCAAAAAGCATACCGGTCAATGATAGGGTCTTTACTTTATTTATGTGCTAGTAGACCGGATATTATGCTTAGCGTGTGCATGTGTGCTAGATTTCAATCCGATCCTAAGGAGTGTCACTTGGTGGCGGTGAAGCGAATTCTTAGATATTTAGTCGCTACGCCTTGCTTCGGGATCTGGTATCCAAAGGGGTCTAACTTTGACTTGATTGGGTACTCAGATTCTGACTATGCTGGATGTAAGGTCGATAGGAAGAGTACACCGGGGACGTGCCAATTCTTAGGAAGGTCCCTGGTGTCATGGAACTCTAAGAAACAAACCTCCGTTGCCCTATCCACCGCTGAGGCCGAGTATGTTGCCGCAGGACAGTGTTGCGCGCAACTACTTTGGATGAGGCAAACCCTCCGGGACTTTGGCTACAATCTAAGCAAAGTCCCACTCCTATGTGACAATGAGAGTGCTATCCGAATAGCGGAAAATCCTGTTGAGCACAGCCGCACAAAGCACATAGACATCCGGCATCACTTTTTGAGAGACCACCAGCAAAAGGGAGATATCGAAGTGTTTTATGTTAGCACCGAGAACCAGCTAGCCAATATCTTTACCAAGCCTTTAGATGAGAAGACCTTTTGCAGGCTGCGTAGTGAGTTAAATGTCTTAGATTCGCGGAACTTGGATTGAAATGTAGCATACATGTGTTTATGCCCTTGATCTTGATCATTCTGCATTTTGTTGCTTATTATGGTGCTCAAGTTGTACGAACACTCCCTGGACCTCACAAGTCCGTTGCAAAGTGATGCACATGTTTAGGGGGAGATGTGTTACAACTTGACCCTTTGAGACTAACCATATGTTTGAGTTTGCTTGATTTAGTCTCAAAGGAAAATTGAAAGGGAAAGGGTGGACTTGGACCATGAAAGACTTCCACTGCACTCCGATGAGAGGGTAACTTATTCCAAGTCCATCTCATGAACTCTTATTGCCATTTGCTCTTAATTGAAGATTTTGGTGAGGCAATGGGGTTAAAGGGCCAAGATTGATCCCGTTTTGGTGCTTGATGCCAAAGGGGGAGAAAATAAAGGCCAAAGCAATAAATGGATCAGCTACCACTTGAGAGATTTTAAAAATAGTAGAGTAGAGTTTTTGGTTTATCAAAACTCTTTTATTGTCTCTTTTGGCTTCCTGTGGGGAGAAGTAGTAAGTATTGGTTTATCAAAACTCTTTTATTGTCTCTTTTGGCTTCCTGTGGGGAGAAGTAGTAATTATGGGAAAAAGGGGGAGTTTTTGAAATCCTTGATCAATCTCTTTTGAAATGACTCTCTTTATGCTTTAACATGTGTGTTTGACTTAGAGATAGAGATTTGAGTTTGATTTGCAAAAACAAACCAAGTGGTGGCATAGAGTGATCCATATATGTCAAAATTGAATCAAAATAAATTTGAGTTCTTATTTGAAGTGTTTTTGTACTTGTTCTACTTGCTTTATGTTGTGTTGGCATAAATCACCAAAAAGGGGGAGATTGAAAGGGAAATGTGTCCTTGGGCCATTTCTAAGTATTTTGGTGATTTAGTGCCCAACACAGGTGCCTAATTGTAAAATGGTGGACAAAGTACAAATCAAGGATAAAGGTATGTTTCTAAGCTTTAGTACATTGGTTTTGTGTACTAATATACTTGTCTAAGTGTTAGAAACAGAAAGAAGAAGAAAAGAAAAGAGGAGACAAAGACTTGGCTGTGTGCAGCCAAGACTCAGTTCGGTCTGGAGCACCGGACTGTCCGGTGTGCACCGGACAGTGTCCGGTGCGCCAGGCTGACTCGGCGCGAACTGGCTGCTCTCGGGAATTCGCCGACGGCGTACGGCTAAAATTCACCGGACTGTCCGGTGTGCACCGGACTGTCCGGTGAGCCAACGGTCGGCCTGGGCCAACGGTCGGCCGCGCAATCTGCGCGGGACACGTGGCCGAGCCAACGGTCGGAAGACGGCACCGGACTGTCCGGTGTGCACCGGACATGTCCGGTGCGCCAACGGCTCCAGATCTGCCAACGGTCTGCAACGGTCGGCTTCGCTGTTTAAGGAAACAAATCGGGCACCGGACAGTGTCCGGTGTGCACCGGACTGTCCGGTGCCCCCGACGACAGAAGGCAAGGATGGCCTTCCGGATTTGCTCTCAACGGCTCCTAGCTGCCTTGGGGCTATAAAAGGAGCCCCTAGGCGCATGGAGGAGACACACAAGCAACCTTTGAGCATTCTTGATCATCCACACTCAGTCTTTGCGCATCCAATTGTCATTCTAAGTGAATCGAGCTTCGTTCTAGTGAGAACTTTGAGATAGTCTTGTGAGCTCGATTCTTGGCCGTGTGTGTGCGCGTTTCGCTGTGGATTTGTGTGTGTTGCTTCCCTCCCTTACTCTGTGCTTTTTGTGATCATATACTTGTAAGGGCAAGAGACTCCAATTTGTGGAGATTCCTTGCAAACGGGATAGTGAAAGGCAAAACAAAACACCGTGGTATTCAAGTGGGTCTTTGGACCGCTTGAGAGGGGTTGATTGCAACCCTCGTCCGTTGGGACGCCACAACGTGGAGTAGGCAAGCGTTGGTCTTGGCCGAACCACGGGATAAACCACTGTGTCACCTCTGTGCTTGATCTCTTGTGGTATTGTGTTTTGTTGAGACTTCTCTTTAGCCACTTGGCAATTATTGTGCTAACACTTAACAAGTTTTTGTGGCTTAAGTTTTAAGTTTTCACAGGATCACCTATTCACCCCCCCCCCCCTCTAGGTGCTCTCACTTCTCCTTGTCGTTGATCACGATTCCCTTCCCTTTAGGATCCATCTCTTCGGGCGGTTAGTCCCTTTGTGAAGAGAACGACTTTGATACCAATTGAAAGCACCTAGAGGGGGGGTGAATAGGTGATCCTGTGAAAACTTAAACTTATAGCCACAAAAACTTGTTAAGTGTTAGCACAATAATCGCCAAGTGGCTAGATAGGAGTCTCACCAAAACACAATACCACAAGAGATCAAACACAGAGATGACACAGTGGTTTATCCCGTGGTTCGGCCAAGACCAACGCTTGCCTACTCCACGTTGTGGCGTCCCAACGGACGAGGGTTGCAATCAACCCCTCTCAAGCGGTCCAAAGACCAACTTGAATACCACGGTGTTTTGCTTTGCCTTTCAATATCCCGATTGCGAGGATTCTCCACAACTTGGAGCCTCTCGCCCTTACACTTGAGATTCACAAGAAATACGGAGTAAGGGAGGACAGCAACACACACAAATCCACAGCAAAATGCGCACACACACGGCCAAGAATCGAGCTCAAAAGACTATCTCAAAGTTCTCACTAGAACGGAGCTCGAATCACTGAGAATGACAAACGAATGCGCAAAGACTTAGTGTGGATGATCAAGAATGCTCTAAGGTTGCTTGGTGTACTCCTCCATGCGCCTAGGGGTCCCTTTTATAGCCCCAAGGCAGCTAGGAGCCGTTGAGAGCAAATCTGGAAGGCCAATCTTGCCTTCTGTCGTCGGGTGCACCGGACAGTCCGGTGCACACCGGACACTGTCCGGTGCCCGATTTCCTTCCTAAAATGGCGCTATCGACCGTTGCAGATCTAGGAGCCGTTGGCGCACCGGACATGTCCGGTGCCCCCTTCCGACCGTTGGCCCGGCCACGTGTCGCGCGCAGATTCCGCGGCCGACCGTTGGCCCGGCCGACCGTTGGCTCACCGGACAGTCCGGTGAATTTTAGCCGTACGCCGTCGGCGAATTCCCGAGAGCGGCCACTTCAGGCCGAGCCAGCCTGGCACACCAGACACTGTCCGGTGCACCACCAGACAGTCCGGTGTGCCAGACTGAGCTGAGTCTTGGCTGCACACAGCCAAGTCTTTTTCACCTCTTTTCTTTTCTTCTTTCTGTTTCTAACACTTAGACAAGTATATTAGTACACAAAACCAATGTACTAAGGCTTAGACACATACCTTTACTTTTGATTTGCACTTTGTCCATCCATGAGCATAAATTCACATTTAAGCACTTGTGTTGGCACTCAATCACCAAAATACTTAGAAATGGCCCAAGGGCACATTTCCCTTTCAGTACCGGCTGCCATTGATATAGTGAGGGAGGAAATAGCTGGGGCGTTCCGGGATAAGCTCGGAGTAAGCATGATCCCTGAGGGGCAATCATATCGGAAACCTTATGACAGCCGATTTGATCACCACCCGTACCCACAGGGAACCAGGATACCCGAATTCTCAAAATTTTCGGGTGACCAGGGAAAGAGCACACGCGAACACATAGGCCAGTTCCTAGCACAATTAGGAGAATTGGCCAACACAGAAGCATTTTGCGTGCGTTTATTTTCATTATCTTTAACAGGAACCGCGTTCGCATGGTACGTCACTTTACCTCCTAATTCTATTTTGTCATGGGGGGATTTAGAACAAAAATTCCATATCACTTTTTCTCCGGTGATTATGAATTAGATTTAGTAGACCTAGTGGCCTTGCAACAAGCAAAAGATGAATCAGTTAATGACTATATCCAGAGATTCTGAGATACCAGAAACCGATGCTTTCAAATTCATTTGGCAGAAAAACAGTTAGCAGGACTAGCTTTTAATGGATTGCGATATTATTTAAAGGAAAGATTAGAAGGCATTCAATTTTTCACGCTAGCGCAATTACACCAAAGAGCTTTGGCCTGTGAAAGCCAAAGCAAAGAGACTGCCAAAACTGTTCGTCACAATGTCCATATAGTAGAGTGTGACCAAAGTAGCTCTGACGATGAATCAACAGAAATTTATGCTGCTGAAATGGTTTGGCCAAAGCAGGCCAAATCTTCGGCTTGTTCCTCCTTG
The DNA here is from genome assembly GCA_029449295.1 of Zea luxurians. Lineage (NCBI taxonomy): Eukaryota > Viridiplantae > Streptophyta > Magnoliopsida > Poales > Poaceae > Zea > Zea luxurians. The sequence continues at coordinate 90,179,901 of JAOPSE010000003.1, forward strand.
CAGCCGGTTCAAAAGAAACAGCAAGAGGAGGTTAAGTTTACATTTAATGTTGGTAAATGTGATAAAATATTTGATGAATTACTCAAGAATGGCAACATTAAAATAAATCACACTGTTCCATCTACCGATGAGCTAAAACGTCGGGCATACTGCAAGTGGCATAACTCGTTTTCTCATTTCACTAATGATTGTAATGTATTCCGTCGACAGATTCAATCGGCCATTAACGAGAGACGATTGAAATTTCTGGGAATGCAGGTGGATACAGAGCCCTTTCCAATGAGCATGATCGACTTCGAGGGCAAAAAGGTCCTAATTCGGCCTAGTACAGCCGATAAAGGAAAAGGCAAAGAAATCATCATCGGCAACGCACGGGAGGCCGATGAAAATAATAAAGTTTCTTGCAGGAAAGTAGTGGCAGAAAAGACTCCTGATGGAGGGGAGACCCTGAAGGTGACAATCACAGCCTCTAGCACTGGGGGGCAAGCACAGACAGGGAGGCAGGTGCGGGAACCCATGCTCCGCATCACGGACGGTCTGCCATCCAAACGCGGACGGTCTAAAGCTTCTTCGGACGGTCCGAAGGCTTCCGGCGGACGGTCCGGCTACACTCAACGACCACGTACGTTCAAACCACGACGACCAGAGATAGGTACGTGGAAAACAAATACATTTAAAGCATCTAGCCGGATGGTCAAATCTAGCCCGACTTCGATCAATTGTTGTCCAAATATGTGAAAAAGAAGGCCGGCCCCAGTGACCGGCCAACAAAGCGACCCCGCTCACCCATTCATGAGCAACGTCAGGTCAGGCCGATTGGATCACCCCACCAATCGAAAGAAATGAAAGGTCATACCGTACAATTGGACCTAACATACCTACATGGACACCTCCATCCCCGTATTCGCCTATGCCATATCCATACACATATTTACCTCCATCATATGTCCCAAATCAAATGTGGGGCATGCCACCATATAGAGATGGAAACAAGCTGAGCCGAACGAGCTCGGCTCGGCTCGTCCATTCCACGAGCTGGCGAAAGAGTCTCGGCTCGGCTCGACATTGGCTCACGAGCCGGCTCGGCTCGCGAGCCATATTCTGGTAATTTTTGTTGCATTATTTAGTGAATTAACATTATATAAATTTGAAATATAGAATCATCATTCAACATTATGAGTAATTTAAATTATAAATTATAATATATTCATCATCAAAAAGACTAAAAAATGAGCTATTATCCATAAAATTATCTAATATTCATTATTATTCTATAAACTGGTCATTTTTGCCCGGCTCGCGAGCTGGAACAAGCTGGCTCAGCTCGTCTCGCTGCAAAAACGAGCTCAGAGAAGGGGCTCGGCTCGGCTCGGCTCGTTCGAGGCTCGCGAGCCGCTCCGAGCTCGAGCCGACTCACGAGCCTCAAGCTTATTTTCTAGCCCTACCACCATATCCATTTGGGATGCCACAGTACCCCACTTGGGGGCACCCCAAACATCTGTATTCAACAGGTTGGCACCTCTAGTACAAGACCGATTGAGCGCCGCTCAATCCGGTCACCAGGCACAGGCCCAACAAGAGTGTCGAAGTACTCAGCCTCAAAGGCCGAGTAATCCGGCAGGGGGGCATATACCTGCAGCGACAAAAAGAACAACAAAAAAGGATATCATTAAAATAGGTACTGCAGATGTCATCGTACAAGAAGATAATGAAGGGCCGATGATTTTTGGGGAATCGGCCAACACGACCAAAAAAGAAGATGCGGCTACCATCAAAGCAGCCGATCCAAAATACTCCATGCTTCGATGGTGCCCAGCGGGATTGACACGGTCCCAAAAGCGAAAATTACAACGCCTAAGAGCAAAAGAAAACCAGGAAAAAGAGGCGTAAAAGATATTCAATGATACACATCCACAATACTCGTCACCGCAAAAGGAATGGAGACCAAAGGTCATTGAGGAAAAACAAACGGCTACAGAAATAGAAAATGAAACAACACTTGTGCAGCACCCTGCAGGTATGGAAGACAGTCTGGCTAATCTACACCAGGCGCAGACCGTCCGACCCCTGAGTCCGGATCGTCCGCACCACACCAGGACGCCTCCGACAACGTACCGACATCAATGGAGGAGGACGACCTACTAGAAGACCTGGTTGACTATGAAGCCTCTCCAGAGCGCCTAGGTATGGATGTAAATGTTATTACATTTTTCGCCGATTGTACTATTGTCGGCGACGATGAACCTGTTGTTGCCCAGTTTGATTTTGGTCCTAAAGAAGTCGCCTTTACTAAACCAAAGGAATCGGTAAACCATTTAAAGCCGCTCTTCGTGCGCGGTCACATTGATGGGATACCAATTACTAAAATGTTAGTAGATAGAGGGGCGGCTGTAAATCTAATGCCTTATTCATTATACAGAAAATTAGGTAAACAATATGACAAACTTATCAAGACCAACATGACCCTCAGCGGTGTTGGAAATGATAGTTCGATCAAAGCCAGGGGTGTCACGTCCGTTGAGTTAACCATCGGGACTAAGACCCTTGCTGCTACATTCTTCGTCACTAATGTAGAAGGAAACTACAGTCTAATCCTAGGTAGAGTTGGATTCATGCCAACCAATGTATACCTTCTACATTACATCAAATGTTAATACAATGGGTAGGTGATGATGTAGAACATGTACATGCTGATGTATCAGCCTGTATCGCTATGGCCGATGCCCCTATACTCTGAACTTATGAGACTGCTACATGTCTCACAGGAGTAGATTTTTCTAATTACCAGTTCATAAGTATAGATAAGAAGGGTTTCATTCCTGTAATGCTAGAGCCAATGGAGAATCGGCTAAATCCTAAGTTTAAATGATGAGTACACATAAAAATTATGAGTCCTTGGTCACGGACAGTTCGGTTTCTAAAGCCGGATCGTCTGGTCTTTCACCAAACAGTTCGGACTTTAAGACCGAACATCTACCACAGCGTAAAGACGGTATTACGGATGATCCGACCCCTGAGATCGGAGAGTCCGCCATCACACAAAGAACATCTGATTCCTCTGTGGGGGGACATGATAGAGGAATTCAGAGATCTAGATAAACTAGGACAGGGGTTTACATCGGCCGATCCTTTAGAGGAGATCGATATAGGAGATGGTAAAACTCCAAGGCCGACTTTATAAACAAGACCCTAGAGACCGATTCTTGAAGTGAAATGATCGGTCTATTGAAGGAATATTCGGATTGCTTTGCTTGGAATTACACTGAGATGCCGGGACTAAGCCGAGAGATCGTAGAGCATCGGCTGCCCATTAAGTCCGGTTTCAGACCTTTCAAGCAGAGAGCTAGAACATTTCGTTCAGATCTTCTCCCACGAATCAAGGACGAAATCCACCGGCTGCTAGAAGCTAATTTTATTAAACCTTGCAGATACGCAGAGTGGATCTCCAATATTGTGCCGGTGGAGAAGAAGGAATCAGGAAAGCTCAGAGTATGCATTGATTTTCGCAATTTAAATAGAGCAACTCCTAAAGATGAATATCCCATGCCCATAGCCGATACATTAATCAATAATGCGTCAGGAAATAGAATTATTAGCTTTCTTGATGGTAATGCCGGATATAATCAGATTTTTATGGCCGAAGAAGATGCGTCTAAAATAGCCTTTATATGTCCAGGCTTCATCGGTTTATTTGAGTGGGTTGTCATGACATTTGGTTTGAAAAATGCTGGTGCTACTTATCAGAGGGCTATGAATTTGATCTTTCACGAGCTGTTAGGAAACACTGTGGAAGTCTACATTGATGATATTATAGTAAAATCGGCTGAGTTTAGTTCTCATATAGCTGATTTGCGTAAAGCCTTTGATAAAATACGTTGGTATGGTTTGAAAATGAACCTGCGTAAATGTGCTTTCGGAGTATCAGCTGGTAAGTTTTTAGGATTTATCATCCATGAACATGGTATAGAGATAAACCCTGACCGAATCAAGTCTATTCGGAATGTGGGACCTCCGACCTGTAAGGTTGAAGTGCAAAAGTTTCTCGGCAAGGTAAATTATTTACGAATATTTATTTCTAACCTAGCCGGGAAGATTGATGCCTTCACCCCTATCCTTCGGCTTAAAAATGATGCCGAATTCACTTGGGGGCAGAACATCAGAAAGCATTTGATCTCATCAGAAAATACTTGTCTTCAGCTCCTATATTAAAAGCACCACAAGTAGGAGTACCATTTCGATTATACATTGCAGCTGAAGATAAGGTTATTGAGGCTGTTCTGACACAAGAGACTGAGGGAAAGGAGCATGTGGTGACATATTTAAGTCGGAGGTTGGTGGATGCGAAAACAAGGTACACTTTTATTGAGAAGTTATGCTCATGCTTATTTTATGCATGCACCAAGTGTAGATGTTATTTATTGTCTAGTCATTGCACTATTTCTGGTCAAGCCGATGTGATCAAATACATGTTGCATAACCCAATTATGAGTGGTAAAATTAGTAAGTGGGCTTATGCACTCATAGAATATGACTTGTCCTATGAACCATTGAAATCTATGAAAGGCCAGGTCATAGCGAATTTTATTGTAGAACATTGGATTAATGATACTCATAAACTAGACATGACATACCTCACTATTACTCTTTGGATTTTTATATTTTGATGGATCGGTTTGCAATGAAGGGCAAGGAATTGGCGTCATACTTGTTTCACCAAGCAATGTCTCCTTCGACTTCTCTAGCAGATTGAAAACTTATTGCACTAACAATCAAGCCGAATACGAGGCCCTTTTGTTTGGCTTGGAACTTTTAAGTTGTATGGGAGTAAAACATGTGAAGGCATTTGGTGATTCTCAGCTGATCGTCCAACAGGTGTTATAAGAATATCAATGTTTTGATGGTACTCTAAATAGTTACCTTGAAAAATATTGGGGCATAATTCATTCTTTTGACGAATTTAGTATTCGGCATATATCTAGAGTTGAGAATCATAGAGCTAACAATTTGGCACAAGATGCATCAGGTTATCGGATAAAGCGAGGGAGATTTCACAACACTGCAAATCTGATAACCGGTGCAGGGCCAATTCCCTAGGTCGCGGACCGTCCGCGTGAAGACGCCGGACCGTCCGGAGTTATCAGGAAAGTTCTCCTAATTGATTCGGCTGATAATGAAGCTGATGCAAGTGATTGGAGGACGCGTATAGCTAATTATTTACGAAATCCCAATATCAGGACAGATAAGAACATTCGGCGTACAACTATCAAGTATGTCTTGATGAGTGATGAACTCTACCGCCGAATAGTCAACGACATCCTGCTTAAGTGCTTGGGTCCAGAAGATGCTATATTAGCTATGGCCAAAGTAAATGAAGGAATTTATGGTACCCATCAATCGGCTCCAAAGATGAAGTGATTGTTGCGAAGGTCTGGTTTTTATTGGCCTAACATGATAGCTGATTGTTTCAAGTACTACAAGGGTTGCCAAGTGTGTCAAAAATTCGGCAACCTACAGTTGGTCCCTGCAGCCGAATTACATCCTATTATCAAGCCTTGGCCTTTCAGAGGATGGGGATTAGACTTTATTGGAGAAATTCATTCTTCATCATCAAAGGGGCATCGATTCGTGTTAGTTGCCACTAACTACTTCACCAAATGGACTGAAGCCATTGCTCTGAAAAACAAGACACACAAGGAGGTAATTGAGTTCATAACTGAGCATATTATTTATAGATTCGACATTCCCTAGACCTTGACTACAGATCAAGGGACTTCTTTTATGTTAAAGGAGGTACGTGAATTTGTTGAATTATATAGAATTAAGTTGCTTAATTCATCTCCATATTATGCTCAGGCCAATGGACAGGCCGAGTCTAGTAATAGGACATTGCTTAACTTGATAAAAAAGAAGATATCTGATAATCCTAAGCATTGGCATAAGATTTTGTCCGAAGCTTTATGGGCTCATAGAATATTTAAATATAGTGCTACTAAAGTATCTCCTTTTGAGCTTGTCTATGGGCAGGAAGCAGTGTTGCCTGTGGAAATAAGTTTGAATGCTGTCAGGTTCGTCAGACAAAATGATCTAACCATCACTGATTATTATAATTCGATGATGGATAATATTGATGAGGTAATCGACAAGAGGGTGATAGCTTTGGGAGCAATAGAAAAGGACAAGATCATGGTAGCCAGGGCCTACAACAAGAAGGTCAAAGCAAAGTCATTTCAAGTAGGGGACCTGGTGTGGAAGACAATCCTGCCTCTAAGGAATAAAGACCGGAAGTTTGGAAAATAGTCGCCAAGCTAGGAGGGTCCTTATAAAGTAAAACAGGTAATGTCCGGTAACGCCTATTTACTACAAACATTACAAGGCAAGGATTTACCTCAGGCTTTGAATGGTCGTTTCCTCAAACAGTACCATCCTAGTATGTGGCAAGATGCCTAAGAGAACCGATGTAATCACATCGAGTTAGTTGCTTTTGGTTTGCTCAGCTCCACCAAAAGGCAGGGGCATATGTTTGGGGCCGGACGGTCCGCGTGTGCGCAGAGCAGATTAGGGTTCTGAGCTTTGTGCTACGGTTGTTAGCTAGATTCGCGGAATTAACTCGGAAATCAGTTGTGTAAAGGGTTCAGCCCCCTCCTCTATAAATAGAGAGGTATACGACCGATTTGTAATCATCAATCGAATCAACAATACTTCTATTTCGCATTTATTTCCTGTACAATTAGGAGTAGTTCTAGTCTAGTTCTAGTTTAGCCTCTCAATCTCCAAATTCTCCGCCTCTCCTCGACTCTACGTCCATTAGAGGAGTCTAGGGTGGTCTACCCGAGCCTAGACACCACTTAGGATCTCTACTCCCCGACGGGGTTTCTCCCGGGAGCGAGATCCAGGCGTCGTCGGCGATCCTCCGCCGTCCCTGCGCACGCGCGGACCGTCCGGCCCTGTGCCGCGGACCGTCCACGCCTGACCAGAGAGCACCGCCCTGGTTCTTGTTGACAGCTCTCAATCCATATATATTGAGTGAGATTACTTCAGTTTAAATCCAGAGCAAATCAAAAATTTGTCTCGATCCCGCTTAATACACTTTAATCCACGTGGATCGAAAATAACCCAACAAGGTCTATCTATCCACCAAATCAGTCCTCATGGGTGGACGTAACTGTACCAAATCTTGAACAAAAAGGTGACCGTTAAGGCTACGAAATTACGAATCCTTGCAGCAAAGCTTTAAGGCTTTAAACACAAGTCGAAAATTGAAACACGATTTAGTCTTTAAAAACAGTTAACAAATAATTTTGTTTCGAACAATGCCCAATTTAGGGTGTGTTTGTTCATGAGACGAGGGGATACGGTCTAGCGAGACAATTCCATATTTCCATCCCATTTTTTTCATGTTTTCTTTAGGGTGCGTTTGGTTGAATGTATAAGGAGAGATGGAATGAGGCGGCCATGTTTTCTATAGTGTTTGGTTGAGAGTCAAACGGGGGCGAGGTGAACCCCGAAGTGATTTTTGGGGGCGGCGTGATCCCAAAAAATCGAGAGGACGGTGTCGCCCCCGACTCATCCAACTTTGACCTCAAACCAAACACACCATTAGTAGATGAGGAGGGATGGATTGCCTCTCACGCGCCACTATATGCATGCATAGGAATTTGATTCAAATAGAAATTTAGTTTCGGTATTTAGCAATTTAATGACTAAATTGTAATTAAATGAAGGGATTAAAAATTAGTTTGTATAAATCAAACACTCACTTAGATTTATTCAATTATATGCATGCATAGGAAAGAAGGAAATAATGAACATTCACAGTGTACCGTTCAAACAATTATAGACATTGTCCCCGGCCCGGCCGGCCAACTAATACAAACTGCCAAAGGATGCATGCACAGCGCCCTCTTTGCACAGTCGGCAAGGATGATCAGAAGTCCACGTCGCACCTCGTCCCGAGCGTCGTCATCGCCGTGGAGTTGGCGTTGCCGCCGGCAGCGGGCACGGGCAGCCGCAGTACGCAGGTGATCTTGCTCTTGAAGTCATGGCGGCGGACGACCCTAACCCTGAAGCTAAGGTCCGAGTACACCTTCACCGTGACGTAGTAGAAGCCCTCCCCGCTCTCCCTCCGGTACGTGCGCAGCGCGTCGCCGCCGTCGTCCATCACCGCCGAGCCGCTGAACGTGGCCGTGACCCGGGCGTCGCTCCTGCGGCCCAGGTAGAAGGGCTGCAGCGGGTCGAACCCGAAGCGGTCGCCGTCGTAGAACGCCTGCGCCTCGGCGTAGTCGTAGCGGATCCCGAAGCGGTTGGGGTTGCGCACGCGGATGTCCACGGTGAGGTTGTACTGGAGGAGGTCCCCGCCGCCGCTGCTGCTGCCGAGGTCGAAGCGGGAGAGCGCGGCGGAGTCGGCGTAGGCCCTGAGGTTGTCCGGGCGGAAGATGAGCCAGAGCACCAGGATGGCGACGCCGAGCGCGACGACGAGGGCCACGACGGAGCCGAGCAGGCAGCGTGAGCGGCCGCCGCGTCGTGGGACGGGCGGCGGCGGTGGCGGGTAGTACGCGGGCGGCTGCGGCGGAGGGATCGGCTGGCCGTAGTACACGGCGTTCAGCGGCGCCTCCGGCCGCTGCTGCTTCTCGTAGGCTGCCATTTTGCTGCTTCGCACTCGCAGTCGCAGGCACAGACAGGTGTGTGCGTGGCCAATTTGGCTGGCCACCGGTCACGTACGTACTTTACTTTAGCGACAGGTATACGATGTGTGCAGTAGTATTTATATGCAGCAGACGAGATGAGGATTGAGGAGCACGGCGAAATGAGGGAGGGACTTGGAATGGAACCGCGTTTCGTTAGTCAGAGTTCGAGACGCGTGTGTTTTTCTTTTCTGTTGGTAGCACAGGATCGTTGCCTTTGAATATACTGCGCGGCAAACTAGTTTTGTGTGTGGAAACATCGGGTTAAGGAACTACGAGGAGGAGCCAGAGATGGCAGCTTCGCGGAAAGTTCAGAAGTTCTTATACTGGCTGTGTTTTGCCCGAAATTTCGTCGTCGCGAGGAGTTCGCCTGGAGCCAGAACACGAATTTTGTATTCTACGTATTATATTATTATTAGTACGCGGTACGGCGTGTTGGATTTGAAAGTTTTTTAACAAAAAAACCTGTCCCGAATGCCGCAACATAGCTAACTCAAAAAATTAGTAGATGGAACCAATTAGTTTAGTAGATGGAACTAAAGTTCAATTCTGCGACGTTACTACATACTCTCTACTCTCCTCTCCTCTTCTATCCATTTTAATACTTATATATATGAAAAAAATAAAATATGTATAACACATTTAATATAGAAAAAAGAGTGAGTCTTCGTATATAGACACGATACCATGGAAGAATGTTATTTTAATATGTATCGTTTAAGTGTATAAAAGGATGTAATTTTTAAGGTGCCTCGTTCGAGTCCGTCTTACACGCATGAGACGCCCTGATTTTCTCCTCTAACTCGTTCAACATGTCTGTGGCCTAGTAGAGCTCCGGGCTGAGGTTGCATGATAAATCGGTAGTATCTCGAGTAGACTTCCTATCACAATCTCTATCTCATTCTTTATTTTAAACTTCACTCTACAAACATTATAATCTACAGTGTAAAACAATTCTTTGCATGGCCTTTTACACGGCTTACTGGAGATGGTCTGAGGGTCAGTTTGGGAATCCAAATCCCCTCGTATGTCTCTGTCATTTATGCAAATAGTAATTCTAAGATGTAACTTATAGAGGTTTTTTCTTCTTGTATTTGTCTTCACTTGCTCCTAAATTACCTCTGGTTAAAAGTGACACGGAAACGCTGCGCGCAGAGCGTTTCACGCGACTCCATCCATATAGGCAGCGACGCGTGCGTGCGGTACAGTGGCCCCGTGGACGACAGCACGACGCGCCCGTCTCCTCGCGTGGGTGTGGACCCGGAGTGGGGACGACAGCACGACGCGTCCCTCTCCTCTCAGGTCGTCCCGTCTCCTCGCGTGGGTGTGGGGCAACAGCACGATGCGACGGACGGCGCGGGCGGTCGGATCTGCAACGGACGGCGCGGGCGCCCGTCTCCTCTCAGCTCGCGACGGAGCCACGGCAGCCAGCGACAGCGCGTGACGGCGCGTGGGTTGCGCCCGCCCGACGCTTCGCGTGGAGCTCGGTTGCGACACAGCCCCAGACCACAATGCGGATCTCGGCTGCGACGCGGCTGCGGGCTGCCAACGGCAGCGCGCCGGCGTCCGCGCGCGAGGACGGTCGTCGGCTGTCAGGCGTGCGTGGTGCCGCGATCTGCGACGAACGGCGCGGGCGACCGGGTCTGTGAGACTGCGACGGAGTGACGCCGGCCAAGGACGGCGCGTGGGTTGCAGCCGGCGCTTCGCCGTTAGCCAGGTCAGTGCTCTCCTCTTCTCTCCTCTTCTGTGCGGCTGTGCCTCGATCTTTTGTGGATCTCGAAGTACGCAGCCGTGCTCCGCGGTGTCTGTGCCCATAGGGTTAGGTGAGGGTTAGTCACCGGATTCTAAAATCTCACAAATCCGCGCCCTGCCTTGCCTCGATGCGTGCTCCGCGTCCGTCCCGTCGTCACTACTTTTCCAACAGCGCCGCTCGCTGTGCTTCTGTCCTTCGCCATAGCGCCCATGTCGCTGCTTTTTATTTTACTACATATATGGAGCACCTTCACCCGTCTCTTCCTCTTTCCCTCCGCCTGGTACTCGGCGCAAGCGCCTTTCTCCTCCTCGACTCCGTCGCCGTGGTCCGTTCCTTTCTTCGGATCCTAATTTCTCTTGCGTCGATTCCTGCTCATCTCTTCGTTGGATCCGTGTGCATTGGCTCATGGTGTCTGTTGTTCTTGTAGATCTGCTACGTAGCAGAAGGGCAGGCACGCGCAGATCCTCTGCCTGTCCTGTCGGTCTCTTCTGCAGCTGTTCCAGGTGAGCCAGTCCTTCCACCATTCATCTCTTTGTTATCTTGATTTGGTGTCGTGATTCATTTGGTCCTACACGTTTTAGCGCTACTTTCTATTCTGCTTGCATGCATAGATGGTTGTTTCCCATTTCACTGAGAAGTCCATCTACATTAGAAAAGGCAAATGCCAGATGTCAGCGACAGCATAAAAAGAATACTAACATTGGAAAGTGGTTTCCAAGGTTGAGCTGTTCTTTTAAATTTTGGATAGATGAAATGCTGCCAAATAGGTAGTGTTCAAAACGTGACTTCATTACACAAACGAATAAATCCCATCCACTGGTCCATTGTTATCACCTTGTAGTCATTTTGGTACTGAAACACATTTCAGATATAGCATGTCAATTAAGCACCGAGCCTCGATGAAGAAAGCATGAACAAAACCACGGAAGAAAAGTATAATCCATTACCATGAGGTCATTATTAGGCTTGTCAACCTGAGGGTGGAACTGCAAGCCTAATACTAGATTCAGCAGCTCACAGGCAGCTGGTATTTCTATACATTTCTACTTCCTCTGAGGAAAGATAATCATTGTGAAAAAACACAGAAATAGTAGTCATCTTAATCACTTTGCTTTGGAGCGTTATAATTTACAATAGAAACCAACCATACCTGTGAGGCAATAACGAAACCAGCTGGTATTTCTATACATTTCTACTTCCTCTGAGGAAAGATAATCATTGTGAAAAATCACAGAAATAGCAGTCATCTTGATCACTTTGCTTTGGAGCGTTATAATTTACAATAGAAACCAACCATACCTGTGAGGCAATAACGAAATGCATATATGTAGAAATCCTGGAAATTGGATGGCCTTGAAACCTGGATCTATAAACATATGAAAGTGGTCAGCAAGGTTACACTTCAACAAAGAAATATCAACAATTAATGATAGCTCATTGTCTATTACAGTCACAAGGTGACAATATATCATGATATATCTGTTAGATGGAAATTCTTCACTCCATAAATTAAATCTCTGATATGCATGGCTCGCTTGAACATAAGATAATATTTGGGGAGACAGAATCACCTCTTGGACCAGTTCTGGAAATGCTTTCTTCGGTTTACTAATACTGTCAGCTCGAAATATTTGGGGAGACAGAATCACCTCTTGGACCAGTTCTGGAAATGCTTTCTTCGTTTTACTAATACTGTCAGCTCGAAGAGCTTTCAAGCCAGTTCTCCATTCATCCTGATAACATAAAAACATGTATTAGTCAACACTTGAAAGCATAGAACAATTTTTTAGTATTAGAACTAAAGCAGGTCCTTCATTGAACACTTGAATAGCAATATGTAATGCATACCAAGGTAAAACAACCTTGCTTATCACAGCATGTGCCTCTTCTGTGGATCTCGTCATACGATTTACTTTAGTATACCCCTTCAGTCGAAAAAGATTATTTCTATAGCCTTGGATGAACTCATGTTTGACAAGTAATAAGTCATTTGATTAATCACGTAATAAATTTTAATAGTAAACTTGTTTATAAAACTTTTGATTGATTGACAACTGAAAAAACAAGATTATCTTTCTTTTTTAGACAGTGGAAGCAACTATTAGACAAGCCAAGTTTAACAGTACAGTACACGTGAATACTTCGCCCTCAAGTCCTCAACCCACACAGCCAACAAATACGTGTAGTACTCATCAGATCTATACAACGATAAACACTCACCTGAAAAAGGACAGAAGGTAAGCACAGATACCCTGCTCAACTAACAGTTGGTGCATTCTATCTCTTCAACACTGCTGTGCATGTAGTAACCCACACAAACTGCAACCAATGCTATTACCGGGATCAATAGCCTCAGCGCAGGCCACAGCGTGGAACCCTTGCTACCATCGGCAGTGAAGAATCTCCTAACCATTTCCGACAGTGGCCATAAGAGCCCACGCTTCTTGTTTACTGTCTGACTCATTTGGCCCTTAAACCAGCAACAACACCAAATTTACAGTTAGACCAATGGCCATCAAGGTATCACACAAGGCAAGGTGGGGCGAGGGTCAGAGGGAACTTACATTATCTTCCGTGTCTTCAAGCTTGCTCAACTTGGAAATCATGTTGCCATATAATTTGGCATCCCTCGCGCAACTGCAAGCTTAATACTAGATTCAGCAACTCACAGGCAGCTGGTATTTCTATACATTTCTTCTTATCCTATGAGGAAAGATAATCATTGTGAAAAATCACAGAAAAAGCAGTCATCTTGATCACTTTGCTTTGGAGCGTTATAATTTACAATAGAAACCAACCATACCTCTGAGCATCTGACAGTAAGTAGAGGATCTGTTGAACTACTTTGCTGCTCAGATCAACATTGTCATAAGAGGATCTGTTAAACTTAAATACTGGTCATAAGTGAACTCATTACTGTCTCATCTTTGGAACCTGATATGGCGATGTTCCACTTACAGTCTATGTGTTACATGGTTTCCGTTAGTAATTTGGTGTAGACTGTAGAGTAGAACGTTTGCTGCCTAATCATTTTGTGTATGGTTTGCTTCCTAATCTTAGCTGAACTGAAAAGTTTCTCCTACAGACTGGAAAAGACTAACTTCACGATATCAAAATCAGTCTCTTCAGGAATATTTCTATAAAAACTCAAAAGGTGCCAAATGGGTGCTCTATAACAACCCCTCCATTTTTTTTATAAGGAGCACACGCATTTTTTGGATTCAGAGTTCGTCAGACTATGCAAACCTTTTTGTGCGAAAGTAATATCTTGGATCCGTATTTGAAAGCAGCCTCTTATATTTGCGATTTGTCATACCAAGCCAAATAAAGCCTGATATTTTGAATTGGAGAGAGCACAATGCTCGTGAACCTGGTTGTCTTGGCTTAACTCGGTATGAGTTCAGAATGAGAAGCCAGGGTTACAACGATAAGCTTGCTTTCCTTCAAAAATGGTTTATATGTATTTCAATCTTTACCTGTCTAAGCTACAAATGTCTCAGAAAAAACTGGTACAAACACATAATTGTAGAAAAAAATACAGATAGGCTCCCTCTACCACAAATTTACAACAGTACACGAGCACCTGCAGCTCGCGGAAGTAAAATATTTTCTTGTCAGACTAAGCGTACAAAAATGTAACATCGAAGTATACAAGATGACCATCTTGCTCGCTGGTATCTTTGCCGGAAGCAAGTTGGCATGCACATCAAGAGTTATCTGATGAGCAATTGTTTGTCAACTACGCAACTGTGCCAAGAGTTCGAGGAAAAGCCACATTGCATTTCTGGATCTTGGAGCTGCAACATGAGCTACTTAATTGCTGCAATAGTAAGGCAACATCAGTTGAATTTGCCGATTTCCATCTTCTTCTTGATTGCTCTTTGACTATGGTATACAAACGAATCTATGATTCCAGAAACGGTGAACACACCTGCACATCAAGAAAAAAATATCTCAGGTAATAGGTGCAACTGCTCCAAGGTTGTTGAAGTTTTGTTTTAATGCTTGAAATTATAGAGCTTGAAGACATAACTAAACCAGGAATAGTCTAAATCAGGGACGAAACCAGGATTCGAGTTTAGGGGGACAAATCAGATTGAGGGAGGCTATTAGAGAGGTATTTTTAGATTATTTATATGGTGATTAGCAAATTGGAGAAGCATTATGGGGGCATTGCCCCCCTGTCTTCGGCCCTGGTCTAAATCATTCAACAACCAGAGAGTGAACAATCAGCAACCACAGTTTTTTTTTCTCGAACACGAGAGCTGCGTGTAATTTCATTAAGAAAGAAGAGAAACAGATCAAAACACTAGGATCAGCAACCACAGTTACAGGTAGCTTCAGCTCTCAATGATGGTATACCAGCTTTACCTCTACCATTGGCTATATTTTACACGGAAACACAGCTTTTACGTTGTTCATGGTCAAGCTGGCAAGGGGGCAAACACCCATGTTCAACAGTCAAATGTTCGATTGAATTACAAGTGTGTTCAACAGAAAAAGTGCATGACAGAGAAATTAATTAGCATAAAGAAAAATTGGATCTGCCCATGTAAACCTTTGAGAACCCTTAGATGTCACTGAAACTAGATGCTCCTCTGCCTTGAATCCTCATTCTTGTTTAGCCTTTATATGCTTCTAGCTTTCCAAAATAGGTAACAACAACGCGTTAGAATAAATAGGCTACCTTTGGTTACCAGCAAAGAAAACTATCTTTTGGTATGCAGTATTTTCTTATCGGTTCCATTCCTTCCCATCAAACACGTTGTAGTACCAGTACAATCACATGGGGTGTACTCAGGTGGCACTTCCTTAGCTGTGACTATATGGCTAATCGATCCCTTGAAACTAGAATTTTTTGTGGACAAACAGATTTGACAAACAGGAAACGTTGCCTCTATTACATGCGTAGTTATATTACACATGTAGGAAATGATTGTCTTCAGACTGGACCTCATTTGACAAATTGGAAACGTTACACTCCTTCATTGTGCTCATTACGGATCTCCCTTCTATTACATGCGTACTTGGTTTATGTATCTGTCACCTCTGTAGCAGTGAAGCAGTTCGTCTTTTCTATGTGGTTCGCGTAGCGCAGTGCGCGGTGAACAGTTAGTCATATATGCTGTTGCGTGCTTACTGCTTTCTCATTGGTTCTATTGCCGCGCTTGCTGCCTCCTTTCTCGTGGACATGTGGCAGTAGTATCTTCCCTTCCATACGACCCTATTAGCTTGGCGTTTCTGTTGTTGTGTGTGTTGCCGCTAATAGATGCGGGTACATGTGAGAACATGGCGTGTTGCCGTCGAGACCCCGTTACCCAACGTCCTGCGATTTCGCAAAGTCTGTACTGATATTATACGTTCTTTGGGTTGAATATGGCCTTAGTTTAAGCCAATCTGTCTCTTTCCATCTCGCATAGCCAACGAAACATTCATTGTGTCTTCGAACAGCTACTATCCAACACATGAACACAATTGATCAGCCATCCTCTTCGACGCCGGCACATGCGGCACGTTACGCAATTCCATTCCACTCTCAGCGGGTACCTCGAAAGCGGCCAGGTTAGTGGCTCTCGAGATTTTGTTGCTGCCTTTATCTACTCCATCTCTATGCGCGTACTAAGACGTGTGCGCACGCCGGGTGCAGGCGACAAGTCCTTACTCGACTTTCCTGCGACGGTTGCCACCGCTAACAGACAACATCGCATACAGAAGATGCGTCATACACTTGCGTCTGCTGAACAAGGTGCCAACAACGGATGTTCCCTATCGCCTGCCTTTTTAAAAAACATCTTTAGGTTTCATATGTGATGGGCGTTAAAAAATCCTATGAATTTATGCCCGACTTGCTGCTTATAGTTAGCACGGATGCAGCCTCACCGCCTCTTGAACGATCATATGTCGAGTTGCTTAAAGGTGCTTATGTTCCACCTGCCTACATTATTTTATCTACGTATTCCTACAGTAACCCATGCAACCTGGAACCATCTTTGCATGTAGAGACCTACAAAGATCGCTCATACTATGGTGGCCCATCAGACGAGTGCCCACATTGTGGCGCAGTTTTCTGGTTTCAGGAACGGGTCAAAAGCGTATCTGCTGTTGCGCAGCGCAGGCTTGTGTACAACCTTTGTTGCAGAGGAGGTAAGATTGTTTTGGAGCCTTACAAATGTCCACCGGCTCCCTTATGTGACCTACTGCGATTCGATGGTGATAATCGTGCCAGAAGGTTCCTTAGGCAAATTCGCTCATACAATTCCCTTTTCGCGTTTACCTCACTGGGTGCCGTCGTTGATAGATCGATAAATAACGGTACAGCACCTTATGTTTTCAAAATCAATGGTGTCGTACACCATCGCATTGGCTCGCTACTACCCAGTCATGGATTACGACCACAGTTTGCGCAGCTTTACATATATGACACTGAACACGAGATGCAAAATAGGTTGGGCATGTTCGAGAGTGAGGCTGACGTCCATGATCGTCCAGACCCAGAGGTGGCCCGTTTATTGCTTAACATGCTAGATGAGCATAACAAGCTGGTCGCGGCATTTCGCTTTGCTAAAGAACGTTTAGACGAAGAAGGCAACCAAAAGGTGACGTTGCGATTGTTAGGCTGTAACACACGACATGACGCACAGTACAACTTACCAGCCAATGGTGAGCTTGCTGCTGTAATAGTGGGCGATTGCTCATCTTCACAGTACAAGTACGATGTCCTCGTGCAGGCTAGAGAGGGTGGCCTCAAACATGTTTCGTGCTTGCACCCGTCCTACATGGCCTTGCAGTACCCGCTTCTTTTCCCTTACAGTGATCGTGGATACCACCTTGGAATAAAATATTCTAACGTGGGAGGAGGCGATACCTCATGCCGCAAGTATGTTACAATGCTTGAATTTGTTAGGCATCGTTCCCATTACAGGCTCAACGAACCGAACCCATTCACTTGCTACGGCAGGCTGAGCAACCAGCTAGCTGTTGATGCATATTCTACGATCGAAGCGTCTCGATTGCAATTCATAGCGGACCACCAAAAGGAATTGCGTTGTGAATCCGTTCAGGGGATAACCGACGCCATTGGCAGGGGTCTCACCAGTGCAGATTCAGTTGGTGGAAGGGTAATTGTGCCTGCGTCTTTTACGGGCGGTCGAAGGTACCATGTAATGAACTACCAGGACGCGATGGCCATCTGTAGAGTATACGGCCCACCAGATCTCTTTGTCACGTTCACATGCAACCCTAAATGGAAGGAGATAGTCGATGCGCTGCGCTTCGAGCCTGGTCAGCAGCCATGCGATCGTTCTGATATCGTTGTAAGGGTCTTCCATATGAAGGTCGATGAATTCATAGCAGACATTAGAGAAAATAAAGTTTTTGGTCCTATACGTGCTGGTGAGCTTCATCTTAACTTGTCGCGTTGGGTGGTTCCTTAATATTTATTTGCATGCTCTCATATATAGTCTGAACTATGCAGTGATTTACACCGTAGAATTCCAAAAAAGGGGACTACCGCACATACACTGCCTTCTATGGTTGCTTGGTGGTCATTCGGAGACCGACGCATGTTCCATCGATGCTTTTATATGTGCTGAGATACCTGACATTGCCATTGATCCCTTGGGCTATGCTCTGGTTGATGAGTTCATGATACATGGTCCGTGCGGTGATTACAACAAGCGGTGTCCGTGCATGAAAAATGATAGATGCTCTAAAAAATTCCCTAAGACGTACCAAGAAGAGACTGTCATCGATGCTTTTGGCTATACCCTTTATAGAAGACGAAACAATGGTCGGTTCGTAGTAAAAGGTGGAGTCAAATTGGACAGTAGGAGCGTGGTGCCATACAATATCCAGTTGCTCAAAAAATATAACGCACATATTAATGTCGAGTGGTGCAACAAAACACACATGATCAAGTACTTGTTTAAATATGTTACGAAGGGAAGTGATCGAGCTAGGATATATTTTGAGTTGACTGCGAACACAAGTAATGCATCTCCAGGTCCTCAAATAGCCCCACCAAATGAGATCCGCGAATACATTGATGCCAGATACCTATCAACATGTGAGGCTCTATGGCGAATCTTTGAGTTCGACATCCACTTTAGAGTACCTTCTGTGGAACGGCTGGCGGTACACTTACCTGCAAAAAACATTGTACGATATGAGCCAGGGGCAGACCTACAAACGTTGCTTTTAAGCCGTGCAGCGAAGAAGACAATGTTAACTGAATGGTTTGAAATAAACTCGAAATACAGTGATGCGCGCCACCTGACTTATTGTGATTTCCCAAAAGAGTGGTCGTGGGACTCTTCTGTTAGGTGTTGGCGTAGAAGGAGGTCGTCGTCTACCAAGATTGGACGCATGTACTACGTGCACCCAACAGCTGGGGAGCTATACTATCTACGCATGCTCTTGATGTTTGTTTCTGGCGCAACGAGCTTCGTTGATATAAGGACCTTCCAAAATACTGTGTACGAAACGTTTAGAGAGGCGTGCGAAGCCCGTGGTTTGCTCGAAGGTGACAATGAGTGGAACCTTCTATTTGATGAGGCAATAGTCTCTGCGTCGGCGTCTCAGCTTCGCCAGCTGTTCGTTACTATTGTCGTTCATTGTCCTGTTTGCAATATTCGTGCTTTGTTCGATAAATATTGGATCTACTTTACCGATGACATACATCGTGGACTTAAAGAAGCCCTTGGCAACCCACACTACAAAGCTCCACATGAACAACTCCTCATGTTGCTTTCGAGGAAACTAGCAGACACGTTTGCTAACAGTGGTGCCAACATAGCTGATTATGACCTGCCGATCTTACCGGCCCGTGGTGATGAAGTGTTTGGCAACCGACTGATAGACGACGAACTAAGCTCTGGACCATTACTATTGTGTGACCATGCTGCCACTGCTGCTGTCTCACAGCTAAATGCTGACCAACGATTCATTTTTGAAATGCTTATTGAATCTGCGCTCTCCTGCTCGCCAGGCCTATTTTTTGTATGTGGACATGGTGGGACGGGTAAGACTTTCTTGTGGAACGCTATACTCATGCATTTGAGGTCCCGACAAAAAATAGTGCTTGCTGTGGCGTCCTCTGGTGTGGCTTCGCTGCTATTACCAAAAGGACGTACTGCTCATTCACGTTTCAAAATACCCTTTGATCTAGATGAGAGTAGTGTTTGTGGTGTCAAGAGAGGTACCATGCTATCTGAACTTATACAACGGACTTCTCTTGTCATATGGGATGAGGCGCCGATGACCCATAGGCATTGCTTTGAGGCTCTAGATAGGACTATGCGTGATATTCTATCGGAACATAAAGCAGAAAATGCAAACATACCATTTGGTGGCAAACCTATTGTCCTTGGAGGAGACTTTCGTCAAATTTTACCCGTTGTGCGCAAAGGCTCACGAGCTGCCATAGTGAACGCATCAATTACAAGCTCACCACTGTGGCAACATGCAACTGTTTTGAAACTACGAACAAATATGAGGCTCTCCAACCCTTCTTTACATGGGAAGGAACGTGCAAACATGGAACAATTTAGCAAATGGGTCTTAGATATCGGCGATGGTGCTCTACCGGCCGTGACAAGAGGAGACGAGTCCGAACCTACATGGGTTACGATTCCTGAAGATTTGTTGATACACACCGATGGTGATGCAGTTGCGTCCCTCATATCCGAGGTCTACCCAAATTTGTTAGACAAATATATGGACCCTACATACTTATCTACACGCGCCATTGTATGTCCTAATAACCTTACAGCTGATAAAATAAACGACTACATTGTCTCAATGCTCCCTGAACATGGTGTAGAATGCCTTAGCTGCGACACAATCTCAAAGTCATCTGAACGCATACCTGATTTTGACATGCTATATCCTACTGAATTCCTAAACTCTATTAATGCGACAAATTTCCCCTGCCACAAACTCGTGCTAAAAAGAGGTGTAACAGTGATGCTGCTACGTAACTTGAACCAGACCGCAGGACTTTGTAATGGAACAAGGATGCTTGTAACTGAGATCGGCCATCGTGTTCTTAGATGCATGGTGTTAACGCCCTCCGGAGTCGGTGAAGAGGTTTTCATACCAAGGATTGCGCTTAACACTACTGACGTCAAATGGCCCTTCACGCTGCAAAGAAGACAATTTCCAATACGAATATGCTATGCCATGACGATTAACAAAAGCCAGGGTCAGACCCTCTCAACGGTTGGCCTATACCTCGACAAACCTGTGTTTACGCATGGCCAGCTTTACGTCGCTATTTCAAGGGTTACATCTAGAAGTGGTCTTAGAATTTTGATTGAAAATCCTGATGGTTCCTGCGGATCGCAGACTCGAAATGTTGTTTACCGGGAAGTGTTGCAGGCCGTAGATGCGGTCCCCCATCCGATTTCTTAGTTCATGATCGACTCAGACTTGTACATAAGCTATGTGTAAAATAAAAGACTTATACCAGCAACGTGTTTAGTTTTAATACCTACTCCACTATGCAACTATTTCCTCATCAAAAGAATTTTTCGTCTCCTGTACCGTTCATCTAGCAACCTGCTGGCATTAAAACACTATACGTGGTAGGTTTTCGAAGGGAAACAGCTATGTCTACATACTCCAATAAATCTTGTCATCTAACATCTATGGTAGATGCCTACTAAATGATGTTACGCTAACTTTACCTGCCATGTTTCTCCTATCCTAAATAGTTTTTTGGTAAACATACTGCCCTTATCAGCATTAGGTGTAACGTTTATTGTTTTATGGTGGTTGCTTTTTTTGCTGGAAATGACTGACCTCTACTTCATTACTACAGATGGGGGACATACTCATTCCTAGCCTTATGGTTGGAGACTGCTCTCACAGCTTGTGTGTGCGTGTCTCTAGACTTTGGGAGTTCCTTGATCCTCAGGATGACAGTAGGCTCCTGCATACTGATCTTGTTTTGCTTGATGAAGAGGTAGATGCAACCTTAAACTGGTCTAATACTTGCACATGCATAGTAACCATCAGCTCATAGAACATGATATACAATATTCCATGCAGTTCTTGCGTGTTGTTTAAAATGCTACCTCCTTTTGCAGGGAAACAGCATACATGCCCAGATCTATCCTCCGTTATGCCAACAGTTTAGTGCTCTACTTGATGAGGGAGGGGTATACAACTTGAAGTATTTCTTAGTCAGGAAAGCTAACAGATTCTACAAACCGGTAGAAAACTGCAGCATGATCAGCTTTACAAAGTGGACTACAGTTGAAGTTGTCCTCCAGATCCCCCCTGCTTTTCCAGTTTGCACGTATAACCTCACTCCCATAGAACAGCTCCAGCCGCGCGTGGACTACAAGGAATATTTCACTGGTAACCTTCTAGGCATAGTGGTTTACATGTTACAAGTAACATAAATACAGTACTAATGCCCTCGCCATCTCTATGGTAGATGTGCTCGGTGTTGTCAGTGTGATCTCCCATGTTTCATCACTACGCACAAGGGGACGACAGGCTGAAGTTATGAAGAGAACAGTCACTATAAGCAATGCAAGGTATCCTATGCGTTTCTGTCCTCCTATACATTCCTTTTGGTTGCCACATATGTGTATGTAGTCCAGTTTTTTTGCCATAACATAGCAAGGGACATGTGAATAGCCTGGAACCTAAACCACGTATTACCATCCGTGTGGGGGCTACCACTTTTTATTCTCTACGTTAGCAAAATTATCCATACGCTCAAGGAAATAGATAAAAGGAAAATGCATCGAGACACTAGGAACGTCATTAGATCACACGGGGGTCAATTTGCGCCCAAAAACTTAGCAGGACTATATTGACAACTCATGCAGGGTTATGCTGCAAACAAGTTGGCCATAGTGGGAAATAAAATGCCATCTTCCTTGCAAAGCAAAACTGGTTCTAAACTACCTATGTCTCCAACCGACCGTACTTCATTGCAATGTACCTTAGAAGAGACCCTTCTTCCTGCTCAGTCAATCCTCCATGCCTAATATTATCCATTGCCTGTACAGACTTTCTTTTGCTACATGGGCCTACCATGCACACTTTCCTCATATAGAAGATTACTAAACAACTTGAGCTGCCATCCAGCATTTAAACAAGCAGCTATTTTGAAGCCTAACATTTAGTGTTCTACGTACCTCGCACGTAATTTGCAATATGAGATAGCACTCTAGATATACAGTTTATGACTTTTATTTCTCTGCGATGTCCACACCTAACACGATACGCTGAGCAATTTATTTGTACATTTACTGTCCTGCACTCCAACAGGGATGCTGGCCCGACTGTTGATGTCGTACTTTGGGGCGAGCGGGCCACATCTTTCCCAGCTGAACAGGTGCACAGGGACAGTGACTCCTCGCCACAGATCATTATATTTGTTGGCACTCTCGTGAGGAGTTACGCTGGTAAGTCTACCACAACCGTTTGGTTGCTCAACTAAAATACATGGCCGTCTGAAAGTTTCCATTGTTTTTTAGATAATGTGTCTTTATCGGGTGGATCATCATGCAAGTGGTACATAAATGCACCGGTCCCAGAAGTAAACGCTCTCAGAGCTAGGTAGCTTACTCATTCTAGGTTTACATACATACATTTTTTTGTCATCTTTCTCACCAAGTCTGATTACTGTCGTTCTTAAACTGCCATGGATAAACAGTACTGAACCAAACCACCGCCCGGTCATTTGGGATCAGGGAAAAGTGGCTGCTGAACGTACAATAGTCGCAGTCCCTGAACACAAGAAACTCAAGGATATTAAGTACCTCCATCCTTTTGAAAATAAGGTCCCGCTACTCGGCTAAACCTTTCAGTCCTAAGATTTATTGCGGGTTCAAAGTTGTTTGCTTCAATTACATTGTTTACAGAAGAAGGAATGGCTTGTCATAGTAAAGGTGCTCAAGATTGATAGCTCGTGGTGGTACAACGCATGCAAAAAATGCCTTCGGACAACCAAACCACACGGTGACACATACAGGTGCACCAATAATTCCTGTGACAGCATCGGATCGCCTACCCCAAGGTCAGCTCTTACATGTCTCTCCCTGTTTTTGTTAAGGTCCTGCTAGACACCTTCTGTTTTAATCTAAATATGTTGACTCATACATGTTCTAGGTTAAACACACTATAAGCATGATAGACACGTACCAACTCTACCCCTTTCAGTTGCATATTGCAATTTGCATGGAAATAATGAAAAAGAAAAAAAAACACCGTACACATTTCCTGTCTGTCTTTGATTCTTGCACCCATCAGTTTTGACAATGCAAAGATTCATAGATACCCAGCTGATGTTAGGAATGTAAATATGCCCTACAAATTTGTTTGAGGTATGCGCAACATTGAGACATGGCAAACATCCCAGTGCATGGCTTGCTTACCAATCAAGTAAATAGTAGATATGTCTGCTTGAGTTGCAGCTACTGCCGCAAGGGTTGCTATGATGGAGGCTGCCCAGTATATGGCCTCTGCAGTTAGAGTATCTCGACTTTAGTGTAGTTTAGTGCGCAACGTATTAACATACCATAGCAATGGTCAGATAAGCCTATGTCAGTTTCTGCATAGTGTGCTTGTTTTTGTGATATAGCTCAAAGAAAACTTGTGAAAGCAAACTATGGCAACTAGAGGAGATATTTAGTGTCTGAGCCAAAATTTAGATCTAAATTGAACTAAGGCTTTCACTGTCTACAGATTCCATGTTTAGTGATGCCTACCAATCAAACCACTCTGTGCAGGTACAAGATACGCCTCACCGCTGAAGATGACACTGACACCGCCGAGTTTATCTTCTTTGGCCGGATGGCGCAGCGCCTCATTAAAAAAAATGTGGACACCCTCATATCAACTAATCCACCTGGTTTCATTCCAAGTGAAATTACAAACCTACTAGAAAAGTCTTTCGAGTGGAATGTTAGCTTCACCGAAAGCACAATTATTTATAGCAGTGTTTCCTTCCAAGTGAATGCTATAAATGCGGAAATGGATGGTGGTAGCACACTTCCAGCTACACCGCCCCCACAGCCATCATCCACCATACTATCTCAAGGTAAAGCTTATCGTATTTGTTTAGTCGAGCTATGTACATTAGTTTGTGCCAAGTTAGGAATGAAAATTATGGTTCCTTTTCTCTGCTTGTTTAGTTGATGTTCCATTCCGTTCTACCTGTGTATGGTGGGTCACCTAGGTCTAAAATGAAACAGACTACAACATCTGCCCAATAGACACAAACTGTAGAATGCTCACCTAAAACTAACATGGTTGAAACTCAAATTGTCAAATTGGGAATTATTAGTACATATGAAAAAATCGACTAGACTCATACACTGCAGTTTTTTGTGGCCCTAACCAGCATTTTTGGCGACCTGCTAACTTTGCAGCAGGACAAGGATCAGGTGTCACACAAAACAAGGGGGCTGCCTTCATCCGCGAGTCGTCACTAACACCGGAGAGTCGCAAAGTTTCGTACAGCGCCAAGGTGCACTGTTGTACTCAGTTACAAAAAATTGCTATCTACAATATAAAACCTCATTCTCCTTCTGTGTACACTGAGAAACAAGCCCTACATATGTCTTTTGTTTGCATTGTATCATACATACAACTCCACATCAGGGAGACAACCTGCTGCTAGGAACAGAAGTTATCCCTGCTCCGCCTAACGTGCAAGCGCATTCAGGAGCCCACAACACCCCTGGTGCCAACACTCTCCGCCCGGTACGAACTCCGCGTCACAGTCATGAATATTGGTAGCCTATGCTCAATAATGGTATATTATTCTCTTGCTGAGTTAACATGAATTTTTTTTCAGTGGTGCGTATGCTTACAGGCAGCTTCCATTGCCACAACTAAATGTCTAAATTACTTCTATGCATCCATTTACCTTAGCATGCATGTTGTGCCCTCAGCATTGTTTCAGCTGTCTCTAAAACTAGCAAATTCGCAGGCTAACGCTTACACTGTGCTAGATGAATCTACAAACAAGACTCCCAAAAGTGTTACCGGAAAAAGGTTAGCTTCATGCCAAAAAATTGGCCTACACTATTAGTCCCAAATCATGATATCGCTCTTACATACATGCCATGGGAACAAAATTTACATAGGTCTCGCACATCCCCTTCCAAGAAGGCTGCCAGGAAACTTTTTAGAGATGAAGCCATAACAGATGATGATGCGGCTGGTTCCACAGACGCTGATGCTGAGTAACGGTATGTCCAATTCTCCCCTACAATTCATGAGCTATATGCATCCAAGCGTTCCAATTGTGTATAGTATAATATAAGGTAGTGGGCACTGGGTACATCAAAATCCAAACGATCAGTAGTAACTACTTTTAGACAACTAAAACATTGTGATGCATAGGAACAACATTCAAAGCATGCTCCAAGGTCATCAGATATCTCAGACAAGCATTCTAGAACTAACAGTAGGTCCATATGGGGTCCTTTGAACTAATAAATAAACAAAAAGAGAAAGTGGTGTCACCTTCTACCAATACAGATCAAAAATAGAAATTAGCAAGTTTTCAGGAAAGATGTCAATAGGCTGAAACATCAACAAGTCAACAGATCGATAGTCAAATGATTTCAGATGGATTCCCTTCATATATAACTTCTTCGGTCGAAATCTACAGAGAAAAAATTAAGCATTATATTTGAGATTGCAATGCTTCCCAAAACTTCTTAATTGACTGTTACCCTTTTTTAGTTGCAGTGGTTCTGGACACGAGCACCAGCAGCTATGGAAGCTCGCTTTTGGGAACTGAGGCTCGCTTTTGGGAACTGTCCCAGTTCATCTAGGTTACTCTTAGAACTTGCCTCCCTGTTATGTAGGGAGTATCGTTTTATGCTTGTAAGATATCAACATCGCTATGATGTGTGCTTGGCTGCAAGATATGTCTTTTGGTGCTTCTAGGGTAGTGACTGGTTATAGCTATGCTATGCGTGCAATCTTGCAAGGACCATACTCGCGATATGTAAAGCATGCCTATGTAGTCTAGGCCTGAACAAACCAGACACATTGCTTCCCTTGGTACTTCTACTATTTCGCTCTGTCGTTTTGTGCTACTACCAGCTATCTATTGGCCGTTGCACTCCCTTTAACATGTAATTGTTATCTGGTCACCAATCAAAGGCACCCGTTTCAGTTTTTTCCTTAATTTCTATTGAAATTTTTGTTCTTCATTGGTGGATGTCGAGGCTGGCAAGAATGGGAAAGGTTGCAGTGTTTATCAACAAAGGCTTCAGTCAACAAAGCTCTCAGAGGTTAGAATTGTTCTTTGATTTGACGAGTGAAATTATAGATTCTTTCTTTACCATCTGTTACTTAATAAAAAAGATTTTGTTATAATGCTAATTTGATATGCCTCATCATAGCCATGGTTAGTGTTGGGCGCACGAAGTGCGCCGCCTGATCAATCTTTTGATAATAAATTGTCATCCACACACTTTTATATGCGCACGAAGTGCTGGTCTTTTGAATATACCATCGACAATTTTATATGTGCTGAGATACCTGTTGCGACTTCTTTTTCCTTTTCATAATAAATTCTAAAGTATTTTGTTCAGATAGCATAT
Organism: Zea luxurians; assembly: GCA_029449295.1. Taxonomy (NCBI): domain Eukaryota; kingdom Viridiplantae; phylum Streptophyta; class Magnoliopsida; order Poales; family Poaceae; genus Zea; species Zea luxurians. Next base: position 90,206,918 of record JAOPSE010000003.1, read on the forward strand.
TCAAAGTTGTAGGTAAGCTCTACTCACCAAGCTGCTGGTCAATCTTGATAGTGTGCCTAATTTTACTCTGAAAGGTGGCTCATCAGGTACAAAGGTAACCTCTGGTTGGGATCCACCAATATAATCTTGATAGTATCCTGGGCGTCAAGCTAAGTATCCTAGGCTGTTACAGCCACTAGAAGTACCTTTTTTAGGGAAGAATAGCATGTTTATAGCTAAACTTGAAACAAGTAACAAGGAGCCAAGGCATGAGTTTATTCTGAAATGAAAAGAAACTACATCCAGACTTTTACAGGTCTCATCAGTGTTATATTAGTTTGATTCAAAGGCACACTCTAATACCTTGGATGCTCTTTTTCGCTTGTCTTCCTGCTAGATTAGATTCTGAGACCTGAGTCAATGTTTGTGAGACTAATATGTCAAGTCAGTTGCATCTCATAAGTTCCTGCCAAAGTGCCTATCAAGAACAAAGCCATAAAAATTCCCTTATGGGGACAATGATCAACAACCATGGCTCATATAAGCGCCTTTGAACAATGAAGGCTGCTATGGGAACCAAACCGGAGGCCTCTCTTCTCTCCTAGGAATCAAGTTAGAGCAAGAGGCTTCGCGTGGAACTGAAAATTTGTTAGTCTTTAAATCATTAGAAGTACTATTTCCTTACCTGTAGGCTTAACCGCTCTGCAGTTAATCTAATAATTTGTAGGAACAAAATGAAGTGCAATGCTTGCTGGCCGGATTTGGAAGGGCAAGCTGTATCGACCACCTGTGGTCATCTTTTATGTATGGTTCCACTCTACTGCCCTCTCTGGTGAATTAAATCCTGATTCTAAATAAGTGACTACCTAATTATTACAGAATACACAATTTAATGTAGCTGGTAATTGCTTGTTTAGCAGGTGCAGATGATGCTAGGAAAATACTCAATAATGATGGTACATGTCCAATTTGTGATCAGGTGCTCTCAAAAAGGTCAGTTCCTATTTGATGGTGCATTCATTATTTGGTTGTGCATGGTTAATGGTGCCATCTTTCCTGTATGAATGCCTGATATCTAATCGTGCATGCATATTTCTCATATATTCTATCTCTGTGTGATATTAACTGTGCCGAAGTATATCTTCCAAACATATATGATTGTAGTGCATGTTATACAACATTATTTGGTTGTTTTAGTATTTTATATGTTCAGGCAAAAATTAACTTGAAATTTTTGATTCATTTCCTTTTTCGAGCCATATGAAACCTATGGATATAAATCTAGGTGATGATTGGACAAATGTTTTAACTTGAAATTTTTGATTCATTTCCTTTTTCGAGCCATATGAAACCTATGGATATAAATCTAGGTGATGATTGGACAAATGTAAGTATCCCTTTGATACATAATAACAGCTAGAGACTAATTTTCCTTATATCCATCTTTTTTAATGAATGTGCTCGTGGAAACAGATGGCAATGCAACCAATCTTAGAACATAAATGGGAAATTTGTTAAAGCATAACAGTCGCATTAATTTTGTGACTTGTGTCCAAATTTAATGCCTAAAGAGTTCGATAGATATCTTGCTCTTCCTCATGTTGTGCGAGTGCTAGGCTTGAGAACAGAAGAACATGAGCTGGTAGGGATTCAGTTGCTTCCAAATTCCGCTGTGGTGCGGAAAATATTCGTTTTTCTTTTCAACTCTCTGATGCTTGCGCCCGCGCTTATGCATTTTATTTGGTTTATTCCATGCTGTTGATTCTATTTGCTTTAATCTCATTAATTTGCCCTGAATGCAGTTTGTAGTTATGTATTTTGCTTACCTTAGTTTGGGTAGCCTGGCGACATAGTCGATGGGTAGGTCAGTGTTTTAGTTTCATGAGATTTTGGTTCTAAAGTACTTTAGCCTGAATGCTCTATCCAAATGAATTTTTACCAGTGTACGTCTCTAATGCTTCAATACTTTAATTCACTGGCTAAACTCAAAAATAAATGTTCTGTCTGCCATTGCTTGGCTCTCTCATTCTCTTAAAAAATGAACCATTATTCCAGAATACAAATGTTCAAAATGATTTCTCTTCATAGCTTGTTAGCCAGCCACATCATTGAACTTCTACTGTTTGGAGCATTTATCGCACCAATAATGTTTGTGCAGCTGTTTCTGCATTCATGTGTGTGAATTAATGTAATATATGCACGGGCGGGTGCTTTGGCTGAAGGATGCTGAACATTGTTCTAACAGTAATGCTACTGGACTTGGAGGTAATCAGTGGAATTCTGAAAATTAGCTTGTTAGACATGCCATTATCCTAATACAAAATTGGATTTATGATGAAAGCAACGGTGACAAAAGGTACTTAATTAAATGCACAATAAATTGCATTTTAGAAGGATATGCATACTGTTGTTTTTAGACCAAAACTACCATGTTTTCCCTTCACATAATAAGTAGCTTTATTGTCAGAACCTTGCTGCCCAAAAGTTTTCAGATTTGAGAAATATTCAAGGAAAAAATAATCAGATCTGACATGACCTGTAATATTTATATATAATCATGTTCAGAATTGATTCAAGCTTGATGTAAAATAGCGATTACACATGACCTAGATATGGATACAAATAAGGTGAGCATGGCAGTTTCAAGTGCATGCTCCTGCACAGATAATAGTACAGAGACATAAATTACATTTTGCTCTATGACGCTTATGGGTTGGATTGGATCATTGATCAACATACAAACACTTGCTAGCTTCTTTCTTCTACATAAAAATGTTCAGGAAAATTTGTTCACGGATCCGCATTTAGTTTTGGTACAAAAACAGGCATGAATTCTCTATTTTTCTGTCTTTACACAAGTTGCAGATGAACCTGCTCCCGAGAAGGTTGCCTCTGAGAAGCAAGGGGGCTCCAATGATAGAGGTAATTATTGAATAATTGTCTTGTCGTCGAGATTGAGTACAGGTTGATAATTAAAACCTGAAACATGATCTGCAGATCTCGCTCTTTCAAGGGTGGAAACAGAGAAGAGGAACTCTTTAATCAAAGCTTGGGAAGAGAATGAGAAGACAAAAGCTGAGAACAAGTATGTTTTTATCCTTTTTTCGATTGCCCTGTCATCGGCTTCAGTGCAACCATTATTTGTCTGTTACAGTAGATGCAATTTTTGCAATGCATTCTTCAGTCATCTATAATTCTTTCATGAAAGTAATTGGAAGTAATTGTCGTGTGCAGGCCTGTTTGTGACATTACGATCGGGGCGCCCGAAGGGCGCCAAATGTTCTAGTTAGCTCTAAAGGTACTACTAGTACCTCTGCTCTAGAGGAAGATATCTTGTGCGTGCTAAATTGGTAATATGAACCTTGAGATGTGTAAACGTGTTGTGACTTGTGAGGAGTGGATTTGAACCGGGGCTGCCCGGTCGCCGCGCAAGCGACAACACAGCGAACGCTTGTGTAAATTGTGTCTTGTTTCAATCAACGTCACTTATGTAAATTATGCCTTGTTTCAATCAGAGTCACTTGTGTCACTTGTCTATCGACTAGAATATAGACTTTAGTAGTTCTTTAACACATATAATGTTCACTTATTTACGTGCTAAACATATATTGTTGTTCGCTAGTAGATTATGTTTTAGACTTTAGTTATTTTTGTTTGGTCAATTATTTGTTAGGTTAGTTGATAAAATTAATGTTTATGTTTATAGAGATAAGATGAATAGATTTCTCATCAAGAACCAAAAAAAGTTTCTAATACAACTATTGGTGGTATGTTGAGTGTTGTATTTATAGATATCATACTGGTTTAATTGATCTATATTAATATCATTTAGTTTTGTCTAAAAAAATTTAGCTAGTAGCCCCTCCTTAGATCCCATTCTGAATCTGCCATTGCGTGTCGTGTGTACGGTCTGCGTTTTATCAAACGCAACGGTCACCCGTGGAGACCTAGTTTAGATACTCTATTATTGACTATAATCTACATATATTGATATATTGGAGTGTAACTTAAATTAATTTACACTTCGATCCATCTCAACATATGCGGATTGAAGTCAAAACAAAATAAATCTGAAGGAGGAATAGTCGTTCCAATTCATATCTGGGCCCGTAACATGCTCTTTCTTATTTGGGCCTTTGAGTCTAAATCTAGCTAAAGGCTAGTTACTAGTTGAAGATTTTATCTAAAAATATTTAGATTCACTATAGCTAATTTGAAATTATTTTTTAGTTTTTTCTTTAAAAGAAACCTTGGAAGTTAGAAACTGCTGTTCCAGCACCAGCCTACAGCGCAGTACATAGACTCCTAGCCGGCCCATCTAAATTTCAAAGGGAAGGAGAGGGTTCTTCGGTTCTTCCTACCATCAGGAGTCAATCACAGTACATTCGACCCAACCCGACGCCTCCATGAGCTTCAGCGCCAGATGGCACTTGATCGTCAGCGTGCTCGCCGTGGTGGTCATCAGCTCGCCGAACTTGTACCGCACGGCCCCTTCCACCCAAAGGTCCACGGGGAACACCCCGGCGCGTCTGTCCTCGCCGAACGCGGCGACGCCGGAGTCCCCGAACCCCATGGGCGTGTCGCCCACGAGCAGGGCCGGCACCGCGTCGGCGCGCCTCGTGCCCTGGAACGACACCGGCAGCGCGGCGCGCCCGAAGCGCTCCTCCTGGTAGAGCCCCGCCGCCTGGAGCTGGTCGTAGTAGACGGACACGCGCCTGTTGGGGTTCGAGACGGACAGCATCACGGTGAGGTTGTAGGACAGCACCGGCGGGGTGAAGATCGACGTGGTGTTGAGGTCGAAGCGGGCGAGCGTCGCGGTGGCCACGGCCACCTGGATCGTCCGGGGCCGGTAGATGAGCCAGATGAGGAGAGCGAGGACCCCGATGAAGACGCACACGCCGATGAAGACTCTTACGATGACGCGGAACGGGCTCAGGCGGCGTGGTGGTGGCGGCGGCGGCGGCGGCGGCGGAGGAGGATGGTACGGCGGGGGAGGACTGGCGCTGGCCACGTAGGTGACCTCGGTGTAGCCATAGACAACCCGGCCCTCCTGTGGATGGTGGTTCATGACTGAAGATCGGTCGATGCCGTGATGATGAGTTGACGCCAGGGAACGGAGTGATGATATAGAGGGCCGGTGTTCTACAAGGCTGATGATACGTACGTGTGTGCGAAATTGTGACGGCATCTCAAGACAAGACGGACGATACGTTCCAGGGTATCTTCGGATCTCCCGTAGAAGCCATCCGTTGGGCCGTTGGGCATTGCTCTCTGCTTTCTTTCGGGAAAAAAATTCTTTGTTCGAGAACGTATCGGCCATAGCACGTATTGCACTTAAAAAACACACACTAGAGAGCGGTCTTCACTAGACGTCAGGGACTCGAGGCCCAGGGATACGGAGATCTAATGAAACTATATTACAGACAAAAAAGAAACGGAAACGACCACGTCCAGCAACATGAAAACTGGCACTAGGAAACCACATTGTAAATGCGACAATGTGCAATTGCTGGCTAAGCTCCAGTTCTTTCTGTCCACTCTGATATTGGCTCCTGTACACCCATCAAGCCGTTTTCTAAATATATTATGTTGTTCCTCTGCCATTCCCAACGACCTAGCAAAAGGGAAAATTGCAGCTAAATGGAAGTTTCCCGTTCCAAAGGTGTTCTGCGCCAGGAAACGAGGTTTGAGTTTGACCATGGAAGAACCCTATGTAGAAGTGACTAAGAGTCGTGACTCCTGATCAATGTGTCCATGATAACTAATGACATTACTCAGCACCAAGAGATGGAGCATTTGGGCTTGGTAGCAGTAGCAGCGCAGGGCCGCAGGCAGCCACAGCTGAAATAGAAAGTGGCGAAGCTGCTTGGGAACAAATGGAGCTCCAACAGCAACCAGCTAGTAAGGCTACAAAACAAAGAGGCTATAAACAAAGCCGTCCCAAGTCCCAACAGTGTGAGTGGCTGAGAAACTAATTATACTGACAACAAATGCAAAAACACAATTGTGTACCTTTTCTTGTAGAATTCGAACAGTTTCAGAGGAGCACGTATGCAAAACAATAATTGATCAAATTAGTCTTTCTGTTACTTCAACCATGTAAATTAACACCATTTCTGGCATGTATTATTTTCTGTTCACAAATCTGGGCTATTTACAACATGTGCTGTAAAGAATGAATAACTATCGAAATGGAAACAGCGGAGACACGATACCAAGAAGCCAGATATGAACAAGACAACCATAGCATCTTCAGAGCACAAGCAGAAATCAACCAAAGTAAAAAAGGGTGGCACAAAAGCTACGCGTATTCACGTTGAACTGCGGCTTGCTTCGTCATTCATCAAGCCTTTGAAACTTTTAGCCAACCATATTGCTGTCTCTCGAGGGGACACCTTGGCCTTCCCAAATGGCTTTAGAACAATCGCAAGCTCCTCCAGCCTACTGTGTTCCAGTAATTCTGCAGAAAGTTCTAAGAGCCCTTCCAGAGCCTCAGCTCGCTGCCTGAAGGATGTCACATCTAGTATTTCCTTAGCCGGAGCTGCTTCCTGCTTAAACCCATTGTTGGTCTCCAGAGTACTAAAATTTCCTTCCGGTGTGGTTGGCAATTTTATGGCATCTGTACTGGATGGTTTCTGAAAGGTAATATTAGCTTCTACTACATTTGGCTTCACCGTATCAGAATCTATAGGTCCAGAAGGTATGTGGTTTGGCTCGGTGCTTCTTACACCTATCTCTTCTGTTACCATGTTAAGACGTTTGTCAACATCAATGCTCTCTGATCCAGTTTCTTTTACTGCCTGCTCACCATTCACATGGAAACTGCTGTGGCTTATGACATGTATAATGTCCTCAACTGGAGGAGGATTTAAATGAGGACCCGATGGTTTCTCTGATGACTGGGTGAGAGTGGGACCTCTTCCTGGCTCAGTGTTCATCATTGTTGTTGGGACAAAGGAAGAAAGATCTGGTACTGATGAAAGCAGTTCCCGCACTGTGAACTTGTCTTCATCGCTTGGTACAGTAACTGTTTCACTGCACTGACCCACCTGACTGGAGAGCATTCCATCCTTGCAAATAAACTCTTGTTCAGGAATATCAGAAGATTGCACCATGGCGGTGCTTAGACTAAGATCACCATTACTAGTCATTTTCTTCTCACAATTGGTTGTGATGATTTCTGAACTCGCTTTACTTGTTATGCCGTGCTTTTGTATGATATTGTCAGGTATCAAACATTTGCAGGATGAGACCAAATAAGTTGGTGAGTCAGGTTCAGACGGTTCAGACTGGTTGGTGTTTTCAGCATTACCAATCGTAGAACTGGAGCAAGCACTGTTGTCTTCCTTGGTTGCTAAAGCCCTAGGAGGAGCAGATTTTGCTCGTGTATTGTCTGGTTTTCTCTTAAGATCTTCTAGATGACTTGGAGGAACCATTGGAACACTTGGAAGTTTCACAAGAGCGTTGCTTGGACTATGGAGATGCTGACAAGGATTCCTTGCATGCTCTGCCATGACCTTATTGTGAGCTCGCTTTACCCCAGTGTGTTGACGGCTTGGACTTGCTACTCCTTGCCTCCGAGTAGGAATACTGGTGCATTTAATAAAAATGGGCGGTGTTCTGTTCTTAACCTTCCCTGCAGCTGCATCAACAACTTCTCCAACCTGCTTGGCAAGGTGTGGATGTAATAGCTCATCTACTTTAATTTTAACCTTCGGAGAATGCTCAACAATTGGTGACTGCAAGATAGAATAGAACCAGAAAAGAATTAGCAAACTTAGAGAAATGGATTTACGCTTTTAGCACAAGAAAACCATTTATCCTTACCAAATGCTTCAAGGGAGGAGATGCATGTCCACGTTTGACAGGTTCACAGCTTGCATTTGCTGATTCATGTGACATAACTTCACTAGACCTTGAACTGGAGGAAATATCACTTTGCTTTGAGTCGTCAGATGAGCGTTCTCTATTGCTAGGTGAATTTAGCTTTACACGGCTAGCTCTAACAGGAGAATTGTTTTCCCTAAATTTGCTCTCCTCTCTTAGAGTTGTTAGTATCTTCTTAATTATCTTTGGTTGCTTATTCTCATGTCCAGGATGTTGATTATCTTGTATGGATTTTGATGAATCTTGTCTCTTGAGTCCAGGACAAGCAGTATCTTTATGGCTCTGAAGTTCAGTAGTTTCAGCACCCTCGGTATCAATGGTGTTGCTGGAACTTGAAGCTACTCCTGACGCGTTTCTTTCATTTGATTGTATGCTATCCATATCACTGCCAGTTCCAGAAATGCTACTACACTGACTCCCAGACATACTTCTCTGACTGCTCCGTGAATCGGTGCCAGGTTTCTCTGGCGATCGACCAGGATGTAATATATTAGCAAATGGACGGTATTGATTTACATAAGGTTGGAGGTATGGATTTTTTATAATCTCGGATGCCTGTAAACAAAAATGTAACAGATACTAAGAATCTAATAAATGTGTGTGATAAACAAGTATTGCAGCTGCAGGGGAGGTATATCTCTTTGCTTAGTAGCTTACAGTAGGCCGATGTTCAGGACTCTTCCTCAACATGCTTTTGATAAGTGTTTTCCTGTATTCAACAGTAAAATGGTACATTAGCTAGCCATGCACTGGATAATATTTCCAAACAAACAAGAAAGATGGTTTGAAAACTTTTACATATGACCAATTTCATTGCCAAATGTACTGTTCAAAACTTACATAGATGAAGAATAGAAGGTAGGCAAAGGGCCAATGGAGGAGCGATTTATCTTACTTATCAGTCCAGCCATATCCTGAAAGAAACATGGAGTAAGCTCAAGCTTACCTTAACTTCTATACTTTTGAAATTAATAACACTACATAGTAAAATATGCAAATGCTGAGAGATGAGATGCAACTGAGGCACAACAGCAATTTGATAAAGTGCAGTGGTATATACACCATTTTCAATTCAAAATTTCCATCTAATTCATGCTCTAACTTGTATAGGTTTAAATGCAAAGCACTCAAAAGTCAGGACTCAGGAATGAATTTCTTGGATGAATCATGAAGAACTTTGATCCAATATGTTGTGAAGCTGAAAGATAAACTTATCCTTGCCTTATATAATGCTTCATGTAGCATGCTCATGTAATGTGCACTCGCAAATACATAAAGAGGGGAACCAAGTAGGTAGAGAGGGAGAGAGAGAGAAAGAGTCTGAGGGAGTCAAACACCAAGTAAATGCCAGAGCCACAGGCTGAAGAGTTCAATATTTCTAAGTTGTCTGGTCATTTTGGCGACTGATAAAATGGAAGTGATAGAAGAACTGAAAGTGGCATAGTTGCCACAATCCCTCAACAGAAGATGCACAGTCAATCTTCGCTACCAAGGCTTGGGTTCTGAAAACCATGTAGTTCTAGCTTTTCTTTTTCAATAGCAGCATGCTTAGCTAATACCCTAATTTCGAATGACTCTAATCACACTGATCCTTCCAGTAGTCAGCTTAGGGATTTTCTGTATCAATTGGCATGTCGTCTTTTCTATAAATCTGTTATGACACACATGCTCATTTTCGTAAATGATTGGTTTACTCGTTAATAAGTTATAGAAGGATGCGAGTTTATTTTTCTCTCGAACATGTGTGAGAGCTGCGTGTCATTTCATTAGTAGGTAAAAAATGGTTAGATTGCATGCCGAATCCATGGCTTGGTTAGTGTTTTGTTACACTCACACTCTTGTATCTATGGAAAGAAGAATGTGGTTCAAAATTAACATTATTGGAAATGGGGCCTGAACACAAATTGACAGCATCCACTTGCAGACAAATATGAAAATCATCTCTGTACAGAAACTAGTGTCGAGGAGTATAAGCCAAATAAGAACTCACAAAAGCCTTGAAAGCAGGTCGATGAGCAGCCATCTCATACATACAACATCCTGCAAAGACACCAGTTAAAAGAGGCATCTAATATTAATATATTTAAGCATCTATTTATATGTAAGAAACTATTACCAAGAGACCATATATCTGACTTGAATCCATAGGGAATGTCTGTAAGCAACTCTGGGCACATATAATTTGGTGTTCCCACAACCTAAGGAACATCATTCTAGAACATAAGATTCTGAGAGCAGACAAGCAACTAACATAATGAAAGCAGAAAAACAGACAAGAATTAGTCAAACATGTGGTTCCTGTTTTCATTAGGATTTTAGAATAGGAAACAAAAACAGAAATGAAGGACAAATTTTCAAGCAAGAAACAAAAGAAATAAGAGAAAAAAAAGCTACCGAAGAGGCTAGATCATCTGCCTTTAAAGTCTTGGCCAGGCCAAAATCTCCTGCAAGTGAAATGAGCTATTAAAACCACAGAAATGAAGCATTGCAAAACATGTAGAGTTATAGAATTTAAAATAGCATGGAAACTAACCAAGACGAATATCCTGTTCTTTGGTAAGAAATATGTTTGAGCACTGCCAAAAAAGAGAGGTCAACACTGAATCCTGCTTCTTAAACTGACAGCATCTCTATTCTGTCACTTACCTTGAGATCTCGATGCAAAACAAAGTTTGAATGCAAGTAGTCAACAGCTAATGCCAATTGCGCAAACCATCTAAGTAGTTTCTGTAGGTCACTAAGAAACAGTTAGCACATATTTCCAAAATTTTCTCTTGACACGTGAAAAAAAGGAACTGAAAAATCATAGCAACCTCCTCTGGGAAGTATGTCCCATTCGCTTTTTTCATCAATTCAGCCCTGCCAATTGTCAAAGAGGAATACAATTAGACAAAAAGTCATCACAAAGGCGGTAGAAAAGCTAGTTCAAAACAGCACACAGCACTCACATATCGCCACCTTCACAGTATCCCGTCACAATGCAAACATAGCAGCCCTATCAAAACTCATGCGTTGAGGTAACAGAGGACGGAACCAAATAAAAGGCAAATACAGAAGCATGTTCATGAAGAACCAACCTTCTCAACCCATGCCTCCTTGAACTCAACGATGTAAGGATGTTGCAAGCGAGCAATAAGAGCCATCTGCAATTTCCATTTGCTCTATCAGTTCACCGAAGACAGTGCAAAATGACAACAAACAAATGAAAAAGGGCGTGTAAATTTCTGTTTTGCTGACCTCCTGGTGAGCAGACTTGCGGCATCGCTCTGTCTGCCTTGCAAGACGTATTTTCTTCAACACGTACCTGAAGTAGCAAAGCAAAAGACTGTCGGCTAGGCAAATTCACGGGGAAACAGGCTCAGTAACTAAATTGAGCCATACTTCTTTTTCTCTGTCTTGTGGTTGACGAGGATGGCAGCACCAAAGGCACCGCGACCAATCTGCTCCAAAACCTCGTACTGATCCATCCGTGACTCCATGGCTCCCAACCACTCAACACAGCTGCTAAAACTCCAGAGCAGCAACACGCGCTTGCAGAACTTCAGTCTCTAAAATCAGAAGCTCTGGCATGAGGCATCTCCCGTACGCGCCACAACTTCAAGCCCAATCAGTCCCGTAGGCTGGGCGATTTCTGCAAAAATCGTCGGAACAGGCGTGACTCAAGCAGCTTCAGTCTTCAGTGCAGGCTCCGCCGCTCAAAATTGAAGAAAACCTACCCCTGTTCCATCCAATCCAAATATCCAATCGTATTATCGTAATCCTAAAAACACCTACTAACTCAATCACATAGGACAATCGATGAAAAACATTCGGCCACACAAACTCACGGATGAAGTTCAGCAACCGTACCACGCACGCACGGGAAAAGGTCGCCCGTCCCTCACAGGAAAGCTAGAAGTTTATCAACTGCACCGCGCACAGTTCCCACCAACCGCCACCGCTCGGGACAGGGACCTTACCGCTGGCGGGCCTCTCTCCACCGACATTGGCCACAGGCAGAGCGCTCCAGCCGCCGCTCCACACGGCGGTGACTCTCCCGCTCCGGCCGAGTCCCCTCGACGGGGTGGGACCGCGCGCGCGTCGCCGACGTCTCCGGCCTCCGCGGCTGCGCTCGTGGTCTATGGTGCCCCGCGGCTTCCCCTGCTGTGCTGGAGGGGATTTGGTGTGGCCTTTGATCTGGCGTCTCGTTTTTGTTCTGGTGTGTGCTGTTGGTTGGTTATTTAAATCCGCATATGGGAAAGGAAGAGGCGCTTATATATGCGCCTTCCGTCAGCCATGAGCGGATGAGCCACTGCGGGGTAATAATGAGAGGTCACTAGTACTGCTTGACAAAGCGATCATCTATTGACATAAAATTAAAAGATACTAGGGCCAGTGCTGCTCACTGATTCGGGTGGGAATGGAGATCGTTTCTTTTCTTCAATAAACCGTGGTTGCTGCTGTGCAATCAAATTCGGTACAAATTCATAATATTGTTCTAATGATCCAATAGCCAACGAACATGTAAACTAGAATATCAATCTGAATAATTTTGTTGTGCCCTTTATACCGATGAGATGTCCCCATCACGATGTCCCGTATGTTTGCCGGTTGTCGCCTTCGCCTTGCAGCCCTTGCTTGCTATGTTTAGCCAAGCATATTTTCTTTTCTCTATCTACGTTATTTAATTATTTTCTTTATTTAATTATAGTTTTGTAGCAATGGCTGCTGCTTCACATGTTTTTGTTTTCTGTATCTCCGTCTGGACCGTCTCTCTACCACGACTCAAAGCATGAACTCGGGCACGTCGGCACGACTCCAAATGCATGATTAAAAAATAGAGTGGTGAAATCTTAGCGGGTGGAATATGAGGTTTATGTGACATATCAACTCTCTTGCACAATAAAAAGAAGGGTTTATAACATTTTGGAGGTCGGTCCTAAGTTAGATGCTCTCAAGCTAACAACATCATACTCTTACATAGAAGTCATCTTAGTAGGTAAGGATAAGGGTAGATTAGGACCATTAGGCTATAACTTCCACCACAACCGTGAGGCGATGGAAAACTGGAAGGTATTGGCACTCCCTAGTGTTTGAGCTTGTTTTCCTCCTCCAGACAACTCAAGTCATGTCTTCCTCTATATTCTTGAGGGTTTTTAATCTCTTATCTAGCACCTTATCGATATTTCCATCATCAAATCATGATGTATAACAATAGACAATTTGTTTTGTTTAGCAAGCCTATATGCATCCAAATTCATCTCAACAGGTAACATAACCTCTTACCCATATACAACTCAAAAGGTGTAACTTTAGTAGCATCATGTCTAGAAACATAATGTTGAAGGGGTTGACATGACATGCTAGTGGGAGGCAAAATAGTCTTTTTCTAAAACTTAAACACACTGACTAAGCAAAACAAGTGCAAAATTAAACTAATTGATTTAGCCAAAGACTATACCCATCTGTCTATCATAGACACCTTAAAAATATCCGGGACCCGCGGCAGGGAGGGCTTGTGCCACCCCACCTCCTAAAGAAGGGGGGAAAGAAACCCAGTCGTAAGAACCAGGAGCGACCCGGTGTATGAAGAAGGAAGGAGCGAACACTCACCAGAGTCACGCACCCCTGGTCGGGGCGCATCCGAAGCTGGGAGAAGGCGTGGGGGTCCGGCTTCCCCATCGCGGCCGACACCCGCCATTGGAGGGCGTCGAAGGGAAGAGAATCAGGGGACATTCGTGACCCCTCCCTGTCGGCCTCCAGGGTCATCTCCCAAAGCGGCAGCCGCCGCTCCGCCAAGGGGAGCACTCTCCGACGGTGGATGGCGGCAACCACTCCCGCAGCGGTGAGTCCTCCCTCCCGCAACGCCTTCAGGGCCTGGAGAAGGGGTTCGAGGTTCTTCTGTCTCTCGTGTGGAGTCCCATGGCGCCAGGCGTCGGTGGCGGCGGTGACAACCCGCTGAGAGAACGGCGGGAGCAACTCTCCGTCATTCCGGAGGTAGAACCACCGGCGCTGCCACCCCTTGTTCGAGGACACGAGGACGGCAGGGATGTACTGCGACGCCCGCGACTGCCTCAACAAGAGGGTGCAGCCGCCGGCCCGCACCGCTGCACGGACCTTCCTCTCCCCCGTCGACAAGGCAAAAAGCTCGGCGAAGAAGAGATGAGTCCACAAATCCCAATGAGGGGCGATCCCCAAATACCCTTCGCACACCGCTACGAAGATAGCGGCCTGCGAGATGGAGTTGGGGGTGAGGTTATGCAACTCCACCCCATAGTGGAACAGGATAGCCCGCATAAAGCGGCTCGTCGGCACACCGAATCCCCGCTCGTGGAAGGAGACGAAGCTCACGACGTACCCCGGTGGTGGGGATGGAGCGACTCCGCCCATGGGAGGAATCCATTCTGGCCGCTGCTCATCGGTGAGAGGGCGGAGCAAACCCTCGCCGACGAGATCCTCCAGATCACTCGCCGTCACCGTGGAGAAGGGCCATGGGTCGCGCGGCGAGATGATGGTCACCCGGTCAGCCATCGCCGAGCGGAAGGGGTGGCGGCGCAAAGGACAGGGAGGCGGTTTCCTTTTCCCTGGCTAAATCTCTCAGGCTGCAAAAAACCTAAGAGGGAAACAGGAAGCGGAGTAAAGAACCGTCACCGGACCCTCTCCAGGGTATATAAAGACCAAGGCGAAGACGGTTCCAACGTTCCGCCCGGACCGGACGCGGGGTTCAAAAACACGAAGCGAAACGGCCGTTCCTCAAACGGCTCGCGCACGCGCAACGGCAGCCCCGCCAACTATTCGCCCCGTCGCATTAACTCCGCGGCTGGACAGGCGACGCTTCTGGCAGGAGCAGCGGGCGACGCTTCGCCTTCGCCGAAACAACCGCGCCAAAAAAGGTACGCCGCGTCGTTCGGCTTCGTATCCTTTTTCCTTTTTTCCTCTTTCTCTATCTCTTGCGACAGGGACCGAGAAAGGGGGATACCCCGAAAGGGATCCTTCCCCGTGAAGGAACTAGGCTCCGAGCCTCCTTACTGATCAGGGGTTCGAAGGCTGGCCCCCCAAGGGTTCAACAGCCGCCTCAGATCGCGTGGGCCCTACACCCACTACTGGTCAGAGGTTCGAAGGCCGGCCCCCCGAAAGGTTCCACGGCCGCCTCAGGCTACTCGGGCTCCGCGCCCATTACTGATCAGGGGTTCGAAGGCTGGCCCCCCGAAGGGTTCACAGTCGCCTCAGACACCGAGCGAGGGATGACCAGGGGTACGTTCGATACATAACCGAGGCTCGGGCTGCGCTCCCGAGGTACCCTAGGACATTTCCGAGACCAGCGGGAGCGATCCTGTAACGGAATCCCATCGGAGGGAGGCATCGAGCCCTCGGACCCCGTCGCCAGGGGACCGGGTCCGGCAGATCACCCGCAGGTACTTTTGGGCATGCCTCTGGGCCCCTAGCCGACCCCCAACGAACGGGGCACGGACGTCCACTCGGATTACCCGCTTGCAGCTCACCGGAGACACCATGTTCGGTGCCCATCGAGGGTAACATGGCGCTCTCCCCCCCCCTCCTCCTTGCGGAAAGGCGACGTAGGGGCGTATGTAAAAAAGCCGAGTCTGTCCCTGATCGCCCTCTCGCCCTGTGCGGAGGCTCGGGGGCTGCTCTCGCAAACCCGGCTCCGGCCAAACCGTTGACAGCGTCAACATACCAGCCCGAGAACTTGGGCCCCGACTGTGCACCCGGGCTACGGCCAGTTCGCGTGAGGGAACCACCAGACCAGCCGAAGCATTACGCAAGGCATTAAGACCTCGAAGGAGTGAAACCACTCCTCCGAGGCCTCGGGGGCTACACCCGGCGGGTGCGCTCGTGCGCACCCACCGGAACAAAATGCAACCGAGAAAGGCTGGTCCCCTTGCAAAAAAGTGCGACGAAAGCCTCCAAGCGAGTGCTAACACTCCCTTCGAGGCTCGGGGGCTACTGTCGGGGACCATAATTAGGGGTACCCTCAAGACGCCTAATTCTCAGCTGGTAACCCCCATCAGCATAAAGCTGCAGAGGCCTGATGGGTGCGATTAAGTCAGGGATCGGTCCATACGAGCGACTCGATCACGCCTCGCCCGAGCCTAGCCTCGGGCAAGGGCAGCCGACCCCGAGATGTTTCCGTCTCGCCCGAGGCCCCCTTTTAACGGCAGACGCATCTCCGGCTCGCCCGAGGCCTTGCCTTCGCTAAGAAGCAACCCTGACTAAATCACCGCGCCGACCGACCGAGTCGCAGGGGCATTTAACGCAAAGGTAGCCTGACACCTTTATCCTGACACGCGCCCCCCGGCAGAGCCGAAGTGACCGCCGTCACTTCGCCGCTCCACCGACCGGTCTGACAAAAGGACAGCGTCGCCTGCGCCATCCCGACTGCAGTGCCACTTGACAGAGTGAGACTGACAGGCAGTCAGGCCTTGCCAAAGGCGCCATAGGAAGCTCCGCCCGACCCAGGGCTCGGACTCGGGCTAAGGCCCCGGAAGACGGCGAACTCCGCTCCGCCCGACCCAGGGCTCGGACTCGGGCTAAGGCCCCGGAAGACGGCGAACTCCGCTCCGCCCGACCCAGGGCTCGGACTCGGGCTAAGGCCCCGGAAGACGGCGAACTCCGCTCCGCCCGACCTAGGGCTCGGACTCGGGCTAAGGCCCCGGAAGACGGCGAACTCCGCTCCACCCAACCCAGGGCTCGGACTCGGGCTAGGCCCCGGAAGACGACGAACTCCGCTTCGCCCGACCCCAGGGGTCGGACTCCGCCCTGGCCTCTGCCGAACGACCTCCGCCTCGCCCGACCCAGGAGCTCGGGCTCGGGCTCGGCCATGCAGGACAGACTCGACCTCGGCTTCGGAGGAGCCTCCACGTCGCCCGACCTAGGGCACAAGTCCGCCACGTCAACAGGAAGCGCCATCATCACCCTACCCCGAGCCGACTCGGGCCGCAGAGAACAAGACCGACGTCCCATCTGGCTAGCTCTGCCAGATAGGCAATGATGGCGCCCCGCTAGCCCTGTGACGGCGGCGGCTCTCAGCTCTCTTACGGAAGCAGGGGGACATCAGCAAGGACCCAACAGCTCCGACAGCTGTCCCTCCGCTAGGCTCCGTTGCTCCACCGACAGCCACGACACCACACCAGCTGGGTGCCAAGATCTCTCCGGCTGCCACCTTGGCATGTACTTAGGGCGCTAGCTCTCCCCCGCTAGACACGTAGCACTCTGCTGCACCCCCATTGTACACCTGGATCCTCTCCTTACGCCTATAAAAGGAAGGATCAGGGCCTTCTTAGAGAGGGTGGGCCGCGCGGGAACGAGGACGGGGCAGGCGCTCTCTTGGGGCCGCTCGCTTCCCTCACCCGCGTGGACGCTTGTAACCCCCTACTGCAAGCGCACCCGACCTGGGCGCGGGACGAACACGAAGGCCGCGGGATCTCCACCTCCCTCACGGCTCGGCTCCGGCCACCTCACTTTCCCCCCTTCGCGCTTGCCCACGCGCTCGACCCATCTGGGCTGGGGCACGCGGCACACTCACTCGTCGGCTTAGGGACCCCCCGGTCTCGAAACGCCGACAAGTAACTAAGGTGAACTCTAGTTGGCAAGATCACACAAACCTATGCAACTAGTACTTAGGCATTTTGGGAGCTCCTACACATACTAGCGAGCAAAGCGTACAAAGCCTAAGCACACTAGCACTACTCAACTAGCAAATCGACACAGGCCAAACTAGAGAGCTAAACAACTTAGCTACATAAGCAAATCAAAGCTACTAAGCTACATAATCTTACTAGCACAAGAGAGCAAATAATTTACTATACAAGTAAACAAGTCACAAGAACAACACTAAACACTAGCACAAGTACGAACAAGTAATAACAAAATACTGTTAGGAAGTTGCAAACCAACGGGGAGACAAATGCTGACATGATAATATTTCTCCCAGGGTTTGGTGGCTTTCCAACCACTTACTTGATGTTGAGTCAAGCTCAAGGTTGCCACCAATCCTCTTGCTAAAGGTGACACGCAAATCATACTATCACACATGGAGTACTCACAACCAAGCTCTAGCACTTGATCCGGTTTAACCACTAGCATTCTTCACACCTTGCTCTATTGGTGTTGTTCTTTACGTCTCTCATGGGGTGAGCATGGTACCCCTCATAGTGCTTTCTCTAGAGCCATGCACAACCTTGTTGCGTGCTTCAATGAAGCCACAACCCTCAAACAATCTAGGAGGTGGCAACCTACAAAAGTAACAAGCACCACAGGTTTGCAACTTGATCACCTAGTGCTAGTCATTACAAACACACTAGGAATCACTCAAACAATTGATGTGATCTCTATCAAGCATATACGAGTAGGGGTCCTAAGTAAAGCACAACATTTGGCAACACATCCGCAAGGTTCTTAAGGTATATAATGAGCTAGTGATCCTCTATTTATAGAAGAGACTACACAACTCACTATTATCAAAAAGTGCCCAAGTGTGGGGGCACTAGACATGTCTGGTGCACCACCGATGCCTCCATCGGACACATATGATGTCTTCCCGATATTTACTTCTCCAACAGATACAGACTAATCACTACCCATGCTAGACATTCAGTGCACATAGCAGACATGGCACCATACATGTTTGGTGCCTATTAGAGTCAAAGTGATTAGAAGGCATGCTCTTTAGTTCCTTATTTAGTGTGGCATCCGGTGCCCACACATGACATGTTTAGTGCACTCTCTAGTGCATCATTGCCTTCTTAAACTTATATATGGTGCTCACTCGGTGCTGCACTAAACACGTCCGGTGAGGGACATCCGGTGTTATGTCTGATGACACATCGGGCACGTCTAGTGCTGCACAGTTAGCATTCAAGATTCTTTTTCAAATGTGCAAACTCCTCCATTCTTCACCTTGCACTCATAGTACTTGTGGCACATGTAGCAAACCATGGTTGCGTACTCATCAAGCATTTTCATTCCCTTAATAGTGTTATGAGGTTGGATTGACTCCATTTTACCTTTTACTTGAATCAAGTCCTTGGTGACGCAAGATACTCCTTGCTTTAGTTGCTCATTCTCTATTGCAACTTGTGAACATAATTTTACAAACATATTCTTAAAACAAACTTATTTGCAAGAGGGTGAGTCAATTAAGTCATTGCAAGAAGTAGAGACATCCATTTTGTCAATTTTAATTGTTTTAATTTTAGGTGTCTCGAGGTATTTTTGATAGTATGAAGCTTGTTAGTTAATTGATCATTATGTTCAAAAATAGTTTGCATTTTGCAAAGCCAACTTTCATAATCTTCTTAAGAGCTACTTAACTTTGCTTTCAATTTATATTTTTCTTAATTATTTGCTCATCAATAGGTGAGGTTGGACTTGCTTCAAGTTGCTTCATTTTATTTGTTAGTTAAGATTTGCAAATGTTTTGTATCGTTAAGTAAATTCTGAGAAGCCTTTTTGAGCTAACTAACTTTGATTTTAGCACTTTGAATTAATATTTTTGCTCAGTGCAAACTTCTTTGAAGAATTTGATGACATATGCGAGTTCTTCATTAAATGGTTTTTTCATCATCTCTATCACTACTACTATCACTCTCACTATAGGATGAGCCTTTAGTGTTACCTTGTGTCATAAGGCGATTGTGTGAAAAAACATGATGATGAATGCTTGCGATTGTGTTTCTTGTATTGGGCTTCATTATCAAGATGAATCATCCTAAGTCTTGATTTTTGTGAGAGACTTGGGCTTGCATAGTCTTTTATTGTCCTTAGATGTGGCCTTTTTGGACAATCCTCCATAAATGCCCCTTTGCCACAACCACAACATCCTTTTTTTTGTTCTCATGAACTAGATGGACAAACCTATAAAATTCATCTCGTGAATCATCTTCATCACCTTCTCGATTTGTTGGATTGTTTCTTCGCCAACATTAGAGGAGGAGGTGTAGGCTTTATCTTCATCATCATCATCATCATCATCATCATCATCATCATCATCATCATCATCATCATCTTCATCATCATCATCTTCTTCACTTGAGGAGCTTGAGCTTGTCTCAACTTGCATCTTGCCATTCATACTCTTATGCTCATCACATGAGATAGCTATGCATTTTCTTGATGAAGTGGATTCTTCTTGATCCATCTTGTGTGATGTCTCAAATGCCACCAACATGCTAATGATAAGTGTCAGGGGGTCATTGTGCTCAAGTCCTACATGTTGTCAAGGACGGTGACGATGCTTGCATATTTATTATGTGGTAGCACAGTGATGGTCTTTCTCACAATATTCATGTCACCTAGATTTGTCAATCCTATATAATTGAACTCATTAATAATTAGATAAAATCATGAATACATATATCTAACAAGCTTAGTTTCAATCATATTGGAAGAATCATGACTTCATTTAGCTAGGTAATATGTTTGTTCATGGATATTGCTTGTGATGTCATGGAGCTCAAGCAATTGTAGCCAAATTTCATTTGCTTTTGTTTGGGTGAACATTTGGCAAATAATGTCCATGCTAAAAGATTTATACAAGCAATTTTTAGCTCTTGTATTAAGATGAATTTATTTTTCATCACTTGTGATTGGTTTCTCATGATTCTTTAGGGGTTTCATCCCATCACGAGTGACTCTCCATACACCTGGATTAATAGTTTCTATTAGCCAACCATTATAGCACTCCAATAAGTAAAGTTAGTACTGTCAAAGTGTTAGGTATCCATACTAACCACTCTAAATAGCATCGGCTTAACGACATTGAACTTAAAGGTCCAAATTGAGCCAAACGGCTCCGATACCACTTGAAGGGATCATGATGCCTAAGAGGGGGGTGAATTAGACAAGTTAAAAAAAATCTAATTTTGCTAATATCCACCTAGTCAAAGCTTATACAATAAAGTAATCTATGTATATGTGCAACTACATTTTTGCTATGTGTATTACTATCTCTACCGCAAAAGAGTTATACAACCTAGGTACCAAACCTATTGTGAAGCATCTAGGCCGTAATAGTGTTTTGGTAAGTAATGACAGTTATATGTGGACTAACGACTTTTTGGAGAAAATAAGAATGCAGGTTGGATCACTAACGTCTGAGCTACATAAAAGTCTTGGAGGACTTTAGTATGGATTGTGGAATAACTCAAGGCAAAAGTAAATGATAGGTTTTTGCTTTTGCCGGTCAAGAGGTGATTAGAGAAGTAAATTGATTAGGTTAGTAGGCTAGATAGTCGTACTATCAAGAGTGGCCAATGATGTTTACTTAATGAGATACTTCATGCCTCATAAAGCATATAATTGATGCATGTGCATGAGGGTGTAGTGCTTTCGATTGTGAGAGAAAACATTTCCAAAGCGAATTTGAATAGGGGTTGAAATTATGTATTGTGGACCGTCTGCAAGGCTAACGAAGATTTGGACCAATTTTCTGTGTTTATGTGTGGTCTAGAAGTTTTGTATTGCGGACCGTCTGGGCCAAGTGGCTGGACTATCCCACAATATTGGCCAAAAGGGTCTCGATTGGTTAAGTCCTGGGTGTCCTGTACGGATCGTCCGACCAGAGGGTGCAGACCGTCCGCAGTTAACAATCACTAAAATCCAAATTTATCGACCTTTCTAATTTGAAATGAAGAGAGTAATTTAGAAATTATTATGTCCATTCTAATAAGAATGCAATTGTTTTAACTTTGTCGTATTGATCAAATGCATTAAAATATATAAATATCTACACTATTAGACAATATTAATACATTAGCCCCTCCTATCACTCCACAAGCAATGAATCCTCCTCTACCTCTAGCTCTTTCCACCATTGTGTTGAGGAGAAAGAATGAAGAAGAAAGGAATGGAGAAGAAAGGAATGCAAAAGAAAGAGGAAGGATGGTTGTTAGAACCTATTTGGATTCTCTCCTTGAACTTAGAGCTCCAAACGTTGAACTTCAGTCCATCTTACTTTAGAGCTCAATAGTAAGGTTAAGTACTCTAAAACTTGAGCTCTAAAGTTTAGAGAAGAGGATTCAAATTGTCGGCGTTTCGAGACCGGGGGGTCCCTCGGGCCGACGAGTGAGTGTCGCCGCGTGCCCCAGCCCAGATGGGTCGAGCGCGTGGGCGAGCGCGAAGGGGGGAAAGGAGCGAGGCGGCCGGAGACCGGCGTGAGAGAGGTGGGAATCCCGCGGCCTTCGTGTTTGTCCCGCGCCCAGGTCGGGTGCGCTTGCAGTAGGGGGTTACAAGCGTCCACGCGGGAGAGGGAAGCGAGCGGCCCCAAGAGAGCGCCTGTCCCGTCCTCGTCCCCGCGCAGCCAACCTTCTCTAAGAGGGCCCTGGTCCTTCCTTTTATAGGCGTAAGGAGAGGATCCAGGTGTACAATGGGGGTGTAGCAGAGTGCTACGTGTCTAGCGGGGGAGAGCTAGCGCCCTAAGTACATGCCGATGTGGCAGCCGGAGAGATTTTGGCACCCAGCTGGTGTGAAGTCGTGGCCGTCGGAGGAGCGACAGAGCCTGGCGGAGGGACAGCTGTCGGAGCGGTTGAGTCCTTGTTGACGTCCTCCTGCTTCCGTAAGAGAGCTGAGAGCCGCCGTCGTCACAGAGCATGCGGGGCGCCATCATTGCCTATCTGGCGGAGCTAGCCAGATGGGACACCGGTCTTGTTCTCTACGGCCCGAGTCAGCTCGGGGTAGGGTGATGATGGCGCTTCCTGTTGACGTGGCTGGCCTGCGCCCTAGGTTGGGCGACGTGGAGGCTCCTCCGAAGCCGAGGTCGAGTCTGTCTTCCATGGCCGAGGCCGAGTCCGAGCCCCTGGGTCGGGCGAGGCGGAGGTCGTTCGGCAGAGGCCAGGGCGGAGTCCGAGCCCTGGGGTCAGGCGAAGCGGAGTTCATCGTCTTCTGGGGCTGAGCCCGAGTCCGAGCCCTGGGGTCGGGCGAAGCGGAGTTCGCCGTCTTCCGGGACTTAGCCCGAGTCCGAGCCCTAGGTCGGGCGGAGCGGAGTTCGCCGTCTTCCGGGACTTAGCCCGAGTCCGAGCCCTGGGTCGGGCGGAGCGGAGTTCGCCGTCTTTTGGGACTTAGCCCGAGTCCGAGCCCTGGGTCGGGCGGAGCGGAGTTCGCCGTCTTCCGGGACTTAGCCCGAGTCCGAGCCCTGGGTCGGGCGGAGCGGAGTTCGCCGTCTTCCGGGACTTAGCCCGAGTCCGAGCCCTGGGTCGGGCGGAGCTTCCTATGGTGCCTTTGGCAGGGCCTGACTGCCTGTCAGTCTCACTCTGTCAAGTGGCACTGCAGTCGGAGTGGCGCAGGCGGCGCTGTCCTTCTGTCAGGCCGGTCAGTGGAGCGGTGAAGTGACGGCGGTCACTTCGGCTCTGACGGGGGGCGCGCGTCAGGATAAAGGTGTCAGGTCACCTTTGCGTTAAATGCTCCTGCGACTTGGTCGGTCGGTGCGGCGATTTGGTCAGGGTTGCTTCTTAGCGAAGGCAGGGCCTCGGGCGAGCCAGAGATGTGTCCGCCGTTGGAGGGAGGCCTCGGGCGAGACGGAAATCCTCCGGGGTCGGCTGCCCTTGTCCGAGGCTAGGCTCGGGCGAGGCACGATCGAGTCGCTCGAATGGACTGATCCCTGACTTAATCGCACCCATCAGGCCTTTGCAGCTTTATGCTGATGGGGGTTACCAGCTGAGAATTAGGAGTCTTGAGGGTACCCCTAATTATGGTCCCTGACAGTAGCCCCCGAGCCTCGAAGGGAGTGTTAGCACTCGCTTGGAGGCTTTAGTCGCACTTTTTTGCAAGGGGACCAGCCTTTCTCGGTTGCATTTTGTTCCGGTGAATGCGCGCGAGCGCACCCGCCGGGTGTAGCCCCCGAGGCCTCGGAGGAGTGGTTTCACTCCTTCGAGGTCTTAATGCCTTGCGTAATGCTTCAGCTGGTCTGGTTGTTCCCTCATGCGAACTGGTCGTAGCCCGGGTGTACGGTCAGGGCCCAAGTTCTCGGGCTGGTATGTTGACGCTGTCAACGGTTCGGCCGGAGCCGGGTTTGCGAGAGCAGCCCCCGAGCCTCTGCACAGGGTGAGAGGGCGATCAGGGACAGACTCGGCTTTTTTACATACGCCCCTGCGTCGCCTTTCCGCAAGGAGGAGGGGGAAAGCGCCATGTTACCCTCGATGGGCGCCGAACATGGTGTCTCCGGTGAGCTGCAAGCGGGTAATCCGAGTGGACGTCCGTGCCCCGTTCGTTAGGGGTCGGCTAGGGGCCCAGAGGCACGCCCAAAAGTACCTGCGGGTGATCTGCCGGACCCGGTCCCCTGGCGACGGGGTCCGAGGGCTCGATGCCTCCCTCTGATGGGATTCCGTTACAAGATCGCTCCCGCTGGTCTCGGAAATGTCCTAGGGTACCTCGGGAGCGCAGCCCGAGCCTTGGTTATGTATCGAACGTACCCCTGGTCATCCCTCGCTCGGCGTCTGAGGCGACTGTGAACCCTTCGGGGGCCAGCCTTCGAACCCCTGATCAGTAATGGGCGCGGAGCTCGAGTAGCCTGAGGCGGCCGTGGAACCCTTCGGGGGGCCGACCTTCGAACCTCTGACCAGTAGTGGGTGTAGGGCCCACGCGATCTGAGGCGGCTGTCGAACCCTTCGGGGGGCCAGCCTTCGAACCTCTGATCAGTAGGGAGGCTCGGAGCCTGGTTCCTTCACGGGGAAGGATCCTTTTCGGGGTATCCCCCTTTCCCGGTCCCTGCTGCAAGAGATAGAGAAAGAGGAAAAAAGGAAAAGGATACGAAATCGAACGACGCGGCGTACCTTTTTTGTCGCAGTTATTACGGCGAAGGCGAAGCGTCACCCACTACTCCCGTCGGAAGCGCCGCCTGTCCTGCCGCGGAGTTAATGCGACGGGGCGAGCGGTTGGCGGGGCGACCGTTGCGCGTGCGTGAGCCGTTCGAGGAACGGATCACGGGCGTGTTGTCTTCACGACGTGAGAGGGGGTTCTCTTGCTGCCCCCGGATGGGACGTGAGCTTGGCTGACGATGTGACCGCTGCTCCCGCCCGCCTGCCACCGTCATTACTGTCGGCCCACTTTTGGCCGCATTGACCGCCGCGTCAGGCTGGCGCTGCTGGGTCGTGCGCTGGGTCGCCTCGAGTCGCGGTATTGGTTCCGCAATCGAGGAGGCGCGGTGGTGGCGCAAGTGGCGGTGCAGTTGCTTGCATGCAGCATCCGGCGCACCGGTTGCGTGACGCGTGGGCCTGGGCCTCCATGCTGGCGTGTCGGGAGTCGGAGAAGCGCGTCCACTTGGCGCGGTTGCATGCCGCCTGCATGGCTGCCCGCCTCTTTCGCCCGTTGGTCTGAGCAAAAGTGGAGGGTCACTTGTAACCGCTGGGCGGTCATGTGCACCACGCGCGGCGGTTTGGCTTCTTCTGCTCTGAGTCGGTTTGCATGACATGCGGGACCCAGCCCCCGCGCCGCAGGGGAGGGCCTTGGAGCGTGCTGGAGAAGACTCAGCCCGTGACGGTTGGGGGCGCAAGTAGGGAGAGTGGCCTTTAAAAGGAGGGCGACCCCTTTCGGAAGGCGACCATGTCTTCTCGCTCCCTTATGCATCGCGTCTTTCCACCTTCCAAGCCCCCGGATGGGGGATACCCGCCGTCTTTTCGCCTCATCGTTGGAGGAACGCGACTCCGTGGGAGTTGGTACCTTTCATCCATCGTTCGGCTTCAAGGATTTTCATCACACAGCCCGGTTGCTCCCCCCCGCTGGTGGTCACCCAAGACGGTGACCTCCAGCTCCTGGATGGGGAGAGGCAAACTGGGCTGTGATCCCGATCCCGCCCTCAGCATCGAGGGTGTTCGTCATCCTCGCTGGGGCGGGGAGCGAGGCGAGCCGGGGCTCTACCTCCTGCGCGGGTCGGCGGGCCACCTCTTCTTCTAGCTTCTGGTGGTGGCAATCGCCTTCCAGCCCTGCGGCGGAGACGTCCTCCAGCCATGCTGGGGAAGGCGAACTGTTGCTGCCCAGCTAGGATGCAACATTCCGCCCTCTCCCTCGCATTCGCGGCGAGGACGGCAGCGAGGACCTGCCGGTGCGCTTGGGGGCGACCCGCGTTTGCTGGTGATTCGCCCGGAGCTTGTCGCTCCGCAGGCTCCCCGGTGTGGAGGTTGTCCGTACCCACGGGGACGGAACCGGAGTTCCTTTTGTAATGGCACTTCGAATGCCAGGGTTTTTTGTTCATCGTGGCTGTCGAGGCCTGAACATGTATGTAATTTTGGCACGGAGCCATGTTTTTTCCTCATTTTCGAGCACTAAGACTCGCCTGTTGGTTGTCTGAACCGCTTC
Source organism: Zea luxurians (assembly GCA_029449295.1). Classification (NCBI taxonomy): domain Eukaryota; kingdom Viridiplantae; phylum Streptophyta; class Magnoliopsida; order Poales; family Poaceae; genus Zea; species Zea luxurians. The sequence goes on from JAOPSE010000003.1 coordinate 90,233,069, forward strand.
ACCAAGCATGAGTCGCCCCGTGTCAAGGTGACGAGTGAGGTATCCGTATCCCGGAGGCGTAGGAGTCCCTCGGCTCGGTCGGCCTTGTTGTCTGAGGCTCCTCTAGCTTAGTTAAAGGGACCCCTTGGCCGCTCTTCGACGAGCTGAGGCCAGGGGTAGCGATATCAGCATGAACAGAGGCGGAGTTGGCTCGAAAATGAAACCTGGTTGGCCGGAGCCTAGCCGGGTTGTCCGTTAGCGGGACCGACGCCGGAGTCGATCAGCCGAGGCCTCGGGCCGGGCTGGTGCCCTTGGAAGATGGTTGGCCGAGGCCCCAGGGGTAACCAACCGAGCCGCCTGCTCGGGTCGGATTCCCGGAGAAGTCCCTGGCAGCGATTGTCCGGGCGTGACGATGACGTCGTCCTCCAGAGTGGGGATCCTTGGACCGCGTCGCCATCCGAGGCTAGGTCGGACCTTGCTGAAGGTGTCGTTGATGCCGAGGGTGTTACTGCCCCCTTCCAGCGTCAAGACCCGAGCCTGCAGGATCAGAGTGTCTTGTAGCGTGTGCCTTCTGCGGCCGTCGAGGCCAGAACGCACACCCTCGCTGTGTTGTAAAGCTGCGTCTCCTTTCCTCTTGTTTCGAGTATCTAGGCTTTTTTGTCGGTAGCAGGGATGTTTGTGCGAGCGAGAGTTGCTTCTCGCGGAAGGTGACGAGTGAGGTATCCGTATCCCGGAGGCGTGGGAGTCCCTCGGCTCGGTCGACCTTGCCGCTTACGCGCACTTTCACCCGTCCATGAGGCCCTGTCACCGACTCAGTCGAGAAGGCTCGAAGGATCGCTTCGGCAGAAGAGCTTCCGAACGTGAAGACTTGTTCGGTCCGCGGAATCACTTTATCCGAACGCGAGTTACTTATCACAGAAGGTGATGAGTGAGGTATCCGTATCCCGGAGGCGTAGGAGTCCCTCGGCTCGGTCAGCCTTGGCTGCTTACGTGTACTCCGTCGTTTTCAGGATCCACTTTTTGAAGTAGTCAGAAAGCACGAAAGATATTCTGGCAGAAGAGATCTTTTTTCGAGGAAAATTTCAACGCAGAGGGGGTTCCCCCCCTTTTAGCCCCCGAGGGAGGGTCGGGCTTTGCCGAGGCGAGGCCGACCCTTCCTTGATGACTAAACTTTGCGCGGGTGCGAGGTATATGAACAACTTGAAAACATCTTAAGGGTAGAAGCGACATAGCTGTTGGATGTTCCAAGCGTTGCCGTAGACATCGCCTTGACTGTTGGCCAGCTTGTACGTTCCGAGCTTCAGAACTTTGGCGATGACGAATGGCCCCTCCCAGGGGGGCATGAGCTTGTGCCTCCCTCGGGCGTCTTGCCGCAGCCGAAGCACCAGGTCGCCCACCTGGAGGTCTCGGGGTCGGACCCCTCGGGCGTGGTAGCGTCGCAGGGACTGCTGGTACTGCACCGAGTGTAGCAAGGCCTTGTCCCGAGCCTCTTCCAGCTGGTCCAGCGAGTCTTCTCGGCTAGCTTGGTTGCTTTGATCGCTGTAGGCCCTCGTCCTCGGGGAGCCGTATTCCAGGTCAGTGGGCAAGACGGCCTCGGCCCCGTAGACCAGGAAGAACGGCGTGAAACCCGTGGCCCGGCTCGGCGTTGTCCTCAGGCTCCAGACCACCGAGGGGAGTTCCTTCATCCATCGCTTGCCAAACTTGTTGAGGTCGTTGTAAATCCGAGGCTTGAGCCCTTGTAGAATCATGCCGTTGGCATGCTCTACTTGCCCATTCGACATGGGATGAGCTACGGCGGCCCAGTCCACCCGGATGTGGTGATCCTCGTAGAAGTCCAAGAATTTTCTGCCGGTGAACTGGGTACCGTTGTCGGTGATGATAGAGTTCGGGACCCCGAAGCGATGGATGATGTTGGTGAAGAACGTCACCGCCTGCTCGGACCTGATGCAGTTCAGAGGTCGGACCTCGACCCACTTGGAGAATTTGTCGATGGCGACCAGCAGGTGCGTGTAGCCCCCGGGCGCCTTCTGCAAGGGGCCGACGAGGTCAAGCCCCCACACAGCAAAGGGCCAGGTGATGGGTATCGTCTGTAGAGCCTGAGCGGGCAGGTGGGTTCGCTTCGCATAGAATTGACACCCTTCGCAGGTGCGGACAATTCTAGTGGCGTCAGCCACCGCCGTTGGCCAGTAGAAGCCTTGCCGGAAAGCATTCCCGACAAGGGCTCGAGGCGCTGCGTGATGGCCGCAAGCCCCCGAGTGTATCTCTTGCAGGAGTTCCTGACCTTCGGCGACGGAGATGCATCGCTGGAGGATGCCCGAGGGGCTGTGGTGGTAGAGCTCCTTCTCATCGCCCAGCAAGACGAACGACTTGGCGCGTCGCGCTACCCGCCGGGCCTCGGCTCGGTCGAGGGGTAGCTCTCCTTGGCGGAGATATTGCAGGTACGGGGTCTGCCAATCTCGATCAGGCGTGGCCCCGCTCCGCTCCTCCTCGATGCGCAGTGCCTCACCCTCGGAGGCCGAGGGTACCTCGGGTTGAACCGAGGCCGCCTCGGGCCGAGCTGAGGGTGCCTCGGGCTGTGCCGAGGGCACCTCGGGCTGGACCGAGGGCGCCTCAGGCTCGGGCGAGTCGTCGATCTTGACGGAGGGTTGATGCAGATCCCAGGAGAAGACGTCCGGGGGAACCGTTGTTCGCCCCGAGGCTATTTTTGCCAGCTCGTCCGCAGTCTCGTTGTAGCGCCGAGCGATGTGGTTAAGCTCGAGCCCGTAGAACTTGTCTTCCAGGCGCCGAACCTCACCGCAGTAGGCCTCCATCTTCGGGTCGCGGCAGTGGGAGTTCTTCATGACTTGGTCGATGACGAGCTGCGAGTCACCGCGAGCGTCGAGGCGCCTGACCCCTAGCTCGATGGCGATCCGCAACCCGTTGACCAGAGCCTCGTACTCAGCCACATTGTTGGACACCGGGAAGTGGAGGCGTAGCACATAGCGTAGGTGTTTCCCGAGGGGCGAGATGAAGAGTAGGCCCGCGCCGGCTCCCGTCTTCATCAGCGACCCGTCGAAAAACATGGTCCAGAGCTCCGGTTGTATCGGAGCCGTCGGTAGCTGGGTGTCGACCCATTCGGCTACGAAGTCCGCCAAGACCTGGGACTTGATGGCCTTCCGAGGGGCGAACGAGATTGTCTCGCCCATGATTTCCACCGCCCACTTTGCAATCCTGCCCGAGGCCTCTCGGCACTGGATGATCTCCCCAGGGGGAAGGATGACACCACAGTTACCGGATGAGACTCGAAGTAGTGTCGCAACTTCCGCCGCGTCAGGATCACTGCATACAGCAGCTTCTGAACTTGTGGGTAGCGGATCTTGGTTTCGGACAGTACCTCACTGACGAAGTAAACTGGCCTCTGAACGGGCAATGCATGCCCCTCTTCTTGCCTCTCGACCACAATCGCGGCGCTAACCACCTGAGTGGTCGCGGCGACGTAGACTAAGAGGGCTTCTCCGTCAGCTGGAGGCACCAAGATAGGCGCCTTTGTGAGGAGCGCCTTCAGGTTCCCGAGAGCTTCCTCGGCCTCAGGGGTCCAAGTGAAGCGCTCGGCCTTCCTTAAGAGGCGGTACAGAGGCAGGCCTCTTTCGCCGAGGCGTGAGATGAAGCGGCTCAGAGCCGCGAGACATCCCATGACCCTCTGTACGCCCTTTAAGTCCTTGATGGGACCCATGCTGGTGATGGCTGCGATCTTCTCCGGGTTGGCTTCGATGCCCCGCTCGGAGACGATGAACCCCAAGAGCATGCCCCGGGGCACCCCAAAGACACACTTCTCGGGATTGAGCTTGACGCCTTTCGCCTTGAGACATCGGAATGTCACTTCAAGGTCGGAGAGGAGGTTGGAAGCTTTCCTCGTCTTGACTACGATGTCGTCGATGTAGGCCTCGACCGTGCGACCGATGTGTTCACCGAACACATGGTTCATGCACCGCTGGTACGTCGCGCCCGCATTCCTCAAACCGAACAGCATGGTGACATAGCAGTACATGCCAAAGGGCGTGATGAAAGAAGTCGCGAGCTGGTCGGACTCTTTCATCCTGATTTGGTGGTACCCCGAGTAGGCGTCGAGGAAAGACGGGGTTTCGCACCCAGCAGTGGAATCCATGATTTGATCGATGCGAGGCAGAGGGTAGGGAACCTTCGGACATGCTTTGTTGAGACCAGTGTAGTCTACACACATCCGCCATTCCCCCCTTTCTTTCTCACAAGCACAGGGTTGGCAAGCCATTCGGGATGGAATACCTCTTTGATGAACCCGACTGCCATTAGCTTATGGATCTCCTCGCCTATCGCTCTGCGCTTCTCCTCGTCGAATCGGCACAGAGGCTGCTTGACGGGTCGGGCTCCGGCCCGAATATCCAGCGAGTGCTCGGCGACATCCCTCGGTATGCCGGGCATGTCCGAGGGACTCCACGCGAAGACGTCGGCGTTCGCGCGGAGAAAGTCGACAAGCACTGTTTCCTATTTGGGGTCGAGCCCGGAACCGATCCGGATCTGCTTGGAGGCGTCGCCACTGGGGTCGAGGGGGACGGCCTTAACCGTCTCCACTGGCTCGAAGTTGCCGGCATGACGCTTCACGTCTGGCACCTCTTTGGAGAGGCTTTCCAGGTCGGCAATGAGGGCCTCGGACTCGGCGAGAGCCTCAACGTACTCCACGCACTCCACGTCGCATTCGAACGCGTGTTTGTACGTGGGGCCGACGGTGATGACCCCGTTGGGGCCCGGCATCTTGAGCTTCAGGTAGGTGTAGTTGGGGACGGCCATGAACTTCGCGTAGCATGGCCTCCCCAGTACCGCGTGGTAGGTTCCTCGGAACCCGACCACCTCGAACGTCAGAGTCTCCCTTCGGAAGTTGGAGGGCGTTCCGAAGCAGACGGGAAGGTCGAGTCATCCGAGGGGCTGGACGCGCTTCCCGGGAATGATCCCGTGGAAGGGCGCAGCGCCTGCTCGGACGGAGGACAGATCGACGCGCAGGAGCCTGAGGGTCTCGGCGTAGATGATGTTGAGGCTGCTGCCCCCATCCATAAGGACCTTGGTGAGCCTGACGTCGCCGATGACGGGGTCGACGACGAGCGGGTATTTCCCCGGGCTCGGCACGTGGTCGGGGTGGTCGTCTTGGTCGAAGGTGATGGGCTTGTCGGACCAGTCCAGATAGACCGGTGCCGCCACCTTGACCGAGCAGACCTCCCGACGCTCTTGCTTGCGGTGCCGTGCCGAGGCATTCGACGCATGCCCACCGTAGATCATGAAGCAGTCGCGGACCTCGGGGAACTCTCCTGCTTGGTGATCTTCCTTCTTGTCGTCGTCGCGGGCCCTGCCACCCTCCGCGGGTGGCCCGGCCCTGTGGAAGTGGCGCCGAAGCATGACGCACTCCTCAAGGGTGTGCTTGACGGGCCCCTGATGATAGGGGCACGGCTCCTTGAGTATCTTGTCGAAGAGGTTGGCACCTCCGGGGGGCTTCCGAGGGTTCTTGTACTCGGCGGCGGCGACAAGGTCCGCGTCGGCGGCGTCGCGTTTCGCTTGCGACTTCTTCTTGCCTTTCTTCTTGGCGTCACGCAGAGTAGACGCCTCGGGAGCATCTTCCGATGGGCGGCCCTGGGGCTGCTTGTCCTTTCGAAAGATAGCCTCGACCGCCTCCTGGCCAGAGGCGAACTTGGTGGCGATGTCCATCAGCTCGCTCGCCCTGGTGGGGGTCTTGCGACCCAACTTGCTCACCAGGTCGCGGCAGGTGGTGCCGGCAAGGAACGCGCCGATGACATCCGAGTCGGTGATGTTGGGCAGCTCGGTGCGCTGCTTCGAGAATCGCCAGATGTAGTCCCGGAGAGACTCTCCCGGCTGCTGCCGGCAGCTTCGGAGGTCCCAGGAATTCCCGGGGCGCACATACGTGCCCTGGAAATTGCCGGCGAAGGCTCGGACCAGGTCATCCCAGTTGGAGATCTGCCCTGGAGGCAGGTGCTCCAACCAGGCGCGAGCGGTGTCGGAGAGGAACAGGGGGAGGTTGCGGATGATGAGGTTGTCGTCGTCCGTTCCACCCAGCTGGCAGGCCAGGCGGTAGTCCGTGAGCCACAATTCTGGTCTCGTTTCCCCCGAGTACTTTGTGATAGTAGTCGGGGGTCGGAACCGGGTCGGGAACGGTGCCCGCCGGATGGCTCGGCTGAAGGCCTGCGGACCGGGTGGTTCGGGCGAGGGACTCCGATCCTCCCCGCTGTCATAGCGTCCCCCACGCCTGGGGTGATACCCTCGGCGCACCCTCTCGTCGAGGTGGGCCCGACGGTCGCAATGATGGTGCTCGTTGCCGAGGTGACCCGGGGCCGCAGGCACGGTGTTGCGCGTGCGCCCGGTGTAGACCGAGGCTTCCCGCATGAATCGGGAAGTCGCGGCATGAGGTTCCGAGGGGTATCCCTGCCTTCGGGAGGCAGAGCTCTCGGCCCGTCGGACCGCAGCGCCTTCCAGGAGATTCTTGAGCTCTCCCTGGATTCGCCGACCCTCGGTGGTTGATGGCTCCGGCATCACGCGGAGAAGCATCGCTGCTGCAGCCAGGTTCTGACCGACCCCACTGGATGCGGGTGGCGGCCTGACCCTGACGTCGTTGGCGACGCGGAGCTGGAGACCCTGGGGCAGGTGACGTATTTCTCCGGCCGGGGGTTGGCCCGCCCATGCCTGCCCGACGTCCCGGCGGATCGGCTCAAGCGCTCCTGCTCCCTCGTCGAGCCTGGCCTGCGCCCCGCGGACTTGCTCGAGCTGTGGGTCGTGACCCCCCCGGAACGGGGACCACAGCTAGCTCCCGCGGGATGTCAGCGCGAGGCACCGGCCTAGGGAGATCACCGTCCTCCGGCATGCCGAGATGATTGCCTTCGGAGGGACCCCCTAGATCGACGTGGAAACATTCGCGGCTTGGGCCGCAGTCCTCGTCGTCGAGGCTGCGGCTACCGTCGGAACAGTCGGAGAGGCAGTAGTCACATGCGGTCATGAAGTCCCGCATGGCACTAGGGTTGCCAAGTCCAGAGAAATCCCAACAGATGTTGGGGTCGTCGTCTTCCTCGGACCCGGAGGGCCCATAGGTCGAGACGTCTGTCAGCCGGTCCCAAGGCGACCGCATGCGAAACCCCGGAGGGTTTGAACTCGCCTCTACGAGAGTGCCCGCCAAAGCAAGGTCGCTAGGCGGGTTGAGGCTGAATCCAAATGACGTAGGATGGGAATCGGTCGGTACCTTTTGGTCGACGAACGGCGATGAAGTCACGTCGGGGACTGACTGCACCGTCATCTCAGGTACGAGGGAGACGCCCAGCAAGCCTTCCGCGAGCGTGCTGGCGTCGTCCGCTTGCTCGGGATTGGCGTGTCGCGGGGAGACGGCGCTCGCCTTCGTCTCAAACGCGAGGTCGACGCCCGACGCGCCCCCCGTTGGGGCGCTAGGGACGTCGACTCGCTCGACAGCCGACGAGGCGCGGCCTCCTGCTTGGCCTTGGTTGCCCCGCCTCTCCTTCGTTGGCGGGGGAGAGGACGGGGCGAGCTCGAATGTTGTTCTTCCACCACGCGGGGAATACGTCGTCGATTCCGCCGCCGGCGGGCGGGCTGTCGGCCGCCATTGTCGTTGTCGCGCGGCGGTGGAAGGAGTATCATGTCGTAGCTGCCGTCGAAGGACATGAACCCAAGACTCCCGAAACGGAGCACCGTCCCGGGTCGGAGAGGTTGCTGGAGACTGCCCATCTGGAGCTTGACGGGAAGCTGTTCGTCAACACGCAGCAGGCCCCTACCTGGCGCGCCAACTGTCGGCGTTTCGAGACCGGGGGGTCCCTCAGGCCGACGAGTGAGTGTCGCCGTGTGCCCTAGCCCAGATGGGTCGAGCGCGTGGGCGAGCGCGAAGGGGGGAAAGGAGCGAGGCGGCCGGAGACCGGCGTGAGAGAGGTGGGAATCCCGCGGCCTTCGTGTTCGTCCCGCGCCCAGGTCGGGTGCGCTTGCGGTAGGGGGTTACAAGCGTCCACGCGGGAGAGGGAAGCGAGCGGCCCCAAGAGAGCGCCTGTCCCGTCCTCGTCCCCGCGCAGCCAACCTTCTCTAAGAGGGCCCTGGTCCTTCCTTTTATAGGCGTAAGGAGAGGATCCAGGTGTACAATGGGGGTGTAGCAGAGTGCTACGTGTCTAGCGGGGGAGAGCTAGCGCCCTAAGTACATGCCGATGTGGCAGCCGGAGAGATTTTGGCACCCAGCTGGTGTGAAGTCGTGGCCGTCGGAGGAGCGATGGAGCCTGGCGGAGGGACAGCTGTCGGAGCGGTTGAGTCCTTGCTGACGTCCTCCTGCTTCCGTAAGAGAGCTGAGAGCCGCCGTCGTCACAGAGCATGCGGGGCGCCATCATTGCCTATCTGGCGGAGCTAGCCAGATGGGACACCGGTCTTGTTCTCTGCGGCCCGAGTCAGCTCGGGGTAGGGTGATGATGGCGCTTCCTGTTGACGTGGCTGGCCTGCGCCCTAGGTTGGGCGACGTGGAGGCTCCTCCGAAGCCGAGGTCGAGTCTGTCTTCCATGGCCGAGGCCGAGTCCGAGCCCCTGGGTCGGGCGAGGCGGAGGTCGTTCGGCAGAGGCCAGGGCGGAGTCCGAGCCCTGGGGTCGGGCGAAGCGGAGTTCGTCGTCTTCTGGGGCTGAGCCCGAGTCCGAGCCCTGGGGTCGGGCGAAGCGGAGTTCGCCGTCTTCCGGGACTTAGCCCGAGTCCGAGCCCTGGGTCGGGCGGAGCGGAGTTCGCCGTCTTCCGGGACTTAGCCCGAGTCCGAGCCCTGGGTCGGGCGGAGCGGAGTTCGCCGTCTTCCGGGACTTAGCCCGAGTCCGAGCCCTGGGTCGGGCGGAGCGGAGTTCGCCGTCTTCCGGGACTTAGCCCGAGTCCGAGCCCTGGGTCGGGCGGAGCGGAGTTCGCCGTCTTCCGGGACTTAGCCCGAGTCCGAGCCCTGGGTCGGGCGGAGCTTTCTATGGTGCCTTTGGCAGGGGCTGACTGCCTGTCAGTCTCACTCTGTCAAGTGGCACTGCAGTCGGAGTGGCACAGGCGGCGCTGTCCTTCTGTCAGGCCGGTCAGTGGAGCGGTGAAGTGACGGCGGTCACTTCGGCTCTGCCGGGGGGCGCGCGTCAGGATAAAGGTGTCAGGTTACCTTTGCGTTAAATGCTCCTGCGACTTGGTCGGTCGGTGCGGCGATTTGGTCAGGGTTGCTTCTTAGCGAAGGCAGGGCCTCGGTCGAGCCGGAGATGTGTCCGCCGTTGGAGGGGGGCCTCGGGCGAGACGGAAATCCTCCGGGGTCAGCTGCCCTTGTCCGAGGCTAGGCTCGGGCGAGGCACGATCGAGTCGCTCGAATGGACTGATCCCTGACTTAATCGCACCCATCAGGCCTTTGCAGCTTTATGCTGATGGGGGTTACCAGCTGAGAATTAGGAGTCTTGAGGGTACCCCTAATTATGGTCCCCGACACAAATAGACTCATTTGCAAACTACTTCTAACCATATAAAATATTTTGATAATATATTCATCTAATATTATACATAAGGTTTATCAAATTTAATAAGTCTAACATGACTTAGAAATTAGAATTTGAATTAGAGCGCATATTAGTTATATAATAAACAACGTTAGCTGATATGCCCCTTCTATTCTAGCAAGGAATTATAAGTCACTAGTACACATAAGCTTTATAGTGACGATTGTGAACCAATTTTCACTGGCGTTTTTTAGAATCACCAGTGCTAGAGGCCAGTAGAAATCATCATTTTTACATGATTGGTGGTCGGCGTAATAAAACCGCCAGTGAAAATTATTTTCAGAAACATAAAACAGGTTTTAAAAAACAACAAAAAATATGTTATCTAAGGAGAGGTCTCGACCCACCCCACCCGTCACGGCATTTTTCGCGCAAAATTCACGCGCTACACGATTGTTAGGAATCAAACCCTCGGCCTCACCCTTGCGTGTACCCTCCTCTACAACTCCGCCTATGACATGTTTTGTGTCTAGGTTGTAGTTTTGTTCTCCATATGTTACAACCAACTGAGTGTAAATTGCTTGTTTGAGACCGTAAACGAATTCAAATAAAAAAGTTGTTAACTACAAAGTTGAATAACTTTTGGAGTTATACGACTTTCATTTTGACACTTTTTTCATCCGAGGTCATTTGCAAAATTTGAATTTTAAATTTGACAAATTTAGATGCAATTTTTGAGAGCCGAAATATTTTCAAATAAAAAAGTTGTCAACTATAAAGTTTCATAACTTGTAGAGATCTATAACTTTTATTTTGGTGGTTTCATAATACGAGGTCGTTTGAAAAAACTCAAAAAATTAAGGATAAAAATGATTTTTAGTGACGGTTTCTTAAGAAAACCGCCACTAGAAACTGATTTATATAGACGGTTCCTTAAGAAAACCGCTATTAAAAATTTATGGATTTCCACAGGCAGATTTCTTAATGAACCTCCTATAAAAATACGATTTCTAACGTCGGTTTTCTTAAGGAATCACCATTAAAAATAGCACAGGATGTAAAAATAAAACGAACCATAGGCTTTGAATCTTTTTCTATTAGTGATTGGCGGTTTATAGAGGGGCTAAAAATATAATATGCCTGTCACAGTACTACAAACGCTAGGTTTTAGCATATTAGTTATGATCGTTTTAAGTAGGAACTAGAAAAGGCTGCAATCGGAGATCTCTCTAGCTAGTAGTAATGGTGATAGATCACGATACAAATATTTATTCATAATAAATTAGAGCCTTTCATTAATTTTAATTCAAAAGTAAATAGGAGTAGAATCAGAATTTAATTCGATTTGATTTTTAATTTTTATAGTCTAAAGATTTAGAGCTCATTACTATCTCTGTCCCTAGCTCAAACAAAAGGTTATTGTTTGCAAAAAAAGAGAGAGAGAAAGAATCACTACCTAGCGTGGTACACGGCGCGAACTCCACGTACATGATTTTGTGTGTGCCTGCTCTTCTTTCTTCTATTTGCGCGGATACTCTCTTGGTGGTTCCACCGTCCTTGTCCAATCTCGTGCCTGGAATAGAAAACAAATCAAGTGGACGCAGCATTTCGTAGACATCAAAATGGCAACCTACAAAAGATTACGCATCCGCATCTCCTTTAATCTGTCGACAAGTACAAAGAGGAAGCGGGAACGGAGACACTTCAGCATCTCGCCTCTCTTCTCTCTCTCTCTCTTGGATGCTGTTGACGCCAGTGGTACACCTACTTAAGCTTGCGACAACGCTCATCCGATCGATCGTGCAAGTATTTAATTTCTGTATTACATCAACTAGCTAGCACCGAACCGGTTCTCGCAAAAAAACAAAAAACAATCAAAAGAGCAGCAAATCAATTATGATATGGAAAAGCTAAAAAAGGTTGGGTTAGGAACACGGTTGGTTTTTTTTCTTTTTTTATTACTTTTGTTGGCACACACCGTGGCCGGCCTTTAGCTAGTCGTACAAGGGAAGACGGCCGTGGCCCGTGGCCTGTCCTGATCAGACCGTAAAAGGTACCGCACGCGTGGATACGTTAACGTCGCAATTAAACCCGTGGACTCATGGTGGTGTCAGGTGCCGGCCGGCCGTAACCCCATGGATCTGCATCTCCTTGATGAAGCTTGCCACAGTAATCATGGTGTCGTCCTTGCTACGGTACGGTCGGGTCGTCCTCAAGCAGTAGTAGAGACACTGGCATAACCGTCAGCAGTTAGCTACATGCATATAGTCCAGGAGGATCTGATGTTACGTAGAGCAGATGTTGTAGAACTGGCCTTTTGTATTTTGCTGCCGATTACATGTTATCATCGTTCCTAATCTACCATGGTTCACGTCATGATATGATATTATTAAGCTGTGGTACACCCTGCAGATGCTGCGGCATCATATCAACACAGCACTGCACGTGGGCCCCCTGGCAATCACCAGGTCGGATACCGCCGGTGTGAACGAACTGATTCGCCTGTCTCTTCCCAGAACCGCAGGCTGTGATCCCCCCTGGCTCCCTGTTCAGTGTTCGCTCAGTCAGCTCAAGCTCCTGAATCCTGATGAACTTTGAATCCGAAGAGAGCACACACAGTTCTCGCATCCTACTAATCAACTACAGTGCCCGCTGGACCGCTGGCGCTGGAGCCCCTTGATGCTTGATCTGCAGCCTGTGCTCAAGAACAAGAACAGTATCGGCACTCGTGAGAAACACGCACGCACAGTGTTCTTCCTGCTCTTCTGCTACTTGCTTCCGCCTTTTTTTCTCGAGCTCATCACCGGTGAGTGGTCACTGTTGAGGTGAGTGGACAGCAGTTGCCATCAAGAGGATGGGAAGAAACGGTCCCTCTCTATCTAACCATCCCATCAATTCCTCTGAAGAACATCATAATCCCAATAAACATATATAAAAGAAAGTAGCTAGCTGTGACCCGAGAACAAAGCCAGGCTGGCAAGAGTGAGTTTAGCGGATGATAACCTAGGCGCGCGTCGCGCTGATTCTATCGTATTTTTCTTTCAGACAGGACAGGGTGTAAGTTTAAACGCCAGGTTGTTGATTTCAGATGCTGTGCTGTGGTTGCCGCCACTGGTTCAGCAGCAACCACATACACAATTGCACTGATTGGTCCGTAGTCAGACTGCTTGTTAACATAATCGGATCAACCAACAGACCACACAGCACGACATATAGATTTACATAAAAAACCCTTCAATATAAAGATAAAAAATACGGGCACTAGCTAGGCAAAACCACACTATGATGTTAAGTGTTTACAAAACGTCGCCCTTAGTCGACGGCTTACAAGAGTAGAAATGATTATGACACATCACAAAATTCTAATTAGGATCAATAATATATACCCTCCTTCTTGCACCTAACACGGCTTCCATATGCGGAATTTGGATCACAAACTCAACAATCTCCAACATGAGACAAATTCCATCTTATAGCCAAAAACTTGTAAGCAACTTTCTGAATAATAGAAGGAATAAACTGCTGGTGCCAACATAGCCACTAGGGCTAAGCAATTATACCAACTAAGTTTCAGCAAAACTCAAACTTAGCTCCAGGAACAGGTTTAGTCACCATGCCAGTTGAGTTGAAATGTGTACTGATCTTGCATACCCTCAATTTACCTTTTGCATCAATTTTCCGGATATAATGATAATTAATATCAATGTGCTTTGTCCTCTCATGAAACATCTAATCCTTTGTAAAGCAAATAGCACTCCAACTGTCACAGAACAATGTAGTACATGACTCAGCATATAAACCTTTCAACAAGCTGCAACATACCCCACAAAACTCAGCATATAGACCTTTCCACCAAACGACCTAATTGCTAGCATCACAAGCTGCAACATACTCTGCCTCTGTAGTAGACAGCAATTGTGGGCTATAGACAAGCCCTCCAACTGACTGCACATCCACTGACTGTGAATACATAACCTGTCAATTATCTTCTCTTGTCCAAATCTGCTCCATAATCAGAATCAACATATCCATCAAGTCTCTCTTTGACCTTGCCAAAGTACAAACAAGCATTAGACATACCACACAAGTACTTGAAAATCCACTTAACAGCTTTCCAACGTGTTCTACCAGGATTAGCCATGTATCTGCTAACCAAACTCATAGCATATGACAAATCAGGACATGAGCAAACCATAACATACATCAAAGAACCAACAACACTAGAATAAAGCACCTTTGACATATACTTTAAATCTCCATCTTTGGTTGGACATTAAGCAGATGACAACTTGAAGTGAGGAGCAATGAGAGTACTTACTAGATTAGAATCATGCATATTGAAACGACGCAGAACCTTCTGAATATAACTGCGTTGACTGAGGAACAACAAGCCAGATTTCATGTCTATCCCAATCTCCATGCCAAGAATCTTTCTAGCGGCTCTCAGGTCCTTCATCTCAAACTCGCTACTTAACTGTGCCTTTAAGATAGCGATATCCTTCTTGCTCTTGACGACAATCAACATGTCATCAACATATAACAACAAATAGATAGGTGAACCATTAACAAATTTAATATAGACACATCTATCATATTGGGACCTTTTAAAGCCATTAGAAATCATAAATGAATTAAACCTCTTGTACCACTGCCTCGGAGACTACTTCAAACCATAAAGGGACTTCTTCAATTTGCAAACAAAATCTCCTTACTAGGAACCATAAAACCCTCAGGCTGATCCATATAAATTTCCTTCTCCAACTCTCCATGTAAGAAAGTAGTCTTCACATCTACCTGTTCAAACTCAAGATCTTGCATAGCAACAATACTCAAGAAAGTATGAATAGGGCTATGCTTTACAATAAGAGAGACAATATCATTATAATCAATTCCTAGTATTTGATTGAAGCCTTTTGCAACTAACCTTGCCTTAAACCTTAGAGGCTCACTTGGAGATGAACCCTCCTTTCTTTTGAAGATCCATTTGCATCGAATAGTCTTCTTTTCTTTAGGCAAGCGAACAATGTCCCATGTACCATTTTTCTCAAGTGACTGCATCTCCTCTTGCATAGTAAACACCCATTTTTCACGATCATTTGAAACCATTGCTTCACTATAAGTTGAAGGCTCTGCACTGCAATCAATATCCTCTGCATAACTCAAAACAAAAGCAATGTTGCATTCTTCAATCAATCTATTTGGAGGCCTAATATCACTTTTGGCCCTTCCAACTGCAACAGGCTGTTCTGGTTGCTACACAATAGGAGAAGAATGCCCAGTATACAAAGAATCATCAATTATGAGTGAAATATTATGAACCTGTGAATCTAGAATAGCAGCATTCTGAAACATATTTTGTTATCCTCATATAAGTTTTCAACCCGCAGACTTACTTTATCTGGAACTGACCACTGAACATTAGATGAACGATTAGCATAGTACATTTCAGAATTTTTAAAAACACTTCTACTCAACATGGCAGCGCAGACGGTCCAAGCCTCTCGTGCGACGGGACTCCGCTCCGCTCGCCAACATGACCTCTATATACAGAATTTGGATCACAGACTCAACACTGCTCCCGCGCGCAACCACACTCATCATCATTGGCGCGCGTGTTTAAATATGTCGCTGGGCAACTTGAGACGGTTGGTTCTGTTACTGTCTCCGCTTGTAGAATAGAAAAAAGCTGCAGAAGAATAATTGGATTTGTCGCCAGATTTTTTCCAAACCAATGGGCAATGGAACGGCTGACAACGTTCACAGCCATCGGTGCCAATTTGTGGAGCTCACTCTCGCGCTGAATCCCTTGACCAACCCGTGTGATGATCGATGCAGGCAGGCATGAGCTGAGCCCCGCTTTGCCGACAGACTAGAAACAAGTACCACTACTAGCTCTACGTACGTGCATCCGATTTGACTAGCTCCAACCAAAAAGTTCGGATCGTGTGACCGCCGTCCGTCCGTAAACCAACAGCTGCTGTTGCTGCCAAAGTATAGTCCACATCAGTAGTAATAAGCACGCACTGTGTATTAGATGTTGATAGGCTCCGGAACATTGCACTATATCTTTATCTTTTGAGACGTCGTTTACGTCCTATGGACAGCATTAGGATACAATCCTAGCTATATTTTTGTACAGTACTTGCAGACAAATTTGCCCGCGTCAGTTCGATGTACATATGAGCTTCTAAATATCCATGAAAGTGTTTCGGAAGCCAAAGCTACCGACGTACGTACCGTACCTACCGTAGAAAAACATTTGCTCTCCGAATTGAAGGCGGAAAAGGGAAAAAGTATCCGGCATTGGCACCAAGTGATGCTGACCCGTCACCGCACTTACCTTTACCATTATTGTTGTTATTAGGCTCTCCTTTTTATTGCACATTTGCACTATACTAATAAGATTAGCCCCACTGATTTTCATTTTGGCGCTGAAGTCCTGTGTACCGCATCTCGGTTGATGGGTAACCGCTCCAGCAGTACCCAAAGTGTTCTTTTTTTTTTAATAAGGTCCAGCGCCCAAAAGTTAAGGTTTATTAATCATCGCTGTTTTTGTTTTGCGTATGCAATGCAATCCTCTGCTCCTCCGGGTCCTCGTTTCGGTTGCTAAATGCTAGCTACTGTTCATAAAACGAGCTGTAATCTGTTTCTCTACTCATTCTTGATGATGTACGTGTCATTGGCACGGTGGCAAAAAAAAAAGTTGAGATTTGGATTACAAGTAGACAGACCAGTAGTGGCACAGTACACGGACAAGGCCTAAATTCCATGGAGCGAGGAGCAGAGGAGGATGGTGCTGGTGCACACGTACTAGAGTTGCTAGGAGACAGGCGCCCGGTCAAACTTGTCGGTCCAGTCCGGCCACTCAAGCTAGCTAGCTGGCCCGGAGAAAGGAAAGGTCGAGACGGTCGCCACCACCCGCTAGCAGGTAGCATCCCAACTTGGAACCAATATACTACTACGTACTTCACAGCAGAAATCCATTGGCGCCAGCGCCAGGCTGCGCGTCGTGAGCGCCATGTGCCACGGCCGTCGTTGCCCGAGCTGATGCCAGGATGTACACCCTGCATGCCGGCCAGGATGTACACGCCGGATGGCGCCGCACACGCGCGGCTAGCTAGATCTGCTCATCTGCATCCAGCCAGCAACACCGCCCTTAGCTTGTCCTGTTTCGTTTCACAGGGAGATGGAGATGAAGTGCATTCAAACGACGTTGATGAAGGTGGCTTAGCTCTCGCCGAGAAAATCGACAGCGGCCGGCCTTCCTCCAGAAGTGAGGCGGCTGAGGCGGCCGGCGGGACGCCAGCGGCCAGTCGCATTTGGTACCGCGACGACCAGCGCCCACCAGCCCGCGCGGCGTCCGCTGCCGTCTCGTGCGTCGAGCTCATGATTGGGCCAGTTCATAGGAGCGGCGGCCGCCAGCCCGGCACCCATGATCCGTGGAGCGCCAGGGAACGTGCGGGCTCTGCCTGTGGTCCACGGCCCTGGGAGTCTGGGTTGAGGCCTTGAGGGTGATCAAGCTGGCGGCTTTCGGCGCGCACTTGGGCACTTTGAGCGCATCATCGCTCGCGTACTTGCCCATTTTATTGCCACTGCCTGGCAGTGCGAGCCGGAATTTTCTGTGCGCGTAGTAGGTAGCATCGGCCGCGCTGTAGCTTAGTACTATAAAGCATGTGATTGTGAGGAAACCGGAAACCGCGCGCCGCGCAGCGGCTGCGGCGGCGGGGGCCATGTCCTATGCCATTGTGCTTGTGCAGATCATCACATGTGCTTAGATCACGCAGCAGCTCGCGAGACTGAGCAGCTCGCGCGCGGATGGTTTCGAGCCTGGCCAGTAACAGAAAGCGACCAACAGGCCCAATGCTCCAGACTTCAATACACTTATGGCCCCATGTGACATGACCACAAGATCTTCAGCATGTATTCAACGAACGGGTTTTATGAACAGCCAAATCTTTGCCCGACTAAACAAAAACCTCAACGTCTCATCCTGAAGAAAAAACAACGGCGTACTGCTGGCGAACAAAATGAATGGATGGATGCATTCCCGAGAAGAGTGCAATACAAATATGGAGAAGTATTATGTTCAAATATGGAGAAAGAGAAACAATCAGATTTACTGAAGCTGGTGCCTAATAAAGAGATAAAAGACTACAGACGACGAAGTAAAAGTGTAAAACTGAGCAAAGCTTCCAAAGACGAGCAATGTACACGATTACAGTGGCGAAACGTCACAAGCTGGACGCCTACAGGCTACAGCTGACAACATCCAATACAAGTCTGTGCACTTATTACCACCACCACGTAAAGCATAGGGGCTACGATTTATGATAGTTTATCTTTCCCTTACAGCTTACTGTCCATTTTAGCCTGGGGATGCTGGGGAGACGAAGCAGGAGTCTAATACCAGCCTGACGACTACAATTTTTTTTTACAGCTTTGACATGGGACGGCTCAAGGTTGCTTCAATCGTCCCGTGTGGTTCGTCCGTCGGCAGGTACACATCATCAGCAAACTGATAAACAAACACAAAATATATCTCAGCTTACGCGGATAAGATGTGAAAACTCCGAATAAGCTCGACATGGAATAGAGCACAAGAATGTACATATAAACTACATTTGACACTGCAATTCTGTCCTGGAGAGTCATTCAATAGGTAGAGTCGTAGAGAAGAAACAATAGAATTCGTACATTTGTTACAGTAGAGGAAGTTTTACCTTCACCAGCGGAGCTTCTTTGCTCCCCAAGTTGACAGGCAGAAAGTGAAGGTTCGGCATTCTAAGCTGGACAGACGATATATCTGGGAACCTTTAAAGTGTACATGTGCATTCAGCGCAATGTAACTCATCAAAGAAAACTGTGTGCATATTTTAAGGGGCTGAAAACAAGGGACGACCAAATCAGAGTTACAGACCTTGTAAGGACTTCCTTGGCCATGAGGTATAGCGTATTTTGTACGGATGGACTATACACACCAACATCGGGAGGACCAAAGAACGTCTCTGCAAGGACTTTCTTTACGTCCTGGTATCTCTGCGTGAAGCAGAATGGCTTCGATGGGAGCTGCGAAACATGTTCAAAGGGATACCTGGATACAGAAAAAGGAAGCGTACATGACTTGCCCTGTCTCGTTCTTGCTATTTTGCAAACTAGGAAGTCATGAATACATGGCTTGCAGCCTTGTAGATGAATTCCTAAAAGTAAAATATAATCGCAACACCTCAACTACAATATCAGCTTGTCCAGGACACTAATAGCATTGTTTCTCAACTGTATGCACATACAACAAGTCATAAATTTAAAGATGGTCTGAGAACTGGAATTTTTCAAGCAGAAGGGAAGAGAGTTAGTTACCTCCACCAAGCAGTTACTTCTGTTGCTACTATCCTTTCCCTTGTATCAGGAAGAAGCCTATAGCGATCAGTCACAAACCCTTCAAACCCAGACTGAGAAGCAGTAGCCAAATTTTAGAGTTTACTTCTGCGATACTGGAGAAAACAACTCTAGTTCATGTTCAGAATTTTATCAAGTAAACTTCAGCTAGCAGAGTAGCAGCCTGAGGAAATGTACTAAATCCCTGGAATCATGACATGGCTTACAACGTCCATCTTCTGAAGGACCATTTCGCAATTCAACCAACCAAACCCAAGAACAAAAAGAAAAAAGAACAAGCTCAGTCTGAACACTGCCAGCCCAGGCGCTGGCTTACACCTGACTAATGCCTAGCGCCTAAGGGAACACCGGCTATTATAGATCTACTAACTATATCACAGCATAATCCATAGCTTATGCAGGCTAGGATGCACCAGCACACTGGTTTATAGTTTATACAGAATTAATCAACCTCGACCAGAACAGAAGAGTTGAAGATAAGGAGATAAACATGGTATAGCATTTATATGTGAGTGATGGCTCAACTATCACGAAAAAAATGTGGAATAAATACCTGAGTTGTCTTTAGCAGAGAGTATCCTTGAATTCCAGAATTTATAAGCAGACTTCCAGATTTTTTTACAATGACCTCTGTGCTGTGCTTCTCAACACCAACTTTGAACCCTATAAACAACAGTACATTATGCAGTCTTATCAGGTGGCTCCGGAAAATATTTGGTAGGTATATTCACTTCCCAAAGAAAAATGTTCAGAAAATTTGGAGATGGAACAAGGTTTGTCTAATATATGTGTGCAACTATTGCCTTCAGCAATGGTTCTTCAGATCTAAATGAATCTAGAGCACTGCATGATGTGCGACAGTGTATTGAGCTCTGCTCTATTGATGTGTGCCATTGCATAACATATCTCAAAAGTTGGACAGGGCGTCACAATCTTTAAACCGCAAAAGTTGTTGATAGTGAGAGTTAGGTATTTTTCCATTTTAGTTATGGAAAAAAATTATGTTTTGAGCATAAATTGCCTACTAGTGACTTGTGAGTTGCGATTCTACTGCTGTAACTCATGCCACTCACACATGTGGCCCATGCTAGGCTGCTCCTTAGGCAGCAGACTTCCTATCCAACCCTCTATCCTACTTCCTGTTTCTGTAAATGGTGTAGTTACAAAACAGTCATATGCACGCTTTACTGAGCACGGCCTTAGAACATGAATGACAACAAAAGTGAACAGTGATAAACAGTCTCAAATTGAAAGTTGCCAAATGGTAACTGAAGATTCCGACAAGAGACGCGAGGATGGGGACCAAGAAAAAGATTCGCCAAGGAAAGGTTTCCTTGAAGGCAGGCAAAGCTCCAAGTTTGGCGGATACTGTATATCCTACTATCCGGAGGAACACGTCTCCACTAAAGTTCTACTGAAGTACTGAACGTTCACGACTCTTCCTCATTTTCTTTCAATCCATGGTACAATCAGTCAACAGCAAATGTTCAGTAAGATAGCCGATAATCTTTCTCACCATGCGAATGATGCTTTCCGTCGACAGTCACACGCTCCCATGGGCGCTCCACGATAGTCACCGTGGCCTCTGAAACCTGCCCCGAAACGGCAGCACGAAGAGAGATCCATAAAAATCCCATCTTGACCCCTCAGCAGCAAACCCGGATACAGCAATTAGTTTCGAGATACCTGAGGGTACAGCGAGGTGAAATGCCTTCCAAGAATCACGGCGAATTCCTCCATGGACACCACTTCCGTGCACTCTTTCGCCTTGACATACACCTGCACAAGCGAAGCTGAACCAAATCAGTAGCCAAGAAGCCGCCAGAGCCGCTTTGGGGCGGCGGCGGAAGGAGGAAGCAAAGAGAGACTGTTGGAACACTGGAACGTACGGTGTTCTTGATGGAATCTGTGGCGACGATGGCGGAGTTGTCGCTGGAGGTGTAGGAGGGGAGGCAGTCGGAGACGATACTGACGGCGACGTTCCACTCAACGATGACGTCGCCCCCCGCCGCGGCCGGGCGGCGCCAGACGCGGGAGACGCGGACGCGGGACTTGCCGTGCCGGCCCTGGAGCTGGAAGTTCTCGGCCATGGCCGCCGCACCCGCAGGGATCTGGTCTGTGATGCCGACTGTGGCGCGAGTGCGCTGCGATGCGAGTAAGCGACCGCTGAGTCTGGCCGTCTGGGTTTGCGTTGCGCCGCGCTGGAGCCGGAGGGGGATTTTGTACACAGATGTCGGACCCGGCTGACGTCTGGGTTCCCGTCTTTCTTTTCTAGTAGTGTGTAGTATAGGGCTGTTCTTGCTTACCGGTGCGTGTACGTGTAGGCTGTAGCGCCGCACGTCGTATCTGGATATGTTATTGACAAAAATGTTTACATT